>CM038678.1:703472910-704067001 GCA_021605205.1 Aegilops longissima
TGCGGCCAAGAGGGGAGGAGTCCATCCTCCCAAGGCACCTCGAGGTGCCTTCCCCCTTGGACTCTTCCTCCCAAGTCTCCTTGGCGCATGGGCCTCTTGGGGCTGGTGCCCTTGGCCCATATGGGCCAAGGCGCACCCCAGCCCATGTGGCCCCAGGGCAGGTGGACCCCAGTGGACCCCGGACCCCTTCGGCACTCCGGTACAATACCGATAATGCGCGAAACTTTTCCGCGACCAAAATAAGGCTTCCTATATATAAATCTTTACCTCCGGACCATTCCGGAACTCCTCGTGACGTCCGGGATCTCATCCGGGACTCCGGACAACATTCGGTAACCACATACAAACTTCCTTTATAACCCTAGCGTCATCGAACCTTAAGTGTAGACCCTACGGGTTCGGGAACCATCTGAGACATGACCGAGACGTTTCTCCGGTCAATAACCAACAGCGGGATCTGGATACCCATGTTGGCTCCTACATGTTCCACGATGATCTCATCGGATGAACCACGATGTCAAGGACTCAATCAATCCGTATACAATTCCCTTTGTCTAGCGGTATTGTACTTGCCCGAGATTCGATCGGCGGTATCCGATACCTTGTTCAATCTCGTTACGGCAAGTCTCTTTACTCGTTCCGTAACACATCATCCGTGATCAACTCCTTGATCACATTGTGCACATATGATGATGTCCTACCGAGTGGGCCCAGAGATACCTCTCCATCACACGGAGTGACAAATCCAGATCTCGATTCGTGCCAACCCAATGACACTTTCGGAGATACCTAATGCACCTTTATAGCCACCCAGTTACGTTGTGACGTTTGGTACACCCAAAGCATTCCTACAGTATCCGGAGTTGCACAATCTCATGGTCTAAGGAAAAGATACTTGACATTAGAAAAGCTTTAGCATCTGAACTACGACGATCTTTGTGCTAGGCTTAGGATTGGGTCTTGTCCATCACATCATTCTCGCCAATGATGTGATCCGTTATCAACGACATCCAATGTCCATGGTCAGAAACCGTAACCATCTATTGATCAACGAGCTAGTTAACTAGAGGCTTACTAGGGACATGGTGTTGTCTATGTACCCACACATGTATCTGAGTTTCCTATCAATACAATTGTAGCATGGATAATAAACGATTATCATGAACAAGGAAATATAATAATAACTAATTTATTATTGCCTCTAGGGCATATTTCCAAGAGTCTCCCACTTGCACTAGAGTCAATAATCTAGTTCACATCGCCATGTGATTAACACTCACAGGTCACATCGCCATGTGACCAACATCCAAAGAGTTTACTAGTGTCATTGAACTAGTTCACATCATCATGTGATTAAGACTCAATGAGTTACGGGGTTTGATCATGTTTTGCTTGTGAGAGAGGTTTTAGTCAGCGGATCTGAACCTTTCAGATCCGTGTGTGCTTTGCAAATTTCTAGGTCATATTATAAATGCTGCTTCCACGCTCCATTTGAAACTATTCCAAATGGTTGCTCCACTATATGTATCCGGTTTGCTATTCAGAGTCATTCGGATAGGTGTCAAAGCTTGCATCGACGTAACCCTTTACGCCGAACTCTTTATCACCTCCATAATCGAGAAACATGTCCTTATTTACTCCAAGGACAATTTTGACCGCTGTCCAATGATCCCCATTCCTGGATCATTCTTGTACCCTTAGTGAATCATGGCAAGGCACACTTCCGTGCGATACACAGCATAGCATACTATAGAGCCTATATGCGAAGCGGAGGGGCGACCTTCGTCCTTTCTCTCTTTTCTGCCGTGGTCGAGCTTTAACTCTTAACTTCATACCTTACAACTCAGGCAAGAACTCCTTCTTTGACTGATCCATCTTGAACACCTTCAAGATTATGTCAAGGTATGTGCTCATTTGAAAATACCATTTAGCGTTTTTGATCTATCCTCATAGATCTTGATGTTCAATGTTCAAGTAGCTTAATCTAGGTTTTCTATTGAAAAACACTTTTCAAATAACCCGATATGCTTTCGAACTTCTACATCATTTCGATCAACAATATGTCAACAACATATACTTATCGAGAAATTCTATAGTGCTCCCACTCACTTCTTTGGAAATACAAGTTTCTCATAAACTTTGTATAAACCCAAAATCTTTGATCATCTCATCAAAGCGCACATTCCAACTCGAGATGCTTACTCCGGTCCTTAGAAGGATCATTGAGCCAGCATACCTTTTAGCATCCTTAGGATCGACAAAAACTTTCTGATTGTATCACATACAACCTTTCCTTACGAAAACTGGTAAGGAAACTCGTTTTGACATCCATCTGCCAGATTTCATAAATGCAGCTAATGCTAACATGATTCTGACGGACTTATGTATCGCTACGGATGAGAAAATCTCATCGTAGTCAACTCCTTGAACTTGTGAAAAACTCTTCGCCACAAGTCGAGCTTCATAGATGGTGACATTACCGTCCACGTCCGTCTTCTTCTTAAAGATCCATTTATCTCGATGGCTTGCCTATCGGGCAAGTCCACCAAAGTCCATGCTTTGTTCTGATACATGGATCCTATCTCGGATTTCATGGCTTCTAACCATTTGTTGGAATATGGGCCCACCATTGCTTCTCCATAGCTCGTAGGTTCATTGTTGTCTAGCAACATGACATTCAAGACAGGATCACCGTACCACTCCGAAGCAGTACGCGTCCTTGTCGTCCTACGAGGTTCGGTAGTGACTTAATCTGAAGCTTCATGATCACTATCATAAGCTTCTACTTCAATTGATGTAGGTGCCACAGGAACTTCCTGTGCCCTGCTACACACTGGTTGAAGTGATGGTTCAATAACCTCATCAAGTCTCCACCATCCTCCCACTCAATTCTTTCGAGAGAAACTTTTCCTCGAGAAAGGACCCGTTTCTAGAAACAATCCCTATTGCTTCCGGATCTGAATTAGGAGGTATACCCAACCGTTTTGGGTGTCCTATGAAGATGCATTTTATCCGCTTTGGGTTTGAGCTTATCAACCTGAAACCTTTTCACATAAGCATCGCAGCCCCAAACCTTTAAGAAACGACAACTTAGGTTTCTTCAAACCATAGTTCAAACAGTGTCGTCTTAACAGAATTACGTGGTGCCCTATTAAAGTGAGTGCGGTTGTCTCTAATGCTTAACCCATGAACGATAGTGGTAATTCGATAAGAGACATCATGGTACGCACCATATCCAATAGGGTGCAACTATGATGTTCGGACACACCATCACACTGTGGTGTTCCAGGCGGTATTAATTGTGAAACAATTTCCACAGTGTCTTAATTGCGTGCCAAAGCTCGTAACTCAGATACTCATCTCTATGATCATATCATAGACATTTTATCCTCTTGTCACAATGATCTTTAACTTCACTCTGAAATTACTTGAACCATTCAATAATTCAGACTTGTGTTTCATCAAGTAAATATACTCAACATCTACTCGAATCATCGTAAAGTCGAACATAACGATATTCACTGCATGCCTCGGCACTCATTGGACTGCACACATCAAAATGTGTTACTTCCAACAGGTTGCTACCTTGTTCCATCTTCTTTGAAACCGAGGCTTTTCAATCATCTTGCCCATGTGGTATGATTTGCATATCTCAAGTGATTCAAAATCAAGTGAGTCCAAACGATCCATCTGCATGGAGTTTCTTCATGCGTATACACCAATAGACATGGTTCGCATGTCTCAAACTTTTCAAAACGAGTGAGTCCAAAGATCCATCAACATGGAGCTTCTTCATGCGTTTTACACCAATATGACTTACATGGCAGTGCCACAAGTAAGTGGTACTATCATTACTATCTTATATCTTTTGGCATGAAAATGTGTATCACTACAATCGAGATTCAATAAACCATTCTTTTAGGTGCAAGACCATTGAAGGTATTTATTCAAATAAATAGAGTAACCATTATTCTCCTTAAATGAATAACCGTATTGCGATAGACATAATCCAATCATGTCTATGCTCAACGCAAACACCAAATAACAATTATTTAGGTTTAACACCAATCTCGATGGTAGAGGGAGCGTGCGATGCTTGATCATATCAACCTTGGAAACACTTCCAACACGTATCGTCAGCTCACCTTTAGCTAGTCTCTGTTTATTCCGTAGCTTTTGTTTGAGTTACTAACACTTAGCAACCGAACGGTATCTAATACCCTGGTGCTACTAGGAGTACTAGTAAAGTACACATTAACATAATGTATATCAATATACTTCTATCGACCTTGCCAGCCTTCTTATCTACCAAGTATCTAGGGTAATTCTGCTCCGATGGCTGTTCCCCTTATTACGAAGCACTTAGTCTCGGTTTGGGTTCAACCTTGGGTTTCTTCACCGAGCAGCAACTGATTTGCCATTTCATGAAGTGTCCATTCTTTCCCTTGCCCTTCTTGAAACTAGTGGTTTCACCAACCATCAACAATTGATGCTCCTTCTTGATTTCTACTTTCGCGGTGTCAAACATCGTGAATACCTCAAGGATCATCATATCTATCCCTGACATGTTATAGTTCATCACGAAGCTCTAGCAGCTTGGTGGCAATGACTTTGGAGAAACATCACTATCTCATCTGAAAGATCAACTCCCACTCGATTCAAGTGATTGTTGCACTCAGACAATCTGAGCACAAGCTCAACGATTGAGCTTTTCTCCCTTAGTTTGCAGGCTTAAGAAAATCGTCGGAGGTCTTATACCTCTTGACGTGGGCACGAGCCTGAAATCCCAATTTCAGCCCTCGAAACATCTCATATGTTCCGCGACGTTTCGAAAAACGTCTTTGGTGCCTCTACTCTAAACCGTTTAACTGAACTATCACGTAGTTATCAAAACGTGTATGTCCGATGTTCGTAACATCCACAAACAACGTTTGGGGTTCAGCACACTGAGCGGTGCATTAAGGACATAAGCTTTCTCTTGTCCGCATAATCGCTCTCACAACTTTCAACTATATTTTTCTAGGAACATATCTAAGCAGTGGAACTAAAGCGCGAGCTTACGACATAATTTGCAAAGATCTTTTGACTATGTTCAGGATAATTAAGTTCATCTCATGAACTCCCACTCGATAGACATCCTCTAGTCATCTAAGTGATTACATGATCCGAGTCAACTAGGCCGTGTCCGATCATCACGTGAGACGGACTAGTCATCATCGGTGAACATCTTCATGTTGATCGTATCAACTATCGACTCATGCTCGACCTTTCGGTCTCTTGTGTTCGAGGCCATGTTTGTACATGCTAGGCTCGTCAAGTTAACCTAAGTGTTCTGCGTGTGTAAATCTGGCTTACACCCGTTGTATGTGAGCGTAAGAATCTATCACACCCGATCATCACGTGGTGCTTGAAGCGACGAACTTTCATAGCGGTGCACAGTTAGGGGAACACCTTCTTGAAATTTTAATGAGGATCATCTTATTTACTACCGTCGTTCTTAGCAAATAAGATGCATAAACATGATAAACATCACATGCAATCAAATAGTGACATGATATGGCCAATATCATTTTGCTCCTTTGATCTCCATCTTGAGGCTCCATGATCATCATCGTCACCGCATGACACCATGATCTCCATCATCATGATCTCCATCATCGTGTCTCCATGAAGTTGTCTCGCCAACTATTACTTCTACTACTATGGCTACGGTTAGCAATAAAGTAAAGTAATTACATGGCGTTGTTTAATGACACGCAGGTCATACAATAAATAAAGACAACTCCTATGGCTCCTGCCGGTTGTCATACTCATAGATATGCAAGTCGTGATTCCTATTACAAGAACATGATCAATCTCATACATCACATATCATTCATCACATTCTTCTTGGCCATATCACATCACATGGCATACCCTGCAAAAACAAGTTAGACGTCCTCTAATTGTTGTTTGCATGTTTTACATGGCTGCTATGGGTTTCTAGCAAGAACGTTTCTTACCTCATAAAACCACAGCGTGATATGCCAATTGCTATTTACCCTTCATAAGCACCCTTTTCATCGAATCCGTTCCGACTAAAGTGGGAGAGATCGGCACCGCTAGCCACCTTATGCACCAAGTGCATGTCGATTCGGTGGAACATGTCTCACGTAAGTGTACGTGTAAGGTCGGTCCGGCGCTTCATCCCACAATACCGTCAAAACAAGATTGGACTAGTAACGGCAAGCATATTGAACAAAATCAACACCCACAACTACTTTGTGTTCTACTCGTGCAAAGAATCTCGCAATAGACCTACCTCATGATGCCATTTGTTGGGGAGCGTAGCAGAAATTCAAAATTTTCCTCGTGTCACCAAGATCTATCCATGGAGAGACTAGCAGCGAGGGAAAGGAGAGTGCATCTACATACCCTTGTAGATCGCTAAGCGGAAGCGTTCAAGTGAACGGGGTTGATGGAGTCGTACTGCCGTGATTCAAATCACCGATGATCCTAGTGCGAGCGGATGGCACCTCCGCGTTCAACACACGTACAGCCGGTCGTCTCCCATGCCTTGATCCAGCAAGGAGGCGGGAGAGGTTGAGGAAGACTCCATCCAGCAGCAGCACAACGGCATGGTGGTGGTGGAGGCGTGGCAATCTGCGGGGCTTCGCCAAGCACTGCGGGAGAGGAGGAGGTGTCACGGGAGGGAGGGAGGTGCCGGGGACTCAGGTGTGGCTTCCTCCTCCCTCCCTTTTATATAGGTGCAAGAGAGGGGAGGGCGCAGCCTTGCCCCTTCCTCCAAGGAAGGGTGCGGCCAAGAGGGGGAGGAGTCCATCCTCCCAAGGCACCTCGGAGGTGCCTTCCGCCCTTGGACTCTTCCTCCCCAAGTCTCCTTGGCGCATGGGCCTCTTGGGGCTGGTGCCCTTGGCCCATATGGGCCAAGGCGCACCCCTACAGCCCATGTGGCCCCAGGGCAGGTGGACCCCGGTGGACCCCGGACCCCTTCGGCACTCCGGTACAATACCGATAATGCTGTGAAACTTTTCCGGCGACCAAAATAAGACTTCCTATATATAAATCTTTACCTCTGGACCATTCCGGAACTCCTCGTGACGTCCGGGATCTCATCCGGGACTCCGAACAACATTCGGTAACCACATACAAACTTCCTTTATAACCCTAGCGTCATCGAACCTTAAGTGTGTAGACCCTACGGGTTCGGGAACCATGCAGACATGACCGAGACGTTCTCCGGTCAATAACCAACAACGGGATCTGGATACCCATGTTGGCTCCCACATGTTCGACGATGATCTCATCGGATGAACCACGATGTCAAGGACTCAATCAATCCCGTATACAATTCCCTTTGTCTAGCGGTATTGTACTTGCCCGAGATTCGATCGTCGGTATCCGATACCTTGTTCAATCTCGTTACGGGCAAGTCTCTTTACTCGTTCCGTAACACATCATCCCGTGATCAACTCCTGGATCACATTGTGCACATTATGATGATGTCCTACCGAGTGGGCCCAGAGATACCTCTCCATCACACGGAGTGACAAATCCAGTCTCGATTCGTGCCAACCCAATGACACTTTCGGAGATACCGTAATGCACCTTTATAGCCACCCGATTCGTTGTGGCGTTTGGTACACCCAAAGCATTCCTACAGTATCCGGGAGTTGCACAATCTCATGGTCTAAGGAAAAGATACTTGACATTAGAAAAGCTTTAGCATACGAACTACACGATCTTTGTGCTAGGCTTAGGATTGGGTCTTGTCCATCACATTATTCTGCCAATGATGTGATCCCGTTATCAACGACATCCAATGTCCATGGTCAGGAAACCGTAACCATCTATTGATCAACGAGCTAGTTAACTAGAGGCTTGCTAGGGACATGGTGTTGTCTATGTACCCACACATGTATCTGAGTTTCCTATCAATACAATTGTAGCATGGATAATAAACGATTATCATGAACAAGGAAATATAATAATAACTAATTTATTATTGCCTCTAGGGCATATTTCCAACAGTTGCCTCTTAATGTGTTTTAATCTCTAATCTATGTGCATTGTTATTTGCCATTTAATGCATAGAAAGTTCAATGTGATTGACAAGAGCGAAGGAGAATAGAGTAAAATGTGATTCGTGTCTCAGCCAAGCAGGGCGGCGTGGTCGTCGTATATATCACAGGGCTTCCGATCATGGGGCTCCCCTGCTGGAGCGGTTCATCTCAGACACGGCAGCACCACCACCAGCAAATGTCCCCTTCCTCTCAGCTCCCTTGCCCTCTCTGCTCATATGTTGTCTGTGGGTGTCCTTGCTAAATGATCATTTTTTTACAGAAGGCATAAGTTTCTACATGATTTCCTTTTTGTATGCCAATTCTACAAAATAACACTACTTTGACTCAGAGTAAATATGTAAGCACTGTGTCTATTATATATAACCACTAATAGGACTATGTGCGTGTAGGACATCCTGGTTTCATACACATTCACTAATGCCAATGCAAGATGCTGCCAGGGATGAAAAGTTCGACTTTCCATGGTCACTTCTATCCGAAGGAGGTGGAAACTTAATTTGGTGTTTGAACCTTTCCTGGTGTGTGTACTGTCCAACAGTCAGATTTGGCATGAGAAGTTTCAGTCAACTTGTGTTGTTTGTTGTCCATATTACACAAAATGAGTTAGCATGCTTTATTAAACTGTTTTTTTCTTTGCAGTAGTTGACACTCAAGTATTGTAGTAGTATGCTTAGGCTTAAGATACATTGCCTTCTAACAAATGATACAGGACTGCACAAATGTTCAATGACCTGAAGGTCCGTCTTTACAAGTGCCAGCGTAACTATGCATTATAATATCATTAACATCTTGCCTGGAGGTGCGGGCTGACAATCATAGGGAAGGAGTGTAGTGGCCGTCCACTGGGGGCGGGGAGAAAATGATGGGAACTTTTTGGGATGACACAATTTGAGAGAGAGGAGATGCTACTACTTCTGATTGTTGCTGCTGATGTTTATGGGAGAGAGATTGGGAACGCGATTTATCATATGCACATCCATGTATAGCTACTAACCGACTGCTCTGAATTTCTGGTAGTTATCGAAGGATAGAGGATTATTCAGTGATTGAACCACCCAACTGTTTCTTTGTATCTGATTTGCTAAGTGTTTAGGTGTTTAGGTGCACATGTCCGATGTGAAACTGAAATTAAGAGTTGAAAATAATATACTGTGTGCACAATAAGAGATGCAAGTATTTTACCAATCTGAATTGAGTAACTCTGGTTCTCAAAAAAATAAAAAATGAATTGATTAGCTCAAGAGCAACAATACCATGTCCGAATTAATAATTAATACCAAGATAAGCTGGGCACTAAAGCCATATTGAGTTACTGACACAACCCCATGATGAATGAGATGTGAACCAAGTCTTGATACACGTGACACAAGTCTTGATACATGAGACCCGTGCTTGCAACAACGCAGTCCCGACGGGACATACACTGCACCGCTACGAGAATCCCCTTGCGGCCCTGCAAGTGGCTCAAGGACGCCGACGCCATCGAAGAGGAAGTCGCTGGTACCGGCCATGGCTATAGGGCGTTCAATGTGTTGCTGCTGTTCGTCAACATTCTCTTGCCATGGATTATTGCACCACCAATCCAAGGTCGATGTATTATCTCGTTTCCATTCTTTTGTCATGTATTCGACTTATCTTGTTCTTATGCATGAGAGATTGTTTGGTTCGATGCTGCTCAACCGTTGGTTATTTGGGTTGTTGTACACAGGACACTAGGAGCCTTGGTGTTTGGAGATTACCCACAAGTGATTGAACAAATGTTGGTTCTCGCTATCCTTCACAAAATCCCAATCTGAATTAAGCATGCTATTGATTTCATAGGAATAAATCATTAATATTCTGTCTATGTGAACGATCGCCCTTTAAATGAAGGTGTTCGTGACTATGCAGCAGAAATGTCATTTTACCAGAGAGGTAAGCAAATTTTGTATCTGCATCGGTATATTGCTGCATTGTTCATGAGTTCGACAACTAAAATTGGGAATTTGATTCGTTAAACATATATACTGACCAAATAGTTTGTCGAAGCTTTCAAAACATGTACTTACAGGATATTTTCTTCCGTGATGCAGGTTCTAGAACAGACCCAGCAACAAGTGAGTTAAAAGTTTCCAACTATTTTTGTCAAATATGCTACTTGCTTCAGCTGTTTTTGGACTTGAAGTAGGTGAACTGGGAATTCGATCTGGTTCATGCAACCTTTTCTCTTGAGTGCAGTACGTCCCAACGGCTTATCCAGGCGACAGAAAAGGATTAAGAGGGGGTGCGGCAGTACCTGATAGAAACCTATGGGTGCCTCCCTGGTTAGTCCAAGAGAATGGCAAGTGGTCACACTGATCTCCAAATTTTTAATTCAGTCTTCAACTAAAATTAATCGATTCGGTAAATTTGATGAAGTTTGGCCATGGTTATGCACATACAAGTGCATCACTGCTTCAAGTCTATTTATGATTGATGTGGCATCTCACTTCAGGCAAGGCATCTGCGAATGTGACTGACAGGTGGAATACTAGAATGCCTACATAGGGAGCACACTGGATGGGTTAAGGTCAGTTGTTCTAACGAATTCCACCAAGAATTTTCATGAAACCTTCAGAGATTAATTCCTCTTTATTTGGTAAGTTACTTACATGTGTCGCCAGATTAAGTGAACGGCTGACTTAAAGTGTTTCTGTCTGCTTAGATTGATGAGTCAAACAAGAACAATACTCTCTTAATCAGTTGAGGGGCAGAGTTGTGGTCTTTGATTGTGAAGATGATTGCAACCAAAACTGAGCTACATGGATCTCCACTGCAGGGTCTTGATATTCTGAAAGCAAGGCACTAACTGAACTTCTACTTTTCATCCTTATATATCTGCAGTAAAAAATAGCAGTTCTAGGTAAGGGAGGTTCTTTGCATTGGTTCTGTAACGCCCCGAATTCGATGCGCCAGGTGTCTGCCAGTTATTCGTCGTTATTGCCATGTCATTTGCTTGCGTGTTGCATTTTGTCATGTCATCATGTGCATTGCATTGCATACGTGTTCGTTTCTTGCATCCGAGCATTTTCCCCGTTGTCCGTTTTGCAATCCAGCAGTCCTATGTCATCCGGCGTCCCCTTCTTGTCTCTTTTCGTGAGCGGGTGATAAACATTCTCGGAATGGCCCGAGGTTTGCCAAGCGGCCTTGGTATAACACCGGTAGACCGCCTGTCAAGTTTCGTGCCATTTGGAGGTTGTTTGATACTCCAACGGTTAACCGCGTAGCCCGAAACCCCTTCTTTTGTGCAGCCCAGCACCTCTTCCCATTAGCCCACTAGCCCATCCAAACCCCCTCCATGCTCTTGGTCGTTCGATCACGATCGCGTGGCCGAAAACCGCTCCTCATTTGGACTCTCCTAACTCCCTCTATCTATAAATATGTGCCCCTCCCGGATTTTTCGCGCAGTCCAAACCCTAGCCCTCTCCCTCCTCGCGCCGCCGGACACGTCCGGCCTGAGCCGGACAAAGTCGCCGCCGCCGCCCGGCCAACCGTGCAGCGCCACGTGTCACCGTCGTCGCCTCCATCGCGCGGCCCCTCCGGTCGATCGCGGCCCTCCCGGCCCGGATCTCCGCTGCCGCCAGCCCGCGCCCACCTCCGGATCCGCCCGCCGCGGGTCCCGTCCCCGTCGCTGGCGCGCGCGCCGCCGTCGCCCTCCACCGCGCCGCCTGCTGCGCCGGTCGGCCATGCCAACCGTCGCTGCCTCCGCCCGTCGCTTTCGCCGGAGAGCGCCGCCGCCGCATCCGGCCCCGCGGACCCGCCGACTTCACTGCGGCCACCACAGCAGCGCGCGCCGGAGACCCCGCCCGACCTCATGAACCTCGCCGGCCCGCCTCCTCGAGCTCCGTCGCGGCGCTGCCATGGCCGATCGGGAGGAGCCCCGATCCGCCGCTGCGTCCTCCACGTGGGCCTCCCCCGCGGCCCAGCTCAGCGCCCCGGCCCGCCTCGTCCTCCCCCCCCTGGGCTGAAGCCCACTAGGTGAGCCCCTGACCGGCCCTATCCCTCGCCCGAGCGAGATTTGCCTATTTTGCACATGCCCTGTTTTTTTTCGTAATTTGCCCAAGTCCCAGATTTCCAACAATATGTGTGCATATTTGACCTGCCATAACTCATCTTCCGTAGCTCCGTTTTGCATACATAATATATCAAAATTTTCACTGTGATATGCTCTATATTTCATTACATTGTGCCATGCTTGTTTGAGATTATCTTGATGCCCGAATGATCGTCACAAGAGTGATATATGATGTTAACTGCTGTCTATTAACAGAACTTGATGATTTTTCGTTTTTGTTGCATTTTATGTGTGCCTCCTATGAAGATGGGCTCTACATGTGTTTTAACTACATCATTCCGTCTTTACAGAGGTGCTTGTCTTGTATTTTTGAGATCTATGTGGTGACTAGCACAAGCATGCAAAGTAGCCTCCGTGATGTTGCTGATTTCTGTGACTTAGTGATTTCTGCTAAGTCTGAGTCTGTTATATTCTGTTGCATGTAAACCTGCTGCTACCATGAGTTCTATGCATAATCTGGAGATGTTCACTAAGGGTGTTTTTTTATACATATCATGCTCTATCCATTCATGCCCCTGTTTGAATTTATAGCCTGCCGTAACTTCTTGTTATCTTGCTCCAAACTTGATAAACAATGTTGCTGTCAGCCTGTTAACATTATGTTCAGTTTTGCCATGTGTTTTGCTAGTGATCCATGCATTCTATGACTATGCTATTGCCATGTTTCGCTTCATAGATATGCCATCCTACTGTTGGTCACCTTCACATGCCATTTATTGCTCTGTGGTGAGTGATTCAAGCTCACCAACATGACTACTTATCGTCGTTTCTGCCATGCTCTGTTTTTCTTCCAAGTCTGAAACTGTTAACGGAACTTAACATGTTTACATGGGTGCCATCATATCTTCTGATCCTTTTTGGCTCGTGGTCAGTAAGAGACTTTTGTTCTATGCTTTGGATAGATTCATGCCATGCCTTTCGTTGCCATGATAAGTTCCTGTAGCATGTCATTTAATAGCTCTAAACATGATAACTTGCTGTTATTTCTGTCATGTCCTGTGAATTCTGCTAAGTCTGTGAACCTGATATTATTTGCAATCTTGCCATGTCCTTTTGAGCATGTTCTAGTAGTTTCTGGAGATATCTCATTGTTCATGTTTTGTCATGTTTTAACTGTACATCATGCCCATGCCTTTTGTTTTCACGTTGAGATGCTGTAGCATATTGTTTTGATGCTTGCAATATGCCTAGTTGCTGTGTTGGACAGCTTGTCCTTTATACTTGTATGGTGTGTATGTGTTGAACCGTTGCTCCGTCTTGAGTGTGTTCTATATGAAACTTGCTTAGTTTTGCATGTAGCTTCATATTACCTTGTTGCATCCATGTTTTGAGGTGTTTGCTTGATGTTTGTATGCATTTTGCATCAATGCCATACTTATCTTGTTTTGCTCATATCTTCTAAGTCGTAGCTCCGAATCTAATGAACTTTATATGTAACTTGACTAGAATCTCGAGAAGATCATCTTGGTGCATCTTAACTTGCTGTTTAACAACTTGAACATAAAGTTTATTCAGATCTGGACCAATTTCGAAATTTGCATACGAGGACTTACCGGAATTGTTATATGTTGTTTCCGGCCTCATTTAAACTTGCCTTCTTGTGTTGCTCTTGTATGCATCATTCCTTGCCATGAGTAGCTTCATGTAGCCTTGTCTTGCATCATACTTGTTTGAGCATCATGCCTTGTTCTTGTGTGGTGTGTTTACCTTGTTGTGTGCTTCTTCTCGATAGTTCACGTTTCGTTGCGATCGTGAGGATTCGTTCATCTACGTGGCTTCATCTTCTTCATGGACTCGTTCTTCTTCCTTGCGGCATTTCAGGCAAGATGACCGTCACCTTGGATCTCATTACTATCATTGCTATGCTAGTTGCTTCGCTCTACCGCTATGCTGCGTTACCTACCACTTGCTTATCAAGCCTCCTAAATTGCCATGAACCTCTAACCTTTGTCACCCTTCCTAGCAAAACGCTGCTTGGCTATGTTACCGCTTTTGCTCAGCCCCTCTTATAGAGTTGCTAGTTGCAGGTGAAGATGAAGATTGCTCCATGTTGGATTATGTTTATGTTGGGATATCATAATATCTCTTATTTAATTAATGCATCTATATACTTGGTAAAGGGTGGAAGGCTCGGCCTTATGCCTGGTGTTTTGTTCCACTCTTGCCGCCCTAGTTTCCGTCATATCGGTATTATGTTCCCGGATATTGCGTCCCTAACGCGGTTGGGTGATTTATGGGACCCCCTTGACAGTTCGCTTTGAATAAAACTCCTCCAGCAAGGCCCAACACCTTGGTTTTACCATTTGCCTCACCACCACCTACTTTTCCCTTGGGAGTCGCTCTCTCGAGGGTCATCTTTATTTTAGCCCCCCCCCCCCGGGGCCAATGCTTCTCTAAGTGTTGGCCCGAAACGAGCAGACTGCGGGGCCACCTTGGGGAAACTTGAGGGTTGGTTTTACTCGTAGTATGTCTCATCCGGTGTTGCCCTGAGAACGAGATATGTGCAGCTCCTATCGGGATTGTCGCCACATCGGGCGGCTTTGCTGGTCTTGTTTTACCATTGTCGAAATGTCTTGTAAACCGGGATTCCGAGACTGATCGGGTCTTCCCGGGAGAAGGAATATCCTTCGTTGATCGCGAGAGCTTATCATGGGCTAAGTTGGGACACCCCTGCAGGGTTTGAACTTTCGAAAGCCGTGCCCGCGGTTATGTGGCAGATGGGAATTTGTTAATGTCCGGTTGTAGTAAACTTGAAGTAAACTCTTCTAAAATACACCAACCATGTGCGTAACCGTGAGTGTCTCTTTTCGGGGTTGATCGAGAGGAGAACATGGTTTCTGGGTTATGTCTGACGTAAGTAGGAGTTCAGGATCACTTCTTGATCATTACTAGTTGACGACCGCTTGTTTTGCCTCTCTTCTCGCTCTCATTTGCGTATGTTAGCCACCATATATGCTTAGTCGCTGCTGCAACCTCACCACTTTACCACTTCCTTTCCCATTAAGCTTTGCTAGTCTTGATACCCATGGTAATGGGATTGCTGGGTCCTCGTGGCTCACAGATTACTACACCAACAGTTGCAGGTACATGTTGTTGTGATGGTCATGACGCGAGAGCGATGTTTGTTTGTTTTGGAGTTCTTCTTCTGCTTCTTCTTCGATCAGGGGATAGGTTCCTGGTCGGCAGTCTGGGCTAGCAGGGTGGATGTCGTTTGAGCTTCTGTTTGTGTTTCATCCGTAGTCGGATGGTGCTCTTATGTAAGATGATGTTGTATTCGTGTGGCATTGTATGCCTTTTGTATGTATCCCCATCTATTATGTAATGTTGATGTAATGATATCCACCTTGCAAAAGCGTATCAATATGCGGTTCTATCCTTGGTGGGACCTTCGTGTCTCTTTAGGATAGTGTCGCATATTGGGCGTGACAGGTTCCCTTTCTGTATGGTGTTCTTCCATCCATTTTCTTCCTTCTCTATAGTCATGTTTGTTATCAGTTCAATTACTGCGATAGACATATACATGTATATGCGGATTGTGGTATAGTTCTAGGTAAAAATGGAGCAGTTGTTCCCTTGTTCTATAACAGTCGAAAGGGATTTCCAGTGAAACTCTAGGTATGTAGTCGTGTTTTATTTTGAACCAGTAATAATACTAGAATGATTTCCTGGCCAGGACAAATTGACGTGTGTGAATACCACTAAACTGCTATGATAAAATATTTAGTCTAATAAGAGTCAAAAAATACGATTTTGGGGAAAGTTTTCATATCCCAATCATGGTACATTAAGAAAATGAGTACCTTATACATGTATTGAGTACCTTACTTTCTTGTTATAGTTTATCTGCTGATGGTGCTTCACTACAAATTACTGGAATTTTGTGGGCACTACTAATGATAATATCATTCTTTCCGCGAGTTGCGGATACAATATTGAAGGTTACAAGTCTATTAATCGGCCGCCTACCCATTTTCTGTTATTTATTACCAGTTTAACTCATAAAACTAAAGTATGATTGGTGCTGGAGATAATGTTGTTGCTAAGAATTTGAAGGTACTGCATTTCTCTCATTTTTGTCACCTGGCAAAATGTTCTCCCATTAATAGACTTGTAATTCAGTTTCTGTTGTCACTAGATGTTTTTTGTTAAAATTGTAGTTTGCAAGGAAACTGTAATGTTTGATTTTTTTTCATTAGAGGTAAAGCTAATTGTGTCTTGCATACACTCGGGTTTTTATTTGGGTCTGGTTGAATAACTCATATCAGGCGGCATGGAGCTAATTTGACTCTTAAAGCCAGTAAGAGGGTTCCTTGGATGGTCAATAAGGGGATGATGCCAATTAGTCTGGATTCTGAAACAATGCTAACATTGAAATCCTTGAACTTGTTGGTGCATCCGTGCTTTGAGAAAAAAACAGTTAGGTATGCTTCTCAGTTCTCACTACCTCCGCGTGAAAACCCAAATTACAAATCCTTATTTGTTATTTCCAACTATATTTTGTGGCTGATTGGACAATATTTCCGTTGCTAACTTCCTTCCTTTGAATGACTTGCCAATGATCTTTCACAATTTATAGCGTTTTACTTTATTTCAGTATCGATATCCTTTAAATTCAGTTTGTTTTAAAGGTTCACCATGTTTCTGTAACAAAATGTATCCAGTGAAATGGTATGTCTGCTCCACTGGGCAGCAGCTGCAACCTTTCAACTTTGGCCCTTGCACCATTGTTTCATATGTGTATGCTCTATTTTCCTGTCCAGTCATTTGGTCTTTATATTCAGCTTGTGTTTGTCAAGAGCTTATTCGGTCAAAGGTTATAAGAGATATGACATTGTCGTTGTTCCGCTAAGGGATACGGGGTCATGAAAAATCAAGGTCCGTTCGTGTTTCCCACCAATTGTTTTGTTATACACCCTGTTCTTACTACTTGCATGTGACAGCCCGAGCAGCAGGCAAAATTCTATTTCTTCTTCTAGATTGCTATACCATTGTGCAAGAATCAGAATACCAATGCAAATGTGCCTTTTCAGTCCATATTTAACAATGACAAAAAAATATTTTCCTTTTGTTTCTGTTTCACTTGTGTGTGCACCGGAGAATGTTCATCCTTGCCTTCCATCACCGGAGAATATTCATCCTTACCTTCCATCACTTGCTCTACTGTAACAATGCTAATTTCTCTGCCATCTAATTGCTCCATACACTTAGTTTGTTTATATCTAGAGTTCACATAGGGGTTAGTAAACAGATAGTCTTTTTTAACCAAACGGCCATGCAGGTTTGAGCAAGCTCAAAGTAGGCTGGGGGATGACCAATGATTATACTGATGCTGGTCAAAGCCATATTTTTTGTGCAGGTCCTAGCAAGCTCGTCGCCCACATAAAATATTCCTTGATGGTGGTCCATATTTTTTGTGCATATTTAGCTCAGTATTCAGACAAACACTTTAACTTGTATATCATAAGAAAGAAAATGTACATTTTTTACTCGAGAAGTAGTAAATCTCTTGATTACTAAAATTGTCAGACACCTTTATGATTCAGAAGTATACTTGTCTACGATCGCGGTCGCCGACGCATTCGAGCCACCAGGACCGTTAAGGAGACCTTGCAAGGCAATACTTGGGCGCTGGACTTGGGACCAGTCATTGATTTGCCATGCCTGCAACAGTTTTGAATGCTATGGCCACGGATTGCTGATGTTCAGCTCACGGGAGGAGCAGAGGCCCCCATAAGATGGGCGTGGAAGAGTAGTGGCATGTTCTCCGTTCGCCCTGCATATGCCTCAAAATTCGGAGGAAGCGATGTGGTACCGTACGGGGACGTCACATGGAACTCGAAGGCCGCCCTTCAATGTCGGTTCTTCACTTGGTTAGCCATGTGAAACCGTTGTTGGACGTCCGTTCGACTCACCAAGAGAGGCTTGCCCACCACGACACATGCCCCTTCTACGAAACCGACGAGACCATTAACCATCTTCTCATCGAATGCACCTTCACACGATCATCGATCGTGTGGCATATGGTGTGGTCAGCTATTGGAAATTCGGACCAAGCTCCCACAGTTGACGATAACTTGGGAAATGAAACGAGGGCCATTCTTTTTCCTTTTTGCAAAATGAAACAAGGACCATTCTCTCGCCCGTCACTTGGGAACTTTGTAAACACCGCAATGCTATTGTCTTTGGCGGAGCAACACTTTTTGTGCTTACGATCATCAAGAAAATTGTGACCGAAGGGAGGACATGGCAGCAAGCCGGGCTACTCAAGGGTAGGTGGGTTAGTAGAGAGTAGTCAATCATTGTGGCCGATAGATGGTGGCACTAGTAGAAAAAGGGCCTGTTGACCCGGTTGGTGAGGGCCTTTAGTCCCGGTTCATGAACCGGGACTAAAGGGCGGTACTAATGCCCTGACCCCTTTAGTCCCGGTTCAATCCAGAACCGGGACAGAAGGGCCTCCACGTGGCCTGTTCGCTGAGCCCAGGCAGGAGGGCCTTTGGTCCCGGTTGGTGGCACCAACCGGGACCAATAGGCATCCACGCGTCAGCATTTATGTGGCTGTGGTTTTGTTTTTTTTTTTTTGAAAGGGGGGGTTTGGGGGTTTTGGGGGTTAATTTAGGTGTTTCATATATTGTGCTATAGCTAGCTAATTAATAGAGAAAGTGTCCCTCTTTTGTCCGTGCTTGGTCGACGCTCGTACCATACATACGTATAGAGAGGACTAGCTAGACACGCTAGCTAGCTAGTAAGCAAACAGAAGATCGTCATGAACATATATGCATACAGAGAGAAGTGATATCGACCACCTCTCCTTCTCCGAGAGATTGGTCGAACAACAAGTTCTCGTATATCTATCCGACACTACCGGCTACATATATACAATAATTATCTTTTACAAATATATAATCTCCTAACATACGGACGCGTGGTCCACATAGTATTCTCCGTCTTCAGCGATCACGTGTTCAAGAAAGAATGCCACCAATTCCTCTTGAATTGCTCGCATGCGATCTGGTGCTAGGAGTTCATCCCGCATCCGAAACATCTAATTTTAAGAAGGGGGTCAATACATATATATATATATGAATGAATGAAAGTCAACACAAATGATGGTAATAAAATAAAATTGTGAATATTGTTATTTACGCACTTCATATTGTTTGTCGGAGTAGCCCCGCTCACAGGTCGTGTGGCGGATGGACTCGCAAATGTAGTATCCACAGAAATCATTCCCTTGTTCCTGCCACAACCACTTTACAAGAAATAGAGGTCAATCAAACTGATAATTAGCAAGCATGCTAAATGGTATTGATGAAACTAGCGCTTGAATCACTAGGAGATGCGTGGAATATGCTACTATATAGTACTTACTTTCGGGTGCCTAAATTGCAGGTTCTTCGGTAGTCCCGGAGCTTTTTTGGTGAATTTTCTCCAAGCCCTGCCATACAAAGAAAACAATTACTTGATATCAGAAATGAACAAAGTTGCTGATATGGTGGATAATGATCGATTTAACTTACTTCTCGAGCAGTTCAGTCATGTCCGCATACTCCTTGGGATCTTTTCGCTTCGAGTCTAAGACAGTTACTACTCCCTTCTCAAGCTTAATCTCTAGGAGAATATAGTGGTAGCTGCGCACACATGCATAACTCATCAATATTTACATTACTATAACCTGAATATGCCACAAGACAGTAACACTTACTCGAAGTTGTAAGGAAAGAGTATTATATCTTTGTGTTCATTTATTTCCAACGATCGTAGCAAGTTGGCCTCGGTTTCTTGGGGACGATATTTAACCTCAGTTGCATCTATGAGATACGTGTTAATGAACCCAATATCTCCCCCTTGTCTTTTCTTCAATTCGGCGATCTTCAATCTGCATAATATAGTGAGGATAATTATAAATACATGCAATGAAAGGGCTGAGTTATATAGAGACTTAATGATGTAAGTAGTACTACTTACAGACGATAGCAGGTGACCGTTGATTTATCGAGGGCCATTGATTGAAAAACTGATAGAAATCCTCAAATGGAATAGGCAACAGTTCAATTCCATGGAGGTCATGCTCCTTTTTAACTCTCACATACAAAGTACTCCTCCCATCAGACTCTTTGCAGGTTTTCATGTACCAATCATGCAATCTTCGCATCATAGTTGATAGAGAACTTTCATCTTTGACGAGAGGCTTCCCGTACTCATATCTTTGTATCTGCACCTTCAAGAAATCATAAGGTACATCGTCGGGCAGGTAATCTGCAGGATTGCCATAACCGGCCACCATCCTTGGATCGACGATGTCGCTAGCAGGCACCTTGAGCGGGGGGCACGATTGCTTCGCTTGTTCGCCGAGCTGGGCAATTTTTTTCCCAGCTCGTCATGCTTTCATCCTTTGATCACTTTTAGTACTTCCCGACCTCTCCGCTTTGGCAAATGCCTTTCCAATAATGCGCTCATAGTTGCCTTTCGGCGGAGACTTGGGTGGTTTTGTCGGGGCAGCAGTGCGCTTCGCTTTCACGGATCTACCTTCTCCTCCGGAGGTGGATGTCTCTTTGCTTGCAACCCTTGAAACCAGTCATCCACTTGATCTGCGCGATCTTCGCGTTTTCCTCCTCGCTCCTCTCGTGCGGTAACTTCTCCGAGTCTTGAGAGAAGGACCGAATTATCTCCTCCCGCCTTTGGCTGTACTGCTAGACGCCGGCAGAGCAGACGGAGCGGATGTCTTCTTTCCTTGCTTACGAGGCGGAGGAGAAGGACTACGACACGCCGGAGCAGCCAGAGCGGCGGCGGGTCTCTTCCGCCTTTGCTGACGAGGCGGAGAAGGAGGAGGCTGGCTGCTCGGGCGCGCCGGCGCAGGCGGAGAAGGAGGCGGAGTGCCGCCACGCGCCGGAGAAGGAGCCGGCCGAGTGCCCTGATCGTCACTCGCCGGAGGAGGAGGCGGAGGCGGAGGCGTCCAGTTCGTAAGGTTGATGAGATCCTTCCGCCATAGGCATGGAGTCTTCAGAGCAGAACCCAGCCGATACTCCCCTTCAACGGTAGGGTGGTCAAGCCGGAGGTCCTCAAATCCCTCCGTTATTTCATCGACCATCACCTTAGCATATCCTTCGGGAATCGGCCGGCAGTGAAAAGTTGAGTCGGATTTAGTAGGATAAACTGAGCCAACAGCCGCCTTGACCTTCAAATTGCTCCATTGCGCCATAAGGTGGCAATTTTCAGCACCCGTGATAGCATCCACGGGATAGCTGGAGGCATGCTGCTCTGGCTGAAGCAGCTCGGTGGAAGCCACGCTGCTTCTCCGCTGAGATGGCGGGGTAGCTTCGGGGGAAGCTTCGGCAGGTCGTTTGTTGTGATCTGCTGCTTCTCGTTCCTCTTCTCGTTCCTCTAGCCCCATTACCCTTTCGTGCAGCGCTTTGCATTAGGCTCTGCTCTAGTTTTTCCTCCTCTCATGGGTTTTGTAACCCCTGCGTCCGAAATCCAGCCTTCCACGAAACGAACTGGCGTGCCTCGTGTCCGTCCAGGTGCTCGGGATTGCGAGGGCCATTGTGAGCTCGTCCATCTCCTGTCTAGAACGAACTTCCCTTGCTGCGCTGCTTCGATATATTGCTGAAGCCTCTTGACTGGTATGTCCAATTGTTCGCCCGTCCAAATGCACTTCCTGTTATAGGGTCCAAGGATCCGCCGCCCCAAAGAACCAAGTCCGCAGCGGTCTGGCGAGTTCATTGTCTCGGTTCGATCCCTTTATCATGCAGATCATTCTCAGCCTTGGCGCACTTAGGCCGGGCTAAGAGGTAGCCACGACCCGTGCGATGGTGAAGCTTCTTCTTCGCAGCATTTCTCTTGTTTGTCGCCGACATCTTTTTACTCTTTTCCGATGTCTTGTGGGCCACAAATGCGGGCCAGTCATCTTTGATCTTCTCATATTTGCCCTTGAATTCTGGTGTCTCATTATTTTCGACATACCTATTGAGGTCTTTCTTCCAATTCCTGAATAGGTCTGCCATCTTCTTCAGAGCAAAAGACTTGATTAATGGCTCTATAACTGGCTTCTCCGGATCATTCTCCGGCGGTAGGGTGAAATTTGACTTCAGCTCAGTCCAAAGATCATTTTTCTGCATATCATTGACATAAGACACCTCAGGGTCTTCGTTCTTAGGCTTATACCATTGGTGGATGCTGATCGGGATCTTGTCCCTAACCGTAACCCCGCAGACCGAGCAACAAATGCCTTCTTTGTCGGTAGGGTTCAATCGGTTGGCCGTCCAGCGATTTGTATGATCTCAAACTTTTCATCCGAGCTCAACTTTTCTTGGGCCTCGTCTCTTTACCGGTTGTGCTCGATCCGGAGGGCTAGAAAAAGAACAAAGACGAGAGTTAATTAATATGTGTACATATATACCAAAACAATGAATGCATCAATTAGCTAGTCAGACGGGCTTAACTAATATATATACCTGGCGGACTGGGTTTGGTGATCACGGAGCCGTCCTCACGGTCTACTTCTTCACCCTCTCCTTCTTGCACGGCATTGGGTCATCGGACCATGTAAATAGCCAGTTGCTTCTTCACCCTCTCCTTCCAGACCATCGTTGTCGTTGAGAAACATCAACGAGCAGACGGCAACACTTCCTTGTGCGATTATGTCCCTCAACAACGCTTCTTGTGCTTCGTCTCGGGGGTGTCCATAGTTTCTACAAATATTTACAACATGGCAATTATTATTCAAACATGACCGATATGGATATATTAGTGGCAAACGTAGAACTAGCTAGCTAATCACAATAAGGAATCATATTAGTGGCCTCGACGCTGCTTCTCTAGGGTTTGGGGTGGCCTCGACAACGCTTCAAGGATTAGGGGGTGGCCTCGAGAACGCTTCAAGCTAGGAGGGGGTAATATCGACCCCCCACGTGTTGAAGCTATCGGGAGGGGGTCGGCGTTGAACACTACATCTATGTCCCACAAGTGGCGTGGGCATCGACGCCTTGATGATAGGGTAGAGGGTCGTGGATCGCCGAGCGGTCGAGGGTCAAGGGGTCGAAGATCGCCGAGGGGTCGGGAGGTTGCCTAGTGTCAAAGGATTCAACAAAACCATGTCTTCATCATTAGGCGAAAGTAACAGGTGCATGATGGTACGAAGCTCTCCAAAGTTATTTTGGAGCGGAGTCCCAGATAGGATAATTAAGCTTTTGGTACAAAGTTCAGCAAGAACCTTCCGAATATCGTTATTTGAAAGGCCTTTGCTGAGATTCGCACAAAAGGCAAATTATCCTATCCGACTCCATTCCGTAATAACTTTGAGGACTTCGCACCATCATGCCATGGTTACTTCGGCTAATGATGAAGCCATGGATTTCTTCAATACTTTGACACTATAGGAACCTCGACCTGAAACCTTCGACCCTTGACCCTTAACGACCTCGACCCTCTACCTAGTTCCCGACCCTCGACCCTCGGCGATCCTCGACACCCTCGTTATATCGACGCCCATGTAGGGTAGAGGGTCGTGGATCGCCGAGCGGTCGAGGCTCAAGGGTCGAAGATCGCCGAGGGTCGGGAGGTTGCCTAGTGTCAAAGGATTGAACAAAACCATGTCTTCATCATTAGGCGTAACAGGTGCATGATGGTGCGAAGCTCTCCAAAGTTATTTTGGAGCGGAGTCCCGAGATAGGATAATTAAGCTTTTTGGTACAAAGTTCAGCAAGAACCTTCCGAATATCGTTATTTGGAAGGCCTTTGCTGAGATTCGTACAAAAGGCAAATTATCTATCCGGACTCCATTCCGTAATAACTTTGAGGACTTCTACCATCATGCCATGGTTACTTCCGCAATGATGAAACCATGGATTTCTTCAATACTTTGACACTATAAAACCTCGACCTGAAACCTTCGACCCTTGACCCCTTAACGACCCTCGACCCTCTACCCTAGTTCCCGACCCTCGACCCCTCGGCGATCCTCGACACCCTCGTTATATCGACAACGACGCAACAAAGATATACATGGGAAAATAATGTTATCGGGGAGGGGGTATCGGACCCCCCTCGTGTCAAAGTTTCTTCTTTCTCCTCTATTCCTTTCTTTCTTCTTCTCCTCTTCTTTTTCTTCTTATCCCTCGAGAAAGGAAAATAAGGAAAAAGGAAGAAAAGAGGAAGAAGGAAGAAGGAAGAAGAAGAAGAAAAAAAAGAGGAGAAGAAGAAAAGAATAGAGGAGAAAGAAGAAAAAATAGATTTTTTTTTTCTATTTTTTCTTCTTCTCCTCTATTCCTTTCTTCTTCTCCTCTTCTTTTTCTTCTTTTTCCTCTCATTCTTTTTCTTCTTCTTCTTCCTTCTTCCTTCTTCCTCTTTTCTTCCTTTTCCTTATTATATTTTTTCCTCTACACTAACCTAATTAAAATGCACTAACCTTTTCCTGCACTAACCTAATTAAAATTGTGACTTTCTATATATGAACAAAAACTAAACTAATAAAAATAAAAAACATATGCATTATAGCCACATACACATATACATCACATATGAACAAAAAAATAAACTAATAAAAAAAAAGCAGCGACAGGCAGCGGCTCATGACGGGGGGCGGCGAGGGCGACGGCAGCAGCGGCGAGGCGTCGGCGACGGCGACGACGGGCTGGGGGCGGCAAGGGCAGGCGACGACGGGCTCGGGGCGGCAGGCAGGCAGCGACGACGGGCTCGGGCGGCGGAGGCAGGGGCCACGAGGACGGCGGGCGCAGGCGAGGCGACGACGGGCTCGGGCGGCGCCTTGGGCGGGGCGACGAGGACGGCGGGTTCGGGCGGCGACGGGACGGCGGGCTCGGGCGGCGACGGGGACGACGGGCTCGGGCGGCGCAGCAGGGCGAGGCGATAGCGAGGCAGCGACGACGTAAGGCGGCGGCGCCAGCGCTGGCAACGACGGGGCGGCGACGACGACGAGGAGCGGGGCGGCGACGACGACGAGGAGCAGGGCGGCGTCTGCGGCGGGATGAGGAACTGAATGAAATTTTCGCAAAGTCCTGTATATATAGAAAGGGCATTAGTCCCGGTTCGTGGCACCAACCGAGACTAATGCCCCCCTTTAGTCCCGGTTGGTGCCACCAACCGGGACCAAAGGCCTGTTTTCAGGTTAGCGGCCTTTGGTCGGTTGGCGGCACCAACCGGGACTAAAGAAACATTGTCCCGGTTGGTGCCACGAACCAGGACCAATGCCCCCTTTAGTCCCGTTGGAGCCACCAACCGGGACCAAAGGCCTGTGCTGCCCCACGCCAAATGTTTAGTCCCACCTCGCTAGTTGAGAGAGCTCGAGTGTGGTTTATAAGCGGCTGCTGCCGACCCCTCGAGCTCCTCTCAACTGCAGCTTCGGACCTAACTGCTATCTCTGCTGTGGGCCTCTTGGGCCTCCAGCGGGCTGAATCTGGCCCAAGGTAGGGTTTCTAGTCGTATTCAGGCCGTGGGGGCCCGAGAGGTGGCACTTTTTTTGTTTTTTGTTTTCTTTGTTGCTTTATTTATTTTATTTTGTTTCTACTTACAACAAAATACTTATTGTTGCTATTTTATTTTTTTCCAGTTTTTTGGTTTTGCTTTCGGCATTATTTATTTTTTGTTGTTTTTGCTTTATTTTTTAATTCTTTTTGCTTTTAGTTTTAAAAAATTATTAACTTTCTGTTAGTGCCATTAGTTTTCAAATTTGAAAACACTTTTTTGTTTTCTTTGTTGCTTTATATATTTTATTTTGTTTGTACTTACAACAAAATACTTATTATTGCTATTTTTATTTTTTTTCAAGTTTTTTGTTTTGTTTTCTGCATTATTTATTTTCTTTTGGTTTTTGCTTTATTTTTAATTCTTTTTGCTTTTAGGTCAGCAAAATTATAAACTTTCTGTTTGTGCCATTAGTTTTCAAATTTGAAAACACTTTTTTGCTTTATTTATTTGTGAGCTCAACAAGGCGTGTAGAGGGACGGGCTTATAAACCGGTGTGAGCGCCCTTCGGTTCGCGAGGTTTTCAAATTCATAGTTTTCAGATGAACTCTGAAAAAGTTGGCATATCATGTGCATGTACAAAGCGGACAATGGTATCATACTCGCATTACAAAGTTGGCATGGTATCATCATAATAGTTGCGGAGAAAGTCTTCACTTTTTCTTCGCTTGTGTCGTTTGCTTATTGCGCTGTAACCATGGATAATCTTCATCGTTTATCGGGATGCTTGGGTCAGCCTTGACTTTGAAGGGGGAATTTCATGAAACTTTTCATACTCTTGAGACATGTCATCTTGCCCTCCACTCCCGGATGTCCTTTTTCTGAAAAGAACTATGTGGCGCTTTGGCTCATTGTATGATGTATTCGCTTCCTTATCTTTTCTTTTCCTCGGTCCGGTAGACATGTCCTTCACATAGATAACCTGTGCCACATCATTGGCTAGGACGAGCGGTTCGTCGGTGTACCCAAGATTTTTCAGATCCACTGTTGTCATTCCGTCTTCGTGGGTCTACCTGTACCCCGCCTCTGACAGATTGACCCACTTGCACTTAAACAAAGGGACCTTAAAATCTACTCCGTAGTCAAGTTCCCATATGTCTACTATGTAACCATAATATGTGTCATTTCCCTTGTCGGTTGCTGCATCAAAGCGGACACCGCTGTTTTGGTTGGTGCTCTTTTCATCTTGGTCAATCATGTAAAATGTATTCCCATTTATCTCGTATCCTTTCCAAATCATTACAGTCGAAGATGGTCCCCTGGACAACAAGTAAAGCTCATCACAAACAGTGTTGTCACCTCCGAGACGTGTTTCCAACCAACTGCTGAAAGTCTGATGTGTTCACATGTAATCCGATCGTCGCCTTTCCGGGTGTTTGGGCGCAGACTGTTCTTGTGTTCATCGACATACGGGTCACCAAGGTAGAGTTCTAGAGAACTGTGTAGTGTGCTTGAGACCAAGAATATCCGTCCTGCATATTATTGAGTCCCTTCCAAGCGTGCCTTTTCCAGTCAGTCTCCCCTCATACCGCGATTTAGGGAGACCTATCTTCTTAAGGCCAGGAATGAAGTCAACACAAAACCCGATGACATCCTCTGTTTGATGGCCCATGGAGATGCTTCCTTCTGGCCTAGCGCGGTTACGAACATATTTCTTTAGGACTCCATGAACCTCTCAAAGGGGTACATATTGTGTAGAAATACGGGCCCCGTAATGACAATCTCGTCGACTAGATGAACTAGGGCGTGCGTCATGATATTGAAGAAGGATGGTGGGAACACCAGCTCGAAATCGACAAGACATTGCGCCACATCACTCCTTAGCGTTGATACGATTTCGGATCGATCACCTTCGAGATATTGCATTGAGGAATGCACATAGCTTCACAATGGCTAATCGGACGTTTTCGGTAGAAGCCCCTCAATGCAACCGGAAGCGATTGCGTCATAATCACGTGGCAGTCATGAGACTTTAGGTTCGGAACTTTTTCTCCGCATATTTATTATTCCCTTTATATTCCACGAGAAGCCAGTCGGGACCTTCATCTGAGCAGGCATTGAAAGAATATTTCTTTCTCTTCTTTACGTAAGAGCGTAGCTGGCAGGACCTTCATACTGCTTCGGAGGCATGCCCTCTTTTTCGTTAAGCGTTGCAGGTCCTCTCGTGCCTCGGTGTATCTTTTGTCTTCCCATACACGCCCAAGAAGCCTAGCAGGTTCACGCAAAGGTTCTTCGTCACGTGCATCACGTCGATCGAAGAGCGGACCTCTAGGTCTTTCCAGAGGGTAGGTCCCAAAATATAGATTTCTTCTTCCACATGGGTGCGTGATTCTCGGCGTCATTCGAACAGCTAGTCCGCGGGACCCTTTCCAAAGATTACGTGTAAATCATTGACCATCGCAAGTACGTGATCACCGGCACGCATCGCGGGCTTCTTCCGGTGATCTGCCTCGCTTTGAAATGCTTGCCTTTCTTTCGACATTGATGGTTGGTCGGAAGAAATCGGCGATGGCCCAGTACACATTCTTCCTGCAGCTTCCGGTATATACTATCGGTGTCAAGTAAACAGTGCGTGCATGCGTGGTATCCCTTGTTTGTCTGTCCCGAAGGTTACCGAGAGAGGGCCAATCGTTGATGGTCACGAACAGCAACGCCTTTAGGTCAAATTCCTCCTTTTGTGCTCATCCCACGTCGTACACCGTTTCCATTCCACAGCTGTAAAAGTTCTTCAACTAATGGCCTTAGGTACACATCAATGTCGTTGCGGGTTGCTTAGGGCCTTGGATGAGAACGGCATCATAATGAACTTCCGCTTCATGCACATCCAAGGAGGAAGGTTATACATACATAGAGTCACGGGCCAGGTGCTGTGATTGCTGCTCTGCTCCCGAAAGGATTAATGCCATCCGCGCTTAAAGCAAACCATACGTTCCTTGGGTCCTTTGCAAACTCATCCCAGTATTTTCTCTCAATTTTTCTCCATGCGACCCGTCGTGGGTGCTCTCAACTTCCGTCTTTCTTACGGTCCTCACTGTGCCATCGCATCAACTTGGCATGCTCTCCGTTTACGAACAGACGTTTCAACCGTGGTATTATAGGAGCATACCACATCACCTTCGCAGAACCCTCTTCTGGGAGGCTCGCCGTCAACATCACCGTGGTCATCTCGTCGATCTTATACGCAATGCACCGCATACCGGCATGCGTTCAGATCCTTGTAGGCACCATGATAGAGGATGCATCATTAGGGCATGCATGTATCTTCTCCACCTCCAATCCTAGAGGGCATACGACCTTCTTTGCTGCGTATGTACTGTCGGGCAATTCGTTATCCTTTGGAAGCTTCTTCTTCATTATTTTCAGTAGCTTCTCAAATCCTTTGTCAGGCACAGCATTCTCTGCCTTCCACTGCAGCAATTCGAGTACGGTACCGAGCTTTGTGTTGCCATCTTCGCAATTGGGGTACAACCCTTTTTTGTGATCCTCTAACATGCGATCGAACTTCAGCTTCTCCTTTTGACTTTCACATTGTGTCCTTGCATCGACAATGACCCGGCGGAGATCATCATCATCGGGCACATCGTCTGGTTCCTCTTGATCTTCAGCAGCTTCGCCCATTGCAGCACCATCGTGCAAATCGTCTGGTGCATCTTGATGTTCAGTAGCATCACCGTATTCAGGGGGCACATAGTTGTCATCGTACTCTTCTTCATCGCCGTCTTCCATCATAACCCCTATTTCTCCGTGCCTCGTCCAAACATTATAGTGTGGCATGAAACCCTTGTAAAGCAGGTGGGTGTGAAGGATTTTCCGGTCAGAGTAAGACTTCGTATTCCCACATATAGGGCATGGACAACACATAAAACCATTCTGCTTGTTTGCCTCAGCCACTTCGAGAAAATCATGCACCCCTTAATGTACTCGGAGGTGTGTCTGCATCACCGTACATCCATTGCCGGTTCATCTGCGTGCATTATATATAATTAAATGTGTCAAAAATCATTACAGAACATCATGAATAGATAATTATAAGTGACCAAATTAATAGAAGTTCATCATCACATAAAAACCAAAGTACATACATAGTTCTCATCTAACAACATAAAGCTCTGCAGAGCATCTAAATTAATTAAACCATACATTGAAACTATGTAAAACATTTCAATGAGAAAACAAATCGATCATAATCGCAACCAAGGTAACAACTGATCCAACGGCATAATGATACCAAGCCTCGGTATGAATGGCATATTTTCTAATCTTTCTCATCTTCAAGCGCATTGCATCCATCTTGATCTTGTGATCATCGACGACATCCGCAACATGCAACTCCAATATCATCTTCTCCTCCTCAAGTTTTTTATTTTTCCTTCAAGAAATTGTTTTCTTCTTCAACTAAATTTAACCTCTCGATAATAGGGTCGGTTGGAATTTCCGGTTCAACAACCTCCTAGATAAATAAAATCTATGTCACGTTGGTCGGCATAATTTTCATAAACAATAAATGAACCAATAGTTATGAAAAGATAATATATACCACATCCGAATCATAGACAGGACGAGGGCCGACGGGGGCGGATACCAAAACCATCGCACTATATAAGATGCAATAATAAAAGTAAGAAAATAATACAAGTATCTATCTAAACATACAAGTAAGAATGTTTTTCCTTTCAGAAAGAAGATAAGAACAAGAGGCTCACCACGGTGGTGCCGGGCGATGAGATCGGCGCGGGTGATCGACGGCGGTGAAGGCGGGACGGGCGTGACGGACCGCTAAACCTAGATCAATCTTGAGGAAAATGGAGCTTGGCGGTCGAGCTTGGAGAGGAGAAACCTTAAGTCTGTGGCTCGGCATTCCATCGAACACCTTGTGTGCATAGGAGGTGAGCTAGAGCACCACCAAGCCCTCTCCCCTCGGCGGAAAAAAAGCAGAGCGGTGTGCTCTGCTCTTGCGCGAGGGCTATATATAAACAGCACCATTGGTCCCGGTTGGTGGCATGAACCGGGACTAAAGGGAAGCCTTTGGTCCCGGTTCATGCCACCAACCGGGACCAATAGTGGTGGGCCAGGAGCCAGGACCATTGGTCCCGGTTCGTCCCACCAACCGGGACCAATAGGTCCGGACGAACCGGGACCAATGGCCCACGTGGCCCGGCCGGCCCCCTGGGCTCACGAACCGGGGCAAATAGCTCCATTGGTCCCGGTTCTGGATTGAACCGGGACTAATGGGCTAAACTGGCCTGGACGAAAGCCCCCTTTTCTACTAGTGTGGGCTACCATGTCCTTCGTTCCAAAATAGATGACCCAACTTTGTACTAACTTTGTACTAAAGTTGAGTCATCTATTTTAGAACGGAGTGAGTAATATATGATAAGCACACTCTCCGTGAAAAAGATGTATATGTATAATTTGGTCTTTTTTCTATTTGTGATTTTCCGCACTAAATTTTCTGTGGACCTTGGATCATGCCGAGTCAGCTAGAAATGCTATATCATTAGTACCTTAGCTATTATTTTCATTTATTACCAATACATTAAAGACCCAGTTGGTGATGCTATATGTCATTTCTGACCATATGAGCGAACGCACGTGAGGTAAATTGCATGAGCGAGCAGTTCATATTTTTTACATAGTCGTATAATTTTTTTATTAGGATACAAGGGTAAATGCGTTGGTTGATTGTGTCAAGAGTTAATAACGAGCATGGTGGTGTATCAGTCGCATGCCCAACACTGGATATGATATTTTTGTTTCCTGGTAATGCTCGACATTAAACTGTATGTTACAACGTGACAATGGCTCATGAGACGTCGGATCTGCCCTCTTGGCTCGGGGGCGTCAGGGTGCACACCTCGTCGCCCTTGATGGCAGCGACGGATCGAAATGAATACGGGGGAGGGGATCAGTGCGGAGAGCGGGGTAGTTGGTGGGGGATTCCTCTTTAGCGATCCGTCGGGAAGTATGGTGTGAAGGAGAGGGGGCGCCATAGCAAATTTGAGGTCGGCGTCATCCGATTTTTAAGAAGTGGACTCCAGCGAGTAGTGTCTAGCTACGGTGGGAAACCTAGCGGGAAATGGAGGGTCCGGCAGGAAGAGAGAAGGGTGCGTCGTTGGGAGTTTTTTTATGAAACCGTGTGTTGGAGATAACATGACGGATAGTTTGAACAACCATATTTCTCTCCCAAATATAGGCCAGATTTCTAGGAGCCGGGACTATCCATATAGTTCCATTTTGTGGAGCCTGCTAGGCGTCATTTGATGTCCGAACTTGTTCGAATGTATGAGGGAGAAATGAAATTTGACCTTGAAGACGATCCTAATTATTTCGATGATTCATTTATATGTATTATAGCCCGTAGCAACGCACGGGCATTCTACTAGTAAATAGGGTTATATATATATATATATATATATATATATATATATATATATATATATATATATATATATATATATATATATATATATATATATATATATATATATATATATATATATATATATATATATATATATATCCTGCAGGACCCCAGCCAAACCAGTCTAGGCTAGGTATCCGCCATGAATCCCCGTCCCGCCGCCGCCGCTGGAGCCGCGAGCGTGGGAGAGGCGCTGCATGGAATCGCCCGGGGACCGCCGCCCCAAACAACATCTTGTGCTACAAATTTTTTGAGCGATCTTCAGGTAGGCAAACAGGAGATCCCAATCCTGTACATGCTTTTTAAAATTCTGTCTTTCTTTGGGAACAAATTTTCGCTACTCCATCTAGTAGCAGGAAGAAACATTCATTAGTTTTTCTAACTTGCTTGCAGAGGCTGAACGACCTCCCGGGGTTGCTGGGGCTGCTTGACCAAAAAGGTTCCGGCCCCGTGATCCGGATCGCCGGCCGCACTAGTCCGGTTGAGTACCTCCCAGCCGGGGTGGCGCGGTGGTCGCCCGCCGCAGCTAACAACCAGCTGCTGCAGCGGCAACCGCGTAGCAGGCCCCTCAAGGGTCGCTACGGCGATCGCCTCTTCGAGATTTTTGGGGTGTATGCGAATTTCCCTCTGGTTGGCCAACTACTGGCCTCCGGCAGCATGCCCGCCAAGATCATCTGCCAGCGCAAGCCGAAAACTGTCAAGCCGTTTTATTCACAAAGAGCACTATGGGCAAGACAACATCCAGAGTCTCAACTTGTTGATTTCAGGGTAAGCTCTTACTGATCACTAATATCCTGCATCACATGATACTATACCATCTCTGGAGGATCGAGTCGGGGAAAATATCCTGTGATGTCATGCATCACATGATACCTTGATACTACAAAATCAAATTTACATGCTCCAAAAATTGTGAAGGCCAAAATTCTAACATTGTCACCCGCAAAAAAAAAAATTCTAACATTGTCAAGGTCAAAATTTTACATGATACCTTGATACTATCCCTAAAAAGACGCGAACCAAATTCAAAATTCAGCATGAATAGTTCACAAAAAGACAAAAGCAAAAAAATGACACTATTAACATGTGGATTTTTGTTTGTCTCTTCTTCTATATTTTTATTTTGGATTTGAAACTTTAGCATTGGAGACACATGTCACGTGGACATTCACAATTTTTTTCAAGTCCTCTGAAACATCAAATTTTATATTTTGAATCATGGTATCATGTGATATCTTCCCAATCCAGTTGGTACGCGGCTCACTTATACTATATGCCTGCATGCAGATGGAGCTGCCTCCGACCGGACTATCTAGCTACATCCCAGCAGACTCACGCGTTTCCATCCAAGTGAAGATTGATGGAACCAAGAATAAACCCGAGGAGCTGAGCCTGGTGTTGGATTGGGACGATCCGTCCATGTCTGACAAATGCAACACCACCACCATCGAAACAAGCAAAGGCGTCGTAGACGTGGTCTGCGCGGTGATAAGCAACGCCGTGAAGGTCGACATGCGTGTGTGGCTATGCATCCCCAGTGAGCTGCGCTCTAGTAGCATCTACGGTTCCATCACCGCGCGCACAGACATATTTGATCATCCGATCACCATATTCAGCAGAGGTATCAAGAAGGCCGTTGATATTCACTCGGCCATCCATCATGCATGGTGGCGCCCTGCCCACCCGCTACCACACTTTCTCCGCGCTGAATCATACCGCCATATGGGCCTTCCATTGGTGAGGAGTTATCTCGCGGTGCCGATTCAAGCGACGCGCATAGAGTTTGAGGGGGAGCTGACGATAGTAGGGGAGTCCAAGACACTCAGTGTCACGCAATCCATTCTTCTCGATGCTAAGGATATTACTACCCCGTGGGTCAAGCATGGAGAGTGTTATATTTCCTTGTCTGTTCGTCGGGCTTGCTAGTGTACACAATACAAATGGTGCTCACGTATGGCCCAAGATGGATAATCAAACTACCTACTCAAATGCTACAAAGTGTGCGCGCGTTTTTTCTTCCGGTGGATCTACATACCCAAATGCTACATGGTGCTCAGGTATTGTTTCCATATGTAGCAAACCAACGATCACAATCACGACGTAGTCATCTGGCTAGACATTTGTGTGCCTCCATCCCTGCGTGCCACAGCGGATTTCTCTGCCCCATGCGGCAAGCTGTTCCTGATGTGCAATGAACAAGCCTTCCGACTGGGATATAAAGTGTCATGACCTTCGGTGGCCCATGGGGTTTACCTCCATGAGTCATCTCTAGTGCATCGAGTACGAATGCATGTTTTTTTTTTTTTTGTTTTCGAAAAGAAGGATGACACCCGGCCTCTGCATCCGGAGATGCATATAACCATTTTATTGATTATTCACAATGACCTTACAAAATAGTACATCAGGTAGTCTGAAACTATCATCTTAGCAACATATGTTGCTACTTCTATCGACTTGATTGGGGGATCGTCCGAGCCTAATACCAAACAGACATCGCACAGATGCCTAACATCTAAAGTTCGGGGCCCCAATCAAGCCGCATATTGGGTTTGGGGCACAAATTGGTCCGGCGCACTCTCATAGGTCGTCGCCACCGTCTTTTACTGATCCATCTACAGAGCAGGTACTGACGCATCAACCTTGTCAGGCCTGTCGTCGGTGCCCCCACGGCGCCAGACAACGCCTCCTCCCTGCACGCGTCCATCATCACACATCCGTCATCAAGACCCTGCCGCGCCACGCGTCGAGACTCCACGTCATCGATGTGTCACATGGAATGCCGCTCCACCACTGGAACCGTCCACTAGTCCCTCGAATGCATGTGACTTTTGCAACAGTTTTAGATGAATTTTGTCAGTTGATTTACCAACGATTTGTAAATCTTAGCGTTCACGCTTACATCATTTCCCGACATTTGCAAAACAGGGGTACCTATCACTACAATCCTCCCTCCAATGTCATGAAAATCATCACGTTCGTATTTATCAGTTCTATATCTTGCTCATTGACTCGTTAGACACGCTCACACATCTTTGTCGCCTACACACAGCATGGTGTGATGTCCAACGTGAGCTCTGTCAAGAAAAAGATGCAACCGTACTCTACTACGCTCGCACATTTCCCTATTAATTCAAAACAGCAAAATCAGCAGCTGGCCAAATCACACGATCCAGCCATGCATACAAACACGAACATAACAAAGCATGTACCACACATATACAGGTGGCGGCAAAATCAGAACAATATACTGCCGGCTATTAGTTCTCTGGCCCATGAATGGCCTAGCCCCATGAGTATAGCTCCAGAATTCCCAATGCAGGCCGACCGGTTTCCAAGCATACCGATTGACTACAACAACAAAAATTTGGCTCCGGCGAAGGAGGGACGATGAAGGCGGCGTGGCTTCGGCTCGCTTCAGTATTAATAGTCATCACTTGGTGGTCTACGAATCTAGATGTAATTTTTATTATTTTTGTTGTTCGTTGCACTGCCATTAAAAATTAATAAATTGGAAGTTTTCTTGCAAAAAGATATTGTACAAGTCTTGTCGTGGTAACACGTAAATCATTATACATTGATCTCTCCTGAAGATGTGACGGCGGAAGATTGATGTGAATAGCAACAGCTCTGCCTTTGTTTATAGGAGAAAAAAGTCTTATACAAGAAGGATCGACCATCGGAGAAGATCCGGATCGACCAACCACACATCTGAAAGAAAGAAAAAAAACAAAATAGTACATCACAGCCTCACAGTGGTTACCCCTTTATAGCCTCGTTAAAACACTTGACATCATCTATGATTAGGCCTGCCAGGCTGCCAGTCCAATAGCCGGCAACTCCTTCCGCTCAAAAACTCTTCGGTTCCGCTCCTTCCACAAGTTCCACATGATGTATACAACCAAAGGCGAAACCATCACCGTAGAACAAATCTGACTGGGGCAACACCCCAGACACGCCATCAAATTTCAGATCTGGCACTTTCACATGACTAACACGTCAGAGGAGAAAAAACAATATCTGCCATCCACGAACCACGGACCCCATCATCTTCCAGATGCCGCTGATGCAGATCACAATCTGCATCTTCTCCTGGAGAACCTCCCAAACTCCGCGCCGGCTCTAGAGCAGACGGCGTCGCAACGGGGGAGCCCGAGGACTGAGGTTCATCACAAGGATGCCATCACCATCCTTACTTGAACAGACTGGTTTCCAAATCCATCCCCAACCACAATCTTTACCATCACCGCCGCCAAAGCCAAGGCGATGAACAGATCAAAACCTATATAAGCTACCAATGGCTAAAACGATCCACATGTTGTGAGTTCGACTACCCCTCATCACCGACGACCGAGGTTGTCGGTGAAGGGGAGTAGCCGGATGACGACGGTGGAAGGCAGCGCTTCTAGCATGCATCAGCGGCGAGGTCACAGATGTTAGAGTTGTGTCGATTATTGTGTACAAGGTAGGTTACAGTTGGACTATGAGTTGTATTGTGTTTACATAGGATGTGGAGTCGTGTCCTAGTAGGACACTTGTATCCTAGGCCTCTCTTATATAGCGAGGGTAGACACACGATGTAACATATGCCAACATAATAGCACAGGCGCGCAAGGGGGAGCCGGCGGTGTGTGCCGGCGCCCGGGTGGCCGGGTGCGGTATTGTGACGGTGTCACAGGAAGGAGCGACCGTAGTCAAGCCCCAGGGATGTAGCCATATCGGTGAACCTCGTTAACAAATCTCGGTGTCGTGCTCGTGTGATTGCTTGGTCCTCGGATGATCGACGGTATGCCTCGGTATTGTGACGATGTCACGGGGAGGAGCGACCGTAGTCAAGCCCCGGGGATGTAGCCATATCGGTGAACCTCGTTAACAAATCTCGGTGTCGTGCTCGTGCGATTGCTTGGTCCTCGGATGATCGACGGTAATGCCTCAGATTTATTTTAACAAGTGGTGGTATCATGAGCAAGGTTACGAGGAGGCTGTGGAGGTTGATCTAGAAGAAGGATCGGGTCTAAGATGCAGCCAGCAGCGGCGTGGTTCTTAGCGAGATCGAGAAAACCCAAGATCACAGACAGACGCGTGTGCACGTGGTAGCAGCAGAATACAGCAACGCACATGAATCGGCGGCAGGCAACGAGCCAGGCGGGGCTGCTAGGGCAAACTGCGAGCGACCTGACAAGCTGCCTGGTGTGGCTACAGCGGCTGCGGTCGGGCGGAGGCCAAGTAGCAGCAGATGCAGTCGGGCTGGCCGATTTGGGCCATGGGCCAAGGGCGTGCAAAGCTGGAGGCTGTTGTAGGGCTCAGCGTTGTGAGCTACGTACGCGATTTGTTTTGAAACAAAAGAGGGCCGGGTACTCCTATATGACGTGGAAGAGGCAAAACCAACACATCGAATCGGCGGAAAGAAAATCCATCAGATTATCCATTGGAATAGCAGGAGCGTTGGCAAAGCAAGGCAACAACCAGCATTGTAATTAGTGCCAAGGGAGCTGCCGATCGCGTGAGGACCACGAGGTCTTTTTTGGCTGGAGTTGTGCACGGAAGTGCTTGTGTACTTCGGCGTCGCGGGATAGCTCAGCTATTATTTTTTTCACAGGTCAGTCGTACAAAAAACCATGGCGGCAACGGGTACCATGTTTAAGGTGGAGAGGTTTACGGGACTGAAAACCTTGAGTTATGGCAGACAAAGATGAAATATTTGTTGGCACAACAGGGATGGTTGAAGGCGTTGCGGGAAGTCAATTCAGCTAAGATGGAATTATCATGTGATGGATGAAAATTCGCGGAAGACAATTTGGAAGCCTCGAGCGTGTCATGCAGTCGGAGAAATTTGGCTGGATCGGACTAGATAGTCTGACGGATCGACGTGAGTCGGTTGGTACAGAAGACGGTGGTGGGATCAGCGGCGACGACATAGGAGCGTGAAGCTGATGGTGACCGACTTCTGGGCGTGGAAACACGTGGCACGGGCCCCGAGGGCTTGTGTGGCTTCGACAAGACTATGGCGCGGGGTTGATTCAAGACGGTGCACATGAGAGCTTGAAGACGACGGGGCGCGAGGATGGACTGATCATCTACCATGGAGTCATGTTGAAGGTGGAGCTGGATAGAGGGGCTACGATGTAAGGATCCAGGGAATCGAAGCCTATTCAGCAAGGGGAAAAAACAAGGGACGCGTAGTTCGGACTGGAGCCCAGTGGTCTAATGGAAGCGTGAAACTCGTCATCGGTCGGTGATGATCGGTGGTACTCTGCAGTGGGGGTTGAGTGGTGTGGTTTCGTTATCCTTGAGACTCGATTGGGACAGCAGAGGCTCGATGCGGTAATAGCGGCGAGGTGTGCGGTGTGCACGGGCAGGGGCGGACCCAGCCCAAGAATTCAGTGGGGGCCCAAGTGACTGGGGGCCCAAATGTTTGGCTAACTGGGGGCCCAACTAGTAAAATGTTGGAACTCAAAGCAGTAAAAATATAAATTGACTGGGGGCCTGGGACCCCACTCAGCTCAACGTGGGTCCGCCCCTGTGCACGGGGCATGGAGACGGGCCACGGCTCTGGTGGTCATACATGTGATGAGACAACTGCGAATTTGACTCGGGATGACTAAAAGCAATGGTGAAATTCTTTCAAGTTTCAGACAGGCGGTCAAGAAAGGATCGGTGATGTTGAGTTCAGGTAACTCTTATGTGTGACACCCAATATGTGAGTTGTTCACTTTCACGCAGGTCAGTGATCAGTGTGTGATGGCGTTGAACGGATACTCTGAAAGTTGGGAGCACAAACTAGAGTAACGAGGAACTTAATTTTGCTTGAGTGTTGACTGTGGTCAAGAAAAGAAGGGAATACAAGTTGCAGGTGGAGTCATATGGAGTCTTTAGAGTAGCAGCGGTTCTCACGGGATAAACTCAAGTACAATATACATGGAAGTTTGACGCATTGACGAATTCAAGGTGGTGGAGAATATTCGCCAAGGTGGAGTATGTTAGAGTTGTGTCGAATATTGTGTACAAGGTAGGATACAGTTGGATTATGAGTTGTATTGTGTTTACATAGGATGTGGAGTCGTGTCCTAGTAGGACACTTGTATCCTAGGCCTCTCTTATATAGCGAGGGTAGACACATGATGTAACCTATGCCAACATAATAGCACAGGCGCGCAACGGGGAGCCGGCTGTTGGGGAACGTTGCAGAAAATAAAAAATTTCCTACGGTTTCACCAAGATCCATCTATGAGTTCATCTAGCAACGAGTGATAATAGTGCATCTACATACCTTTGTAGATCGCGAGCGGAAGCGTTCAAGAGAACGGGGTTGAGGTAGTCGTACTCGTCGTGATCCAAATCACCGATGACCAAGTGCCGAACGGACAGCACCTCCGCGTTCAACACACGTACGGAGCGGATGACGTCTCTCGCACCTTGATCCAGCAAGGAGGAGGGAGAGGTTGATGATGATCCAGCAGCACGACGGCGTGGTGGTGGATGCAGCAGGACTCCGGCAGGGCTTCGCCGAGCTTCTGCGAGAGGGAGAGGTGTAGCAGGGGAGAGGGAGGCGCCAAGACTTGGGTGCGGCTGCCCTCCCTCCCCCCCCCCCCCTTTATATAGGCCCTTGGGGGGGGGCGCCGGCCCTAGGAGATGGGATCTCCTAGGGGCGGCGCCAAGGGAGGCTTGCCCCCAAGGCAAGTGGGCGCCCCCCCTAGGGTTCCCAACCCTAGGCGCATGAGGGACCCATGGGGCGCACCAGCCCACCAGGCTGGTTCCTCCCAACTTCAGCCCACGGGCCCTCCGGGATAGGTGGCCCCACCGGTGGACCCTCGACCCTTCCGTGGTCCCGTACAATACCGTGACCCGAAACTCTCCTGATGGCGAAATAGCACTTCCTATATATAATTTTTACCTCCGACCATCCGAACTCCTCGTGACGTCCGGGATCTCATCCGGACTCAACAACTTTTGGTTTGCTGCATACTCATATTCATACAACCCTAGCGCCACCGAACCTTATGTGTAGACCCTACGGGTTCGGGAGACATGCAGACATGACCGAGACGGCTCTCCGGTCAATAACCAACAGCGGGATCTGGATACCCATGTTGGCTCCCACATGCTCCTCGATGATCTTATCGGATGAACCACGATGTCGGGGATTTAAGCAAACCCATATACAATTCCCTTTGTCAATCGGTACGTTACTTGCCCGAGATTCGATCGATGGTATCCCAATACCTCATTCAATCTCGTTACCGGCAAGTCACTTTACTCGTACCGTAATGCATGATCCCGTGACCAGACACTTGGTCACTTTGAGCTCATTATGATGATGCACTACCGAGTGGGCCCAGTGATACCTCTCCGTCATACGGAGTGACAAATCCAGCCTCGATCCGTGTCAACCCAACAGACACTTTCGGAGATACCGTAGTGCACCTTTATAGGCACCCGATTACGCCAGTGACGTATGGTACACCCAAAGCACTCCTACGGTATCCGGGAGTTACACGATCTCATGGTCTAAGGAAAAGATACTTGACATTGGAAAAGCTCTAGCAAAACGAACTACACGATCTTGTGCTATGCTTAGGATTGGGTCTTGTCCATCACATCATTCTTCTAATGATGTGATCCCGTTATCAATGACATCCAATGTCCATAGTCAGGAAACCATGACTATCTGTTGATCAACGAGGTAGTCAACTAGAGGCTCACTAGGGACATATTGTGGTCTATGTATTCACACGTGTATTACGATTTTCGGATAATACAATTATAGCATGAATAAAAGACAATTATCATGAACAAGGAAATATAATAATAATCCTTTTATTATTGCCTCTAGGGCATATTTCCAACAGTCTCCCACTTGCACTAGAGTCAATAATCTAGTTACATTGTGATGAATCGAACACCCATAGAGTTCTGGTGTTGATCATGTTTTGCTCGCGGAAGAGGTTTAGTCAACGAATCTGCGACATTCAGATCCGTATGCACTTTGCAAATTTCTATGTCTCCATATTGAACATTTTCACGAATGGAGTTGAAGCGACGCTTGATGTGCCTGGTCTTCTTGTGAAACCTGGGCTCCTTGGCAAGTGCAATAGCTCCAGTGTTGTCACAGAAGAGTTTGATCGGCCCCGACGCATTGGGTATGACTCCTAGGTCGGTGATGAACTCCTTCACCCAAATTGCTTCATGCGCTGCCTCCGAGGCTGCCATGTACTCCGCTTCACATGTAGATCCCGCCACGACGCTCTGCTTGCAGCTGCACCAGCTCACTGCTCCACCATTCAACATATACATGTATCCGGTTTGTGACTTAGATTCATCCAGATCTGTGTCGAAGCTAGTGTCGACATAACCCTTTACGACGAGCTCTTCGTCACCTCCATAAACGAGAAACATGTCCTTAGTCCTTTTCAGGTACTTCAGGATATTCTTGACCGCTGTCAGGTGTTCCTTGCGGGATTACTTTGGTACCTTCCTACCAAACTTACGGCAAGGTTTACATCAGGTCCGTACAGAGCATGGCATACATAATAGACCCTATGGCTGAGGCATATGGGATGACACTCATCTCTTCTATATCTTCTGCGTGGTGGGACATTGAGCCGAGCTCAATTTCACACCTTGTAATACAGGCAAGAACCCTTTCTTGGACTGATCCATTTTGAACTTCTTCAATATCTTATCAAGGTATGTGCTTTGTGAAAGACCTATGAGGCGCCTCGATCTATCCCTATAGATCTTGATGCCTAATATGTAAGCAGCTTCTCCAAGGTCCTTCATTGAAAAACTCTTATTCAAGTAGGCCTTAATGTTGTCCAAAGTTCTATATCATTTCCCATCAAAAGTATGTCATCTACATATAATATGAGAAATGCTCTGAGCTCCCACTCACTTTCTTGTAAACGCAGGCTTCTTCATAAGTCTCAGATAAACCCAAACGCTTTGATCATCTCATCAAAGCGAATGTTCCAACTCCGAGATGCTTGCACCAGCCCATAAATGGATCGCTGGAGCTTGCATACCTTGTTAGCATACTTAGGGTCGACAAAACCTTCCGGCTGCATCATATACAGTTCTTCCTTAAGATAGCCGTTAAGGAATGCCGTTTTGACGTCCATTTGCCATATCTCATAATCATAGTATGCGGCAATTGCTAACATGATTCGGACGGACTTCAGCTTCGCCACGGGAGAGAAAGTCTCATCGTAGTCAACCCCTTGAACTTGCCGATAACCCTTAGCGACAAGTCGAGCTTTATAGATGGTAACATTTCCATCCGCGTCCGTCTTCTTCTTAAAGATCCATTTGTTTTCTATCGCTCGCCGATCATCGGGCAAGTCTGTCAAAGTCCATACTTTGTTTTCATACATGGATCCTATCTCGGATTGCATGGCTTCAAGCCATTTGTTGGAATCTAGGCCCACCATCGCTTCTTCATAGTTCGAAGGTTCACCGTTGTCCAACAACATGATTTCTAGGACAGGGTTGCCATACCACTGTGGTGTGGAGCGTATCCTTGTGGACCTCTGGGTTCAGTAGCAACTTGATCCGAAGTACCTTGATCATCATCATTAATTTCCTCCAGATCGGTGTAGGCACCACAGAACATTTTCCCGAGCTGCACTACTTTCCGGTTCAAGAGGTAGTACTTCATCGAGTTCTACTTTCCTCCCACTTACTCCTTTCGAGAGAAACTCTTTTTCCAGAAAGGACCCGTTCTTGGCAACAAAGATCTTGCCTTCGGATCTAAGGTAGAAGGTATACCTAATGGTTTCCTTAGGGTATCCTATGAAGACGTATTTTTCCGACTTGGGTTCGAGCTTTTCAGGTTGAAGTTTCTTGACATAAGCATCGCATCCCCAAACTTTTAGAAACGACAGCTTAGGTTTCTTCCCAAACCATAATTCATACGGTGTCGTCTCAACGGATTTAGACGGTGCCCTATTTAAAGTGAATGTAGCTGTCTCTAGAGCGTATCCCCAAAATGATAGCGGTAAATCAGTAAGAGACATTATAGATCGCACCATATCCAATAGAGTGCGATTACGACGTTCGGACACACCATTACGCTGAGGTGTTCCAGGCGGCGTGAGTTGTGAAACGATTCCACATTTCCTTAAGTGTGTATCAAATTCGTGACTTAAATATTCTCCTCCACGATCTGATCGTAAGAACTTTATTTTTCGTTCACGTTGATTCTCTACCTCATTCTGAAATTCCTTGAACTTTTCAAAGGTCTCAGGCTTGTGTTTCATCAAGTAGACATACCCATATCTACTTAAGTCGCTTTGTGAGAGTGAGAACATAACGATATCCTCCATGAGCCTCAACGCCATTGGACCGCACACATCGGTATGTATGATTTCCAATAAGTTGGTTGCTCGCCCATTGTTCCGAGAACGGGTCTTGGTCATTTTGCCCATGAGGCATGGTTCGCATGTGTCAAATGATTCATAATCGAGAGACTCTAAAAGTCCATCAGCATGGAGCTTCTTCATGTGTTTGACACCAATGTGACCAAGGCGGCAGTGCCACAAGTATGTGGGACTATCGTTATCAACTTTACATCTTTTGGTATTCACACTATGAATATGTGTAACATCACGTTCGAGATTCATTAAGAATAAACCATTGACCATCGGAGCATGACCATAAAACATATCTCTCATATAAATAGAACAACCATTATTCTCGGATTTAAATGAGTAGCCATCTCAGATTAAACGAGATCCCGATACAATGTTCATGCTCAAACTTGGCACTAAATAACAATTATTGAGGTTTAAAACTAATCCCGTAGGTAAATGTAGAGGTAGCGTGCGACGGCGATCACATCGACCTTGGAACCATTCCCGACGCCGCATCGTCACCTCGCCCTTTGCCGCCTCCGCTTATTCCGCAGCTCCTGCTGTGAGTTACAAATATGAGCAACAGCACCGTATCAAATACCCAGGAGTTACTACAGTATCTGGTAAGGTACACATCAATTACATGTATATCAAATATACCTTTAGTGTTGTCGGCCTTCTTGTCCGCTAAGTATTTGGGGCAGTTCCGCTCAAAGGACCCTTCCTTTGCAATAAAAACACCGGCCTCGGCTTGGGTCCATTGCTTTGACTTCTTCCCGGCAATCGGCTTACTGTAGCGGCAACATCCTTGCCGTCCTTCTTGAAGTTCTTCTTACCCTTGCCCTTCTTGAACTTAGTGGTTTTATTGACCATCAACACTTGATGCTCCTTCTTGATTTCTACCTCTGCTGACTTCAGATTGAAAATACTTCAGAATAGTTTTCACCATCCCCTGCATATTGTAGTTCATCACAAAGCTCTTGTAGCTCGGTGGGAGCGATCAAGGATTCTGTCAATGACCGCCTCGTCCGGGAGGTTGATGTCCAGCTGGGACAAAGCGGTTGTGCAACCCGACATTTTGAGTATGTGCTCACTAATGTAACTATTTTCCTCCATTTTACAACTATAGAACTTGTCGGAGACTTCATATCTCTCGACCCGGCATGAGCTTGGAAAACCAGTTTCAGCTCCTCGAATATCTCATATGCTCCGTGTTGCTCAAAACGCTTTTGGAGCCCCGGTTCTAAGCTGTAAAGCATGCCGCATGAACGAGGGAGTAATCATCAGACGAGACTGCCAAGCGCTCATAACGCCTTGGTTCTTCTCGATGGGTGCATCACCTAGCGGTGCTTCTAGGACATATTGTTTCTTGGCAGCTATGAGGATGATCTCGGGTTCCGGACCCAGTCCGAATAGTTGCTGCCATAATCTTTCAGCTTGGTTTTCTAGGAACGCGTTGAAGTTCATGGTGACATGAGCGTTGGCCATTTGATCTACAAGACATTTTTGCAAAGATTTTAGACTATTGTTCATGATAATAAAGTTCATCTAATCAAATTATTTAATGAACTCCCACTCAGATTTGACATCCCTCTAGTCATCTAAGTGTTACATGATCCGAGTCGACTAGGCCGTGTCCGATCATCACGTGAGACGGACTAGTCATCGCCGGTGAACATCTCCATGTTGATCGATCTTCCATACGACTCATGTTCGACCTTTCGGTCTCTTGTGTTCCGAGGCCATGTCTGTACATGCTAGGCTCGTCAAGTTAACCTAAGTGTTTTGCATGTGTAAAACTGTCTTACACCCGTTGTATGTGAACGTAAGAATCTATCACACCCGATCATCACGTGGTGCTTGAAACGATTTAACTTTAGCAACGGTGCACAGTTAGGGAGAACACTTTCTTGAAATTATTATAAGGGATCATCTTATTTACTACCATCGTTCTAAGTAAACAAGATGCATAAACATAATAAACATCACATGCAATTATATAGTAGTGACATGATATGGCCAATATCATATAGCTCCTTCGATCTCCATCTTCGGGGCTCCATGATCATCTTGTCACCGGCATGACACCATGATCTCCATCATCATGATCTCCATCATCGTGTCTCCATGAAGTTCCTCGCCAACTATTACTTCTACTACTATGGCCAACACGTTTAGCAATAAAGTAAAGTAATTTACATGGCGTTTCTCAATGACACGCAGGTCATACAAAAATAAGGACAACTCCTATGGCTCCTGCCGGTTGTCATACTCATCGACATGCAAGTCGTGATTCCTATTATAAGAACATGATCTCATACATCACATATATATCATTCATCATTCATCACAACTTTGGCCATATCACATCACAAAACACTTGCTGCAAAAACAAGTTAGACGTCCTCTAATTATTGTTGCAAGTTTTACGTGGCTGCAATAGGGTTCTAGCAAGAACGTTTCTTACCTACGTGAAAGCCACAACGTGATTTGTCAACTTCTATTTACCCTTCATAAGGACCCTTTTCATCGAATCCGCTCCAATTAAAGTGGGAGAGACAGACACCCGCTAGCCACCTTATGCAACTAGTGCATGTCAGTCGGTGGAACCTGTCTCACGTAAGCGTACGTGTAAGGTCGGTCCGGGCCGCTTCATCCCACAATACCGCTGAAGCAAGATAAGACTAGTAGCGGCAAGAAAGTTGACAACATCTACGCCCACAACAAATTGTGTTCTACTCGTGCAATAGAGAACTACATATAGACCTAGCTCATGATGCCACTATTGGGGAACGTTGTAGAAAATAAAAAAAATTCTACGGTTTCACCAAGATCCATCTGTGAGTTCATCTAGCAACGAGTGATAATAGTGCATCTACATACCTTTGTAGATCGTGAGCGGAAGCGTTTAAGAGAACGGGGTTGAGGTAGTCGTACTCGTCGTGATCCAAATCACCGATGACCAAGTGCCGAACGGACAGCACCTCCGCGTTCAACACACGTACGGAGCGGATGACGTCTCCCGCACCTTGATCCAGCAAGGAGGAGGGAGAGGTTGATGATGATCCAGCAGCACGACGGCGTGGTGGTGGATGCAGCAGGACTCCGGCAGGGCTTCGCCGAGCTTCTGCGAGAGGGAGAGGTGTAGCAGGGGAGAGGGAGGCGCCAAGACTTGGGTGCGGCTGCCCTCCTCCCCCCCCCCTTTATATAGGCCCCTGGGGGGGGCGCCGGCCCTAGGAGATGGGATCTCCTAGGAGGGCGGCGGCCAAGGGGAGGCTTGCCCCCCAAGGCAAGTGGGGCGCCCCCTCCCCTAGGGTTCCCAACCCTAGGCGCATGAGGGGGGGCCCATGGGGGAGCGCACCAGCTCACCAGGGGCTGGTTCCCTCCCCACTTCAGCCCACGGGGCCCTCCGGGATAGGTGGCCCCACCCGGTGGACCCCCGGGACCCTTCCGGTGGTCCCGGTACAATACCGATGACCCCCGAAACTCTCCCGATGGCCGAAATAGCACTTCCTATATATAATTCTTTACCTCCGGACCATTCCGGAACTCCTCGTGACGTTCGGGATCTCATCCGGACTCAACAACTTTCGGTTTGCTGCATACTCATATTCATACAACCCTAAGCGCCACCGAACCTTATGTGTAGACCCTACGGGTTCGGAGACATGCGAGCATGACCGAGACGGCTCTCCGGTCAATAACCAACAACGGATCTGGATACCCATGTTGGCTCCTACATGCTCCTCGATGATCTCATCGGATGAACCACGATGTCGAGGATTTAAGCAACCCGCTTACAATTCCCTTTGTCAATCGGATGCGTTACTTGCCCGAGATTCGATCGTTGGTATCCCAATACCTCGCTCAATCTCGTTACCGCAAGTCACTTTACTCGCATCAGAATGCATGATCCCGTGACCAGACACTTGGTCACTTTGAGCTCATTATGATGATGCACTACCGAGTGGGCCCAGTGATACCTCTCCGTCATACGGTGACAAATCCAGTCTTGATCCGTGTCAACCCAATGACACTTTCGGAGATACCGTAGTGCACCTTTATAGTCACCCGATTACGCCAGTGACGCTTTGGTACACCCAAAGCACTCCTACGGTATCCGGGAGTTACACGATCTCATGGTCTAAGGAAAAGATACTTGACATTGGAAAAGCTCTAGCAAAACGAACTACACGATCTTGTGCTATGCTTAGGATTGGGTCTTGTCCATCACATCATTCTCCTAATGATGTGATCCCGTTATCAATGACATCCAATGTCCATAGTCAGGAAACCATGACTATCTGTTGATCAACGAGCTAGTCAACTAGAGGCTCACTAGGGACATATTGTGGTCTATGTATTCACACGTGTATTACGATTTCCGGATAATACAATTATAGTATGAATAAAAGACAATTATCATGAACAAGGAAATATAATAATAATCTTTTTATTATTGCCTCTAGGGCATATTTCCAACACCGGCGGCGTGTGCCGGCGCCCCGGTGGCCGGGTGCGGTATTGTGACAGTGTCACGGGGAGGAGCGGCCGTAGTCAAGCCCCGGGGATGTAGCCATATTGATGAACCTCGTTAACAAATCTCGGTGTCGTGCTCGTGTGATTGCTTGGTCCTCGGATGATCGATGGTATGGCTCGAATTTATTCTAACAAGAGACGATACACTATCTTCTAAAAATCTAAAAGAAATACTAAAGTATATACTCCCCGTCCCATAATATAAGAACGTTTTTGACATCACTATATCTCAGTAGCAACGCATAGTCAATTCCCTAGTATTCTACGTAGAAGAAAAGAAGAAAAAGGCAAAGCCTGCTCGAAGGTGGTGCAAGGACGGAAACCGAGCCGGACCCAACCAAGCCAGCAGCAGCACGGGCTTGAGGGCTTGTGGTCTAGGGCAGGTACCCGCCATGAATCCCCACCCCGCCAGAGCCGCGAGCGTGGGAGAGCTGCTGCCTGGAATCGGCCGGGGACCGCCGCCCCAAAGAACATCTCGTAGTAGTACTACATATTTTCTGGGCGATCGTCCTCAGGTAGGTAGGCTTCGCAAACTGCAGGAGACCCGAATCAGGATTGATGGTTTTCTATTTCTATACCTTTCTCTGCGAACAATTTTTCGCTACATTCTTAAGATGGAAACATTATCACTAGCTAGTTTTAACATTTTCGCAGGGGCTGATCGACCTCCCGGGATTGCTAGGGCTGCTTGACGTCGCCCCTTCTTCCCCAGGTGGTTCCGGCCCTAGGCGTCCTGGCCAGGCCATCCACAAGACCAGCACCAATCCGACTGAGTACCTCCCAGCCGGGCTAGTGGTGCCACTGCCTAGCTGGTCCCTCAAGAACCACTACGGCGATCCCCTCCTGGAGATTTTTGGGATGTACGCGAATTTCCCTCTCGTTGGCCAAGTACTCGCCTCCGGCTCGGGCGTCATGGTCACCGACATCATCTGCCAGCTCAAAACTGCCAAGCCGTTTTATTCACAAAGAGCGCGATGGGCAAGGCAGCATCCAAAATCCCAACTTTTTGATTTCAGGGTATATATATGCTCTTACTAAAACTTGCTCATTTCCAGAGGATCTTCGAATTGGTATGCGTCCGGCTCACCTATGCTATTGCATGCATGCATGCATGCAGATGAAGCTGCCTCCGACCGGCCCATGCTGTTACATCTCTGCCTGCTCGGGCGTCGCCCTCAGAGTGAAGATCGACGCGACCAAGAACACTGCCGAGGAGGAGCTATCCAGCCTGGTGTTGGACTGGGACGACGACTCGCCAATGTCTGACAAATGCAACACCGTCTTCATCGAAACAAGCAAAGGCATCATAGACGTGGTCTGCGCGGTGATAAGCAACGCCGTCGAGCTCGGCCTGTGCGTCCACATGTGCATACCCAGCTGTGATCCTGCTGTATGCTCCGCCAGCGTATACGGTTCCATCACCGCGCGCACAGACATGTTTGATCCCAGGATCACCATATTCACCAGATATGCCACGTCGGCCATCAATCTTCTTCGGCGTGTTGCCCATCCGGTACCGCACTTTCTGTGCGCTGAATCATACCGCCATGTGACCCTCCCGTTGGCGCGGACTTTTCTCGCCGTGCCGACTCAGGCGACGCGCGTAGATTTTGAATGGGAGCTGGCGATGGTAGGGGAATCGGAAACCATCGGTGTCACGCAGTCCATTCCTATCGATGCCGACGAAATTAGGACCCTGTGGGTCAAGCACGCAGACTGCTATACTAGCGTGTCCATGTGTGTTCGCCGGGCTCGCTAGTCTAGACTACATATGATATGATGCTCAGGCATGGCCCAAGATGGCTGATCAAACTACATGCATACTCAAAATGCTGTGCGCGCTCTTTATTCCTGGATCTACGTACCCAAATGCTACATAGTGCTCAGATATTGTTTGCGTATAGCGCGGAAATGCCTTGAAACACAAGTTCACAGCCCAATTGTCCGGCCTGAAATCTGTTATAGACCTAAGAGTAGACCATGTATTTCTAAAAAAAAGGACGTCGATAACTGCCACACGTGTGATAGGAAGAGAGACGCATCACACATCTCTAATGCGAATAGATTGTCACGTCATCGCATGCATGCATGCGAGAATCTTTTTGAATTTTCAGTTTTTAAAATGTTTTATCTCTTAAATGAAAAATCCGATTGAAAATCCATTTTCATCATTAAATCCCTCGCGACGAGATCTTCGAAACTAGATCTCGTATCAATATATTTTGATGAATTATTTTTTTGGTTAAAAGTTGTCATGTCTATTGCACATGAATTGCCATGGTGTTTACACTGAAGTTGCCATGATATGTTTCAGTTATTTTCTTTTACATTTAAAAGTAATTTTTGACATATTATAAAATGAGGAATTAAAAAACTAGACTTGCCATGCACCATAAACTAAAATTGCCATGATACATGCACTTAAAATTGTCATGGTTCATACAAAAAAATATTTTCATGGTCAAAGTACTGGAATTGCCATCATCAAAAAACTAAAATTGACGTGATCTACAAACTAAAATTGCCACATGGCAATTTTAGTTTAAGCACTATGGCAACTATAGTGTAAACATCATGGCAACTTCTGGGCAAAAGAAATTTTCGTCGAAACATATCAACATGGGATCTAGTTTTGAAGATCTCGTCGAGATGGATTTAATGATGAAAGCAAATTTTTAATTTGCTTTTTTAATTAAGAGATAAAATATTTTTAAACCGAAAACCAAAAAGATTTCTGCTGATGTCATCTATTCATACGTGGCAAAATGAGTGGTGATGAAGGCGTGTGGGCGATGTGCAAACGCTCACACGTATGGGCGTTAGTTTTTCTCGAAAAAAATAGCAAACCCGCTCTAAGATGCTGCAAAGACGGAAACCAAGCCGGACACAGCCGATTGAACCGTCTCCAATTCCCAAATAAAGGGACCAGGCCAACAGGACTCCACCAAACCAGTAGTCCGGGCTTGGGGCTTCTAGTGTCTAGGGTAGGTCCACCATGAATCCCCATCCCGCCGCCGCCGCCGCCGCCGCCACCGCCGGAGCCGCAAACATGGGAGAGGTGCTGCCTGGAATCGCCAGGCGAACGCCGCCCCAAAGTACATCTTGTACTACATATTCCTTGGGAGATCCTCAGGTAGGCAAATCCAGATACGTAGATGGTTTTTATTTCTAATCTTTTTCTACGAACAATTTTTCGCCACATCTAGATGATACATTCATTAGTTTCAAACAAGGTCTTTGCAGAGGCTGATCGGCCTCCCGGGATTACTGGGGCTGCTTGACGTCGCCCCTTCCCCAGGCGGCTCCGGCTCCGCGATCCCGATCGCCGGCCGCACTAGTCTGGCTCAGTACCTCCCAGCCGGGGTGGAGCGGGGGTCGCCTGTCGCAGCTAACAACCGGCGGCAGCGGCAGCGGCGGCCACCGCGTAGCTGGTCCCTCAAGGATTACTGCGGCGGTCCCCTCTTGGAGATCTTTGCGGTATATGCGAATTTCCCTCTGGTTGGGCAAGTACGGGCCTTCCGTGGCAGGTTCACCCAGACCATCTACGAGTACAAAACTGTCAAGCCGTTTTATTCACAAAGAGCACAATGGGCAAGACAACATCCCAAATCCCAACTTGTTGATTTCAGGGTACCCTACACTACATATCGTCATCTTGCTAACATCCAAATCCCAGCTTGAGCTTGGTATATATGTCTTCTCTTCTCACATATGGTACTATGCATGTACGAATGCAGATGAAGCTGCCTCCGACCGGAACATCTAATCACATCTCAGCCGACTCAGGCGCTCGCCTCCAAGTGAAGATCGACGCGACCAAGAACAAAGCCGAGGAGCTGTGCAGCCAGGTGCTGGACCGGGTCCATTCGCCCATGTCCGACAAATGCAACACCGTCTCCCATCCAAACAAGCAAAGGCATCGTAGACGTGGTTTGCGCGCTGATGAGTGAAGCCGTGGAGGTCGGCCTGCGTGTCAGCATGTGCATACCCTCTGAGCTATGCTCCAGCAGTATCTACGGCTCCGTCACCGCGCGCACAGACATGTTTGATCCCAAGATCACCATCTTCGCCACAAGCGTCAAGTCGGCCATCAATATTCAGTCGGCCATTAAAGATCGTCTACTGTGGTGGTGTTGTGCTGTCCCTCCAGTACCACACTTTCTGTGCCCTGAATCATACCGCCGCGTGGACCTCCCTTTGGAGCGGGGTTTTCTCGTGGTGCCGATTCAAGCGATGCACATAGAGTTTGAGGGGGAGCTGACTTGGGGTGTCCAAAACCCTCGGTGTCACGCAATCCATTCGTCTCGATGCTGAGGATATTAGCACCCCGTGGGTCAAGCACGGAGAGTGCTATACTAGCGTGTCCTTGTTTGTTCATCGGCCTCGCTAGTGTGCACACATGTAGCTCAGGTATGGCGTCCTAACATGGGTTATGAAACTGCATACTCAAATGCTACAGGAGTGTGTGTCCGCTTTTTATTCCTGTGGATCTACATACCGAAATGCTACTTGGTGCTCATCAAGTATTGTTTCCGTATCGCGCGGAAACGCCTGAAACCGGCAGCTGGAGCCAACAATTGGCATTCATGACACAATCGTCCGCCCTAGAGAGACACTGACACATTATGATGTGTCGCTATGCAATGAACAAGCCTTTTGACTTGGGATATAAAGTGGCATGACCTTCAGTAGCCCATGGGGTTTACCTCGCCTCTTCTCTAGTGCATCGAGTGCAAATGCATATGACTTTGCAACAGTTTTTTGATGAATTTTGGCAGTTGATTCCCCAGCGATTTGTAAATCCATTTGTTTTACTATCTTAGCATTAATTCACGGTTAAACAGGGGTATCCATCACTACATTATGTTCCTCCCTCTAATGTTATGAAAATCATCATTGGTGTAATTCTCAGGATCGATGTGTTACATTCTTATTTAGCAGTTCTATATCTTGCTCATTAACTCGTGAGACACACGCTCACATCTTCTTCGTCACCTACGCACAACAAAGTTGTGATGTCGAACGTGAGCGCGGTCAAGAAAAGATGCAACATGTTGTGGGTGCATGCCAATGCAGCTCGTACATCTACCTATTAATTGAAAACATCAAAATCAGCAGCTAGCCAAATCACACAATCCAACCATGCATTTTTTTTTGAACGCAAAGGCAAAAGATTTGCCTCATTCATTAATTAAGGGAGGAGACAAGGTTTAAGTCGGAGCCACATGAGGCCCACTGAATACAAAGTCATTACTCTCGCGGCATCAAATTACTCAGGCGTTTCGCCCCCGCTAGCACCCAGAGCCTAGCTTCCTCCTTCAAGTTTCGCAAGATGATTTGGGGGGGCGTCGATTTCTTCTCGAAGACCCTTGCATTTCTCTCATTCCAAATGGTCCAGGTGGTGAGCAAGGTGAGGGTCGCCATCATCTTGCTGCGCCTGGCCATATGAGTCCACCAACTACTGAGAGAGTGATGAGCCGCCCACTGGTTGGTGTTGATATCGCCAATTTGCAACCAATCTCTAATCAGCCTCCACAACCGCATAGTGTACCGACATCTGTAGAAAAGGTGAGCGGCGGACTCGAACTCCCTCTTGCATAACGGGCAGAGACCACAATTTTGCAACCCGCGACGCTCTAGGCGGTCAGCCGTCCACACCCTATTTTGGATGGCTAGCCATGCTAAGAATTTGACCTTGGGGTGCCTGACTTTCCAAATGACCCTGTTCATGGGCGTGAGGATAGCTCCCATGAATTGCGCCTTATATGCTAATTTGGCGAGTATTCCCATTAGGGAGAGCTTCCAAATGATGGTGTCATGGACGCCTTGGGAGATGTTTATATGAGAGAGCGAGACCACAGCTCGATTTAATTGAGTCACATGATTCCAAGTCACTCACAATGCATGTCGATGGCCTTGATCCACGATCATCGTGCAAGGCCCTACTAACCTTCCAACTTTTGCGCTTCGAGATCTTGTATATGAGGGTGCAACATCAATTGGCTTCTTGCACCGAGCCACGGCGCGTCCCAAAATGGCGTCCTTTCCCCATTGCCAACTGTGATGGTGGTGAGAGCATAAAAAAGATCCATGTCCTCTTTGTCGCATGGGTTTCCCGAACCAACCCAAATCTTCGTTGGGTCATGCCACTCATACCATGGCCAACGCAACCGGAGAGCTCTGCCAAATTTGTCAAGATGTAGTACACCTAATCCTCCTAGGTGAGTAGGCCTACAGACCGTTTCCCAATTAACCTTGCACTTCCCTCCGGAGACCTTTTTCGTGCCCGCTCAAAGGTGAGACCTTTTTCGTGCCCGCCCAAAGGTAAGCACGCTCAATCTTATTGATGCTCTGGAGAACGGATGGTGGCACAATGAGTGGGGTGAGGTGGTGGATGGCCTGGGAGGTGAGGACCGACTTCACAAGAGCCCCACGTCCAATGGAAGTGATATGCATGCCCTCCCAAGGCACAAGCTTGTTCGCAATTTTGTCCTCCAGGTGTTGACAGTCTACTCGCTTAAGTTGCCAAACAGAAAGCGGCAATCCGAGATATCTCATGGGGAAAGAAGCTCGAGTGGCTGGCATGTCCAACCATGCATACAAACACGAACATAACAAAGCATGTACCACACATATGCAGGTGGCGGCAGAATCAGAACAATATACTGCAAGACATATAGTCTTGGACAGTAACGCGCAACGCATCTCCCACCCTTAACCAAAACAAAGCGACGGCGGCCACATGAGCCGCATCGTCTTGCTGGCCGGCTACTCGTTCTCCGGCCCATGAATGGCCTGGCCATGAGTATAGCTCCAGAATTCCCACGGCAGGCGGATCGTCTGCATGCCTGGGTGGGTGGGGCAGCGCTACATCGCTCCCATCCATTGGGTCGTAAGGATCTACAGCGCTACTTGGAAGATAATGAGAGGATCTGATCTGACAGTGGAGTTGCTTGCTGCAGCCCAGCTTGCCATGCATGCTTGCTGCCGTTGTGGACTGGTGGTCCTGGTGAACATTCCCCTGTTTTCAACCACTTCATTCATGGGCAGGAGACATTTGGTATGGCATTATTTATACTCTCTCCGATCCATATTACTTGTCTTAGATTTGTCTAGATACACCCATCATCAATGTGAAGACTCGATGCTCTTTGGCCGCCTGGAGTCAGCCAATCATCTGGATTGCTCTGTACATGCCACTGGCAGATCCACCAGTCCAGCCATATATCAATCACCTACATTGTTTACATATGTACGGTCAAATGTATGTTAAGTCTCAGAACAGTAACTCTGAAAGATGAATCAGTTACTGCGTGCAATAACAGAGGAAATGTCAACACACCTGAGTTCTACTGTTCTTCAACGTACAGAATAAAAAGCAAATCACAAGCCCTTTAACAAGACATAGATAAAAAGTAAACACATATCAGCTGCCATGTCATTGCAAGAACACAAACAATTTGAAAATGTGGTTTCGAGTCATGACTTTCTCTACTTGTAGGTTGTAGCTGGGGGCAAAACTATGGAAAATTTCGACTTGTAGCTGCCTAGCTGGAGCAAAACAATGGACAAGGCTAGTCACCTCAGAAGCTTATCTCGCGTCTCTCGGCAAAGAACTTTCCAACTGTAGCTTGTTCGTGGGGCAATAGGGCAAGCCACACTCCAGTATCAGCACCTTCTTCGGCTGAAATGTTCCCTTCCCAATCAGTCATGGCAGTTCTTACCCAGCCAGGACAGAAACAGTTAATGTAAATCTTTTGGCCTTCAGACCTGTCAGAAAACCTCCTTGCCATGAGTCTTGTATACACATTAACAGCAAGCTTTGAGACCGAATAGTCCGTGTACATCTGAGGCCACTCAATGGAGGACCAACTATTTTGCTTCACTTGTTCAAGGAATTTGATGACCATCCCATCAATCAATTCCTCAGATAAACAATCATCACTTAATAGTTGCTCTCTTAAGATCGCATCACCGATTTTCTATGGGTTAGAAAAGAGAAAAGACAAGTCAAGGACAATTCAAAATGGGTCACTTGGGAAAAAGAAAAGGTTAATGGTGAAACTTACATTGCGTCTGCCATTGGCCTTACCAAGCCTTGAGCTCACATTCACTATCCGGCCACCATAAGGAGAAGGTTTCAGTAATGGTAGCATGGCTTCAATCATGCGCTTTGTACCAAAATAATTTGTCTCAATTACTTGCTCTGCAAATTCAACAGAGTTATCTGCTCCTCTGTTGAAGTTCACACCTGCATTGTTAATCTGTAGCTGGGTTACCAGAGATATTCAGACAAAAATCTGCCAGTGTCAGCACCTAACCACTCATTGCATATCGGTTTCCTCCTTGCTCTGTGCAGAACATATGTATCATATTCTCACATGTACGAAACTGAATATCATTTTTATACTGCCCATGTCCAAGCTATTTTCTGCTAAATATTCAGACTTCTATGCATGGTGGTAGGAATTTTTTGAACATGAATATTCAGAACTTAATGCAGCTTAGGCAATTAGGCACCACTACTCTCAGCCGCTCAATCACTCAATTGGATAGAGATTGAAGTAAAATTGAAACCTCAGCCGTGTATGAAATTGTCGAAACAAAATTGAAGCGTTCCATAGTATAGAGGAAGAGCATGGCAGTTGCGGAGGCTCACGAGGACATGAATGCCGCCGAGGGTCCGCGCCGTCCAGGCGGCGAAGGCCTCCACCGACGCGGCGTCCGCCACGTCGAGCTGCCGCCACTCCGCGCTCGTGCCCTCCTCGCGGAGGATCCCCTCCGCGGCGTCCCTGCCCCGCGCGGCGTCGCGCGAGGCGAGGACGACGTGGAGGCCGTGGCGCGCGAGCTGGCGGGAGATCTCGTAGCCGATGCCGCGGCTGGCCCCCGTCACCACCGCCACGGCGCGCGCCGGCGCGAGGCTGTCCCACCACCGCTGGTGGGGCTCGTAGGGTACGGCGCGGAGGAGCGTGACCTCCCGCCGACGCTCCTCCCGGCGCTCCCTTGCCGCCGCCTTGCCCTTCTTCCCCATCTCTCTCTCCCTCTGCTTTTTTTTTTTTTTGAGAAAACCTCTCTCTCCCTCTGCTGTACTGCGTTCGCCGGAATCGAACATAGTAATAGTACTCTAGATTATTTTTTCTTGGTCAAGGTTCTTTTTTCCTTTGTCAAGGTACTCCTGACCACGGCCCCAAGACCATTAAGCCCAAAAGAAGAGCAAATAAGAGTCCCTTGGATTAAAAAACTAAATTTGTCTTTGTCTAAAAAAAAAGCAAACTCAGTTTATATAAAAAGAAAAGATGGTTCGCTCAAATACTAATGGCAAAGGAAAAGTGATAAAAATTATCGAGAAAAAAAGGAAGTGATAAACATATGCCATGAAGGTGGTGTCATCGACCCTTGGATGACATGTTGTTTATTAAAAGGTACTCTTCTGTAAAGAAATATAAAACCTTTTTATATCACTACTAGGGAATATATTTTTTTTTATCAAAAAAGGCTTTGCCAAGCGACAAGTTTCGAGGGCCCAAATGGCCTCCAGAACGCGAGGCACTCTAAGTCAATAAGGACCATCTCGATGGAGATCCTAGGTTCTACCGCGATGGCGAACATCTGGGAATCGGGTGGCGAAGGGACGATCCCTAACCCACATGTCAAACCATAACAGGGTAAATGCACTCGACCCCATAGCGATGGAAGTCCCAATGCGGAGGACCGGGAGTAGCTGGATGATGGACAGTCAGAACTGCGAGCTGCTAGACTGCTGACAAAAGGCGAGTGGTTGTCCACTAAGATATTTGTTCCAGATGATGTCAAGCCAAAGGCCGCCCTCCCCATCCGCAATCTGCCACGACCATCGGGTCAGCAGGGGCAATGTTCATGCATTTGGATGACATGATCCCTAGCCCACCCTGATTACGGGGTTTGCATATGTCGGGCCAGCGTACCATATCGTATTTTTGCTTATCGCCCTCCCCGGCCCAGAAGAATCTCGCCTGATAGTTGGTGATGTCTTGATGGAGGGTCTCGTGAAGGCTATAGAAACTCATGATGAACATGAGCAGACTGGAGACTGGTGAGTTGATGAGCACTGTCCGAGTTGCCTTAGACAGCCATCGGCCCTGCCAAGGTTTGACGCAGCGTTGGAGCCTGGTCACAGTGGGGCGTAAATTTGCCACGGGGAGCCGAGAGTCAGTAATGAGGATCCTCATATAGGACGTGGGGAAGGAACCCGACTGGCAATTGAGCCGGCCAGCAATGCTCTGGCGCTCGGCGGGCGAGTAGCCCATCACCATCACTTCGCCCTTGTTGAAGTTGATCGTGAGATCCAACATCTGTTGAAAAAGGAGGAAGAATTTCTAGTTCGATATGTCCGCCGCGGAGCGTGCCACAATAATAATGATGTCGTCGGCGTACTGCAAGAGGGAACCCCCCCCCGCCGCCCTTCAATAAGATGAGGGATCACAATGTGAATATGTCCCGCGGCCGTTGCCTTGTTGAGGATGATGGCAAGGGCATCGACGAACATATTAAACAGGAAAGGGGAGAAAGAGTCACCATGTCTTACCCCACAAAGGGTGGGGAAGAAGGGGCCGATCTCCCCGTTAATGCGTCCGCGTGACACCATCTGCATCACGCGAGTGACCCATCTATCATCGAAATCCCTTACAAAGGAATGAGTATTTTTTGGGGTCTTCCACCATATAGTGAAATAGAAACATTATGCGGGCACGTAGTAGCAAACTGTGTATATTCATCAATTCAGCATACAAGCTCGTGCCTAGTCACACGGGTCGACTTCGACGAAGCACTGTTGATCTTATTCATACGTGAGAGGGTCCGTACTTGTCCGCGGTGATGAAGTGTGCATACTTGTACGGCTGCGCGTGAATGGTGTGCGTATACGCTGATACGTACAGATCGAAGCTATATATATATATATATATATATATATATATATATATATATATATATATGCTTCGTCATTTAGCCGGATGGAATCAGAGCCCCTTGGTGGAGCAGTCGGTGGCGCAGAAGACGGCGTTGTTGGTGCATCCGAGGTAGCAGATGGGCATGGTCCCTCCGGTGGACGTGTTGTAGCAGTCGAGGAGGCACGATGCGACCTTCGTCCCGCACCCGCCCATGCACTGCGTCAGCCCCGCCGGCTGGGCCCGGACGCTCCGGCGACCGCCGGCAGCGGCAGCAGCACTCATCTCGTAGCCACCAGCGGCCGCGTCGACCGCGGCGGCGCTGGTGGCCACCAGCGCCAGCAGGAGCACCGCCGCGGCAGCTGTCTTCGTGGCGCCGGTGCGTGCCATCGTGCGTTGCGTAGGTACTCTGCTCCTTGTCTTGTCTCGTGTGTGCGGTGTGGGGAGATGCTGCACAGACATGCCGGCGTTCGATCGCTTATATAGGTGCTGCAGAGCATCGAGAGGGAGGGTGCGGGTGCAGGTGCAGGGGAGAAATGCATGAGCTCTGTCTCCGTGGAGCAAGCAAGGAGGCATGCGATGCAAACGCAGTATGTGTGAGCAACAGAAACCGGCCCTTTTCTTGTCGAACTGCACTACTGCTTTTTGCAGATAAGAACTTTCCGTAATATATAGCTTTATTTTCAAAATCGTGCCTTCATGTTGTTATGGCCGAGTTGGTCTAAAGGCTCCCACTGTCAACAAATATTTTACTTTATTTATCTCGTCCTTTTACTGCAGCTATTTTTTAAAAAAAATCATATAGCAAACGTTCCCTTTTTCCATTTGTGAAACGGAACTTCTGCGAAGCACTTATTTTTGGTGGAATGCTATGTTCATGCTGGTCGATTCAATATTACAATAGGATGCGTGCAGTGATCTAGATAGAGAAAAGTATCTTTTTGGTCCCTCAAACTTACAGAAAACCTTGTGGATTCACTATGTATTTAACATGTTTTTTCTACCACAAGATTACTATTTACATCTTTTTTCTAAGCGGAGGCAAGGGCACATTAATTAAAAAAGGACGTCTTTAAATATGCAGATGACACAACTCCATTCTTGGAAGATAATGTTGACAAACTAGTCATCTGTAAATGGGTGCTCATTTGCTTTGAACGTGTTTGTGGCATGAAAATCAACTACAATAAAAGTGAGCTCCTTTCATAGACACTAGAAGAGTTGGGCGTGCTTTGCTGCACCGTCGGTGTTCGTCTTCTTAAAATAATCACTCTGTTTTAAAATATAAGGTGTATTACTTTTTTGAAAAGTCAAACATTTTAAGTTTGATCAAATTTGTAGAGAAATATGTAAAAATCCACAATATCAAATCAGTATTTTTAGATTCATCATGAAATGAATTTCCATAATTTTTTTGTTTAATATTGTGGATGCCGGTATTTTTGCTCCGAACTTGGTCAAAGTTAAAGAAATTTGACTTTCTAAAAAAAATAATACCCCATATATTTTGGAACGGACAAAATATTTAGTTTAGCGGGTGGGGGAGATGATAGAGTGTGTTTTATTTTTATTTTATAATGTAGTGATTTGGTGGGTCTTTTGTGGTGTGATTCTGTGTTATCAGCTAACCAACCTATATTTATATGGGCAAATATATGTGTAGTTGGTTGCCTGTATTATATTGATGCTATAATATCACATGGTGGCACTTCTTTTTTCTAGATGGTGGGAGTGTGCGCAGGATTGGTATATTTATAGGCCGGTTGCTGCTGATCGATTTGAAAAATCGTTGGCCCAGTAAAAATTGTAAACCAAATCCAAAATTGAATACCTCACGTAGTGAATTAAAAGAATTGAATGGGACAGCTTGAGAAATTGTTGACCCGGTCAAAGTCGTATCACTCAATTCTAAATTGAATACCTCAATTAATTATGAGGCCTTAAAAAATAGAAAGCATAGGGTATAGTATAAAAGAATTGAATGAGAGGGCTTTGAGAAATTGTTGACCCAGTCAAAATCGGGTGACTCAATTCTAATTGGAGACATCAATTGAATGTGGGCTCTTTAAAACTAGAGAGCTTAGTGGTACAGAAAATGTGGAGATAATTTCCCTATTAAGTATTTGTGTATCCTCCTCCATCATGACATACTCACAACGGAAGAAACTAGTCTACCTTAGATAAATTTTTGAAAAGGATAGCAGACTGGAGAGGCAAGCTTCTCTCTTGTAGAGGCATCTATACTTGCTTGGCTAGTATTCATATTTACCTGATCTCCTTTTTCAAATTCCCTAAATGGGACACTAAACTAATAAATACTCAGATCACTCATTCTCTATGGGATGAACTTGAAAGTCATAGAAATTAGTTTATTAGAGATTAGTTTGCATGAAAATAGTTCGGGGCTTGGGGTCCCCAATATTCTGGGGGTTAGTTTTTGCCTACTAGATTCTTGGATCAGAAGATACTCTGAGTTAATTTGTGAGGCCTGATTGACCACTAGTGTGGATTCGTTTCATGACAAAGAGCAAAAGGGCATGACATTTTGTCATAGTGTGCATGATTGGCTCCATGAACAAAAGTGATACGGTCCATACTGCACGGAAGTGATCCATGATCGCAAATGAAGTCACTAGCCCATCGATGTTACATCATTCAAGAAAACTCAATTAGCTTTGAGACTCGTACAAACAAGTGCAAAACCCATCATTCTCTATGGTGTCCACCTTGGGGATCGGCCAATCTTTCTCCATGGCTCGCCAAAGGTCCCTGGCAAGTGGGCACCTGCACATCGCGTGGAAGCCGTCCTCTCGTTCCACACCACATAGGGGTCAGAGTGGCTCTTCACGCTTCTGAACCCTCTGTCGGACATGACGCGTATGGTCGTCCTCATGATCATGTGGCAGGCGTGTTACATCCGCAATGAAATTACCCACGACAAGGCTCCGCCGCCCACAGAAGCATCCAGGCGTTTTCTTCACGGGTACATCACGTCTTTGCTGAGTATCCACCAATTCCCACATGCAGACTTGGTGAAAGGCAAAATGGTTGTGCATGAAGTTGGCCGCCTATACATGCAAGCGTGTGAAGGAGCCAACGCTTCAATGGTACCCCTCCACCCGGCTGGACAAAGCTCAACACCGACGGAAGTTTTGTCCAGGCCACAGTGCAGCAGGTGGTGGTATGGTCCTGAGAAATGAAAAGGAGAGCTCATCTTCACAGCATGCAGGCAGTTGTTTACATGTAATAATAACCTCCAAGCGGAGTTGGAAGCATGCAGGGAGGGATTGCAGCTGGCCTTGCACCGCATAAACACGCCCATCTTGGTGGAGTTGGACAGATCTTGAAGCGGTCTCGATGCTGTCAAGATAGTCGGCGAATCGCTCACAAGTCCGAGCGCTAGTCGAGGAAATACGTGGAATAGTAGCTGTTGAATCAAGGAGATTTCCTTTTCTCATATTAGTAGATCACAAAATAATGTCAGTCACGCCGCCACGGCGTATGGGCGTAATACCAGCACGGCTGTTTGGTTGCGATCGGGATTAGACTGCATTGTAAACCTTTCAGAGGCCGAGAAGCCTCATTGAGTTAATGAAATCTTCCTTTATCCCGCAAAAAAAAAGTGCAAAACCATTGGCCAAATGGCACATCACTCCTTGAACTAGTAAGTTTCATGGCTTGTTGCTCTATAAGCAAGGTTGTCAAAATTTTGTTTTTGAATCGGATCAGGGCTTCAATGGTAGGATCACAAATCGTAGAATCTTAACTATCAGAATCGTAAAAATGTAGATTCTATTAACCAAAAACATAGAATTGTAGTGGTTAGTTTGAATCATAAAGTCATATAATCGTACAATAGAATCGTAGAATCGGAAAGATTTGGCATGTTCATGGACATGTAAAACAAGAAGCTCAATCTTGAGGAGAAGGAGCTTATGATAAAGGCCATTTTCAAAGAGTTGAAGATGTTTATCATGAAGGTGGCAGACTTGAATCCTGATGCGGCCAAGTATGTTCAAGACTACCGTGCTATCATGTTGAAGCTCTTAGTGCAAATGAATGGTAGAGGCAAAAACAAGGCCTTTGGCATGTACCGTTGGACCGGGAGCTATTGGGATCGACGGATTTAAAAACTGGTTGAACATCCGGTGCTTTTGGTTGTGATTGCATATATTTGTAACTATTTAAATGTATGGTTAAATTGCAATTGATGTAGATATCCATGTCAAAGGGGGAGGCCGGGTAAATGACGAATATTTGATGCATGCAGTTGGACGGTTAGTACCCTGTCCGCTATCCGCAAACAGGTCTAAACGTATCCCGTGGACATTCGATGATATCCATTTAATGCATCTTCAACGCTGATCAGCAAATGTTCAGACCTTATGATCCGAACATTTTTGGACATCCAATAACGGACTTTTGGTGCTTACGGTTCGATGGCCGCCCCATGCTCGGACGCCCGGGTACCTTTTGATTCTGTTCGTTTGGGACTAGGGTTAGAGTTGGATGGATGCTTATATTTTTGTACAATCCAACATATGTTTATATTTTTTTTCCTATTTTTTGGTATTTTATATTCATATTTTTTTTATATTTTCTTGTATTTTTTCTCTTTTTTATTTTTCCTTTTTTGAGGGGTTCCTTTTAGCTTTCCCTACATTTTCCTTAAATACTTAGACCAAAACGGCCTACAAACAGACGTCATATATGCCGCTGTCATATATGCCGCTTATTGCGGCAAGGAGTCGCGGTTTCGCATAGGAGACGGCTCACCTAGGCCGGACCATTCTCTATGGCTCCACCTTCGCGGAATGAAAAATCACAAAATAAGATCTTCCTAGTGATAGGAATTGGACCCACGGCCTGCTACAAATTCGTTCGTTGCGAAACTTCAAGGGACTACCGACAACAGAAAAAAAATCAGTTCAGGAAATTCCATAAAACTTATGGGCGAGGGAACGAACACAAGTCTTCCTGACAGGGAAGTGCTTTCCATATCCATTTAGTACCTGAGATTTAGTGTGTCAAATGGCAGCCCAGAGTATATGATCTGTAATACGTGGCAGGTTAAACTTTTAAAAAAATTCAAACGTGATTTTATAAAAAATAAATACTTTTGAAAACACAAGCAATATTTGCGAAACTAAATAAAAAACAATAGGAGCAAAAATTGAAAACGAGAATATTTTTCGAAATTATGAACTGCTCCTTTTGTAAAACCGAACTATTTTTTATTTTGTGAATTTTTATAAAACATGAATTTTTTGAATTTGTGAAAAAATAAAAAATAAATTCTTTGAATTTGTGAATAAATTTGGAATACAGGAACATTTTTGAAATTTCTCATTTTTGAATTTGTGAACGAATTTCGATAACATGAAGTTTTTAAATTTGTGAGCAAATTCTGAAAATGGGAATATTTTTGACTTTTTATTTTTATTTTCAAAATGAGAATATTTTTAAATTTACAAACATTTTTGCATTTGTGATTTTTTTAAATGCAAACATTATTTAGTTTTTAACAAATTTTGAAACATGATAATTTTCTGAATTTGTGAATTTTTTGAAATCAAATATTGTTTGGCTTATGAACTAAATTTAAAAAGGCAAACATTTTTGAATTTCCAAACATTTACTGAAATGAAGCAAAATTTTTTGAACTTCTACGTTTGTTTGACTTTGTGAATAAAAGTTGAAAACATGAACATTTTATAAATGAACAAAAATGTAAAATGTGAAGATTTTTTGGAAAACGAAAATAAAAATGAAATAAAAAAGGAATGCAAAGAAAAGAGAAAAGAAAAAACGAAAAAAGAAAAGATAAAATACTGAAAAAAGGAAAAGGAGACAAAAGAAAAAAAGAAACAGGAAAAGAAAAGAGAAACAGAACAGGAAAAAATACCGGTTCAGAAGAAGTTTCCCTAAACCGTAAAAAACCGGCTGGGATGCTCTACAAGGTTCCCAAAACTGGAAAAGCCGAAACGCTTAAACGGGCCGGCCCAATACGAACGATCACTGGATCTCTCCTGTGCGAACCACTTCGTCAGTTCGCCCCCTTCTCTCCCAGCCTCCCAGCTCCCACCGCGCCTCCCGCCTCGACAAATCTGGCCCCTGCTCCCGGCCGCAGCCGCCATCATCTGCTGCCGGCTGTGCGCCCCTGCTCCCGGCCCCGGCCGCCATACTCTTCCTCCGGCAGTGCGCCCCTGCTCCTGACCGCTTCCGCCATCATCTGCTGCCGGCGGCGCCCCCCGCCACCTCCACTCCCTGAACCATGCGACGCGCGTGGCAACCCCCTACGACAGCTGCGCGCGGGGCGCCCTCCCGGTGGACGACGACGCGTCCACGACCATGAGCCACACGGCCGTCGCGAGCATGAGCCCCGACCAGATGTGCTGAATGCGGCTAAAGTTCAGGTTGAAATGGGCGCAGATTTGAATGCAGGCCGCCAGGTATGGATGCTTTTCCCGTATCAACTTAATGTACATCTTTAATGATTAGCTGAACCTGGATTATAGTATGTCCATTATTCCTAGAGAATGCATAGCACGGGATTTGTGCGGATGGATTTACAAATTAGCTGAAGTCTCCTGTGCTTGTTGAACCAGGTACGTATTAAACTGAACAGAAAACTTGCGTTCTGACAAGACTTATTTTTCCACAACTGACAAACAAAACATGCCATAAGTAAAAGAATGTATGGTCAAACTTGTCCTTGATCAACAGACGGCTATGATAAAAGAGTACTTTTAAATCATAATAAAAGTTAAAGTATCGGACAGTGGGCAGAGTGAGCACCTCTCCTGAACAGAAAGCAAAAATATCCCTGAATAAATCCACACTGCACGTTGACATATGGTTCACCAAAATGTTACCTCGGATGTGTTCCAAATACTAAAACCCAGTGCCAAATCAAATACATAAACCAGAGTTCACTGCATAAGCGTGCATCCGCTAAGAAGACATTGATTGACCTCAGTTCACATGAAGGTTGTCCATTTTCCTGTTGCGCCGCTCATACGGAGTTTTCATTGCCGTCCTCGCTAGCAAATGGTTCTTCTTCATGGTCAATGGCCATGATTGACACTGTGTACTCTTGTCCGATCACAATCCTAATAAAAGATAAAGTTATTAAGTATTACACGTTTGGCATCACAAGAAATGATAATGATATTAAAAGGTGCTATCCAAACAAACTACGGCATCGCCAATCCTTAGACAATCTGAATTTTCTTAAGCCCTTGTTTTGTCTCGGTGTTAAATGTCTATTATGTTTACTATGTGACAGAGAAACTACGGTATCCTATGTTTTACTATGTTCTAATATGTGACAGATCCGACGGCTGGCAGTTAACAAAAGAAAACAAAGAACATGAAACTGGTTACCTTCTTGACCCCATGAAACGTCCGAAACCCCAAATAGCTCCACCAGAGCCAAAGTTCACGATTCTCTCCAGCCTAGGAACTTTGCAGAATTCACTTGCAAAAAAAAGAAAACAAAAAACATCAATAAGGAGCAGAGGTGAGAGCAAAGTAAACATGGCTCATAGGGCTAAATTTCTGTCTCTTTTCCGTGGCAGCTGTAAGGTTTGGGTTTTGTGAGCGTTAAATGGCAAAAGCACGTTTGAACCTGTTTTTGTTTCTTGGATGCTGTATATGCTCAATAGTGGAACCCGGCCGAAAGTCGCATAAAAAATGTGAATATATGCAAACTAGGCACGTATATATCACATCTAATACCAAAATTAATTCATGAAGATGTTAGTTGACACATGTTCAGGGTTAACTTCTGAAAGGCTTAGCCAATGTGATACCTGAATTCACTGGAGCTCCAGAAATAAACAGAGCCATCTCTGGAACCTGTAATCAGATATGGGCTACCGGGGAAGGCAATGACAGAAATTACTGGAGACATGAAAGCTTCCATTGTATGAACACAGGCCTTTTCCTCCATGTCCCATATCTGTTAGATAAGAAAAGTACAGACACTACTATTAGTAATGTGTAGCTGTGTAGCTCGTACGATGTCATTGTATTTTTCAATGATAATGGCATACCTTAGCAGTGTGGTCGTCAGAGCCAGTAATCAAATATTATCGATCATCACATGTGAAGAAATCGAGACAGTTCACTTTGTCCAGATGCCCAGACAAAGTATATTTAGACTCAGGAGAATCAATGCTCCAAACCTGAACATAAAGTATATGAATTGGCAATTAATGGGTTTTAGATTCTGAGAGGATTATGCACAGGCCAACAATTAAGGTATTGTAGCCAAACTAATAAGTTGGCAAAAAAGGAGAAACCCATATATACCTTCACCGTGAGATCATCTGAAGCACTTGCAAAAATGCTGGTGTCCATTGGGTTAAATGCGACTTGACGTATAGTATCGGAGTGTTCTTCCACGAATGAATGTCTGCACTCCCACCCCTTGCTCCAGTCCCAGAGCTTCATATCACGATAAGCAATCACTGGCGGCTCTGAAGCTTCTGAGTTTCTGTATTTTGTTGTCATAATTGTACACATGGATCACACCATCAGATGTTCCAGCCACAAACCATTTCTTTCTTGAGACAACTTTAACGGAACGAACTGCAGTGAAAGTGCCCAAGTTATTTAGTATGTCATACAACAGTGTATGTTGAACCGGGAAACAGAGAAGTGAGAAAGCATGCCTTTTTTTGGTACGTAAGAAGGCATGACTGAGTCCTTCGAGACACTAAATGAATCCATCTGTCTCTGCCGGTAAATACAAATGACAGAGTCAGTTGAATGCTGATGTAGACCGACCCTCGATGGCGAGATCCGATCTGTTGTTGCAGCCCGATCTTTCACGACACTCCACCACCAATAGCATCAACCTCTCGCCCGCGCACGCGATGTACACGAAATAGAGGGTTTGAACCTTGCGGCTCAGCACGAGAAAACCAATCTCGACGACGGTACTCACGCGCAAAACAATTTCCTCACAGAAAAATCGCAACACAGAGGTTTTCTAAAGCATCCTTCAAAACTTAGGGATTTTTAGACAGCTTCCCCCAAAACTCGATACGGGTATTTACCCTAAAAACACATCGTGTCTATTCATAAAAATATAACCTGCCCTGTTTACAACGACGCACACCTAGGCTTTATAGAAGTAGCCAACTTAAAACACACGCACACCTAAAAGTTTTCCAAAAGACACACGTACACATATTTCCTAATCTGTAGACTCTTTCTTAGTTTAAACTTACTCCAGGATCGGCAAGCTTGGTGGGCCCCATCCAATCTCCTTTAAACATGTAAAAATCCACGTGAGTAACTTCCTGATACTTTTTGTTAGGAATAAGCAACTTGTATTCCCATGAGGCCATAGGCCGATATATATACATGTACAGGTGTGGAACATATGCAGAAACCCTTATACAACGGGATAAATACAAAGGGTACATGACTTATACTATAACTCTAACACCCCTCAAACTCATGGTGGATGAACAACACCGAGTTTGGAGAGATAAAAACCATGTTGTGCTCTAGTCTGGCCTTCGTCAGAAATCCGCCAATCAGAACTCGGAAGGCACATCTTGAGAGCAATAACCGATCTCGCACACCACCACGCACATAGAAAGCATCAACACCAATATGCTTGGTGAGCTCATGCTTCACAGATCGCGCATAATCCGAGTAGCACCACTGTCTTGTCCGATAAGAGCAGAGTCGGTGTAGTGACGAAACACCAAAATCTGAAGTAACCACCGTAACCAAGTCACCTCTGCGTCAAAAGAGCCATTGTCATAACTCAGCCTCGGCACTCGAACGGAAATCGCAAGCTGTTTCTTCGTCTTCCGTGCAATGAGAGAACCACCAAGAAAAACACGAAGCGTAAAGTGAACGGCGATCCGAAGGATCACTAGCCCACGAGCATCCGAATAGGCTGAAGTCAGAAAGAATCGGAGCGAGGAAAGAATAGACGGTGAGAGATCGTGCCTCAAGATATCAAGAACACGAAGGAGATGACTATAGTGAACCGAGGTGGGAGTAGAGACAAACCGACTCGAAATATGAACCGGATAAGAGATGTCCGGACGAGTGATGACTAGATAGACAAGATCGCCAACAAGATGACGATATCGCGTCGGGTCGTGGAGAGGATCACCATCGAGAGCACGGAGGTGAACATTGAGCTCCATAGGAGTCTCAACAACGCTCGTCGAAGAAGAGCAAAGACGAGCAAGAAGATCCTGGATATACTTTTCCGGGATATAAAAAGCCATCGAGGTAGAAGAGACTTCAATCCCAAGAAAGTAGCGAAGAGGTCCAAGATCGGACATAAGAAATCGCTCACTAAGACGGGCCTTTACAAAGGCAATATACTGGGGTCATCCCGTGATGATCATGTCATCAACATAGAGAAGAAGAAGAGTCCGACCACGAGGAGAAAGGTGAATAAACAATGCTTTGGATCATGAGCACTTGTCAAAAACCAGCAGCGGTGATCACAGAGGCAAAACGCTCAAACCGAGCACGGGGCTTGCTTAAGGCCATAGAGAGAGCGACGAAGACGACATACCATGCCATCGAGAATGAATACCCGGTGGTGGCTGCATGTAGACCTCCTCACGCAGCTCACCATTAAGAAAGGCATTCTTAACATCAAGTCGAGATATAGACCAATGGCGTGCAGAGGCAACGGCAAGAAGTGTACGAACAAGGTGGTCATATGGGCCACGGAGCAAAAGTCTCGTCATAATCATGACCGTGCTCTCGCTGAAAACCACGAGCCACAAGACGAGCTTTGTGACGCTCAAGAGAACCATCGGGCGAGTCTTAACCTTGTAGACCCACTTACAAGTGATCGGACGGACTCGGGAGGAAGAGAAACAAGATCCTGTACCGGTCGTTCAAGAGCAGCAATCTCCTCTCGCCATCGCAAACCGCCATTCAGATGAACAACGACTGACGATAAGAAGTCGGCTCAAGAACAAAGAACACCGGTGGGAAATCCAAAGCGATCAACAAAGCGGACGAGGACGAGAACGCAAGCCATAAGTAGGTGAGAGGAAGATGACGACTCATCCACAGAGGCATCGACTGGTCGTGGACGACGAGTGTAATGCTGAGGAAAAGATGGGATAATAGAAGGAGGAATCGTCAAGGTAGAATCGGGGGGTGGCGACGAAGAAGTCACCGGAGATGAAGGTGTAGAATCAGGTGACATGCTGGGAGAGGAGACCGGGGAGGAAATCACCGAAGATGAAGGTGAAGAACCCGGTGACATGCTAGGCGAGGAGACCGGGGAGGATGGTGGTTGCAAATCAACTAGAGGTGAAGAAGGGGAGGAAGTGGAACGGAGAGGTACAGGCTCGACGGGGTTGATAGGTGAGTCAGGAAAAGTGAGGAAAGAGATATCCTGCACTGAAAAAGTCGAGGAAGACGGGCGTGGGTAGAAGGGACGAGACTCATCAAAAGTCACGTCTCGAGAGATACGCATCCGACGACCGATAGGATCCCAACAACGATAGCCCTTATGCTCATCACTGTAGCCTAAGAAGACACACTCAACAGATGAGCGGTCGGTTTGGTGCGCTCATGAGGGCAAGAAGAACATAGCAAACACAACCAAACGAGCGAAGCATCGAATAATCGGAGAACGATCAAAAGTCGCCGAAAGGAACACCACCACAGAGAGCAGCGGAAGGCTGTATATTGATAAGAAAGGTGGATGTGGAGACGGCCTCACCCCAAAAATGAGGCGGAGAGAGGCGGCAATCATCAATGCACGAGCCGTCTCAAGAAGATGTCGATGCTTTCGCTCCCACACCATTCGAGCATGAGCACCGGGACAAGAGAATTGAGAGAGAGTCCTTGCTCAAGAAGAACACCACGCAACATCTTAGAGATATACTGCCAATGAGTCGGCCACGAAAAACACGAATGGGTGAAGAGAACGAGTATGAACCATGGCAGAAAACGCTTATAAATAGACAACACCTCGAGCGAGAAGTCATGAAATAAAGCCATGTGTAACGAGAGAAATCATCTATGAAAATAATATAGTATTTATGACCACCTTCGAGCGAAAGGGCCGGACCCCATACATCGTAATGAACTAAATCGAAGGACGCTGGACACCGACTCACTATGTGAATATGGTAATCAATCGCTTGCCAAGATGACAACCCCGACACTCTAAAGAGACATCTCCGAGACAGACCCGGAAGACCTCGACGAACTAAAGAAGACAACCGAGAACCACACGGATGACCAAGTCGATGATGCCACCGTTGGAAGGAACCAGAACGGAGGCGACAGAGGCGGAAGAACTGGCGATGGTGGTGGCGTGGAAGGAACATGAAGCCAGTCCAACTCCCAAAGACCACGAGAATCACGGCGGCGAGGCCAGCCCCAACCGAGTGTGCGTCGACGGTCTGGGCATGAACAAGAGTCAACATCAAGGATGACGCGACAACGAGAATCGATAAGTTGACCAGCGAAAAATGATTCATGGTAAGTCGAGGAACATGAGCAACATCGAGAATGTAATAAGGAGTGGTAAGATTGCCTCTACTAGCAATGTAAAGTGGAGTACCATCAAGCGGTGAAGACATGAACAGGAGAATCCAAAGGATCGAAGAGAGGACAAAGTGGAAGAATGAGAAGACATATGAAAAGAAGCTCCAGAGTCCGTAACCCATGGGAATGTACCGATCGTAGAGGGTGATTGCTCGGTCTGGAAGCATCGATCACGTAACCAGCAGATGCCGTCGAGGAAGAACACGAAGCCGCGAAGCGACGCTTAAGTCTCGTAATATCCCGCTCGACCAAAGCAATGGTGAAGCCGCCGAGGTAGATGACGAAGTTCCTGAAGATGATGATCGCGCCTTGCGCAGGTGTTTCTTCTTCGTGTAGCACTGAGACTCAAGATGACCATCATTGTTGCAATAGTCGCAATGTGGACGGGGGCGACCTGAGCCTCCAGAAGGAGTGGGCAAGAGCGGCGAGCACTCGAGCGAAGAAGGGGTCGGCGCAAAGCAGGCGTAGAAGCACGAGTAGCAAGCACGAGGAACCTCCAAAGACACCAGCACCACGTGGCGAGTCTCCTCAAAGACGAATCTCGAAAAGTGCCTCCATGAGAGAAATCCGACCACGAGCAAACAAGCCCGAGCACGCTGGGCTCAAACTCCTTCGGAGCCGAGACAGAACTCATAGACGCGATGAAACTCCAAATTGGCACGGACGGCCGGCAACAGGCGGTACGACAACCAAAGATCATGGAGAGAATCAAGTCTGGCGCCAGATAGCGTAACTCAGGCATAGAAGTCATCAACAGAGAGTCACCTCTTTGAAGAGCATGCTCTGACGGACCACGAAAGGTATAAGGCATCACCAGAGGGCTGATAAGGCCGACGAAGATGGGTCCACATCTCAAAGACAGAGGGAAGACCCGAAACTCGAAGCAAGCCGAGGCGTAACACTAGCGGTGAGAACAATTGCAAGACGAGCATCATCATCAAGCCACCGGGTGTAAGCAGACAGAGCACCATGATACGTCTCAAGAGCCTCCTCATAAGCCAAAACCCTCTCATCATAAGCACGATCAGCAGCCTCATCAGCAAGCTTAGCCGCATCCTTGGCGGCCTGATTAGCATCCGGAGGAAGAACCGGCGGAGTCGGTGGAATAGGAGCCACCGGAGGAACCGGACGTGGCGGACAGCAGACCTCGCCAGAAAGAACACCCCAGAGACGGATGCCACGCATATGAATGCGCATGAAGCCAGTGAACTCAGTGTAGTTAGTACCATCGAAGATCACCGGACAGCGAGGGACAGCAACATAGCCCGATGCAGCAGACATTTTTTTTTTTGAGGCAGAGATCAACGGGAGCAGATCAGGGCCCCGTCGCTTGGGGCCGGCTGGGAACGAGACGGCAGCCTTGTCGAAGCAATCGTCCGGGAAGGAGATCGCGAAGTCCTCGAACCTCGAACTACGCCACCTCGATGGAGCTCGATCCGGGCCCGGCTGGATTCGGCAGGAAGCGGTCGATCCGGGCGGAGCAGGTGACTTCGATCCGGGCGAAGCAGGCGGACGAAGCGGGCGCGCCCTGGCGGCGGAATCGTCGATCCGGGCGGAGCAGGTGGCTTCGATCCGGGCTGGGCTGCAATCCAAGCGGCGGAGTCAGACGGGCTTCTATACGAGGAGAGAGTTGCGGCCGAGCTCGAGAAGAAATCGGGGCGGGCGGGTCAGACGTGGAGAATCAGCGGCGGAGAGAGAAACAGCCGCGGCGCCACGGGAGGATCAATCACACGAGTTGCGGCGTGTAAAAAAAAATTGACCTAGCTCTAATACCATGTTAGGAATAAGCAACTTGTATTCCCATGAGGCCATAGGCCGATATATATACATGTACAGGTGTGGAACATATGCAGGAAACCCCTTATACAACGGGATAAATACAAAGGGGTACATGACTTATACTATAACTCTAACACTTTTCTGGTGGTCGACCCCAACAGAAGTAGTAGTAATTCCGGTCTCTATTTTTAACAACCGATGCAATCTTTGATTTCCTTCTGATTAATATATATGTGTTTGCTTCCCAAATTTCTTGACGCAATATCTGTGTTCGTGCTCTCGGGATCTCAGAAAAAGAATTAGCTTCATCACTTAATGATTCATACTCGTAGGAGTCCCGTGTATATTGCCTTCCTAGTAATTTGTTTCCCTGGCAAACTGGCATGCATGCATGTAGCCGACCTTTTTTTGCTTGATCCGTACCATGCAACCAACTAGAATGCATGCACATGACTTCAACTAGGCATGCAACCTTCTCCCGGTAGTTCTCACCAAAACTATTGTATTTTGGTACGTATAAATCTCTGCACTCTAATTCATTGACCGGTGGAAAACTTTTATAAACATTGAGAACATCGACATTAATCGTGGCCGCATTGACGAGAGTTTTCATTTGCTAATACAAATTGATTTTTTTATGATATGCATTTGGCAACACTGATTACTGAAAAAGGCTTTCGCCCCGTTTTATAAATAAAGCAAACCGCCAAGAGCACACATACACGGACTAATCCAGAACACACACGCCCAAGTCACACAACAAAGAGTACAAGGTTCTGCTGAGGGCACAACTCAACAAGCCCAAAATATAAAAAAAAAAAGAAGCGGCCGCAGCCGGAGAACACTGATTGAAAACCCGTCATGATAAAACATACTCCATATATAACGTTCGGTTTTTTTTTTCAGGCTGTGAAAAAAAACTAAACTTTCATCATGGTCGGCTAGCATTTGCCATCACCAAAAATAAACATCAGCCTTCTTCCATGACAACAAACTTCGGCAATCGACAGAAATAATGTATGGTACTACTGCAAGTACATGGTAATATTTACTATAAAAGATAGAATGCATTAACTTGCCTGCGTATCATAGTTCCATATGCAGACATCTCCGTTCTGATGACCTGTTATAATGCTGTGCCACAGTAAGATGCATATCATAGGATAACCGTGATCCACATTCATTTGAACAGAGGAAATTAATATTCCGGTGCTCATATCACATATGCTATGCACTCACCATGGCTCCGTAGGGTGTGCATCAAGGGAGCACAGAACACCATGAGTATTCTTAAGGGATATGATCCGTTGATCCTAATCCAACAAAAAACTGGTCAGCATTAGAAACAAAAAAACTTCAAAGTTGGAGCATGTATGCAAAGTGAAAAGAGAACTCCATACCTTTATTCTTCTTGAGATTGTCTGCTACATCGAACATAGTACCAATTAAGACCATCAGTGAAGCAAATGCATCAATGCAAGGGAGGATATAAAAAAAATACATCAGGGTACAATAGCATTATTCCAGTAGCTTAGCACTTGGAACACACACAGAGACGGACGTTACATCAATTGAAAGCAACATCCAATTTGAATGGTAAATACTCTGATCTGTATTAAGTAAAAATGACTGACCGCGGACATTGTCTGTTCTTGCGAAGCAAAAACAGTTTTCAGCATCACCTCACGCACTTCACTCCCTGACTCTTTAGCTTCGTCGAATAACTTTTTATACTTAGATTGGTCTCTCGAAGTAGGGATTTTTTTATCTCCAGACAGACTGCTCTGCAGTATCAGATCATACTCCGTTTCTTCTGGTAGCCTCTCTTGCTGTTGCGTTGTAACAACGAGAGTGTATGTGGTGAACCTGGAAGGCACAATGCCGTATAGTGGGAGACTTGCAAAGCAACGCCAAGGCTTGGTGCTCTTCTCTATAAGCCTGAGTACCGTGTGTTCATCTGTGTTGGTTCTGACAGGGAAGCGAAGCTCGACAAGGTACACGTCAAGTTGGTCCTGTGGAACAACTCAGGTTGTCAATCAACATCTTGGTAAATGGCAATTTTTTTTGCTGAAATCATTTCCCATTTCATCTTTACATTCTCGTTTTTGGCAAAAAGGAAATATTTGCATGCTTAACTGTCTAGGTAGTTGCACAAGAAGTTCATGACATCTCACATACTGTACTTAGTTTGCTTGAAAACAGGTGATGTCTCTGTCTCTATTTGCAAAGCTAGTGTGATAAGGTTGGAGTAGGTGACTAGGAAATTTATGTCATGTTTAATTTGGATGAGTAGCGCGTACTTCTGGATAAGCCGTCAGGTTTACTGTAACATGAGACAGTAAAACGAAATGATCTTAAGTTAATAGAACTCACAGAATATTTTTTATGCTACAATTCAAAATAGTTAGGCTTCAGAAACAGAAAGATGCAACTAAATTAACTAACAATCAAACTGAAATTTTATAACACTAAAACTGTTGTTGAATTTCGAAGTCAAAGCTTGCAATTTGAATACCCATAAATCTAAACGCATGCTGAAGAAGAAAACATACTCTGGTCTTTTCAAGTGAATATTACATAGTTGGTTTCTTGGTGAAAACTCTTTGTGTGTGTTAAATTTTGGCAAGGAATTCTATGATAAGGCAAATATATTTTGTCTCAATATCTCTACAGTGAACTTGAGTCCATCCAGAAGCTCCGAGTGATTAACAACAAAGGCAAATGGGAAACACACGAGCTCACATCTTAAACATACCCTCGTTTCCGTGCTTTCTGTTTCAGTAAGCCTATCAATTACATATTGTATACTAGTTGGTCTTCTCGCAGGATTGAAATCAGCGCACTCTATTGCTATGTTAGTGCATACTCGTACTTGCAGTTTCTGTGATGTTTCCAGCCTATTGCTCCAGCTTTCAAGTACCTGCAAATTTGCAATTGTGAGTTAGCACTTAAACGAATCGACATCTTTTTAAGATGAAAAAAAACTGAATATGTATATTACATTATTTGCCCTATTATCTTTTAGCTTTTTTTCCAATGAAAGAGCCCCAAAGACCCCAATTTCACTATGAAATTGCCAAATCGGAGAAGTCTTACATGCAAGCATGCGCTCCTTTAGCATAAACATACACTCATTTGACAGAAGCAGAAGAGCACAAAACTTAAAATTCACTGCAACCATTACAACAGGAAGCAAATGTCAGTTCTATTGTTGCCGACAACATAGTCAAGCCTGGGCGCCACTGTATTCCAACCATGTGGATGGAAAATTGTTAAGATATATTGCATTACCCTCCTTTCCCATCAACTTAGAATTTGGGGTGAACTGGTTTGTGCATGCATTTTAAGATGGTACTAGAGCCAAGTGTTCTTGAACTCAAAACTTGGCCGACATAGTATTTATAAAAAATGTTTACGGTCTACATCAGTCACATGTCTATGGCCCGTGGAGCCTAGACGAGAGGGGGATTGCTGAGATATATTGCATTACCCACATTCCCCGTCAGCTTAGGAGATACATTGCACTGTGCTCCTTTTCCATCAACTTAGGCTTTTGAATGAACTGGTTCGATACACAGGAGCTTATGGAAATATAAGGTAAATACTTGAATTTTACTATGTTCATAGTGCCAATATATAATCATGCTTTTGAGTGAACTAGTTCGATACAAAACGAAGCTTATGGAAACATAAGTTTTTTTTTTACTAAATTCATAGTGCAAATATATAATTGCCGTATATAAATACGAGCACCAGGATTTTCTTTTACGAAATTTCGGTAGGAGCACTACCAATACTATTTGAAGAGAAGCTCAATCATTTGTCATCGAAGGAAACCTTTCTAAAGGCCACTGTTCTCACATTAACCAACTCCTTAGCTTAGGGAGTCATCAGCATATCAGTAAGAGTCCTAATTGTTGGATGAATAGCAACTAGCTTTACTGAGGGCCATGGGCCAGTACATATACAGATGTGGTAAAGTGCAGAAAAGCCCCTTATACAATGGGGATGTACACAAGTAACTATACACATCTAACACCCCTCAAACTCATGGTGGATCAACAACACCGAGTTTGGAGAGAAAAAAACCATCTTTGCGCCGAGTCTGCCTTCGTGAAGAAGTCACCAATCAGAACTCGAGAGGGCACATAGTGAAGAGCAAGAGTCGATCTCGCATAACAAAGACGCACAAAGTGGGCATCCACGCCGATGTGCTTGGTGAGCTCATGCTTCACCGAGTCACGCATAATCTTGATAGCACCGGTACTATATGACAAGAGAGGAATCGAGGTAGTAGCAGACACACCAAAATCCTCAAGTAACCACCAGTAACGGATCACCTCACCACAACATAGCCATGGCTCGCAACTCACCTCTGTACTCGAAAGCGAGAAACTGCAGATGTTTCTTTGTCTTCCAAGCAATAAGAGAGCCTCCAAGAAAAACACAATGGCGCATAATGAAGTCGATCGAGGGATCACTAGCCTGTAGCATCCGAGTAGGCCCGGAGCTCAAGAGCGCCGGAGCGGGAAAGAAAAGGCGCTGAGAGATCGTGCCACGAAGATATCGTAGAACACGAAGGAGGTGACTATAGTGGACAGAGGTGGGGGCTGAAACGAACTGACTCAGGATGTGGATATGATAGAAGATGTCAGGACGCGTAACAACAATATATACAAGGCTGCCAACAAGGTGACGATAGCGAGTGGGATTAGGAAGAGGGTCACCATCAGAGGCACGAAGCTGAACGTTGAGCTCCATAGGAGTCACAATGGTGCGCTCATCACCAAGAGCAGCGCGAGCAAGAAGATCCTGAATATATTTTTCTTGGGAGATGTACAAGCCATCAGAGGTCGAGGAGATCTCAATCCCAAGGAAATATCAAGGTCAGTCATGAGGAACTGGTCTCGAAGGCGAGCCTTAACAAAGGCAATGTACTCAGAGTCGTCACCATTGATGATCATGTCATCAACATAGAGAAGGAGAAGAGTCCGACCATGAGGAGACGTGTGGACAAACAACGCGGGATCATGATCACTGGGCAAGAAACCAGCGGCAGTCACCACAGAGGCAAAGCGCTCAAACCAGGCGCGAGGGGCCTGTTTGAGACCATAGAGAGAGCGACGAAGTCTACAGACCATGCCATCAGGAGCATAGTACCCTGGTGGTGGCTGCATATAAACCTCCTCACGTAACTCGCCATTGAGAAAAGCATTCTGAACATCAAGTTGAGAGATAGACCAATGACGAACAGAAGCTACAGCAAGGAGAGTGCGGACAGTGGCCATGTGGGCCACAGGAGCGAATGTCTCATCATAATCATGTCCCTGCTCCTGCTGAAAACCACGAGCCACAAGACGAGCTTTGTAACGCTCAAGAGAACCATCAGAGCGAGTCTTGACCTTGTGGACCCACTTGCAGGTGATAGGACGAACGCCAGAAGGGAGGGAAACCAGATCCCAAGTGCCAGAGCGTTCAAGAGCCGCAAGCTCTTCGGCCATCGCAAGTTGCCATTCAGGCTGAGTCATGGCAGTCCGATAGGAGGTGGGCTCAGCAAGAACGGAGAGACTGTACTGATCAGGAGAGTAGCGATCAGGCGGAGGGTGAGGCCGAGCACGGAGGTTGTGAACCGGGGTAGGCGTGAACAGAGGTTCACCAGAGGTGGAAGGCGCGTCAGACACGTCAGGGGAAGCATCCTCAGTACGAGGACGGCGAGTATAGTGGAGAGGAAACGGTGATAGAGGGCGACAAACTGGAGATGATGGCGGAGAGGTGGAGGAGGAGGAGGGGGAAGATGGGGTCGGTGGTGAAGGAGAAGGAAGGAGAGGTGCAGGAGGAGGAGGTGAAACATGGGGCACATAGCAGGGTGTATCGGGAAGAAGGAGAAAAAAGGGATCGTCCACAGAGAAGCTCGAGGAAGAAGGACGTGGGTAGTAAGAGCGAGACTCGTCAAAGTTCACATCACGCGAGATGCGCAAGCGGCGACCAACAGGGTCCCAATAGCGATAGCCCTTGTGCTCATCACTGTAGCCAAGGAAAACGCACTCAACCGACTGAGCAGTCAGTTTGGTGCGTTCTCGCGGGGCAAGAAGGACATAGCACACACATCCAAACATACGGAGAGCTGAGTAGTCGGGAGATGGACCAGTGAGACACTACATAGGAATACCACCTGCAGAAAGCGATCGATGGCTGAATGTTGATGAGATAGGTGGACGCAGAAAACAGCCTCAAATTTCAAAAATGGGGTGGAAGAGAAGCGGCAATCATCGGCAAGACGAGCCGTCTCAAGCGGATGACGATGCTTACGTTCGCAACGCCATTCGAGCATGAGCACGGGACATGAGAACTGGGCAAGAGTACCTGCTCTGCGAGAAACCACGCAATACCGGTGGAGATATACTCTCCAAAGTCGAGTCAAGACGAAGGTACGAATGGGCGTGGAAAACTGGGTGTGAACCATGGCAGCAAATCGTTTGTATATAGAGAGAACCTCGCTACGAGATTTCATAAAGTAGAGCCAAGTGTAACGAGAGAAATCATCAATAAACAAAACATAGTAGCGATGACCACCTTTCGAATCAAAGGGAGCAGGACCCTAGACATCAGAATGAACTAAGTCAAAAGGATGCTGAGATACAGACTCGCTAGTAGGATAAGGTAACTGGGTCTGTTTGCCAAGTCTGCAACCATTACAATGTAAGGAACTAAAGAAGACAAGCGAGAACCACAGATGTGACCAAGGCGATGACGCCACTGCTGGAAGGACGCAGACGAAGAGGCAGCAAGAGCATGAGAGCTGGCATATGGGGCAGCAGCGAAAGGAACATGAAGCCAGTCAACCTCCCAAAGGCCCTCAGACTCACGGCGCCGAGGGCCAGCGCCAACCAAAGCCTGAGTGCGACGATCCTGAACAGAACAAAAGTCGGCATCAAGAATGACACGACAACCAGAATCAGTAAGTTGGGCAGCGGAAAAAAGATTCATGGTAAGACGTGGAACATGAGACACACTAGGAAGCGAAAAGGCCGGAGTGGAAAGGATGCCACGACTAGTAACAGGAAGAGGGGTGCCATCGGCAGTGAGAACATTAAGAGAAAAATCAAGAGGTCGAAGAGAAGATAAAGTAGAAGAATCAGAAGACATATGAAAAGAAGCTCAAGAATCCAGAACCCACGAGGATGTACCTGACTGAGTAGGCTCTGGCGGTGGCGGAGTGGTGGTGGCTGTCACAGCGGCAACAGAACCCGTCGAGGAAGAACCAGATGAAGCTAACATGCGCTTGAGCCGCATAATATCCTGGTCAGTGAGCGACGAAGTCGAGGAAGGCGCACGAGTCCCACTGGAAGAAGAGCGCTTCAGGTCTCTTCGCTTCTTGTGACAATCTGACTCTGGGTGACCTGGCCGGTTGCAGTAGCCACAGAAGGTGTGCGAGTGTGACCGACCCTCTCCTGAAGGAGGGTAACCCGCCCCCCTGGAGGTGTGGGCAGAAGTGGTGGAGCAGAAGACACAGGAGCACGGGCAGCAAGAACAGTAGGAACCACAAGCAGACCAGCAGACCGGAGGCGTGTCTCCTCAGCACGAAGCTCTGCAAGCACCTCCGAAATAGGAACACGACCACGAGCGAGCAAGTGAGCACGACGAGGCGACCTCGTAGTCTGGCAACAACGGCAAGTGCCACAAACAACTGTCCGCAGGGAGTCAAGCTGACGCCAGATGGCAGAGCACTGAGAGTAGAACTCATCAACAGACGAGTCACCCTACTGAAGAGCATGCTCCTGACGCACTACAGAGAGGTATAGAGCATCACCAGAGGGCTGATAGCATTGACAAAGATAGGACCACATCGCTGCAACAGTGCCGAGACCCATGAACTCCGAAGCAAACTGAGGGAGAACACTCGCAGTGAGAACAACAGCAACCCGAGCATCATCATTGCACCACTGAGTGTAAGAACATGATCATCCCGTGGCGTAAAGAGCATCGAATAGGGATACCTGCGATCATAAGCATCAACGCAGCATCATCAAGAGCCTTGGCTGCATCCCGATCAGCCCGAGAAGCATCAAGCGAAGCACCGGCAAGCAGCGACACAGAACCACTGGAGCAACATGGCGGGCGGACGGAGACCTCGCCAGAGAGAACACCCCACAGTAGAAGTCCGCGCATGTGAATACGCATGAAGCCCACAAACTCAGCATAATTGGTGACATCAAAGATCACCGAGCACCGAGGAACAACCACATAGCCAGACGAAGACATGCTGATTTGCTTTTCTGCCTTTCTCTGATTTTTTTTTGGAGTCAACGGGAACAGGAGACCCAATCCAGATTGAGAGAGAACGAGCGCTCGCTCACGCCCTTGTGCGTGCAAGCGAGGCGAGCAGAGCGGGCGGCTTGAGCAGAGCAGACGGCTTGGAAGCCCACGCGTGAAGCAAAGCAGCAACGCAGCAGGCCCGAGGAGACAGCGGCCGAGTGAGGACCAGCCCCGAGCGAAGGCAACGCCAAGCGGGGCAGGGCCAGCGGCTGCAGCAGGGCCAAGCCGGGCAGCGGAGCAGGCCGGGACGGCCGGAGCCGTGGCAAGGAGGTCCGGGGCGGCTGGAGCCGCGAAGAGGAGAGACGGGACGGCCGGATCCGCGGCGAGGAGAGCCGGGACGGCCGGATCCGCGGTGAGGAGGCCCGGGACGGCCGGATCCGCGACGAGGAGAGCCGGACCTGGCGGTGAACGAATTGGGGGAGGAGCTAGCACGGAGTTGCAGCGTGCGGGAGAGAGGGGAACCTAACATCTGATACCATGTTGGATGAATAGCAACTAGCTTTACTGAGGGCCATGGGCCAGTATATATACAGATGTGGTAAAGTGCAGAAAAGCCCTTTGTACAATGGGGATGTACACAAGTAACTATACACATCTAACACTAATATGGTCCTTAATTAAACTATCTGGTAACGCTCAAAACGGTCCTCAGCACGATATTGTGGCGCTCATAAGGTACCAAGTCATGGAAATACTGCGGCGGGCTTCTGAGTTTCATGACCATTTGAAGTGCTGCCAAAGAACTTAAGGACCTTGGATGTATTTTACTATTCAAAAACCCCGTTTTGTACTCCTGCCGTCCATAGGAACTTTTAGTTCGTTTGGAGTGGCAGGTACCCTTCTGAACAGGTTTGTATGTTTATGGCAATTTTTTTGCGGGGATGTCTATGGCAATTGTCCAATCTAAACAAGTCGAAGTTGATGTTAATTAGATTTCTACAGAGTGTTCTTGTTTAGCACTTGGAAAAAAATTACCATTCTCAAATTATGGGAGGTATATGTTATGAAGATTAATTAGTGTGGTATGATCAGTAAGATGATGGCAATGGTATGCAGCTGCGCGTCCATGGTTGAGATGCAGAAAGAGCCTGTGGTTTGACAAGTCATCCGTATATCAGCTTTCGGCGTGGCAAAAAATAATCATTCTAGGGTGTTGTTTGCACTGGTTTTAGAAGTTAGCATCATGGTGTGGACACTTTCATAGTTGAAGCTGATCGAGCACTATAACTTAGTGTAGTGTAAAATATATTCCTAAAAATGCATTAGTCAAATAAAACACACAATAATTATTTAAAATAGAGCTTTTATCTAGAGATTGCCCATTGTTCTTACTTCCCCAGCTTCATGGTATCCTTTTGCTCCAGTTAGTATCTCCATGATTATAACACCAAGAGCATACAAGTCATATTTGAATGTAATTACGCCATTGGTGAATTCTGGTGCCAGACATCCACTGCGTCAAAAAGGAACAAACTGGTCAATTAAAGTGCAGAGGTAGTGCTAATAAATTATCACAGGCAAGAAAGCCTGAGTTCTAAAGAGGCTTAGCTAGCTTACAGGGTTCCAGCAACTATTGTAACAATAGTCCGGGTTTGGTCTTCTTTGAAGCACCTCGATACACCAAAGTCAGTGATTTTCAGCACCATTTTATCGTCCATGAGTATATTTGCTGGTTTAAGATCCAGGTGAACAATATTTTGTGTGTGAAGGTAATTCAATCCCTCACAGATTCCTTTTATTATTTTGTAGCGATCACGCCATTCAAGTCCACTAGATGCATCTGCATAAATGGGACAAGAGAAATGTGGTTTAGTATTTGAAATGAAGTCCTTGCTATCCGAACTGTAGTTAGTACATGACATGGAATGTAAATTGTGTTTGGGTGTGATGTTTGAACAGAATAATCTTTAGTAAGGAAAATCGTGAACCTACCAGAGATATACTTCAAAAGATCCCTGTTGGATACATACTCAAAGCAGAGTATTCTTTCTTGAATGGCAGCCATGATAGCTTTTCCTTCATGTTTTAAAAATTTATCCTGTGTGTCGCTGCAATATCCCAGAAACCGTACTATATTTTTGTGCTTCGCCTTCATCAGACATTCAATCTCCTCCATGAACTTATCCTCATACAAATACGTGTTGGACAACTTCTTCACAGCGACCGTGCCATTGTCAAGGACTCCCTGCGGTGCGGCATGCCCTGCCACTTTTTAGATTAACTATATGACCAAGAAGTGATGCCATGCCGGGGCGGTTAGAATTTTCCTACCTTATAGACCACCGCAAATCCGCCACTTCCAATTTTATGGCCAGGAGAGAAATTGTTTGTGATGTTTTCAAGAAGTGATAACGGCAGAGCCTTCGGTTCTTTGGTTTCATCCAACAGCATACACTCCAGGTCGATCCGGGCACTAGCTTGGCGATCCATTCGGGATTAAATAACCAGAGAACTTTTGAAACAAGAGCAAGAACATGTTCGTAGAGACGTGATTACAGGTCAGTCATTGCTTTTCTGGTTTGCACACAGGAAAACTTCAAGCTAGCGATACAAGAGAGAGAAAGCAGAAATTACCTAGAGAAGCTTCAGATAGATGTTATCCGCAGCTGGGTAGTGAGGAAGACGAGCTTCAGATGGATGTTATCCGCAGCTGGGAGACAGGTCGTCTAATGATTCCATTGAACGCCATGGAGGAAATAGACCCACTGCATTATCCATATTGGTTAGGGAGCTCCGAGTACATTTTCCGTCCGGCCAACGTCCCCTTGAATTCCCCAAAAAAAAAAAAAAACGTCCCCTTGAATTACACCATCCAATGGAGAAAAGTGATGAGCGATTGTTTGGCTGCTTCTAGTTCCACGTTTCAAGTTTGAACTGGTCCATCAATTGGATGCATCAGACACATCAAATAATTAGTGCAACTAGGACCGTTCAACCAAAACCAAGAGAAGATTCAATCGATCATGGTGCCCAGTCCCATCTGATGACTCGTTGTCGCGTAGTCATCACACTACCAGAAAAACTTGGTTTGCCGACGGCCAAATCTATGCCGACGGCCCCCGTCGGCATAAATGGAGCTATGCCGACGGCCAAGGGCAGGCCGTAGGCGTAGAAAGGCCGTCGGCATAAATTCATATATGCCGACGGGGCCGTCAGCATAGACGAGGCCGTCGGGACCGCTCGAGATACGCCTACGGGGCCCGTCGGCATAGCCCGTGCCCAGCTACAAGGTCAGCGCTGACCGTTTGACGGCGTTGAGCCTACGCCGACGGGTGGTAATGGCGGCCGTCGGCATATCTGTGCAAGACGTATGCCGACGGCATAGACCTGGCCCATACCCCTCTGCCACGTCATCGATCCGTGTGCTATGCCACGTCATCGATCTGTGGGACTGCACCTCCGTGTGTGCACAGATATGCCGACGGCCTGGCCGTCAACATACATTTATTTAGTTTTATGTTTAATTTTGCTTTATACTACCTATGGCAAAGATATGCCTACGGTATAGCTGTCGACATAGGCTCGTGTGCCATGTCATCGATCCGTGTGCCATGCCACGTCATCGATCCGTGGGACTGCACCTCCGTGTGTGCACAGATATGCCGACGGCCTTGCCGTCGGCATCCTATTTTTTTTATTTTTACTTTATTTTCTCATTTTTACTTTATTTTAGTTTTTGTGTTTGCATAAGATAATTATGCCTTATCTAAAACAACATACCCTGATTGTATATCGATTGCCCCCCGTTACGAACGTCGCTATCGCCGTGTCACGGAGGGGGGAAACGGTGGACACGGAGGGAATTCTGGTTGGTGGAGGGATTCAGGGTGTAGCTATGTCACCGAAACATCGCACGGGTCCTGATGCATATGTGAAAGTGTTCGGGCATGCGTAGACGCCCGCCTTGGAGCTCCGCGGTGTGCCCCCATGCACGCAAGGCAGTGTCGCCGTCACTTGGAGGGGGGGCACACCCTGGAGACGCGTGCCGCCTCTTCGGACATGCCACCACACCACCCCGCATGTATGAGGGCCCGGTGCGACGCTCGGGTGGCATTGCTACCCCCCAGGGCCCCGTCCCGCCTAACCGTGTAGCGTTTGACCACGGGATCTAGCCCTTTGACTTTGCACGGACGGGCTTGGAGCAGTGGACTTATCCACCCGGTTGTGTTAGGTCAGTCCATAGGAACACTTTGGAGCAACATCCGGGCCAGACCCACGGCAAGATCCCCTCCGTGTAGACCCGACGCGCCCCTTTACCCCCTCCAGGTGCCGGCGGCGGCGCCGTCCGTGAGGGGGGCACACCCCGGAGACGCGTGCCGCCTCTTCGGACATGCCACCACACCACCCCGCATGTATGAGGGCTCGGTGCGACGCTCGGGTGGCATTGCTACCCCCTAGGGCCCCCGTCCCCCCTAACCTCAGTAGCGTTTGACCACGGTATCTAGCCCTTTGACTTTGCAGGACGGGCTTTGAGCGATGGACCTATCCACCCGGTTGTGTTAGGTCACCCCATAGGAACACTTTGGAGCAACATCCGGGCCGACCCACGGCAAGATCCCCCGTGTAGACCCGACGTCCGTTTCCCTTCTCCGGTGCCGGGCGGCGACGTCCGTCCGTGAGGGCACACCGAGACGCGTGCGCCTCTTCGGACATGCCACCACACCATGTTGGGGAACGTAGTAATTTCAAAAATTTCCTACGCACACGCAAGACCATGGTGATGGCATAGCAACGAGAGGAGAGTGTCGTCCACGCACCCTCGTGAACCCGAAAGCGGGCGTTATAACAACGCGGTTGATGTAGTCGACGTCTTCACGATCCGACCGATCCAAGCACCGAGCGTCGGCACCTCCGAGTTACGCACACGTTCAGCTTCGATGGCGATCCCGGACTCGATCCAAAGCAAAGTGTCGGGATGAGTTCCGTCGACGACGACGCGTGGTGGCGATGATGCTCCACCCGCGCAGGCTTCGCTTAAGCTCCGCGACGATATGACTTCTCCGGCGCAGGCTTCGCCTAAGCTCCGCTGACGATATGACCAAGTGGAATATGGTGGAAGGGGCACCGCACACGGCTAAGGAACGATCCGTAGATCAACTTGTGTGTCATGGGGTGCCCCCGCCTCGTATATAAAGGAGCAAGGAGGAGGTGGCCGGCCAAGGGAGGCGCGCCAAGGGGGGAGTCCTACTCCCACCGGGAGTAGGACTCCTCCTTTCCTAGTAGGAGTAGGAGAGAAGGAAGGAGAAGGGAGGAAGGGTGCGGCCCCTCCCTAGTCCAATTCGGACTAGGCCTTGGGCGCGCGCCCTGCCCTAGGCAGCCCTCTCTCTTTCCCGCAGGCCCAATAAGGCCCAATACTTCTTCCGGCGAATTCCGTAACTCTCCGTACTCCGAAAAATACCGAATCATTCGAACCTTTCCGAACTCGAATATAGTCGTCCAATATATCGATCTTTACGTCTCGACCATTTCGAGACTCCTCGTCATGTCCCCGATCTCATCCGGGACTCCGAACTCCTTCGTACATCAAAACTCATAAACTCATAATATAACCATCATCGAAACCTTAAGCGTGCGGACCCTACGGGTTCGAGAACTATGTAGACATGACCTAGAACCATTCTCGGTCAATAACCAATAGCGGAACCTGGATGCCCATATTGGTTCCTACATATTCTCTGAAGATCTTTATCGGTCAAACCGCATAACGACATCGTTGTTCCCTTTGTCATCGGTATGTTACTTACTCGAGATTCGATCGTCGGTATCCAATACCTAGTTCAATCTCGTTACCGGTAAGTCTCTTTACTCGTTCCGTAATACATCATCTCACAACTAACTCATTAGTTGCAATGCTTGCAAGGCTTATGTGATGTGTGTTACCGAGAAGGCCCATAGATACCTCTCCGACAATTGGAGTGACAAAACCTAATCTCGATTCATGCCAACTCAACATATACTTTTGGAGACACCTGTAGAGTACCTTTATAATCACCCATTTACTTGTGACGTTTGGTAGCACACAAAGTGTTCCTCCGGTAAACGGCAGTTGCATAATCTCATAGTTGCAGGAACTTTGTATAAGTCATGAAGAAAGCATAAGCAACATACTAAACGATCAAGTGCTACGCTAACGGAATGGGTCATGTCAATCACATCATTCTCCTAATGAGGTGATCCCATTAATCAAATGACAACACATGTCTATGGTTAGGAAACACAACCATCTTTGATTAATGAGCTAGTCTAGTAGAGGCATACTAGTGACTATCTGTTTGTCTATGTATTCACACATGTATTATGTTTCCGTTAATACAATTCTAGCATGAATAATAAACATTTATCATGGTATAAGGAAATAAATAATAACTTTATTATTGCCTCTAGGGCATATTTCCTTGAGTCTCCCACTTGCACTAGAGTCAATAATCTAGTTCACATCGCCATGTGATTTAACATCAATAGTTCACATCTATATGTGGTTAACACCCATAGTTCACATCGACATGTGACCAACACCCAAAGGGTTTACTAGAGTCAATAATCTAGTTCACATTGCTATGTGATTAACACCCAAAGAGTACTATGGTGTGATCATGTTTTGCTTGTGAGATAATTTTAGTCAACGGTCTACATCACATTCGTGAGCCGTAAGTATTTTGCAAATTTCTATGTCTACAATGCTCGCACGGAGCTACTCTAGCTAATTGCTCCCACTTTCAATATGTATCCAGATTGAGACTCGAGTCATCTAGATCAGTGTAAAAAGCTTGCATCGATGTAACTCTTTACGACGGCTCTTTTATCACCTCCATAATCGAGAAATATTTCCTTAGTCCTCACTAAGGATGTTCTTGACCAATGTCCAAGATCTACTTCTAGATCACTATTGTACTCCTTGCAAAATTCGTGAGCAAGGTATACAATAGGTCAGTACATAGCATAGCATACTTTATAGAACCTATGGTGAGGCATAGGGAATGACTTTCATTCTCTTTCTATCTTCTGCCGTGGTCGGGTTTTGAGTCTTACTCAATCTCACACCTTGTAACACGTGCAAGAACTCTTTCTTTGATGTTCCATTTTGAACTACTTCAAAATCTTGTCAAGGTATGTATTCATTGAAAACTTATCAAGCGTCTTGATCTATCTCTATAGATCTTGATGCTCAATATGTAAGCAGCTTCACCGAGGTCTTTCTTTAAAAAACTCCTTTCAAACACTCCTTTATGCTTTGCGAATAATTCTACATTATTTCCGATCAACAATATGTCATTCACATATACTTATCGAAAGGGCTGTAGTGCTCCCACTCACTTTCTTGTAAATACAGCTTCACCAAAAGTCTCAGATAAAACCATATGCTTTGATCACACTTATCAAAGCGTTTATTCCAACTCAAGATGCTCGCACCAAATCCATAGATGGATCATTGAAGCTTGCACATTTTGTTAGTTCCTTTAGGATTGACAAAACCTTCGGTTGCATCATATACAACTCTTCTTTAATAAATCCATTAAAGAATGTAGTTTTGATATCCATTTGCCGATTTCATAAAATGTGGCAATTGCTAACATGATTCTGATAGACTTAAGCATCGCTACAGTTGAGAAAATCTCATTGTAGTCAACACCTTGAACTTGTCGAAAAACCTTTTTGTGACAAGTCGAGCTTTGTAGATAGTAACACTAATATCAGTGTCCGTCTTCCTCTTGAAGATCCATTTATTTAACTTGACTTGCTGATCATCGAGCAGGTCAACCAAAGTCCACACTTTGTTCTTATATATGGATCCTATCTTAGATTTTATGGCCTCAAGCCATTTCGCGGAATCTGGGCTCATCATCGCTTCCTCATAGTTCGCAGGTTCATCATGGTCTAGTAACATGACTTTTAGAATAGGATTACCGTACCACTTTGGTGCGGATCTTACTCTGGAAGACCTACGAGGTTTGGTAGCAACTTGATCTGAAGTTTCATGATCATCATCATTAACTTCCTCACTAATTGGTGTAGGAATCACTTGAACTAATTTCGTGATGAACTACTCTCCAATATGGGAGAAGGTACAATTACCTCATCAAGTTCTACTTTCCTCCCACTCACTTCTTTCGAGAGAAACTTCTTCTCTAGAAAGGATCCATCTTAGCAACGAAAAACTTGCCTTCGGATCTGTGATAGAAGGTGTACCCAATAGTTACCTTTGGGTATTCTATGAAGACGCATTCTCGATTTGGGTTCGAGCTTATCGGTGAAAACTTTTTCACATAAGCATCACAACTCCAAACTTTAAGAAATGACGACTTAGGTTTATTTGCTAAACCATAGTTCATACGGTGTCATCTCAGCGGATTTAGATGGTGCCCTATTAAACGTGAATGCAGTTGTCTCTAATGCATAACCCAAAACGATAGTGGTAAATCGGTAAGATACATCATAGATCGCACCATATCCAATAAAGTGCGGTTCTGACGTTCGGACACACCATTATGCTGTGGTGTTCCGGTGGCGTGAGTAGTGAAACTATTTCACATTGTTTTAATCAAGGCCAAACTCAGAACTCAAATATTTTTCCTCTGCGATCATATCGTAGAAACTTTTATTTTCTTGTTACGATGATTCTTCACTTCACTCTGAAATTCTTTGAACTTTTCAAATGTTTCGGACTTGTGTTTCATCAAGTAGATATACCCATATCTGCTCAAATCATCTTGTGAAGGCGGAAAAATAACGATACTTGCCACGAGCATCAACACTCATTGGATCGCATACATCGGTATATATGTGTTATTTCCAACAAGTCAGAGCTTGTTCCATTGTTCCGTGAACGGAGTTTTAGTCATCTTGCCCAAAAGGCACGGTTCGCAAGTATCAAATGATTCATAACCAAGTGATTCCAAAATCCATCCTTATGGAGTTTCTTCATGCGTTTTATACCGATATGACTCCAAACGACGATTACCACAAATAAGTTGCACTATCATTATTAACTTTGCATCTTTTGGCATCAATATTATGAATATGCGTATCACTACGATCGAGATCCAATAAACTATTTTCATTGGGTGTATGACCATCGAAGGTTTTATTCATTTAAACAGAACAACAATTATTCTTTGACTTTAAATGAATAACCGTTTTGAAAACTATTTTCATTGGGTGTATGACCATTGAAGGTTTTATTCATGTAAAATGAACAACAATTATTCTTTGACTTTAAATGAATAACCGTTTTGCAATAAACATGATCAAATCATATTCATGCTCAACGCAAACACCAAATAACATTTATTTAGGTTTAACACTAATCCCGAAAGTATAGGGAGTGTGCGATGATGATCATATCAATCTCGGAACTACTTCCAACACTCATCGTCACTTCCCTTCAACTAGTTTCATTCATTCGCAACTCCGTTTGAGTTACTACTCTTAGCAACTGAACCAGTATCAAATACCGAGGGGTTGCTTGAACACTAGTAAAATACACATCAATAATCAGTATATCAAATATACCTTTGTTCACTTTGCCATCCTTCTTATCCGCCAAATACTTGGGGTAGTTCCGCTCGATGACCAGTTCCATGCAGCAAAAGCACTTAGTCTCGTGCTTAGGTCCAGACTTGGGCTTCTTCACTCGAGCAACAACTTGCTTGCCGTTCTTCTTGAAGTTCCCTTCTTCCTTTGCCCTTTTCCTTGAGACTAGTGGTATTGTCAACCATCAACACTTGATGTTTTTTTTCTTGATTTCTACCTTCGCCGATTTTAGCATCGCGAAGAGCTTGGGAATTATTTTCGTCATCCCTTGCATACTATAGTTCATCACGAAGTTCTAGTAACTTAGTGATGGTGACTAGAGAATTCTTTCAATCACTGTCTTATCTGGAAGATTAACTCCTACTTGATTTCAAGCGATTGAAGTACCCAGACAATCTGAGCACATGCTCACTAGTTGAGCGATTCTCCTCCATCTTTTAGCTATTAGAACTTGTTGGAGACTTCATATCTCTCAACTCGGGTATTTGCTTGAAATATTAACTTCAATTCCTGGAACATATCACATGGTCCATGACGTTCAAAACGTCTTTGAAGTCCCGATTCTAAGCCGTTTAAGCATGGTGCACTAAACTATCAAGTAGTCATCATATTGAGCTAGCCAAACGTTCATAACGTGCGCATCCGCGCTCCTGCAATAGGTCTGTCACCTAGCGGTGCATCAAGGACATAATTCTTACGTGCAGCAATGAGGATAAAACCTCAGATCACGGATCCAATCCGCATCATTGCTACTAATATTTTTCAATACAATTTTCTCTAGGAACACATATAAAAACATAGGGAAGCAAAAACATAGGGAAGCAACAACGCGAGCTATTGATCTACAACATAATTTGCAAAATACTACCAGGACTAAGTTCATGATAAATTAAAGTTCAATTAATCATATTACTTAAGAACTCCCACTTAAATAGATATCTCTCTAGTCGTCTAAGTGATTACGTGATCCAAATCAACTAAACCATAACCGATCATCACGTGAGATGGAGTAGTTTTCAATGGTGAACATCACTATGTTGATCATATCTACTATATGATTCACGCCGACCTTCGGTCTCCGTGTTCCGAGGCCATATCTGCATATGCTAGGCTCGTCAAGTTTAACTTGAGTATTCTGCGTGTGCAAAACTGGCTTGCACCGTTGTAGATGGACGTAGAACTTATCACCCGATCATCACGTGGTGTCAGGTACTACGAACTTTTAGCAACGGTGCATACTCGTGGAGAACACTTCTTGATAATTTTAGTGAGAGATCATCTTATAATGCTACCGTCAATCAAAGCAAGATAAGATGCATAAAGGATAAACATCACATGCAATCAATATAAGTGATATGATATGGTCATCATCATCTTGTGCTTGTGATCTCCATCTCCGAGCACCGTCATGATCACCATCGTCACCGGTAGCGACACCTTGATCTCCATCGTAGCATCGTTGTCGTCTCGCCAACTATTGCTTCTCGACTATCGCTATCGCTTAGTGATAAAGTAAAGCAATTACATGGCTTTGCATTTCATACAATAAGCGACAACCATATGGCTCTGCCAATTGCCGATAACTCGGTTACAAAACATGATCATCTCATACAATAAAATATAGCATCACGTCTTGACCACATCACATCACAACATGCCCTGCAAAACAAGTTAGGCGTCCTCTACTTTGTTGTTGCAAGTTTTACGTGGCTGCTACGGGCTGAGCAAGAACCGTTCTTACCTCGCATCAAAACCACAACGATAGTTTGTCAAGTTGGTGCTGTTTTAACCTTCGCAAGGACGGGCGTAGCCACACAGTTCAACTAAAGTGAGAGAGAGACACCCGCCGGTCACCTTTAAGCAACTAGTGCTCGGGCGGTGAAACCAGTCTCGCGTAAGCGTCTGGCGTAATGTCGGTCCGGCCGCTTCATCTCACAATACCGCTGAACCAAAGTATGACATGCTTTGGTAAGCGGTATGACTTATATCGCCCACAACTCACTTGTGTTCTACTCGTGCATATGAAATCAACGCATAAAACCAGGCTCGGATGCCATTTGTTGGGGAACGTAGTAATTTCAAAAATTTCCTACGCACACGCAAGACCATGGTGATGGCATAGCAACGAGAGGAGAGTGTCCGTCCACGTACCCTCGTGAGACCGAAAGCGAAGCGTTATAACAACGCTTGTTGATGTAGTCGACGTCTTCACGATCCGACCGATCCAAGCACCGAGCGTCGGCACCTCCGAGTTACGCACACGTTCAGCTCGATGGCGATCCCGGACTCGATCCAGCAAAGTGTCGGGATGAGTTCCACAACACTACGGCGTGGTGGCGATGATGATGCTCCACCGGCGCAGGGCTTCGCCTAAGCTCCGCGACGATATGACTTCTCCGTGCGAGGCTTCGCCTAAGCTCCGCGACGATATGACCAAGTGGAATATGGTGGAAGGGGCACCGCTGCAGGAACGATCCGTAGATCAACTTGTGTGTCATGGGGTGCCCCCGCCCCGTATATAAAGGAGCAAGGAGGAGGTGGCGGCCAAGGGAGGAGGCGACCAAGGGGGAGTCCTACTCCCACCGGGAGTAGGACTCCTCCTTTCCTAGTAGGAGTAGGAGAGAAGGAAGGAGAAGGGAGGAAGGTGCGGCCCCTCCCCTAGTCCAATTCGGACTAGGCCTTGAGAAGCGCGCGCCTGCCCTAGGCAGCCCTCTCTCTTTCCCTTGAGGGCCCAATAAGGCCCAATACTTCTTCCCGGCGAATTCCGTAACTCTCCGTACTCGAAAAATACCGAATCATTGGAACCTTTCCGAACTCGAATATAGTCGTCCAATATATCGATCTTTACGTCTCGACCATTTGAGACTCCTCGTCATGTCCCGATCTCATCCGGGACTCCGAACTCCTTCGGTACATCAAAACTCATAAACTCATAATATAAGCATCCATCGAAACCTTAAGCGTGCGGACCCTACGGGTTCGAGAACTATGTAGACATGACCTAGAACCATTCTCGGTCAATAACCAATAGCGGAACCTGGATGCCCATATTGGTTCCTACATATTCTACGAAGATCTTTATCGGTCAAACCGCATAACGACATACGTTGTTCCTTTGTCATCGGTATGTTACTTACCCGAGATTCGATCGTCGGTATCCAATACCTAGTTCAATCTAGTTACCGTGTAAGTCTCTTTACTCGTTCAGTAATACATCATCTCACAACTAACTCATTAGTTGCAATGCTTGCAAGGCTTATGTGATGTGTATTACCGAGAAGGCCCAGAGATACCTCTCCGACAATCGGAGTGACAAAACCTAATCTCGATTCATGCCAACTCAACATATACTTTTGGAGACACCTGTAGAGTACCTTTATAATCACCCATTTACGTTGTGACGTTTGGTAGCACACAAAGTGTTCCTCCGGTAAACGGGAGTTGCATAATCTCATAGTTGCAGGAACTTTGTATAAGTCATGAAGAAAGCATAAGCAACATACTAAACGATCAAGTGCTACGCTAACGGAATGGGTCATGTCAATCACATCATTCTCCTAATGAGGTGATCCCATTAATCAAATGACAACACATGTCTATGGTTAGGAAACACAACCATCTTTGATTAATGAGCTAGTCTAGTAGAGGCATACTAGTGACTATCTGTTTGTCTATGTATTCACACATGTATTATGTTTCCGGTTAATACAATTCTAGCATGAATAATAAACATTTATCATGGTATAAGGAAATAAATAATAACTTTATTATTGCCTCTAGGGCATATTTCCTTCAACCACCCCGCATGTATGAGGGCCCGGTGCGACGCTCGGGTGGCATTGCTATCCCCCAGGGCCCCCGTCCCGCCTAACCCTGTAGCGTTTGACCACGGGATCTAGCCCTTTGACTTTGCATGGACGGGCTTTGAGCAGTGGACCTATCCACCCGGTTGTGTTAGGTCAGTCCATAGGAACACTTTGGAGCAACATCCGAGCCAGACACACGGCAAGATCCCCCCCCCCCATGTAGACCCGACGCGTCCGTTTCCCCCCTCCAGGTGCCGGCGGTGGCGCCGTCCGTGAGGGGGGGCACACCCCGGAGACGCGTGTCGCCTCTTCGGACATGCCACCACACCACCCCGCATGTATGAGGGCCCGGTGCGACGCTCGGGTGGCATTGCTACCCCCCCCCCCAGGGCCCCCGTCCCGCCTAACCCTGTAGCATTTGACCACGGGATCTAGCCCTTTGAGCAGTGGACCTATCCACCCGGTTGTGTTAGGTCAGTCCATAGGAAAACTTTGGAGCAACATCCGGGCTAGACCCACGGCAAGATCCCCCCTGTGTAGACCCGACGCGTCCGTTTCCCCCCTCGAGGTGCCGGCGGCGGCGCCGTCCGTGAGGGGGGGCACACCCCGGAGACGCGTGCCGCCTCTTCGGACATGCCACCACACCACCCCGCATGTATGAGGGCCCAGTGCGATGCTCGGGTGGCATTGCTACCCCCCCTAGGGCCCCCGTCCCGCCTAACCCTGTAGCGTTTGACCACGGGATCTAGCCCTTTGACTTTGCACGGACGGGCTTTGAGCAGTGGACCTATCCACCCGGTTGTGTTAGGTCAGCCCATAGGAACACTTTGGAGCAACATCCGGGCCAGACCCACGGCAAGATCCCCTCCGTGTAGACCCGACGCGTCCGTTTCCCCCCTCCAGGTGCCGGCGGCGGCGCCGTCCATGAGGGGGGCACACCCCGGAGACGCGTGCCGCCTCTTCGGACATGCCACCACACCGTACGGCACGTATGAGGTCCCGGTGCGATGCTCCGGTGGCATTGCTACCCCCCAAGGCACGCGGCTCCGGGATGTGCCCCCCTCATGGGTGTTGCTGCTGCCGTGTCACTAGCGTCGCAACCGGGTCCCATACACACGGTAAACTAAAAATCTAAAAAAATGTAATAACTGAATATATTAAAAATGTAATAATTTCTTGTCCACAGGCGAGGTGGGACTATTTCTTCAAAAATGTGGTTGCCATCTATGCTCTACGGCCTGGCCGTCGGCATAGGCCTCTCTCTCTATGCCGACGGCCCGGTACATGTCGGCATAGGGCCACCTATATCCACTCCTCCCGCTCCAGCGACTTGTGGACCCGGCCTATGCCGGCGGCCGGGCCGTCGGCATAGGGGTGACCTTATCCACTCGCTATTCGTCCTCCTCCACCCGTTCCCTCTCTGTCTCACCCGACCCCAACCTCTCTATCGACCCGATAGCCGCCGCCACCAACACCGCCTAACCGCCGCCCGCCCGCCACCACCCGCCCGACCTCGTCCTCGCCCGCCCGACCAATGCCCCGCCCGCCCGACCTCGTCCACGCCCGGCCGCGCCTCCCGCCCGACCTCGTCCCCACCTCGAACTTGTCGCCCGCGCCGCCGCCCGCCTCGGCCGCCGCCCAGCTCGACCTCGTCCCGCCACAGCCCGCCCCCCCGACCTCGTCCCGCCGCCGCCGCCACCTCGCCCCGACTCGACCTCATCCCCACCCAACGCCGCCGTCACTCGGTGGTGAGGGGAGGGCCTCCTGCCCGGAGTCGCCGCGCTCCCTCCCCGGAGCAGCCGTCGCCCCGACCTCGTCCACGCCCCGGCTGACGCCCCCCCGCCCCGACCTCCTCTCCGTTAGGTCCGGCCCCCTTCCCTCCCAAGAACATTTTTTCTGTTTTTTCATGATTTTGCAGAGGATAAGAGGGCTAAATGTGATAGTTGGACAAATAGATGGTAGTTAGATAGATAACTTGTTCATACGGATTTTTTTTAGATGATGATGATTGTTAGATGAGAAGTGATAATGATGATTTTTTATGCTTCGATGATTTTGAGATGATGATGATGATGGATGATAGATGATTGGTAGATGATGATGTTGATGATAGATGATGATGTTTTTTTATGCTTCGATAATTTTTAGATGATGATAATGTTTTTTATGATGATGATTGTTAGACGATGATGATGATATTGTGATGTTCTATGAGTTGTGATGTTCTAAATTTTTTGTCGCGATGGAATTTGCAGGCTTTGTGGTGTTGCATTTCATCAAAGTGACCACTGTCCGACGCGTTGGTCCCTGAGCATCCCTCTGTTGTTCGACTCCTTCCCCTACAGCCGAGGATGAGCTACAAGTCCATCTCCTCCATTTTTTGATGTCACTAGATTTCATTCTCAAGTCAACTGGCGTAACCTAGGCGTCTCCCGTCCGAAAGGATTGCATCGATAAATATGCATTCAATTGCATATTTATCACCGCAGCTCTTTTGGATTGTCCAGCGTTTTCCACGGACAGCCTGAGGATGTGTAGATTGGGTATGTTCTCCATGTTCTACCCCGTTCCGAGACAGGATTTTGGCGGCGCCTCCCCATTTTTCTCCGGGCACATTCTCTCGGCTATTTGCGAGGCGTGTATCTGGAGAACAGCGGGAGGTGCTGCGAAATGTTGTCTCGAGCGGGTAGAATGGAGAACGTCTCAATCTACACATTCTCGAGTGGGATTAGGACCCATCTTTACCTATTAGAGATGTAGGTGGATTCAGCGCGTAGAAACTGAAAATTTGATGTGATTAATTTAAGTGAATCCTTAATTATGTTGTGTGGCTTGCAAAAAGCGAGAGGATGGCGATAATCGGTGGATGTACGGTGGTTTTATCCGTCGAATCGAGTAACATCGAGTGGATCGCGAAAACCGATGTGTATTTGAAGGAGATATTCCGTCGTCAATGAGAATTATCCCACCATGCCCCATGCGAGATGTGCCGACGTTACCGTAGAAATCAGGCGGACATGGTGAGCACCTTCGCACGCACGGATATATGCCAAACTTTGACATGCTGCCGATAAACATAGCCGAGCAAGATCGTGGTAGAGAGGAGGTGATGCGACAACGCGCCGATGGATATGAGGACGACGGGGTCGGGGACATGCTAGATGATGTCATTGTTGCGAAAGCGGCAAATGTGACACCTTCAAAGAATGAACCGGAGGAGCGGAGGCAACCGCAAAGGCCTTCTTGGAGGTCTTGGCCTCGTCGAAGAAACCTCTTTATGTGGGTGCGGAAATATCTCAGCTGGATGCCATCTATGGCAATTGCGATCAAGGCTGAGTATGGTCAGAGCAGAAATGCTTGAAGCATTCACTCGGAGTATGGGCTAACAGCCTCCACGAGGTCATGAACTTCGAAAGCGCATGTACGATACAAAGAAAATCATGAAGGCACTCTCTATGGATTATGAGAAAATAGATGTTTGCCCGAAGAATTGCCTTTTGTTTAGGCACGAGTATGCAGATGACAAGTACTATAGGAAGTGCGGTTCGTCTCGGTACATTGAGGTGGTCGGTGAGGATGGTGATAAAAAGCAGCTAACCATCCCCGTTAAGGTTCTTCAGTATCTTGATTTTATAAAAAGACTGCAGCGCACGAAGGAGTCTGCCAAAATGATGAAGTGGCACAAGGAAGGTATAAGGTACAATCCAAAAAAATCATACATCCATCGGGAGGGGAAGCATGGAAGTCGTTCGATGAAGAATACCCCGAGGAAGCAGCCGAGGTTGGGAATGTCAGAATAGCCATATCAGGTGATGGGTTGAATCCATATGGAATGCCGTCCAATCCATACAGCTGCTGGCCTGTGTTTGTAATTCCGCTCAATCTTCCTCCCGGTGCCCTAATGCAACGGAAGACCATGTTGTTGTCGCTCATCATTCCGGGGCCTGAATACCCGGGGAAGCAATTGGATGTGTTTATGCAGCCGCTGATGGATGCTTTGCACCATTCTTGGTACTTCCCGAGGTTGACATCGACCGGGATCTGCGAGAGAAATTTCTTGATGAAAGTTTGGTTGCACTATTGCATGCATGACTTTCCGGCTATGCTCTATTCTGCGGATGGTGTACAAGTGGTAAGATGCCATGCCCAGTGTGCATGCAGGCTCTGCAAATGATTTGGCTGAGTAAGGGTGGCGAGTATGTAGCCTTTGACCTGCATCGGCGCTTCCTCCCTCCGACCATCCAGACAGGGGAAGACAAGAAGAACTTCACGAAGGGCGGGTTGTTCATGAAGTAACCGAGATTCCAACATTTTCGAGGCGAGATGTTCTTGCTCAGCTAAAAGCTCTCAAGCCTAAAGTCAAAGGCAAAGGCAAAGCCAAAGCCAAAGGCTTGAGGATATGGTGAGGCGCTGGCGGACTCACATTACCCCTTCTCGCAGCTTCCCTATTTCAAGGACCTCAAACTTCCTTACAATATTGATGTGATGCACACCAAAAGAATGTGGCGAGTCCCTTTTCCACACGATCCTGAACATTCCTGATAAGGCGAAGGATAACGTTAAAGCTAGAGCCGATCAACAGAGAATTTGTGATAGACCACGCTTTGAACATGAAGCCTCCCACGGTGATCGAAAAAACTGGTTCAAGCCGGATCTTGACTTTGTCCTTAAACCGCCGAAAAAAAGAAGTACTTATCTGGTGAAAGAAGTTCACCGATGGTTATGCATCGAATATAAGTAAGGAGTCAATCTTTCAGCGGGCAAAGTGACCGGCTGAAGAGTCATGACTACCATGTATGGATTGAGCGGATAATGCGGTGATGGTTCGAGGCTATGTCCCGAGCATGTCTGGCGAGTGCTTGCCGAGCTTAGCCATTTCTTCCGCATGCTCGTGCTAAAGAAGTAAGTAAAGAGGTGATTGAAAAATTGCATAAGAAGGCACGGAGTTGATAGTCAAGCTAGAAGATCTTTCCGCCAGTTCTTTACTCGATGACACATCTCATTACGCACCTCGCGAACAAGGTATTGTTGGGGGGGCTGTCTTGAGAATCGTTGGCGATCTGACCAGAGGCGAGAACAAGCATCTCTGACGGAAATGTGGAAACCAAGCTAAGATTGAAGCTTCCATAGCTGAGGCAGTTATCCTGGAGGAGGTGTCAGACCTCAGGACATCATACTATCCAGACCACGTTCCCCATCTGCATAACAAGGTGCCTCGATACAATATAGAAGAGCCCAAGTATCAACCCAGGCTCGACCTATTCAACGTGCAAGGTGGGAGGGCTGGGGCCCCGAAATCTTATAACATGCCACGACAAGAGTGGGAGGACCTCATGTTCTATATCTTGCACAACATCAAGGAAGTTGAAGAAGTGTGGATGAGGTAATACCACTACACCATTCCTTTATGTCTTCCACATCATCATGTTCCATGTTCACTTAGTCCCGGTCTAACACCGCTTTTCTTTTTTTAGCGATTTCGTTCAAGAGGAATGGACGGGAGTGAATCCTCCTACTGAGGCGGAGGCACTTACTCTTCTTTGTCATGGAAACCCTGGACGTAAAAATTTTGTTGCTTGGTTCATGGAGAAAGTAATTTTCCACACTCCCCTATTAAATACCTAGTTCAACATTTATTAGTTAACCGAACTAATGCACGCAACAATTTCCATTATACTTGTAGGGAAAAGATCCGAACATATCTATGGATGATGAATTGGGATGGGTTTCCATGGGTTTTGACCCTGCCGTCATGACATGTAAAAAGTATGATGTGAATGGGTATCGCTTCCATACAGAAGAGCACCAAAATAGCCGGCCCGATCCCAAAACTATAAGTACCGGAGTGTACACCCCCGGTCAAAATTCATGAACTACTACGGAAGGGTACAAAATATATACGAGGTTAAATTCCGCCAGGCGTGAGACCCTAAGTCTGCCTGTGTTCAAATGCCGATGGTTCGATCCGCGGGAGGGGGTAAAACATACGCCTTCCATTGGTTTGGTCGAAGTTAAACCATCAACCGTCTATGCCGGAGCCGATCTCTTCATTGCGGCTACCCAAGCTACACAAGTATATTATCTGCCTTACCCATGCCAGAGAGTGTATCTAAAGGGTTGGGAAGTTGTGTTCAAGGTGTCGCCACATGGTAGCTACGGACCGAATGAAGGCGATTACTACAACATTAACCCCATGACATACGAGGGAGTGTTCTATCAAGAGCAACCTGATGATGATGATGATGTGGTTAGAAACGATGGCGCTAGACCATTGGGTGATGATGATGTGGATCCAAACATCGACGATGCGGAATGATGGTGAGACCATTGTCAATGAAAATGACATACTTACGCTAGAAAAGTTAAGCGAAGGCGGCGACGAGGAAGAGCCTCCACCTCCGTCGGACAACGAAGATGATATGATTGATAGTGATGATGAGACGGACCGAGAAAGAGGTTACAACGGTGATGATTCATATGGGTTCTAGCGGATATACGTTTCAAGTCTTTTTCTATAGTTTAGGAATATGCCTTTTATGCATTTTTATTAATGTGTTTATTATCATGCCTCTTCCTTCATTTCATTAATTTACTAATTGCTTATTCTCTTTTCAATGCAGGTTAGTGGAACATGGGCAAGGGAAGGCCGACGGCGTGGGTTTCCCTCGCAAGGTCGTCGGCCTGCCTAGTCGGAGTGGTCGAGCACGTAATCCTCCCCTCGGCTACTTGACGATGACTCCTCACGGGGAGGTCGAGGAGAGGTGCCCCTAGAGGAGGAGGGGTGGGGGAGAGCCTCTAGAGGCGAGGTGGTTGGGGAGAGCCACTCTGAGGGGTCGCGCGAAAGAGCGCACCCTCACCGACTTAGGGGTGTTGTCTTGAGGCCCTCCTCTGGTGAGGTACCCTCCTCTAGTGAGGTACACTCTGGGAGGAGGAGGACGAGGAGGAGGAGGAGGAGGATGTGGAGGAGGAGGCAGGAGAGGAGGAGGAGGAGGAGGAGGTTGGGGAGGGGAGGCGAGGCGAGGAGGAGGTGGTGGCGGGGATGATGGTGGTGGCGGGAAGGGGTTGACAACAAGGGGTGGCTGCGTGGTAGCATAAAGCTACCAAAGCAGGTTCACACTCTTGAGGAGCAAGTGGCTCATTGAGCCCATGGGAAAAGAGTAAGTGCCACTTTGTAATAATTTCATTATTTTGCTTGTCACATGCTTATTCGGTTGTTATTTATTTTGCTTGTCACATGCTAATAGTTCATTCTTTTGCAACAACTGGATATATTCTAAAGGGTCCGTATTCCCAACGGCCTCATCACCGTCTTCTGAAGTTATCTTGGTCGGGGTTGTCTTGTCCGGATCGGTCGCCAGGCAGCCGGACCGTCGGGTTTTGGCCACGAGCTGGGACCACTTGAGGCGGCCCTCCATGCGGACCATGAGACCCATGCCAAGGCCGTGATCACTACTTTCTGGGTGAGTTCTCTTCAGAAGCACAAGTCCATTCTAGTTTCATGAATGATTTAACTCATGGCTTCTTCCATTCTTGTTTCATGCATGATTGTAGAAATTCTATCGAGTTCTTCTGGAGCACAAGGCTAGAGCGGACCAAATCATGCTGCGCCAATGCAAGAAGAAGGCCCGCCAGATGCAGTACGAGGTGGGCTATGTGGCCATCTCGACATACTACCACGACGTTCTTAGTGTGTAGATGACCAAGGAAAAAGCGCGGAGGATGGGCATTACCTTGGAGAGGCCCGCGTTCTTGGCGGTAAGTATAAAAGATTTTTCATTATGCTTTCATATATTATGCTTTCATTACCATGTGGTACATTTCACCGTTTCATGTTGACATGCCATTATGCTTTTATTATGTAGGTGTGTCCAAATTGGTGTTATGGAAAAGACGAGTCTGGCGGCATTGGTGGATCTTTGGTGTGATGAGGCTTGGAGCACAGGCGGCTATGAGAATCAAATATAAGGCTAACCGAGGGACGGAGGAGTACATGCTCGAGAAACGAAACCACTATCTCCACAAGGCGGTTAATGTATGACTAACCCCATTAAACATTCTTCTTCTATTTACCATCACTTTCTTATGTATGACTAACCTCTGCTTGGTGGTGCGGGAGGAAACCAGGCGACCGCTCTCGGACATGCATGCGTGGGAGATCGCCCATGCGGAAGGACTCCAAGCTGGCGAGCCCAAGTACTACGGCAAGAAGACCGGGGAGGAAGGAGGCCTACTTGGCGTGTCTGAAGTTACATCTGACACATCGGACCCCATTCTGGCGGATCTGGGCGAGAGGCGGTGGTGAGCATGGGGCCCAAGGAGCACAGTCGGGAGGCGGTTCTCGATCTTGTGATCCTCCTACTATCTCCTACACACAACTCCCAACAGACGAGCCAGCCCGGTGACCGATTGCAGTCCCTCTTCAGGAGCAACAATCTGTAAGTATTTTCCCTCTTATCTTCATTGCTCACTTTATTTTCCGCATCTAGTAGTTTTATGAGTTCCATCATGTCATACCGTAGGCCTACAGAGTACACACGCCGGAGACCATGGCGTGGCATCGAGGCTTTATGAACACCAAGTGCGGAGGATCGCCCGGTGGAGCAGGCTTTTCAGAAATGGCGGCGGCGGTGTCCTCGATTACAACCAGCACAATGCCCTCCAGCACAACCAGTCTTCTTGACCTTCGAGGAGTTTGTGGCACAAAAGCTGGCCCTGCGGTTAGTTCATCCCCAATCTATTCACCCAAAGCATGTCATGCCTTTCAACACAGATCATATATCCTGTTAATATGTCTTTTCAACTTTCAGGGAACAGGTGGATCTAACGTTGGCGGTGGTCTTCACAGCACTCCGGAGACACGGAGCCCGACCACTCCGATCCACGGAGGCGGAGGCGGAGGTGGAGGCAGTCTTGGCGGTAGCGCTGCCGCTAGCAGTGACGACCTGGGCTTCGGTGGTCTTGGCGGTGACGACCTCCGCGGTGCTCGACGTCCTGGCACTTAAGCCTTGTGTTTGTGGTGATGATCCTTGTGTGTGGTGATGATGCTTGAGATGACTTGTGTGTGGTGATGATCATTTAGATGACTTGTGTGCTTCTCTATATGCTTATGCTTATGTTTATGTTCATTGTGATGATGCTTATGCTTATCGTTTGCATTTGATTTGTTGTGATGGTGCCGGATGATATCCCGTTGTGTTCTGTATGTCTATTCCATCATATATATCTGCTGATATGTGATGTTATTTGAATTGAATTGATTTGAAAACAAACAGAAAAAAGAAAAAAAAATCAAATGCAAACTATGCCGACGGCCTAGCCGACGGCTAGGCCGTCGGCATAGGGCTGGCCTGAGCTCCCAGTAGCTGACACGTGGCAGCTATGCCGACGGCCTGGCTATCGGCTTAGTTTAAAACCTGTGCGAAGCGGCGGGGCCGTCGATATATCGCCGCGTGTCGACTCTTTGGGAGCCTTGGATGAAGGAATATGCCGGCGGCGGGCCGTCGGCATAGTTAAAACTAAGCCGACGACCGGTCGTCGGCATATCCCCGATCCACGGCGACTCTTTGGTCGCCACGTAGCACACCTATGCCGGCGGCACGGCCGTCGGCGTAGTTTTTAACTAGGCCGACGGCTAGGCCGTCGGCATAGGTGTGCCACGTGGTAACTACGCCGACGGCCAGGCCGTCGGCATAGGTGTGCCACGTGGCGACCAGTCGTTGGGCGAACTTGACGGCGGCCGCCATTAGGCGTGAACGTTGCCGACGGCCAGGGCCGTCGGCATAGATGTACGGACCCCGTCGGGAAAGCAACTATGCCGACAGCTTTTCTATACCGACGACCTCCCTGGCTATGCCGACGTATATGTTGCCAATGGCCCTATGCCGACGGGGGCCGTCGGCTAGGTCTGTCCCGACGGGACTCAGGGCTATGCCGACGGCCCCGCCCATCGGCATAGGGGGCGATTCTGGTAGTGTCACCTCAAACCATGATTTAGACATAATCAGGTGGATGACAAGTCCAGTTGGACCGTATACCTCAGCATCCATCCCTTCCTCACCCCCCCCCCCCCATCATCTTCCAAAGCGACGACAAGAAACCTAGCCCTATAGCCACCAAGCCGTGGCCGCCAAGGACCCATCGTATCTCGAGACTACTACTCTCCTTAGCCAAGAGATCTAGCAAAAGGAGCTTCGCTTCAAATTGTACTTGTTCCAGCACACTCAAGGCGAGCCAGACAGGAACGAGCGCGCTGTATCGTCTTTGCATGCCCCCCATGAGTTTGGCTCCATCGTCGTTCATGACTGGACCATACGGGATGGTCCTAACCTCCAAGATAAAATTGTTGCGCGCGCCCAAGGCCTGCATCTCGGGGCTGGTATGGACGAAACAAACTGGTTTACCATTTTCAACATAATTTTCACCGATGAGAGGTTTGGTGTTTTTACACTTGTGAATTTGTACTACTCCATTGATTCACACTTGTTAACTATGTCGTTAATCTTGTGGGATGCTATTTAGGTTCAAGGGATCCACTCTTCAGGTGCTCGGAACTACGAGCATAAGAGATGGTGAATGGGCCATCACTGGTGGCACCGGAGAGTTTGCCTTTGCGCAGGGTGTTGCCACTCACATAAAAAGCAAAGAACGTGGTGGTGCCGGCCGTGACTGGGAGCTCCGAATCCGCGCTACATGCCTCACGTTCCCCAAACCGTCAGATGCTATATCTTTTTCACTCTAGCTTGTTTTTTGTTCTTTTGCAAAATGCACTCTGGCTAGCTTTTAATTATTATGAGAAATTTTAGGATACATCCAATGTTTATTGGACTGTTCACTGTCCTCTAAAACTGCCCCTTTTTTACATCAGTACTGTCTTCAAAGTATATATATTACTTCGACACTCAACTTCTATTACAACATATTTAAAAATCCAACAGAACTACACATTGTCAAGTATTTGTCGAGACAAGTTCATACACATTACTGTTAACTTGTTAAATCTAATTATTTGCAAATTGTATCCAACCAAAATATTTATAAATTATTAAATTACCAATATTTTGACTATTTTGTAAAGTTATTAACTCTTAAGTTTCTGAAAGTTAGACTGTACATACTCTTGTCTAAAACGATAACCTTTACAAGACCAGACTGAGCAGGAGGTTATAGCTTAGAAATGACCATATCATGGTTAGTATACGCTTTCCACTGTCTTTTAAGCCATGAATGTACAAGGGATGCAAATAATGATGGTGAGTAATCAACGTAGTACTGACTTTGCACGCATCAGAGCATGTGAAAAATAATATGGGGTTAACATACAGAAGATCTGATTTGGCTAAAGAACAGAGAGATATAATAGTGGAATGGACAACAATAAAAGTAACATAAAGAAATAGGTTTCATGAAATTAAATCCTTTGGATATTTTTCCTATTTGCATCTGTTTCTTTAGTAAGAATAGCGTGAGGCAATGTTTATCCGGCCAGCATGCTCCGAAATTATAGAGTGCAGTTTTATGTAGCGCGAGCTACCTGGTACCCTATATCAGGTGCCGTTCATAAAGTATTCTGTGGCACCGAGATACGTGCAATGGCTTTGCTCATTAGTAAAACAACGTTCTTACCTGGAATCCATTTGGGCCTACTCCTCCTGACATGCATCGGGTTCCTAGCGGGAGATATGTCCCTGTCAAAGTATCAGACTTTTTCTAGTTGGATCCTCTGTGCCTATGTGCTTTAGTAATATCTCATATTGGCCACAAAAGATCCTTTGTAGCTTCATCCTTCACTGCACGTGCACATGCCGGAGACATATTCGTGTGCTCTTGTTTATGAGCAAGTACATGTGAAATAAATCAATAGTCCACACTCCACACCAAACATCTTGTTTCAATTAATTTTGACAGGGGTGCTCCGATTAGGTGTTAACAAGCAACTAAGCTATAGTTATAAGCATGCATGCAGGTGGTCAACCACGGCGTCCCTGAGCATGCGATGCGGGACATGCAGGCACAGTGTGCGAGGAGTTCTTGGCCCCAGTTTCTCTTTCTTCCCACAGGAATCTCACCTTGTCGTATCTTCCTGTTTTTCATGCTTGGAAATGCTTTTCCCTCATATCGCCACGTGACTACAGTGACCTGCATGCAGAGTTGTAGACAGGAGATAGTGTGCAGGTCAAACTCCTGCTAATAAGACGCCGACAGGGACAAAAGGTGCACATGTGATGCTTTCAGGCGCACATATCACGATGTGGACAGACGGTTCGGATAGTGGGTACCGCGTAGGACGAGCTAGGAAGGAACTTATCGGAAATTATATGCACTGGCAATAAAACAACATTTAGGGTCATTTCCTAATGTACACCCGTCGCATGAAGGAAAGAATAATAACCGGACTCCATCTCAAATACTGTACCATAAATCTCGCGGCATAACCTCGCCACATTTAGAGTTAGTTACAAGTTACAACGTCCCTATACTTTTTGTTACAACAAAGGTAGGCGCTTTGCCCATTCTAGTAAGATAGAGAAAAGGAAAACAATACTACCTCCGTCTTACATAGTTTATGTACAGATGTCTTGGTGATCAGAAAAACAAAAAGTAAAGATAAAGCAGTTAATAGATTTACATTGTCGCCCGGACACTAGCCTTCTCCCCATATGGTCCTCCACTACACTGCATGGCACCTGCAGCAAAATTATGAAATTCCCTTGAAAGATATACAGCGTTTCCGCTCAAGCCACATATTCCTGAGAAACTTCTGCATCTGACAGTTAAGATTTAAACTATCTCACCTCTTTACAAATAGGTTGGAACGTCTTCAAAGAGCCCCTTAATCTTAGCATGCTAATAACTTGCACATATACAAGTGTAGGTAGCTTGTTGTGGGTCTTTTTTCTTTTCTGAAACAGGATGTTGTTCCTTTGCATATATGTGTGTAGGTCCTTGTAACCAAGATTGGACCATGGGGTGGGAATGGAGGGAAAGAATTTGGCATCCCAGAGTCAGTACCTCAACATCTAGAAAGTGTGACAATTAGTAGCGGAGTTGTCATTGACTCAATTGTGTTCTCCTACATTAATCAAGCTGGAAAGAAGCAAACTCTTGGTCCATGGGGTGGCGATGGTGAACTTACTGACACGGTGAGTGAATGTGCAGCACATTGCTAGTTCTACCTACTTTTGCATAGAAGAATTATCGATTATCTCTTCCGTTGTAGATCACTTTTGCCCCTTTAGAGATTGTGAAGGAAGTTTCAGGAACAAGCGGTACTTTTGGTGGAGATACTGTTGTGACATCGCTTACTTTTGTCACAAATATGAGGACATATGGACCTTTTGGAAAACCAAATGGTACTGCTTTCAGTGTCCCTCTTACGGACACTAACGTTGTGGGCTTCTTCGTGCGTGCTGGAAGACTTGTTAATGCGATCGGAGTTTATGCACGTCCTTCTGTTCAAAATTATTAGTACATACATTTCTCAACATCCGCTCTGAAGACGGACTTGTGAAAGATGGCGTCGACGACACATGTGAGTGTGTCAGACCAGTTTATGCCCCAGACCCGGTATGTCGCTCGGCTGGGGCTTCTGGCTTTTGATGATAGGCTTAGGTGAGTAGACCGGGTATGTGGCCCAGGTAGCACCCCTTCATCATATGGATAGGAGTAGTGGCATATGTTGCCAAGATGGCGGATTCAGGCATATTGTTGTAATACTTTGTAAGGTCCTCGAGAATAATCAATAAAGTGGCCGTATGCATCTGGGTGCATCTCCCAGATGCAGAGGCCGGGGGTCATCCTCCTTTTCTAAAAAAAAAAACTAGAGCTTTGGCCGGCATCTTATGGGTTGCCGTGGTCTCATGTATTACTACTTGTTTCCCTTTTTGAATTTATTGTCTGGAATGCATATCCTAGCCTCCTCTTACTAGATCAGCATCACTGATAACCCACAAGTATAGGGGATCAATTGTAGCCTCTTTCGATAAGTAAGAGTGTCGAACCCAACGAGGAGCTAAAGGTAGAACAAATATTCCCTCAAGTTTTATCGACCACCGATACAACTCTATGCATGCTTAACGTTCGCTTTACCTAAAATAAGTATGAAACTAGAAGTACTTTGTAGGTGTTGTTGGATAGGTTTGCAAGAATATAAAAAGCACGTAAATAAAAATTAGGGGCTATTTTAAGTAAAGAAGCAATAAAGTTAGTATAGCGAGTGTGGAAAAGTGGTGGTAGGAGTTGCGAAATTGTCCCTAAGCAATTGACTACTTTACTAAACCGATAGCAAGTTTTATGTGGGAGAGGCCACTGCTAGCATGTCATCCCTGACTTGGAATTCTATGCACTTATGATTGGAACTATTAGCAAGCATCCGCAACTACTAACGTTCATTAAGGTAGAACCCAACCATAGCATTAAGATATATTGGTCCCCCTTCAATTCCGTATGCATCAATTTCTATGCTAGGTTGAAGCTTCTGTCACTGTCGGGGATATACCCCGCGGTATGACCCAGCGGAGATATGACCCGGCTGGGATTGGATGTTTCATTGGTGACCCGGTAGACTATAAGCCGGCGGGAACAGTTAAGCAGGTTAAGCTGGCGGGAACAATTAAGCATTGTAACCCGGCAGACACAGTCATGTAAGCCGGACAGTTAAGCCGGCAGATGTTAAGCCAGACGGTAAGCCAGATGGTAAGTCAGATGTTAAGCCAGACGGTAAGCCAGATGGTAAGCCAAATCGTAAGCCAGACCATAATTCAGATTGTAAGCCAGATTGTAAGAAGCCCAAGACGTTAAGAAGCCCATGAAGAGAGGCCCGTGATGAGAAGTCAAAATAGTTTAAGTCTTAGTCCCAGATGGACTCTACATGTAACCCACCCCTTCAACTTATATAAGGAGGGGAGGGCACCCTAAGAGGGGGAAAAAGAAGAAACAATATCTAAGGCTAGACATAACTGGGAGAGCCGGTTTACGGCGACTCCCTCGTGATCATAATGAGACCTAGCAACAAATAACATGTAAGGTTTTTACCGGATGATGTTTCCCGGGGCTCGAAGCTGTCTAAACCTTTGTCTTGTGTTGCGTCTCTCGATTCCGCTCAACCCCTCTCAAGCTACCACATAGATGCGCTGGCTTCACGACTAAGTCCTCACATTAGGACATCTGCCGTGACAATTCCACGACAGTTGGCGCCCACCGTGGGGCTCGCGCACGGTGGTGTTGAGTTCTTGGAGGGATCCTTCTTAGGGATAGAGAAGTTCACAATTTTTCCGGATAAAAAAAAAACTGCTTTTTGAAGGATCTACGTCATCGACAAGCTGTCACGACGAGATATACGGGATTTTTTGAGAGAAATTAGGGTTGCATCTTGTGCATCACCGTAAGTCGCCAGATCAACCTCGTGCGCCGCCGCAAGCCGCCATGCTCGAGGCCTGCAAGAATTTCTGCCATAGTTTTTATGTTATAGTAGCCGTGTTCGTTTGCTATTGTGTCTTAGGCATACCAGATCAAATTTCGAAGCGATTGGTTGTGGTGCACGGCGCCAAATCTCAAGCTGTATCCGGATCAATCGCGTGGGGTGCTAGTATTATAATATGGATTTGCTATGAAAGAAAGATCTGATAGAAAAAGGAGAAGCCGCCACATGATTTTCCGCATCTACACCAGCAGATGAGGACAATCCATCAAATCAACACGGTGCTAAGTATTGCTAATACGCAAGTGGTCAAAGGTCAAAATACCATGGATCAGTAAGAGAGAAAAAAAAGGGGGAGCCAACGAGGGGAAGGAGGTCACGGACTTGACCTCGGCAGTTGTGGCCCGTCTTGCCCTCACCTCGCCTCGTCTCACCGCCCGGTCCGCGCCGGTCACCTCCTCTATCTCCTCGGCCTCACTCCTGCCGTCTTCAAGCCGTCGGACGCCCAACTCCGTTCCGAGTCGTTGATCTCCGCAAGAGCCGTCTCTGAGCTGCAGCCAGAGCCCGCGGCCACCTCTGCCTTGCTTGGAGGCGTTGCGTTGAGCCGCCGCTCCGCCCGCACCGCTTGGCCGCTGCGACCGCGGTTCCACTTCTACCTCGACCCGCGCGGGTGCCTCAAGCTGTTGCCGAGAGCCGTCACCCCCGTGACCTCATCGCTCACCTCATCCGTGATACGCCTCCGCGTGCACTGCAGGACCTCGCTGCGAGTCGCCCGGCCAGTTCACCGCCGTCCCAAGCCCGCCTGGTCGATCCGCCTCGCCTGCTCCTCTGCGAGTCGCCGGCTTATGAGCCGCCTCAAATCTGCATCGTTGCAAGACGGCCACGCTGGGCACTACCAAAATACGTGCAGGAGCTGCTGCTCTTTCGCCACTGCTGTGAGGATGGGCTCCCGCCTGCTTCAAGTGCGGCAGGATGGGACACTATCAAAATACGTGCCACTTCAAGCCCCATGCGTAAATGCGCCCACGAGGAAGACGCAGCGTCGGCGTATTGCCCCGCGAAGCGGCCTCTGTTGCTGCAGATCATGAACAGCGCCATCCACGAAGGGCTTCTTCGCCTTCCTTCGTGGCGGCGGAGGCGAGGAGGTCCGGGCCCCGCTGGTGACGGACGCGGCGATCATCTCGGCGGCGCCCGGCACGCCGTCGATCCCCATCTTGGAGGCGGAGCTCCTGCACCTCTTTGAAGGGGAGTGGGATTGGCAGGTGACGGCCATCGGCGCCGACCAGTTCTCGGTCGTCTTCCCCAACAAGGCCATGCTGCGGATGGCGACCCGCAGCGGCAAGCTCTACCTCTCCCTCAACGACATCATGGCGGACATCAAGGAATCGCGTCAGGAGGAACCCAATGCCGAGATCATGCCGGACGTGTGGGTCAAGCTGTGGGGTGTGCCGCCCAAGCACCGTCGCGTGGATCGCCTCATGGCTGGGACGGTGATGATTGGGCGTCCTATGGAGGTGGATCTGGCGTCGTTGTCGGGACTCGGCCCTGTGCGGATGCGCTTCGCGTGTCGAGCTCCGGCCAAGCTCAAGGGCTACGTCCAAGTGTGGTTCAACAGCGAGGGCCTCACCATTCGTATGGAGGCCGAGGCGGGTGACCTGCAGGGTGCGGCTCCCCCTCCCCCTCCACCAGCCAGCGTGGACAAGGGCCCGAATGACAAAGACAAGGACCACGACACGAGCATGGGGGATGACTCCATCGACACCTCGACTTGGGGCAAGCTTGGCCTCAAGGAAAAGGGCCTGGGGCCGCGCCCGGCGGGCGCTGCGAAAGACCAGGAGGAGAGGCAAGTGGTGGTGGGCAGCAACGAGATGGGTTTCAACCAGTACGGGTCCAACACGACGCTGGGCCTCGACATCGACAAGGGGGTCTCGGCGTCCTGCGACTCGGAGGGCCGCTCGATGCTCGTCTCCCAGTGGCTGCGGTGGGGGGTGAGCCTCGGGCTGTCACGGCGCGCTCACCCAAGGCGACGACCGGCCTCGGTGGCGGTGGGGCGAGGCTCCACAAGAAGCCGGCGGGTCGCAATACTCCCATGGTGGCGCCGGCGAGCCCTCCCTCGGTCCGTGCGGGCACGCCTGCCCCTTCTGATCGGTGGTGATGATGGCTGGCCTCCCACAGGGGTCGGTGGTGGCACCTCGTCGGTCATCTCCACTCCAGCCTCGATGTGCTCCGCGTGGAGGTGGCCAAGGTGGCACCGTCTCGGCAACCAAGCGCTCAAAGGCGGTGGTGGCGTCCTCGGCGATCTCAGGAGGCGGGCGAGCTCTCGTCGAAGGCGCCAAGGCAACCTTCCAGCCCTCCAGCGCCCAACTCCTGCAGGCCCGAAGAACACAGAAACGAAGGTAACCCCATGCCCGCTTCGATCTTTGATGAATATTACGATGAGTGCTTGGGGGTATCTTAGCGGATAGTGGTGTTGTGATGTCGGCGAGGGAAGCGGCGAAGTGCTTTCCCTTATTCGTGCTAAGAAATCGCGCGAGCGCTTCCTTCGAGCAGCGTTGGCCAGCGTTGCGCCAGCGATAGAAAAGCGAGGGCTTCTCTGGTGGTATTGCTTGCGGCCCGATCAGGAGGACATAGCAGCAGGGGCTGCACCGTCCCCCTCCAACCGCCGTCCTGCCAAGACACGGGGCATGGCCAAAGCGGTGACCGCTCGCGGTATCAGCCTCCGCAATTGCATTATCTAATGCGTTTCATATGCTGGAACATCCGAGGCTTCGGCCCGCTGGGAGGCCGACCCAGCTAAAATTTCATTGAACGAAGCGATCGGCGTGGTTGGCTTGCGAGGAAACTATCAAGGCCGATTTCAATCGCCGGGACCTGCTGGCTGTCGATCCGTGGGCGTTTGTTTGGCATTGGGTGCGGTGGTGGGCACTTTCGGGGGCATGTTGCTAGGCATCAACCTAGTTTGCTTGAGGTGGTGGCGTGGGATGCGGTCGTTTCTTCTGTCGGCCCGTGCACCACCGTGCAACTCTCCAAGAGTGGGAGGTGATTGTGGTTTCTGACCCGGCCGATCACTCGCTCTCGCTTGAGTTCTTGGGAGAACTCGGGCGAAGGTTGCGTCTTTGGGCGCATAAAATTTGCCTCTGCTAGTGGGAGGATTTCAACCTAATCCGTTAGGGGCGGATAAAAACAATGGTATTATTAACTGGACAAGGGTGTCCATGTTTAATAATGCAATCGCAGCCATGGCCCTTAGGGAAGTGGCTCGCGTGGGGGCACGCTACACCTGGACCAACAAACAGCTAACGCCGGTGCGGTCGGTCTTGGACCGGGTTTTCATGTCCTTGGAGTGGGATGTGTTGTTTCCCTTGTGCTCGTTGCACGCCGAAACGAGGATAGGGTCGGACCACATCCCCCTCATCCTCTCCTCGGGGGAGGAAAGGCTAAAACGCAGCCCTCGTTTTTTCTTCGAAACCGCGTGGTTAGAGTCTCCGGACTTTGAGCAAATTTTCCTTTCGAAATGGGAGAATTGCGTCGCCCGGGTCAGGCGCGCACGCGGGCCGATGGAGTTTTGGATTGCCGCGGGCGGGCTTCGTCTGACCCTCAAAGGGTGGGGGCTAACCAGGGCGCGAAGATAAGTTGCTCGATCGCGTTTGGTGTGGATCTCGCTCGAGATGGATGCTGCGGCGGATGTGCGAGACCTTCTCGAACAAGGCGGGCTCGGCGCTTCTGGCGCTTGAAGCCCAGTCGAGTCCCTCATAGAGCTGAGGAGAATACTGTCGTGAGCGTGGTGGTATCAAGTGGGCGCTCAAGGGTGGCGCGAACACTCGGTATTTTCACGCTTACGCTAATGGCGGCGCGCCGTCGCCATTTTGCGATTGCAATCTGGCGAGGGCTCCTTTGCGGCAACAGGATATCGTCCGCCACATTTACGATTTTACATCAACTTATGGGTTCGAGGAGAATCCGTGCCCAGCAAGGCGGATGTGTGGGACCTTGCGTTGCGGGTCACGAACGAGGAAAATGAGGGCCTGGGGTTGGCCTTCCTCCCGGAGGAGATTGACAAGGAGACACTTGGAATGAAATCCGACACTGCTCCCGGGCCGGATGGGTGGCCGGTGGCGATGTTCAAAAGGTTTTGGCAAGTGCTCAAAGGGCCTATTTTCGACGTTTGCAATGGTTTTATGCGGGGTACGGTAGATATCTCTCGCCTAAACTTTGGGGTTCTCTCTGATTCCCAAAGTTTGGTAGCGGATCATATTAGGCTCTTTCGTCCCATTGCGTTGATTAATGTTCCGTTTAAAATTTGTGCTAAGGCTTGTTCGACTCGTTTGTCTCCGATAGCTCACAGTATTATTAGTAGGAACCAATCGACTTTTATTCGGGGGCGCAACATCTTGGAGGGCGTTGGCCCTCAAGAGATTATGCACTCCTAAACGCACTTTCGCCGACCCTTGATTCTCCTGAAACTTGATTTTGAGAAGGCGTGCGACCGCGTGAATCGGGAGTTTCTTGACAGGTCCTCCTGGACTGAGATTCTCGTCGGTTTGGGTTCATCGCGCATGATCACAGTTGGTCTCGGGGGCCAAAGCGGTGATTGCGGTGAATGGAAAGTAGGAACTTCTTCCGCAACAAGCGTGGGCTGCGTCAAGGGACCCAGCCTCGCCGTTGTTGTTTAACTTTGTGGCGGGCGCCTTGGCGCCATGCTAGCGAGCTTCGTTTGGCGGCCACGTCGAGAGTGGTGGACAATCTGATTCCGCCAGGTGTGTCACACACCTGTCTGTGGATGACACACTCCTCCTTTTGAGCCCGACACACAGTATCATAGCTGTCAAGGCCATTCTGTTGTGCTTTGATCTCATGTCGGGGCTTAAAATCAACTTTCACAAATGTGAAGTGGTGTCCATAGGGATGGACGCGGCCGAAAGTCAGCGGGTAGCCAATTTGCTTAACTACAAACTTGGCCAATTTTTGTTCACTTACCTCGGTCTCCCGATCGCGGCGAAGAAATGCTCGATCGCCGATTGGGAACCTCTCACCCCCAAGGTTGCGGACATGGTCAGTCCGTGGAGAGGTAGATTTATGTCTTCAGGGGCTAGACTAATCTTAACTAACTCCAGCCTCTCATCCCTACCTATGTTCGCCATGGGTTTGTTCTTGTTGGCAGATGGGGTACACACTAAGTTAGATACCCCGCGGTCTCGTTTCTTTTGGGAAGGAGCGGGACCTAAACGGAAATACCATATGGTTAAATGGCAGGCCGTTTGCAGACCTAAAGCCCATGGGGGCCTTGGGATCATCAACTCCAAGCTGATGAACATTGCACTCATGTGCAAATGGATCTGGAAGATGTCTTAGGGTGAGACTGGCCTCTGGATCGACCTCCTCCGTGCGAAATACTTTTCGAATGGGAATTTCTTCGAGGCGGTCTCTCGTGGGCCCCCCTTCTGGAACTCCATACAAGCCCTCAAACCCTTCTTCGCCAGGGGCGCGAAGTTTGGGGTTAACAACGGGCGCTCCACGCGGTTTTGGCTTGATCTTTGGATTGGCCAACAGCCTCTATGGTCGGAGTTTCGCCAACTCTACTCCATAGCAGTCAAGCCCAACCAATTGGTTGCTTCGGCTCTTAGCTCCTCCCCACCCTACATCAACTTCAGAAGAGAACTATCGGGGACGGAGATGGCGGATTTGGATCGCCTTCGGGCTTTGATTGCGGATGTACGCCTGTCGGACTCCGTGGACACGGTCTCCTGGAGACTTTCGGGCTCTGGCAAATTCTCTGTCAATTCCTTATACAGAGAGCTAACCCGCGGCCAGGTCCCTTCGGCTGCCATGGGGCTTTGGAAGGCTAAAATCCCTCTCAAGATCAAGGTCTTCCTCTGGCAACTCTGCCAAGATCGCCTTCCTACCTCTATCAACCTTGCTAAGCGCAACGGCCCCGCCTCCGGCCCTTGTGCTTTGTGTGGGGTTCCGGAAGATGTTGACCACGCTTTCTTCGGTGCTCTTTGGCGCTTTGCTCGGCGCGATTCGTGAGCAGCGAGGGTGGATTGGGATCCACGTTCGATCTGCGCTAGTGTCTTCCTTGTCATTGGTTCAAGGCCCGGCTCGTCGGTCATGTGGACTTGTCTGGCGGCCATGTTATGGGCTATCTGGCATATTCGCAACAAGTTTACTATTGAGGGCGTGTTTCCCTCGCATCCCGCTGACGTTATCTTCAAATGCATCGTGTTCTTGCAGCAATGGGCACCGCCGGAAGACAACATGACTCTGATCTTCATCGCCAAGCTCTTTGCCGTCTCCGCTCAGTCTACTCCGAGTCCCGAGTTCCGTCGTCCGCGCCGTCTGCTGCCGCATAGGGATGGGCAGCCCCTTTTGGTTGTAGTTTCAGCCGAGCCTGCGTGCTCGTTTCGCTAGGCCGGTCGCGCCTTGTAACGCACTTTATTCCTTCTCTGGTTGCTGTTTCCTAGACCTGCTCGTCGTATGTCTGGTATCGCGTGTTGGTTTGGTGGTTGTGCTACGCTGCCTATGTTGTGGGCTTTATTAATTTAAAGCCGGACGTCCATGACGTCTATGTTCTAAAAAAAGTAACAACGCTGATGATTCGGATCACCATGAATGAAACCCTTAGGTTATTTCATTGACATTAATTTTCTCATCTCAAATGTATTGTTTAGGGGTGCTGATTTTCTATGCATTTATACATATACCCGCCGTATCCCCGTAAGTCTATTTTCAGAAAATGCCGTTCTCCCATATCCCCGTACCTGTATCCCCGTACCATGTAACATAGATCACCATGTCCGCGTCGCTGTCTCCTGCGGCCTCTCGGCGCCATGAGCCGCCGCACCTTGGGTCGTAACCCGCCTCCGCGCTGTCCTCCTCCTGCAACTAGTCTCATCGACCTACTACACCTCTGTTGTCGCAGGATTACGCTTCCAAAACCGCCGGCGCTGCAGCGAGCCGTGGTTCCCGCGGCCTTGCTTCTGTTGTGAGCCGCCGGTGTAACTCCTACTCATCCGCCCGGCTCACTTGCGCCGCGGCTGTCCCTCGTGCGGACGAAACGCCTCTTGCTGCTCCAGTGTCGCGGTGCTGTCCGAGCGCCTCCGCCCTCGCTTTGGTGCCCCTGCGGCCGGACCTTGCCGGGGAGCTGCTACCATAAGTCACCGTTCGACCCGCCTCTGAGCACCGGCAAGCCGGTCTTCCTCTGCCGTTGAGCTGCCTTGCGTCGGAGCCGCCGACCTACAGAAGAATATGAATTGGGGGGTGGATTACAGTCAAGGTCCGATTCACCTGCAACCCTAGTCAGCGCCTACAAAATACGGCTACGAGCCGGACTCCGTTGCCTAAAGCCGCCTCTGCAAGAAGCTGCCTCGTCATGAACCTACCTCCTGACCGGAGTCGCCATCGTCAGGGCCTGCCTCGCTCTGCCCAAGTTGCCGCCTCCACTGTTGGAGTTACACCCACGGCCTCCGAAGACGCCTCGTTTCTGCGTCGCCAGCCGTCTTCGCCTCCGAATCGCCGCCTGACGACCATGTCCGGGTCGCCCATGAGTCGCCCCCGAGCACCTCGCTTTTGAACCGCTGCCGTGGCTGTGCCGCCGGACCCCTGTGGACCTGCCTCACCGACTCGTCTCCGAGCCAGCCTGTTCCGAGTCACCTTCAGCTCCGCGGCCTCGCTCCGCGCCGCCCTTGACTCCAAACTCAGCGCCAAATCGCTACTGTTCGACCTCACTAAAAGCTGCTTTCCCGGTCCACGTCTCCGTGCTCCTCCTGAAGCGCTTGCCGGCCACGGGATGCAGCTGCGACATCTCTTCACCATGCCTGAGCGCCACCACTTGTCTGCACGCCGTGAGTCGCCGATCCCCGACAAAACCGCCGCCGTGGGCCTGCCTTGACCTGCCATCATTGCGGTCTCGGGCCCGACAGCATGTCACCGGCCTCCTCCCGTGCTCGCCGTAAACTCCGCGCCCGTCTGCGCAAGTCGCCGAACTGTGAGCCGCTCCACTACCCTCTGACATGCCCGCAATAAGTCACCGTCGCGCTTCAATGCGCCTCCGTCGTCCGCGCCTTGCCCTCGCGCCAAGTCGCTGCTGGCCAGTCAAAGCCTCCGCTGACCTCACGTCTGCCTCGAGCCACTACTACTCTGAGCTGCTACTTCCCCGGGATCACCTCGGGCTACCACCTCTGCCCGCCGGCTCATGTACCATCACTGAGTTGCCGCTACCATCGCCTTCGTCCCACATGGCCACTGACCCGTCGGCCGCTAAGTCGGCGAGCGCCTCAAATTGCCTCGCTGACCCGCCGGCTGGAACAAGTCACCAATCCACCTCTGTCGTGCCTGGGCCGGCCCTCCCGCGTCAGCCGCCTTGGCCTCGTTCTGAGCCGCCACCGCCGTGCTTTGATCCGGCCGCTGCATTGGAAAAGTGGGAGCAGTTCGCGGCAAGAAAGAAAAGTCAAAAGGCCTTAGTGCCCGACAAAAAAAATCAGGCTATGGTGTTGTCTACAAGAAGAGGAATGGGGTGGCTACCTGAAATCGGCCAGTCAAGTTAACAGACTTGATACTAGCTAGCTTTGGAAGATGGGTCAACCATGGCCTCCTGAGCCGCCCGTGGACGGCGCCTCTCTGACCTACGTAAGGATAAAAAAAGAAGGGGGGAAGGCAACCATCCGTGTTTATCTAAAAAAATATATCAGGTGCTGTCGTGGAATTGTCACGGCAGATGTCCTTTTGCAAGGACTTAGTCATGGAGCCATCGCAACTAGGAAGCTTAAAGGGGTTAATCGGGACAAAGGACACGAGAGGTTTTATACTAGTTCGGCCCCTTGCGGTGAAGGAAAGCCTACGTCTAGTTGGGTTGGTATTGCTTGATGTTTCGATGACCAGGGAGCGAGATACGCTATGCCTGGCTCTCGATCAGTTGTTTCTTGCCCTAAGCCGCCGCCGGGTCATTCCTTTATATACACGGGTCGACGCCCTGCGGCTTACAGAGTCCCGGCCGGCTCATAGACAATGTCCGGCTCGGTGACTAGTTAATTCTACCTTACAATACAAGTCATGCCGTCATGGCGGTTTATCACTACGGGCCTTAAGTCGCCTATGGGCCTTAAACCCTTTATTGAACCGCCATCTTCATGCTTGGTCTTGGGCTTCTTCTGATGAGTCTCTCTTTGCGTAACCCGGCCCCTCCTGGGCGGCTTACACAAATAGTCATATCCCCAACATTAGGCCCCAGATTGATTTGAACCGGTTCATGTCATTCTTAAAATACCTTGACATCCAGTCCTTCTGTCTTCAGTCCTGCTAAAGGTCATAACTCGTCGTGACGTCATCTTCTGGATCCGTATTAACCCGCCGTGACGTCATCTTCAATTAAATTCATATTTTACTCCGTCGTATCTTCCAACGGATCTTTGCCTTTACCGATCCTTCCGAAAACCGAGGCGTCGGGGCCGCTGGATAATGATATTTTGGTCTCATCGTTTCTCGCGCCGTCTTAGCCGGCCATTCCTTATAAATAGGCGCGACCTAGGTCTTCCATTCTTCCCTCTTTCAGTCGTTTTCTTCCTCTTGCCTCTTCTCGAGCTCCGCCGCCGCCGTCGCCGAACCCCTCGTCTTCACCGATCCAGGCCGCTGCACCGGCCTGACTCTGACCAGAAAACGACGGCGAATCTCCGCAGCTCGTCCACATCCGTGAGTTCTTCTCTTTCTCTTTCTTAGATCTGCATTGGAACTGTCTTGAGTTCGTCGTCGTTCATCACCGCCCGATGCCAACCATTGCTAGTTTTCACCTCCAATGCACTGTTTGGATCGTAAAAACAACATAGAACTGCTGCGGTAATTGTTTGTGCCTACTTTGCATAGAAACAGATCTCGTTTCCCTTGTTTGGAAGGCCTCTTCAAATGCATGAACTTCTCTGCCCTGTTTTAGGTCTAGAAAATTTTCTTTCCAGAGCTACCGTTTGATCCAAAATAATAACTGCAACTTGTGAAACCTGTTTGTTCCACACTTAGCCAAAAATTGCATCTGTTGAATCTGTTTTAGCCATAGTAGTCCATGTGACCGGTTTAAAACAACACCAGCTATCAGCACCGCTTGCTTCCGGCGACTTAAGAAAATTTTAATTACCTTTAATATTTTGCAGCGGTTTAAACGTCATTGCATAGTCACCTATATGTCATTAGGCCCCTTCTTAAGCCGCCACCTTGAATATATTTAAAGCGGACATTTTTACTTTGTCATAGGCTTCCGCTTACACCATGGCCTCTAAGGCTCCCAAGGCCCCTGTGACCTGCAACTGGGTCCCGTCCATTGTCACAGAAAGCAAACTGTCTGATTTTGTGAAGTCCGGCCATCTGCCCAAAAAGGAGGTCATGTCTTATCGTGCTCCTGACATGTCCGAGGAGAAACCTCATCCCAAAGAAGGGGAGGTAATAGTTTTTACGGATCATATGAGCCGGGGCTTCGCTCCACCCGGTTCAAAATTCTTCAGTGATGTTTTGCGTTTCTTCGATCTCATACCTCAAGACATCGGACCCAATTCCGTGTCAAATATTTGCAACTTCCAAGTTTTCTGCGAGGTGTATCTTGGTGAGGAACCCAACATACTTTTATTCAGAGAACTGTTTTACTTAAACCGACAAAACGATCATGCCAACGGGCCCAGTCTAGAACTTGGTGGCATCTCGATTCAGCGGCGGAGAGACAGTCTTTTTCCTTACGCTGAACTTCCGAGTCATCCAAAGGATTGGAATCAGACGTGGTTTTACTGTGGGGATACTTCTCCGGCTGACGAAAATCCTCTGCCCGGCTTTCGCGCCTTGCGCCTTGAATCCAACCACCTGCTGCCGGATAAACTGACTGCCGTTGAACGTTTGCCACTTGCTCCTACCATTAGCAAAATCAAAGCTCTTTTGGGAAATGGCTTAGACGGTGTTGACCTGGTCCGAGTCCGGGTCGCTTGGCGAGTGATTCCGTTAAGCCGCCGCCCCGGCTTAATGTGCACTTACTCAGGCGAGAAGAATGACCCATCGTCATAGTCGACGACTTACCGGATGATGTGGTAGATGCTACGACCGGGCGTTCTTTGAAAGAGGGCACGATGACCGATGCGCCTTGACTTACTTCCTTTTGCAAGAAGAACCCGGCTCCTGCAGTAAGTCATCAACCTCAATAATTATTCCTTACTGTGTTATACTTTACTTTTGTTCATAACCCCTTATCATTCTTCACAGGCCGATGATAACTTCTGGAAGGTCAAGTATGATCATGAGGCGGTAAAACAAGCCAGAGCGGCCAAAAGAGCCGAAAGGAAAACCGCTAAGACTGGAACTTCAAGGAAAAGGAAGCCAAGCGCTTCCGATTTACTTAAATTGGATGACACTTATGACGACGAAGAAGAGGTAACTTTTAACTCCCTTGACTCTTTATCATCACCTTGCTGACCCTTAATCTTTCCAGGAGGATACAGGGAACAGCCAACCCGTCGAGGAAGAGGTAACTATAATCTCCTCCGACTCCGAGCCCCTGCCGCGTCAGAAAATTCAAAGAGTAACCCGGAAAGTAAGATTTTCACATCCTTTGGCTTACCAAGATCCTCAATTTCTTTTGAAGCAACAACAATTTGAAAGCGGAGGCGACCGGACCAACAAGGATATAGATCTCTCCTCCGGCTTACCTGACGTAACCAGGAAGCGTCGGGCTGAGGTTATCTCTGATTTACGTTCTGTTTACCCTTTGGCGGGTTTAATTCGTCAACCTCTCAATTCATCTGACTCCAATTATCAGGATACCTCTCCTTCCTCCGTGAGTCTATGCAATCCAACATGCGGCTTTGAGACTGCCCACAGGTAATATAAACTTATTTACCTTGTACTTTACCTTATTCATGTTTTGTACTCACCCTTCTGCTTTGTCCACAGCGTGCAAGTGAAGCCCAGTAAGAGGGCAAAGAAAAATAAGTCATCCCAAGACCCGGTCGTAACTGAACCGGAACTTGGAACAGCTGCTCCTGACAGTTCCACCCATCACCGCCCTTTGAACGACTACGATATGCCAAAGACCATCCTCGATCCACCGGCTGAAGACACTCTCAACAGCTCGATAACCGGAAGCTCCTAACCCGGCGAAGACAGGTTGATCCGGAGATTGAGATTGTGAAGACTCAATTTGTTGAGCCGGGGCAACCCACTATCCTAGCCAAGTGCTCTGCCAAGGAGGAGCTTCTGGAACGTCGAAAGGCCAGGTTGGATATTGCTGACTATACTCATTTAAGTATTGGAGATATAGTCTCTGGCTATATCAACCAAGTACATAGCAGCCGTGACCTGGAAATTAATATGGTGAAGCAAATACAGCAAAAATCTGAGGTACAACTTATGCTACTTTCCTTAATCATACTTACTGTATCAGCCCCCAAGTCTATTGCTTATGAATGAATATGATGTAGACTTAGAAACCTGCTTAGCACTGCCTTGTCCGGTTTATATGAAAATATTTAATCCGGTTGTAACATGATATCTTGAATTTGCAATACACATTAGCCCCCAAGTGTCAAGTATCTTTGCTTGCAAAATGCTTGGGACTTAATTTCTCATGAATTGGCGTTGTACATTAAATTTCTTCAGCATACATTAGCCCCCAAGTGTCAAGCACATTTGCTTGCAAAGTGCTTGGGACTTAATGATATCTTACCATAATTTTGGCTGTAACCCGGCATCAACGCAGGCTACCACAAGTCAATTTGAGTCGGAGATTGCTGACCTGAAGAACCGCCTGGCAGCTCAAGAAATTGAAATTCAAAAGGCCAACTCCAAATTTGCATTCAGCGTCTTTGAACAAGAGAAGTTGAAGAAGAATTTTGATGCGGAGAAGAAAATCTGGGCTGATGAGAAGGCGTCACTGGTGACCCGGGCCGAGACAGCAGAAACGTCTCTTGCAGAAGCAATAGCCGAGCTGTCCAGCTTAAAGCGCCAGATATCTCAAATGGTCTCAGCAATCTTCGGTAAGTTATTATATATAACCTTGAACATCGCAATCCTTCCTTTGAGGACTATTTTAATTGTCATCTCCGGCTCACCTTATGTTCACAAACGCAGGCCCCAGGAGCACAAACCTCAAGCAGAACATGCTGATCAAGCTGAAGGCGGTTTACACTGGGGAGCAGCAGGTGTCTGTTGGGTCTGGCGATGCTTTGGCCGTTGTGGATTTATCAAATGACGTTCCCCATCTCCTGCAAGATGTGCTAAAGCGGCTTGCCGTGTTACCCCAGTGGATCCAAGAGCTAAGACGGGCATCTGCCAAAACCGGGGCCATCGCTGCCTTAAGCCGGGCCAAGGCGTTGCTTCCAGAGTTAGACCTATCAGACGTTGCTCTTGGATACCCCAGGTTGAAGGAAGACGGCTCTGTATTTCATGAAACAGACTTTACCGCCTGTGTGAGAGCCGTACGTCCTGTGGCTACCATTATTGGGAATGATATTGATCTTTCCAAGTATCAGCCGGGTTATGATAACGAGAACCAGTGAATTCCAACACCTCACTATGATGACGTCAGCCTGATCCCTCCAACTCGTAAGCACACCTTTTCCCCTGAAGTTGACCCAGCTGGTTTAATAGATGATGAAGCTGAGTTTGAAGCCTTAAGCGACATTGACTGGACCTCGTCAACCTTCCAGGACAGGGCAGCAGACGGAGAGGCAGAGAAGGATAACCCGAAATCCTCAAGCCCACCCAAGGAGTGAACCGCCTGGCGTTATGACTTTGCAAAAAATAATGCTTTATTATTCAGACTCGGGGAGTCTTGTAATAGGTTAGAAAAAACCTCTTAACTTTGTCATGCCTTCGCGCATGTTTGTGGCGCTTAATACTTTCGTAAGCCACCATTGTTGTATACTTCCAGCTTATGTTGATCTTTCCTTGATGTCAAAAATCTTCTTGCTTTAACCTGTGTATAAAACAAAATAGAATTCCCTTGGCGACTTATCGCATCCGGGGTCACATAAAGTATTGATAACCCGGAGTATGAACCAAAACATCATATAAAGGCCAGTTCATGATTACGATCACAATAGCATACCTGTGATCTTATTTGGTATATACTCGCCGGCTTATGTGACCCAAATTAGAGAGTTAATTTAACTCTTGACAGTTGGCACATATAATGAGGATGGAAAAACTTTGTACATGAAAGTTGCTTAGAACGACGAGACGAATCCGGATACGCAGCCCGTTCGTCCGCCACGCATCCCTAGCATAGCAAACCTGCAATCTTCCCCCTCCGGTTCATCTGTCCGAAAACGCGAAACACCGGGAATACTTTCCCGGATGTTTTCCCCCTTCGCCGGTATCACATACTACCGCGTTAGGGCACACCTAGCACCGCTCATTGTCATGTCACACATCATCATGCTTATGTTTGCATTTTATTTATTGTTTCTTCCCCCTTTTCTCTCCGGTAGACTATGAGACCGATGCTGCTGCCGCCCCGTTCGACTATGGAGTTGACGACCCCTCCTTCTTGCCAGAGCAACCAGGCAAGAGCCCCCCTTGATCACTAGATATCGCCTATTCTCTTCTATACTACTTGCATTAGAGTAGTGTATCCTGTTACTGCTTTCCGTTATTCCTATCCTGATGCATAGCCTGTCCTTGCTACTACTGTTGTTACCTTTACCTGCAATCCTACATGCTTAGTATAGGATGCTAGTACTTCATCAGTGGCCCTACACTCTTGTCCGTCTGCCATGCTATACTACTGGGCCGTGATCACTTCGGGAGGTGATCTCGGGCATATACTATATACTTTATACTGTTACATTACTTGTGATACTGTTTGGAGATGGGGGCTGAAGGGGCAGGTGGCTCCATCCCGGTAGAGGTGGGCCTGGGTTTCCGACGGCCCCCGACTGTTACTTTGTGGCGGAGCGACATGGCAGGTTGAGACCACCTAGGAGAGAGGTGGGCCTGGCCCTGTTCGGCGTTCGCGGATACTTAACACGCTTAACGAGATCTTGGTATTTGATCTGAGTCTGGCTACTAGCCTATACGCACTAACCAACTACACGGGAACAGTTATGGGCACTCGGCGTCGTGGTATCAGCCGAAGCCTTCGTGACGTCAGCGACTAAGCGGCGCGCTCCGGTTTGGAACGTAAGCCTGCTCTTGTATTAAGGGGGCTAGTTCTGCTTCCGGCCGCCCACGCAACGTGTAGGTGTGCTAAGGGCGATGGGCCCAGACCCCTGTGCGCTTAGGTTTAGACCGGCGTGCTGACCTCTCTGTTGGCCTAGGTGGGGCTGCGACGTGTTGATCTTCCGAGGCCGGGCATGACCCAGGAAAGTGTGTCCGGCCAAATGGGATCAAGCGTGTTGGGCTATGTGGTGCACCCCTGCATGGAAGTTAATCTATTCGAATAGCCGTGATCTTGGTAATAGGGACGACTTGGAGTTGTACCTTGACCTTATGACAACTAGAACCGGATACTTAATAAAACACACCCTTCCAAGTGCCAGATACAACTCGGTGGTCGCTCTCTAACAGGGCTATGAGGAGAGGACCGCCGGGTAGGATTATGCTATGCGATGCAGCTTGGAGGACTTCAGTCTACTCTTTTCTACATGCTGCTAGACGGAGGCTTCCAGAAGCATAGTCTTTGACAGGATTAGTTATCCCCCTCTTATTCTAGCATTCTGTAGTTCAGTCCACTGATATGGCCCTTTACACATATACCCATGCATATGTAGTGTAGTTCCTTGCTTGCGAGTACTTTGGATGAGTACTCACGGTTGCTTTCTCTCCCCTTTTCCCCCTTTCCTTTCTTTCTGGTTGTCGCGACCAGATGCTGGAGCCCAGGAGCCAGACGCCACCGTCGATGACGACTCCTACTACACTGGAGGTGCCTACTACTACGTGCAGGCCGCTCCCGACGAACATGAGTAGTTTAGGAGGATCCCAGGCAGGTGGCCTGCGCCTCTTTAGATCTGTATCCCAGTTTGTGCTAGCCTTCTTAAGGAAAACTTGTTTAGCTTACGTCTGTACTCAGACATTGTTGCTTCCGCTGACTCGTCTATGATCGAGCACTTGTATTCGAGCCCTCGAGGCCCCTGGCTTGTATTATGATGATTGTATGACTTATTTTATTTGTAGAGTTGTGTTGTGCTATCTTCCCGTGAGTCCCTGATCTTGATCGTACATGTTTGCACGTATGATTAGTGTATGATTGAATCGGGGGAGTCACAAGTTGGTATCAGAGCCGACTGCCTGTAGGAATCCCCCTTCCGCACCCCTTGGCCGAAGTCGAGTCTAGTCATTGCTAAACTTTTACTAACATGGTTGTGTGCCTTACGGGCCCATGACGCCATTGGGTGGTATTAGGATCTTTTATTCCTCATCTTTACTCTGGGACTCTGATCTCTCTTCTATTTGGGTTAAAATGAATTTACTAACTCTGACTCTAGGTTCTCGTAACTACTTCCTTCCGGAGAGCCCTTATCACAGATGACCGCCTGCTCCACTAGAAGATTCCGGAGTTACCCTCTGATGTTCTCTCGAGACTTTGTGCCCGTCGTTTTTGCAATTCCCTATCACCGATATATCCCTATGGATAAATACATACACTCGCTGTCCGTACCTTCATCCCAAGATGCTCTTGATATTACTAGATACAACGGAATATTTTCCAATATCTCAAAATCCTTTGTGCCTCTTGTTAGCTCTTTTCAGCGTGAATACACCTGCAAATAATTCCTCACACTTATCAAAGATTCGTTCATCCCAGCTTGTTCATATGCTTCATAAGGTACTCTGAAATACAATCCGCCTTTTGAGCATCCTCTTGAACTATTGCTCGCAAATACTTGTAAGCTTACATTATGGATGCTCCCATATCACTAGCAATATTCACTAGTATCTTTTGACACCGTCATTTTGATCCTATTGATCCAACATGTGTGCGAATGCACACAATCATCAATCGACCCTTCTAAATTATCTTTCCGCTCGAGACGTCATTTTTGAACATGAGCTGGTTCTCAACCAATCCAATTGTCGTCGATTGTACCCCTAAGGCTATTCAACTTATCCATCCCTAATCAGAACATTGCTTCTGATCCCTTGATTTGAAAATCACAATTCCTTTGCATTTGAGCTCTGGATTAGTCGATTGTTTCTATAATCCAATGCCTTTGCATTGTTACTTCCTCTGGTTGTGTGTCGATGATCACATCAGCTCTGTTATGGACCGGCAGATCTTTTAATGGATTATATCCGACAGTGTCCTTCATATCCGATAACCTTGTGAGCCTTCCCTCGGATACATAATGCCTTTGGTAAATTGTATCCTCTACTTTCTCAACCTTGCTCTGCTTGAAGCAAGATCTTGAAAAGCTAAGAGTGAGTTATGAAGATCTTCAGAAGGAGCGTGATTCATTACTTGCTCAACAAATCAGCGCTTCTCGGGAAGAATTTGTTCCTCCATATCTGAAGTGCATTGAACGTGAAACTGCTAATTCTTCACCTGAAAGTTCAAATGCTTCTAATGCTACAAATTCTTCACCCGTCTCTGCTATCACTAATTCCTCATCTGAGGACATGCTAATATCACTAACGATGCATGGCTGAAGGAATTGTACATGACAGGCATGTACAAAAGTCTCAAAGGGCATCAGACTCTTTGTGATGTGCTCAAAAAGCAGATCCTCAACAGGAACCCTAGGAAAGAGGGTATTGCCTTTGAGAGGAAACTCAATGCTGATGGAACATCTTTGGAAGCTTTGAGCGGTACCCCAAAACCTCATGGGTTGTGCAAAGGGCCTCGATTGATCCATCAATTTATCTGACTTTACATGTGAATCTCCTCATTCTTCGATGAGTCATTTGACTCCAACTATAAAATGTTCAAAAATCAGAATGGAGAAGTATTTGCTAGATATGTTGGCACTAACTGGAGGAACGGTTCCCCTATGAAGAAAATCTGGGTTCCCAAAAGTTGCCCTGAAAGTCTTCAGGTGAATGTCCTCATGACACCACCTGTGAAGAACAGGAACTCCAGATCAAATTCTTCATATGGACCAATTTCGTCATATGGATCCAAGTCCTCAAAAGGATCAAATTCCTCAAAAGGATCAAAATCCTCATATGATCATTATCGTGCTAATCCTTCTGTTTCGCAGGGTAGAGCTAAGGGCTATGAATATGAGCATTATTCTTCTAATCATTATGTTCATAAGTCCTCAAAGAATTTCTCTGCTTATTCATATGCTTATCCTAACCCCTCTTATGTGAAACAAAGTGGACTGGCTTCTATGCCACCTTTCTTATATGGTGCTCGCAGAGTGATGAATTCTTTGCCACCCCTTCAGATGTGGGTGGTGAAGAAAAAGAACTAATCTCTTATGCAGGGTCATATCTCGAGACGTGCTTAAAATGTCTGAAGAAATTGCTGGAGACCTGAACAATGCCTGAAAGGACGCAGGCTAATCATGATGAAATGAACTTTCATTTCACACGTCCTCATACTGTTCTATCTGTACTATTACTTGATGAGATTGAACTGATGATATTGATGTCATATTCTTCTCTGATGAAGTATATGATTTCGTAAGTTGCACTAATTCATCTGCAGGATGATCAACCCAAAGCAAATGAGTGGGTCCTCGATAGTGGATGTACAAATCACATGACTGGAGACAAGAATCTATTGATGGATACTCCTCTAGCTCCATCACATCTGAAGCACATCATCTTCGCTGATAAAGGCAAAAGTCAGGAAGTCTTCAAACGATTTTCCTCGAGGGCTTCAACCAACTTTCGTGTGAAGATCAAGCACATCAGAAGTGACGATGGAACTGAGTTCAAGAATTCTGGTCTTGATGACTATCTTGATGAACTTGGTATTACTCATGAGTTATCTGCTCCTTATACTCCTCAGCAGAATGGCGTCGTGGAGCGCAAGAACAGAACTCTTGTTGAGATGGCTCGCACTATGCTTGATGAATACAAGACGCCTCGTCGGTTCTGGATTGAGGCTATTGATACTGCGTGCCACATCATCAACAGAGTATATCTTCACAAATTCTTCAAGAAGACTGCTTATGAACTCCTCACTGACAAGAAACACAATGTGAGTTACTTCAAAGTCTTCGGTGCTAAATGTTGGATTGGAGATCCTCATCACAATTCTAAATTTGCACCGAAAGCACATGAGGGTTTTATGCTTGGTTACGGAAAGGACTCGCACACCTACAAAGTCTTCAACAACGTTCTTCACAAGGTTGTTGAAACTGTAGATGTGCGGTTCGATGAAACTAATGGCTCGCAAAGAGAGCACCTACCTTCTGTGTTAGATGAACTAGCACCTGAGGAATCTATCAAGTTCAAGGCCACTGAGGATGTCATTCCCACCGAAGAATCTGCTGAAGAATTCATTCCAGAACGTGATGAACGTCGAGCTAGCGCACCTGAAGAAAATGGTGCTGAGGAAAATGCTCCTGGAGAAAATGCGGATCAAATTCCTCGAAGACAACCCACTCATCCTCGCATTGCAAACAAAGTGAATATTGAGAAGATCATCGATGGCATTGAAGCACCAGGTCCTCTGACACGCTCAAAAGCTTCACATTTATCTAACTTTTGTGGGCACTTCGCTTTTGTCTCTATCACAGAGCCCACTAAGGTAGATGAAGCATTTCTGGAGCCTGAGTGGATTCAAGCTATGCAAGAAGAATTACATCAGTTCGAGCTCAACAACGTCTGCGAACTAGTCAAACGTCTAGATCCTCGCAAGCACAACATTATTGGCACAAAGTGGATCTACCGCAACAAGCAAGATGAAAATGGCCTTGTAGGCACGACTTGTAGCTCAAGGCTACACACAGGTTGAAGGAATTGACTTTGATGAAACTTTTGCACTTGTTACTAGACTTGAGGCTATTCGCATATTACTTGCTTATGCTAACCATCATGATATTTTCTTACAACAAATGGATGTGAAAAGTGCATTCCTCAATGGTAAGCTTGAGGAAGAAGTATATGTTGCTCAACCCTCAGGTTTTGAAGATCCAAAGAATCCTGACAAAGTCTTCAAACTCAACAAGGCCCTGTATGGCCTCAAGCAGTCCCCTTGGGCATGGTATGATACTTTGAAGGAATTCCTCATGAAGAAAGGCTTCAAACCCGGTTCACTCGACCCAACTCTTTTCAATAAGTCTTATGATGATGAATTGTTTGTGTGCCAAATATATGTTGATGATATCATTTTTGGCTGTACTGATCAACAATACAGTGATGAATTTGGCTATATGATGAGTGAAGAATATCAAATGTCTATGATGGGAGAATTGAAATTCTTTTTAGATCTTCAAATTCGTCAACAGCACAATGGGATATTCAGAGAAATACCTCAAGGACGTATTGAGGAAATTCGGCATGCAAGATTGCAAAGGGGTCAAAATTCCAATGCCCACAAATGGCCATCTATGCACTGATGAAAATGGTAAAGACTTTGATCAGAAGGTATACCGCTCCATGATTGGCTCTTTATTGTACGTATGTGCATCTAGGCCGGATATTATGCTTAGTGTTTGCATGTGTGCCCGATTTCAAGCTACACCGAAGGAATCACACCATAAGGCTGTGAAGCATATTCTTCGATACTTAGCTCACAGACCAACACTTGGATTATGGTATCCCAACCTCTTCGTTTGATCTCATTGGATATTCAGACTCTGACTATGCTGGTGGTCGTGTGGACCGCAAGTCAACATCAGGCACATGTCATTTCCTCGGACGATCTTTGGTCTGTTGGTCCTCGAAGAAACAGAACTGCGTATCACTCTCCACTGCAGAAGCTGAGTACATTGCTGCTGGATCGTGCTGTGCTCAACTACTATGGATGAAGCAAACACTCAAGGACTATGGCGCCAACGTGAAGAATGTGCCTCTCAACTGCGTTACTGAGAGTGCTATCAAGATTGCTCATAACCCAGTTCAGCACTCTAAGACCAAGCACATCCAGATTCGTCATCATTTTCTTCGTGATCATGTGTTGAAGGGCGACATCTCCATCAACCACGTTAGCGCTGAAGACCAGCTGGCCGATATCTTCACTAAGCCCTTGGATGAGAAGAGATTTAGCAAGTTGCGGTGTGAGCTAAATATCCTAGAATCTTCGAATGTTCTCTGAAATGGACACACATCCTAACACTTATGCTGACTTGATGACTTAGACGCGCAACACACAAAGTAATGTTTTTCTTCAATCAATGAAGACTAACCCTCTAAGTGTGAAGAAATTGATTCTCAGAGCCCAACGATAATTGTACGCGGTGTCTGAAATCAGCTTTCTTATACGGTGGGTTACGCCACCACCCAAAGTTGAAAACCTTCAATTTGAGTTTTTCTTTGTTTTGAAATTCCTCAGTTTTTCAAATTCTTCAACTTTGCATCGTCTTCGCTCTTTCCGGTGTTGTTCTTCATTTGGATATATATATTTATGAGTTTATGTCCTCTACAGCATTCACTTATTGCTATTTCTTCAAGTTGATTTCTTCTGCTAAGTGAATGTGATCGGACCCTTCCCCATCTATGCTAAACTCAACCCAGTCTATTCACAAATTCTTCATGTGCGTTCTAATTGAAACTCGTTCAAAATCTTCACTGTGTCCTTGTCAGCTGAAGAAATTGCGAACGGAACTTTTAACTTACCTGATCTGAATTTTCGGCTTTGCCGCTCAAACCGTTCCGCATTCCACGAAATACTTATCTACTCACCCACGATCCTACACGATCGTCACCTCTCAGTACGTTGATGATACATGTCAAGCGAATGAGAAGGGCCAGGGGCACGTTCGTCCAATTTGTTCGGGCGAGTAGTTTTTTCACCGTGGCTATATATACCCCTCCCCTTCCTCACTTCACCTTTTACTACGCTCGATTTCTCACCCGCTCGAGTTTATCAAACCCTAGCGCCGCCGCTACTTCATCGTCGCCGGTGAGGAAGAGCTTCACTGCCTCGACCTCGTCGCCGTCGTACTCGCGCCGGTTGCGGATTTCTTCACTCCGCCGCCGCCGTAGCCGTCTTCCTCTTCTGAGTTAGGGCGTGGAAGATCTGAACTGACGAATTTCACATCTACACTTCCCAGTTCATCGTGTTCTTCAACTCCGGTAATTAAAAGTTACTTTTACTACCCTCTTTGATTCTTATGTTTTTCTTGAAAATCTTCAAAGGTGTTTATTCTTCAAATCTCCACACACATGAACACCTCACATGTCATCTGCTCTTGATTCGTTTCTCTAAGCAATGTTTTTCTTCAAGATTCCTCAATTGTGTGGATTTTCAGTCTATACAACTCTGGAACCTAAGACAAAGAACGCTTAGTGAAATTCCTCAAGACTCATCTGGTCAAATTCCTCAAACCTATTCTTTTTGAAAAAACTTCTGAGAACGCATATGACCTCTCCAAATTCCTCGCAACTATACTCTGTTCACAGGTACAAATGTCCGCAGCTAAATCACTAGGTTCTCATCAACTTAACTCATTTGCAGCGTTCCTCGAAGAAAAGTTGCACACCTCTTCAGAAACTTCAGTTGTTCATATTCCTCAGCTGAAGAAAATGACTGAAGGTAAGAAGCCACAGAAGGGTGGAAAGAGACCTGAGGTCAATACTGCTTTTGAAATCCCTGAGGACATTTATGCTGGATACTGCACTCCTGACGAGGCCAAGTTTGGCAAGGAGGACAAAAATTCGCGCAAGGTGCGCATTCAGAAGATTGAGAGGAGATGGGCAAGAGAGTGGAGGGAGTACAGATATGTTACTCCCAAATACATGAAGAAATTCGCTCTTAACTCTCCATGCCAAAGACCTCCATTGGCACCAGGCTAATTGGCAGATCCCACCAGCCTCAAGCGCGGTGAGGATTATCCTGATGAATGGGCAAAGCGCCAGGCCAAATTGGCCAGACAAGCCAGAGAAGCAGTGAGGAAATTCAACGAAGACTCTGCTGCTGCTGTTGCTGTTGAGGCCTCTGCTAGTAAGCCAAAGAAGGCCATGGAAAGGAAGTCTGCTTACAAGTCAAGTGCTTCACCCTCAATGCCCTCACGGCCAAGCTCCTCAGCAATGCCCTCAAGGCCAGATTCTTCAAAGCCCTCACGACCAATTCCTTAGACTGCTCCTCCTCCTTCAAAGTCCTCAGCTCCTCCGACAAAGTCTTCAGCTGCTCCGACCAAGTCCTCATCGAATGTACATCTTGCCTCGTGCCAAAGGACAACTGGAATCTCAATTGCCTCAGGAGCATCTGCTAGTTCCTCAGCTGCACCAAATTCCTCTGCTGGCCCCTCTCTGCTAAAGAAAAAGGCCACTGCTTGTGACGCCCGGATATTCACGCTACAGTGACCCTCCGCTATTGATGCCACGTCACCACGATTACTGTTGTTAAACTCACATTGGTTCGAAACCGACTCAAATTCAAATTCAAAATCAAGTCACCATAAAGGTTTTCAAATATTAAAACTATAATGTTCGGGATGTGCCAAATAATTCATAAGTAATATTGGTGAATAAACCAAGTCTTTATAAAATATTTAAATGCACGATAGTAGATAAAAACCGCGGCAAAACAATTAATTAAATGCTTTTAATTACTAAACAAATATTAAAATAATTCATTTGGTCACCAAGTTTGTTGAGGAAGTGGCCTATGCTAATTTGCTAATTTAGGATCTGGGGTTATACTTTTGTAGAACGGTTTGCTAACTAAAATAAATAAAACTGTTAGAAAAATGAACAAAAGACAAAACAAAATAAACCCCCCCTCTCTTCCCCGGGCCACGGCCCAACCAGCCGCCCACTAGGCTGGCCCATCACCCCGGTCTCCCTGGCCATATGGCCTCCCCAACCCACCAAACCCTAGCAAATCCCCTCACTCGCCCCCACTCCTCTCGTTCCCCGCTCCCCCCACATTTCTGGATCGGGGCAACGACGCCCCGACCCCGTCGTCCTCGCGCCCGACGTCCACCCCGCCGCCTCAGACTGCGCTGGGAGCACCGCCTTCGCCGTCTTCGTCGACTACATAGACGCATCGGAGCTCGGGACCCCTGCCTCACGCGGATCGAGCCGTTCCCTTCCCCGGATCACCGTCGCCTACCGTCGCCCGGTCGTCTCCGTCCTCCTCCTCAAGCCCCACTACCTAGACCGCACGACCCCGTGGTGAGGCACCGGCATCTCCTCATCCTCCCCGTTCTCGCCGTGCTCCGCCCGCACATTGCGGCGCCTCCCCGCCATTGCAGCTGCTTCTGCTGCCGCCCGGACCCCTCCCCCTGCTCGCCACAGCTCAGGCGCGGTTCTATCCGCGCGACCACGCCGCGCCCGGCTGCCCCCGCTCGAGCGCGTACGCTCTCGCCCGCAAGCTGCAGGAGCCAGTTGCTCCTGCTCTACTCCTCCCTCTCACCCGCTCTACCTGCTACTCCCCGCCAGCGCCGTTGCCGCCCACATCCGTTGAGCTCGCCGTCACAGCCCCCCCCTCCGCGGCCAACGCGCCTCCTGCTCGCCGGCCCGGTCGCCGCCTCCGGCCGGGCACTTAGCACGGCGCGCGCCCTCGGTGGTTGGCGGGCACCATATCGGTGGCGCCCGCCCATCGCCGCTTCGCCCGCCCGTGCCCGTCGGGTTCGCCAGTGGCGCTGCTAACCGCATCGGCCCAGTGGCCCTATGACAAACGGGGCCCAGCCCCAGAACGTTTTAAGAAAAATGGAAAATAAAAATAAAAATGAATTAATAAAATTTATAATTAAGTAGTTAATTAATTAATTAAAATAATTAATCCTAATTAATTAATCTAATTAACTAGTTAATTTAATTAAGCAGTAATTAGATTAGTTAAACCCTAATTAGACTAAACAGTCAGTGACGAACGGTACCCACACGTCAGTTGACCGGTCAACGCCTCTGTTGACTGCTGACGTCATGCTTACGTCAGCTGGCACTGTTCTGGATAATGTTGGATTAAAATAATTAAATAAATGCTAAAAGTGATTTAAATCTTTTAAAACCAATATAAAATAAACCGTAGCTCGGATGGAAAAAACTTTGTACATGAAAGTTGCTTAGAACGACGAGACGAATCCGGATACGCAGCCCCTTCGTCCGCCACGCATCCCTAGCATAGCAAACCTGCAACCTTCCCCCTCCGATTCATCTGTCCGAAAACGCGAAACACCGGGAATACTTTCCCGGATGTTTTCCCCTTTCGCCGGTATCACATACTACCGCGTTAGGGCACACCTAGCACCGCTCATTGTCACGTCACACATCATCATGCTTACGTTTGCATTGTATTTATTGTTTCTTCCCCCTTTTCTCTCCGGTAGACTATGAGACCGACGCTGCTGCCGCCCCGTTCGACTATGGAGTTGACGACCCCTCCTTCTTGTCAGAGCAACCAGGCAAGAGCCCCCCTTGATCACTAGATATCGCCTATTCTCTTCTATACTGCCTGCATTAGAGTATTGTAGCCTGTTACTGCTTTCCGTTAATCCTATCCTGATGCATAGCCTGTCCTTGCTACTACTGTTGTTACCTTTACCTGCAATCCTACATGCTTAGTATAGGATGCTAGTACTTCATCAGTGGCCCTACACTCTTGTCCGTCGCCATGCTATACTCTTTGGGCCGTGATCACTTCGGAGGTGATCTCGGCATATACTATATACTTTATCTTGTTACATTACTTGTGATACTGTTTGGAGACGGGCTGAAGGGCAGGTGGCTCCATCCCGGTAGAGGTGGGCCTGGGTTTCCGACGGCCCCGATCGTTACTTTAGGGCGGAGCGACAGGCAGGTTGATACCACCTAGGAGAGGTGGGCCTGGCCCTGTTCGGTGTTCGCGGATACTTAACACGCTTAACGAGATCTTGGTATTTGATCTGAGTCTGGCTACTAGCCTACGCGGGAACAGTTATGGGCACTCGACGTCGTGGTATCAGCCGAAGCCTTCGTGACGTCAGCGACTAAGCGGCGCGCGCCGGTTTGGAACGTAAGCCTGCTCTTGTATTAAGGGGGCTAGTTCTGCTTCCGGCCGCCCACGCAACGTGTAGGTGTGCTAAGGGCGATGGGACCAGACCCCTGTGCGCTTAGGTTTAGACCGGCGTGCTGACCTCTCTGTTGGCCTAGGTGGGGCTGCGATGTGTTGATCTTCCGAGGCCGGGCATGACCCAGGAAAGTGTGTCCGGCCAAATGGGATCAAGCGTGTTGGGCTATGTGGTGCACCCCTGCAGGGAAGTTAATCTATTCGAATAGCCGTGATCTTAGGTAATAGGACGACTTGGAGTTGTACCTTGACCTTATGACAACTAGAACCGGATACTTAATAAAACACACCCTTCCAAGTGCCAGATACAACTCGGTGGTCGCTCTCTAACAGGGCTATGAGGAGAGGACCGCCGGGTAGGATTATGCTATGCGATGCAGCTTGGAGGACTTGATCTACTCTCTTCTACATGTCTTTCTTTGGGCTGAGGCTTCCGGAAGCATAGTCTTCGACGTGATTAGTTATCCCCTCTTATTCTAGCATTCTGCAGTTCACCACCGATATGGCCCTTTACACATATACCCATGCATATGTAGTGTAGTTCCTTGCTTGCGAGTACTTTGGATGAGTACTCACGGTTGCTTTCTCTCCCCTTTTCCCCCCTTTCCTTTCTTTACGGTTGCGCGACCAGATCTTTGGAGCCAGGGCAGGACGCCACCGTCGACGACGACTCCTACTACACTGGAGGTGCCTACTACTACGTGCAGGCCGCTCCCGACGAACAGGAGTAGTTTAGGACGATCCCAGGCAGGTGGCCTGCGCCTCTTTAGATCTGTATCCCAGTTTGTGCTAGCCTTCTTAAGGCAAACTTGTTTAGCTTACGTCTGTACTCAGACATTGTTGCTTCCGCTGACTCGTCTATGATCGAGCACTTGTATTCGAGCCCTCGAGGCCCCTGGCTTGTATTATGATGCTTGTATGACTTATTTTATTTGTAGAGTTGTGTTGTGCTATCTTCCCGTGAGTCCCTGATCTTGATCGTACATGTTTGCATGTATGATTAGTGTACGATTGAATCGGGGGCGTCACAAGTTGGTATCAGAGCCGACTGCCTGTAGGAATCCCCCTTCCGCACTCCTTGGCCGAAGTCGAGTCTAGTTGTTGCTAAACTTTTACTAACATGGCTGTGTGCCTTACGGGCCCATGACGCCATTGGGTGGTATTAGGATCTTTTATTCCTCATCTTTACTCTGGGACTCTGATCTCTCTTCTATTTGGGTTAAAATGAATTTACTAACTCTGACTCTAGGTTCTCGTAACTACTTCCTTCCGGAGAGCCCTTATCACAGATGATCGCCTGCTCCATTAGAAGATTCCGGAGTTACCCTCTGATGTTCTCTCGAGACTTTGTGCCCGTCGTTTTTGCAATTCCCTATCACCGATATATCCCTATGGATAAATACATACACTCGCTGTCCGTACCTTCATCCCAAGATGCTCTTGATATTACTAGATACAACGGAATATTTTCCAATATCTCGAAAATCCTTTGTGCCTACTGTTAGCTCTTTTCAGCGTGAATACACCTGCAAATAATTCCTCACACTTATCAAAGATTCGTTCATCCCAGTTGTTCATATGCTTCATAAGGTACTCTGAAATACAATCCGGCCTTTTGAGCATCCTCTTCGAACTATTGCTCTGAAAATACTTGTAAGCTTACATTATGGATGCTCCCATATCACTAGCAATATTCACTAGTATCTTTTGACACCGTCATTTTGATCCTATTGATCCAACATGTGTGCGAATGCACACAATCATCAATCGACCCTTCTAAATTATCTTTCCGGCTCAGACGTCATTTTTGAACATGAGCTGGTTCTCAACCAATCCAATTGTCATCGATTGTACCCCTAAGGCTATTCAACTTATCCATCCCTAATCAGAACATTGCTTCTGATCCCTTGATTTGAAAATCACAATTCCTTTGCATTTGAGCTCTGGATTAGTCAGTTGTTTCTATAATCCAATGCCTTTGCATTGTTACTTCCTCTGGTTGTGTGTCGATGCTCACATCAGCTCTGTTATGGACCGGCAGATCTTTTAATGGATTATATCCGACAGTGTCCTTCATATCCGATAACCTTGTGAGCCTTCCCTCGGATACATAATGCCTTTGGTAAATTGTATCCTCTACTTTCTCAACCTTGCTCTGCTTTCGAGCTTGTGATATTTACTCTTGAAGCTTGTGGTATATGTTTCTAAGATGCCCCGATGGGTTGAACCTATACCTTCTCTAAAACCTTGTGAACCCGAAAGTTTTCACGAGTCATACTCTTCTGGTGCTTCGCTAGATAAAATTTCAACACTACAACTTCTTCAAAAATGTGAAGTGAATGAAAGGTTATGCATTGGAGAAGTGGGAGTCGACCTTGAAATTTGTGTTCATGCCCATGGGCCCGATGTGGAACTTATCATAAAAGCTTCTTGTAATAATAACTATTTACTTGGTATGATATCATATGGTATCTATGTATTGATCCTTTGCAATCGCGGTCCTGACCACATTTTCTCCTTGATTCCATTTCTCAGACAAGTTAAGGCACTTGTCTTCTGTTGATTGATACATCTCCGCAACCTCTGTTTTGATCTTCCTCCAGTATTAACCTCTGGTATCTCGAGAACTGTGTTGCTTCCTGCAAGTCTTCATCTAGTATTGCTTCTCACTGATCTCAGATTTCCCCCAAGTTCTGAGTTGTTAGTCGCTCAAGAACACCGGTAAGTGAACCGATTCCGCATTCTGGTTCGATAACTCTAAGTAATCTTTGTTGCTTACGAGTTTAATAATCCTTCAAGTCATTCCTAGCCTGATCGGCTATATCATTATTGTGCTAAAATTTAACTGTGCTACCTGGTCCTTCTTTCCGGAGCACAATTTTCGACGTTGAGCTAACCTTACGTCGATCTTCCTCCTCATATAACTTCGCCTTAAAAATAGCGAGCTTGAGATCGAGTTTGTGTCGTATCTGTGGCTCCAATAATCTTTTGTTGCATCAGTCCTTTTGCTTGATGCAGTCGCTGTTCAATTGCTTCTTCGTTGATCCTCTCGACAACAAATTGTCGTGATCATCATCAACATTTTGACTCCTTCCAGGAATCAATGGAATTCTTAATGATAAGTGCCATCCTCGTTCCTTGGTAATTTCAGTTACCATCAACAACATCCTTACCTTCCTTTCATCACAAACTTGTTCATGTTATGGATGCAACTAGCTATCCAGCTTGTATTATGATCTACCTTGTAGTATTACTGCCTTTTTGTCAGGGATGTTGTGAGAATATCACCACGTCTTGAGAATTCTTGATATAAGTGATACTTCACCATCACCATTCTTTTCTTGGTCCCCGTGTTGATCCTAACAGGAATACCGACAGATGGACTAGTGAATTTTAAGAAAAACTTCTAGCAACCTTATTGCTTTGAAGTTAATGGTCAACATTTCATTCTTAGACCATTGGTTATCGAATCGCCATTATAACATTGTTTGTGCTACCTAAGTCCGCATTTCGGGTGCACCGTCAACCAATGTTTAATCGTGTATGTTTCCTCGAGCATACCTCTTTATATCATTTGAACTGACAAAAGCTATCTCCTTGTTCACATAATTGTGAAAATCCATCTTTCGGAAATCTCGATGAATTGTCGCTGAGTTCATCAGCCACCTCCTCATTCTCTTCTTGATTTAATAATGAACTCATGATTCAGAACTTGCTTCCATAGTTCATTTACCGAGAATCTTACAATGTCGTCTCGTCAATTTGTGTTGCACCTTTCCTTCTCAGGTATCCTGAGTATGAGGTATCCTGACATCAATTCGAACTGAATCTCGGTCGGATATGATGGTTGGGACATTTTCCAAAATTCGTAACATTGGTCTTTATGTGACCCGGTAAGGTGATGTCGTGCCTAGCGCACCTGGCCGGAGGACCTATTGTTATAATTTCCTTTTAGCAAGGTTATCCATTCTTCCATGAGGAAATCGTAAGACTTATTCTATAAGTTGTTCCTAATGGATCCTTTAATAAATCCAAATGCTAAACCTTACTTGATGGCCATGTCAATGCTATCTCGAAGCATGCCTATGGTACTCTGATTTTCAACAAGAACATTTGAAGCCCAATGCTAAAATTTTCTTTATCAATTATCCAAACACCGTTGTTTGGGGAATGTCATGAAATTTATCTCCCATTACCTAAAGGGTTTTCAACCTTCTATCCTGTTATGGATATCATGCTCTGCTTGTCCTTGGGAAAGATATACCCCTGAAATATGTGTTTAAACACATTTTCCTTTCCATTGTTCCGTTTAAACTGATGATCACATTTTCCTCTTCATTGGTTTGTTTGACCTTTCTTGTGATATATATAATCTAAGCAGTAATAATTCACTGCTTATGTAAACATCTCGGTGTACAATTCTGTCAGAAAGACCCTGTTACTTTGGTTGATGACATTCCGGTAACCACCGATGGACGAGAACTTTGCCTACTGGTCCGCCTCGTTCAACGAGCAGGAGAATGGTTCTCATCGTCCCTCGCCCTTGGTACCAATGATGCTGCCAACATAACTGACCGGTTATTCGACTTGCTTACAGGATCGTGCAAGATGTCACCCCTCTTCCTGCTTTTTACCCACATGGTGGGCCCATAACCCATAGTTCCACAGGATCGAAACCTGACTCTTCTTTACACCCCCTGTTAGCAAGGTTGTTCCTCGCGCGTGGCCTCATATGTAATTCACAGGCCACCTTCCTAGTGCTTTATTCTGGTATCAGACGCAATACTTACTCTTGCTGCTCTGAACCCCTTTCTCACTCTAGTTTAGACTTTGAGCAACTATCTATCCGCTTGAAAACTCTTATTGTACCTTCGTACCTTACTCTCGATATTTTCTTAAGTTTCAATTTGAGAGTTACTTTCCGTCACCTTCCCTGATGTTATTGACCAGATAGTCAACCTTGCAGAGGTCCGTTCTCCCGGAATGCCCTCCCCCTTTTATTCTTTCATAAGTACGATGGAGTTCCCGAAGAAAGGATGACGACTTCATCATGATGATCTGAAGCGAAGAAATGAAGACATCAACGTAATGGATCAACTTCTTCAAGAAGAGCAACCAAGACCGAGAACACTCGCTAGAATTTCGTAACCAGAACCTCCTCCCTTACGCCTCTTAAATCTTGGGACGAGATTTCTTGTAGTGGAGGAGAATTGTGACGCCCGGATATTCACGCTACAGTGACCCTCCGCTATTGATGCCACGTCACCACGATTACTGTTCTTAAACTCACGTTGGTTCGAAACCGACTCAAATTTGAATTCAAAATCAAGTCACCATAAAGGTTTTCAAATATTAAAACTATAATGTTCGGGATGTGCCAAATAATTCATAAGTAATATTGGTGAATAAACCAAGTATTTATAAAATATTTAAATTCACGACAGTAGATAAAAACCGCGGCAAAACAATTATTTAAATGCTTTTATTTACTAAACAAATATTAAACTAATTCATTTGGTCACCAAGTTTGTTGAGGAAGTGGCCTATGCTATTTTGCTAATTTAGGAGCTGGGGTTATACTTTTGTAGAACGGTTTGCTAACTAAAATAAATAAAACTGTTAGAAAAATGAACAAAAGACAAAACAAAATAAACCCCCCCTCTCTTCCCCGGGCCACGGCCCAACCAGCCGCCACTAGGCCGTCCCATCACCCCGTCTCCACAGCCATATGGCCTCCCAACCCACCAAACCCTAGCAAATCCCTCACTCGCCCCCCTCTCTCTCGTTCCCGCTCCCCCACCTTTCTCGATCGGGCAGCGGCGCCCGACCCGTCACCTCGCCTCAAGTCCACCTCACGCCTCAGACTGCGCCAGGAGCACCGCCTCCGCCGTCTTCGTCGACTACATAGACGCATCGGAGCTCGGGACCCCTGCCACGCGCGGATCGAGCCGTTCCCTTCCCCGGATCGCCGTCGCCTACCGTCGCCCGGTCGTCTCCGTCCTCCTCCTCAAGCCCCACTGCCTAGACCCCACGGCCCCGTGGTGAGGCCCCGGCATCTCCTCCTCCTCCCTGTTCTCGCCGTGCTCCGCCCGCACATTGCGGCGCCTCCCCGCCCTTGCAGCTGCTTCTGCTGCCGCCCGGACCCCTCCCCCTGCTTGCCGCAGCTCAGGCGCGGTTCTATCCGCTCCACCACGCCGCACCCGGCTGCCCCTTCGCTGAAGGCCAGACGCTCGCCCATGAGCTGCAGTGCCGCCTTCTCTGCTATGCTCCTCCCTCTCACCGCTCTACACTCTCCCAAAGGATGCTGTTGCCGCCCACACCGTTCAGCTCTCGTCGCAGCCCCCTCGCGCCAGCGCGCCTCCTGCTCGCCCGGCCGTCGCCGCCTCAGCCAGCGCCGCCGCCCGGCGCCGCCCCTCGGTGGCTGGCGGGCACCCTATCGAGCTAGCGCCCAGCGCCCATCGCTGCTTTCGCCCGCCCGTGCTCTGCCGGGTTCGCCCAGAAGGCTGCTAACCCAAGACGCCCCGGTGGTCCTATGACAAACGGGCCCACTTCCCGAACGTTTTAAGAAAAATGAAAAATAAAAATAAAAATGAATTAATAAAATTTATAATTAAGTAGTTAATTAATTAATTAAAATAATTAATCCTAATTAATTAATCTAATTAACTAGTTAATTTAATTAAGAAGTAATTAGATTAGTTAAACCCTAATTAGACTAAATAATCGGATTTAACAGTACCCACATCAGTTGACCACCAATGCCTTCATTGATCGGCGGCGTCATGCTTACGTCAGCGGGCACTGTTCTGGATAATGTTTGAATAAAATAATTAAATAAATTCTAAAAGTGATTTAAATCTTTTAAAATCAATATAAAATAAACCGTAGCTCGGATGGAAAAATTTTGTACATGAAAGTTGCTTAGAATGACGAGACGAATCCAGATACGCAGCCCGTTCGTCCGCCACACATACCTAGCATAGCAAACCTGCAACCTTCCCCCTCCGATTCATCTGTTCGAAAACGCGAAACACCAGGAATACTTTCCCGGATGTTTTCCCCCTTCGCCGGTATCACATACTACCGTGTTAGGGCACACCTAGCACCGCTCATTGTCACGTCACGCATCATCATGCTTATGTTTGCATTTTATTTATTGTTTCTTCCCCCTTTTCTCTCCGGTAGACTATGAGACCGATGCTGCTGCCGCCCCGTTCGACTATGGAGTTGACGACCCCTCCTTCTTGTCAGAGCAACCAGAAAGCCCCCCTTGATCACCAGATATCACCTATTCTCTTCTATACTGCCTGCATTAGAGTATTGTAGCCTGATACTGCTTTCCATTAATCCTATCCTGATGCATAGCCTATCCTTGCTACTACTGTTGTTACCTTTACCTGTAATCCTACATGCTTAGTATAGGATGCTAGTACTTCATCAGTGGCCCTACACTCTTGTCCGTCCGCCATGCTATACTACTGGGCCGTGATCACTTCGGGAGGTGATCTCGGGCATATACTATATACTTTATAATGTTACATTACTTGTGATACTGTTCGAGATGGGGTCAAGAGGCGGGTGGCTCCATCCCGGTAGAGGTGGGCCTGGCTCCGACGGCCCCGATCGTTACTTTGTGGCGGAGCGACAGGGCAGGTTGAGACCACCTAGGAGAGAGGGCTCTGCCCTGTTCGGCGTTCATGGATACTTAACACGCTTAACGAGAACTTGGTATTTGATCCGAGTCTGCTCTCGGCCTATATGCACTAAGCAACGACGCTGAACAGCTTATGGGCACTCGGCGTCGTGGTATCACCCGAAGCCTTCGTGGCGTCAACGATCGAAGCGCGCGCTACCGTTTGGAACGTAAGCTCGCTCTTGTATTAAGGGGCTAGTTACGCTTCCGGCCGCCCACGTAACATGCAGGTGTGCTAAGGCGATGGGCCCGCACTGCGGCGCTTAGGTTTAGACCGTCGTGCTGACCTCTCTGTTGGCCAAGGTGGGGCTGCGACGTGTTGATCTTCCGAGGCCGGGCGTGACCCAGGAAAGTGTGTCCGGCCAAATGGGATCAAGCGTGTTGGGCTATGTGGTGCACCTCTGCAGGGAACTTAATCTATTCGAATAGCCGTGATCTTCGGTAACAGGACGACTTGGAGTTGTACCTTGACCTTATGACAACTAGAACCAGATACTTAATAAAACACACTGACGGTGTCCGGGACTAGGGGGTACTCACCACGTCGTCTCCCGATCAGTTGGATTGGGCCGAGGATCCCCATGGCCGTATACTCATGGGCCAGTCCGGACGGTTGCCGCATACAAGGAAGATTCCACAAGACTTGGCGATCAAGACAAGGACTCCTCCCCACCGGCGCGATTCGGCTAGGACTCTTGTTATCCTAGGCCTCGGTGCATTATATAAACCGAGGCCAAAGCTAGTCGATAGATATACAACGACAATCATACCATAGGCTAGCTTCTAGGGTTTAGCCTCCTTGATCTCGTGGTAGATCCACTCTTGTAAACATCCACAATATCAATATCAATCAAGCAGGACGTAGGGTTTTACCTCCATCAAGAGGGCCCAACACTGGTAAACATCGTGTCCCTTGTCTCCTGTTACCATCCGCCTAGACGCACAGTTCGGGACCCCCTACCGAGATCCGCCGGTTTTGACACCGACATTGGTGCTTTCATTGAGAGTTCCTCTGTGTGTCGGACAAAGGTTGATAGCTCGCTGCAGATCAAGCTGCGACTTCGCATCTTCGCCACCACTCGACCGGTCACCTTGGTTCGACTAAGGGCTGCGCCCTACCTCCGATCGTCATGATCGGACGAGGGCCTTCATCAACATCAACTCCGATCTCTATCAAGATCATGGAGGAATCATCCAGGGAGCCCGGGGACTCAACGTCAACATTGCCCTCGGGCGTCAGTCTTTATTTTTTCTCGACAGCGAACTCAGATTCGCTGCCACCACCTCCTCGAGTATCGCTTTGACGATCGCTTTGGTGGAATTGTTCGAATTGAGTCTACAACAACCCTGGAAAATTTCGTCAAATTTCGATGGAGGAATCTCTCGCAATCCACGATATACCGGAGCCCATCAAATCTGGACGGATCTGGACGAGTTTAGGGCGTGGTGTCCAGCTTCTAGCTCGGACGTCCTTTGAAGATCCAACCGTTGATCGGCTGCGGAATTCCTATATCTACGACCCTCCAAATTTCAGCTCGATCCGACCGTCGAACTCCGAACCTTCCGATTAGTGCATGACTTTTCGGATCTGTTTTCTCGCGAGAACGAATCCGACCCAATTCATCTTTTTATGAACGGGATTTCGACATCCTTTTGAAGGAAGTTTTGTATGGGATATTGTGTATTGTTCCCAAACACATCCCACTAACCTTAAGATCTTTTGAACATGATCTTCAACATCATTGCTGGTGTCAAACCAGTCCGCAATATTGCTCCACGGCGGCCGACCTGCGCTTAGACACGTCGTCACTTTGTTGAGCCAAGCTCAACTTCTTCGGATCATCATCTTGGCAAGCCGAACAAGAGTCCGCATCGCGAAGGATAAATCATCACCAACATCGCCACCCCACGGATTACACGGAGCGGGCGTACCGCATCGCCGCACGCCGCTTCATCAAGCCGCATCGACCATGTCACGACCTGCATCGGCAGGGCCGCACTATTGCTTCTTCAAGTTGGTGTCCATCACGCCGACCTACTTCGACATCTCGGCTAGACCGGGCTTCGCCATCTCTTCATAAACCTACTCCGACACTTCAAGTCCACTAGCCGACCGGACATGGGTGCGCGGATCGAGTCCCAATTTTGGGAATCACCTTCCTTCGGATTTCTACAACAAATAAACCAGGTGCTATTAATCCTAGTATTTCTTTTTGCTCGCTTGGGTTAAATTTTTCCCAAGGAATTATTACTCTGGTTAGTACTGCATATGTACACAGGTCTATCAAATGGTGGCGCGATTATCGACGGTCGCATGATGGTTCGATCAGTTTCCGACACAGTTCGATTTAACGCCGCACCCTAACTCGGACCGACCGGTGAATCCAGCTTTGCCACGCCTTTATCGCATTACACCGATTTACCGCGATCGACATCAACTCCGCGCCAGCCATATTTCTTTTACTACTCACTTTGCATAAATTATTTATTATGCAACATTTTTTAATTCCTATTATTACTATTATCCCGGTCTGCACTATTTTTGTGCACAGAAAATGATCCAATTGACTATATCCTTTGACGCCACCTCGGCCGGACACGGAGCTTCGTCAACACTTCATTACCCTATGCGGTGGACTTCGCCATCACTCTGCCGTCCTGCATTGACCATGCTATGTCACCACTTCACAGTGCCGAGCTCTTTGCTCCGCCACCTCGGGACCGGCTTGGGGATGGAACCTTGTCCGCATCAAGCTCGGACCGCATCGTCAATACCAACACATTAACCAGCTAAGCTGCCTTCATGCTCAAAGTTTTAAAATTTCTAACTTGTGTTCGGTTCGACCAAGCATTATACTTTCTCGGAAAAAGTTGCTTGTAAAAATCTTCCTCGTCAAAACTTTGTTCAAGACACTTGACGCGCTACCCGCTACTCATTATACTCGGGGCTTCTTTAATGAAGCTTATTAATTCGGCTTTATGCCCAACACATGTGTCACACTTCCGCATGTACCTTTTATTCACCATTATATGCATCGATATGACTTAAGTTTTGGCCAAGCTGGGTTGCTGGCTCCTGTGCTTACCCCTCGCTCCCGATTGTTCGGCTAGGTGGTAAAGGAGCACCTCTGCGATTATTCTTGCCGCTGGTCACCGGATGTGTACCTCAGACTGGGTGAAGCCAAAGCTAGCATTCTTAAGGGAATACTCGGTCGGTGAACTAAAAGATGATTTCTTACCCATTTATTTACCTGCCCCAGATGTTTTTCTGCTCTTTTAGCAGTCCGGACATGCACTTTAGGGCATGCCTCCCAGGGAAAGGAACCCCTAACGGAACTATTCTCCCTGGAAGATGTTTCTTACTAACCATGTAATATAACATAACTAGTTGGGCACTTGTCTGATAAAGCACTAATGACCCCTACGCCTGGTCTCCACGCATGCCCCGGTTTTATAACCGCGAGGTATTCGGACACACCTGCACTATTGGGTCCAGAGGTTGAAGCGAAAAGGTCCGCTTCGACAAACGATCTACAATCCGCTAGAAGGCATTCTACATGTCACCTTACATTATCAACTTTTACCCAAGTCACTTGGGGGCTCTTAAATTTATATGAGCCGCTTTATGATAAGTGTTTTTCTTCTTAGTCGCTGCAAAGTTTTTATTATTATTTATCACTCCTTCGACACAAGTGTGCGGTCACTAGCCGGGAGCCTAATTTCTCTCTCAAAGAAGTCGAGGCTGACCCGCTTGAAGTTTTGAGATAGGATGTGTCATGTTAAAGCACCATGAAGCACCTTTTTTTTCTAAAGTCCAATTTTCGATTGGCACGAACACTTGATCTAGTTCGACATTAATCTTTTGAATAAGTTTTTGGCTTTTCGAGCCCATGGCACTTTTAAACTATTTGTGTGTTTTCAGCACAAGTCTCGCAGCGGCAACGCCGACACCTTTTGAGATTCGCAAAAAATTCTTGGATATTGCTATATATGCATCAGTTTCAATTGTGTCTTTGGTCAATAGTTGGGTTGCCCGGCTGCCGCTTGCCTCCTACGCCCGCTTTGTTCGGCTAGGTGTGCAAAGGAGAACCATCATGATTGTACTTCCAGCTCGCATGGTCAAGCACCTCAAGGAGAAAGCCAAAACTGACTATCACAATAGGTGTAAACTGGTCACGATCCGATGACTATATTAAATGACGGGCCATTTATTGGTCAAGTGTTTCAGCTTGACCTCGATCGTCGCCAACACTATCGAGGGCTATTAATCGCCTCCCAAACTAAATCCTCGATATTTTGCTCTTACATTGGAGCAGAGGTTTCATGATCATGCTTAGCATGACAACCCAAAGAAAGGAACCGATAGCGGGACTATTTTCTCTGGAAGACATTTCTTCTGTTAAACAGTAATATAACATGACTCTCCGCATACCTTTGTTTATAAAACCGTATGGCCAGATTGCCTTGTTTGTTGTAAATATTTTCCCTCATAAAGGCTTTATAAAGTAGGACAAACCCTCCTCGGCTATTGGCTGAGGAGGTGGAAGCCGATGGTCGGTCAACAAAGTTTTGTAAAATGCGGATTCGAGCATTAATGACATAAAGTACTTGGATACATTGAGTCATTACACATAATTTGTGATTTTACTATGGATATTGATCCTTAATTCGGCCACCCGTGCCCGCATTAAGGCTCGGGGGCTACTGGGCTTCGGGCTTATTACTTACAAATATTAAAGGGGCACATTGATCCCGATGCGGTGTAGCCACCCGACCAGATGTCTCGGGGCTACTGCATTGCTTGTTATATGCAGAAAATCTTAAGTGCAATACAGCTTCGAGGAGATTTTGATCCTCGGGTTGGTCGGCCGCACTCCAAACCGAGTCTCGAGGACTGAGCACGCCGCTTTTGTGTCCCAAGTATTCTGCCGAGTTAGGACTTGATCCTCGGACCGATTTTGCAAATCAACCTTGAGTCTCAGCCGCTACGGGATCAGCGGTCTTATGTCATCCTTCATGTGCATCTCGGTTTTAGACCGATACATACCTTGAGGGCTACCGCTATATATCTCGCCGAGAATAAATTACATCAATAAAAACATTGACCAAAAATCAGCCCACGACCGAGGTGCTTAACCACCTCGGAAGCAGTTCGACATATAGCTCGGATGCAAGTGGCTGGCTCCTTAGAGGGCAGTTCCGGCATTAAGCTCAGTTAAACTCCTTCCAACTTCTTTGAACCAAGGTGATTTATGACACCTCGGATAAAGTCCGGCGTTGGAGCTCGGATACATAGTCCGGCGTTGGAGCTCGGATACAGTCCGGCGTTGGAGCTCGGATACATAGTCCGGCGTTAGACCTGGGAAGCGGTCCGACATTGGTGCTCGGCTGCAAAAGATACCTCGAATGCAGTCCGGCGTTGGAGCTCGGACGCAAGAGGACGTTGCCGCCCGGGAACAACTTCATACCCGAGGTGTGGCATAAAATAACAAGGCATCGATAAAGGCCGGAAACTTAAAGGGCTCTCGGATACCCGACGATAAACTCGTCGAATGCATTTCGACGATCCTCAAGATCAAGATGAGAAGATTTGTTGAACCAGTTTTCAACACCGACGATCAAGATGAAGAACAGTTCGGAAGAATCGAGGAGCGCCCCCAACTTGAAGACCGGTTCAGGGGCTCTCGACGGTGTCCGGACTAGGGGTACTCACCACGCCGCCTCCGATCGGTTGGATTGGGCCGAGGATCCCCATGGCCGTATACTCATGGGCCAGTCCGGACAGTTGCCGCATACAAGGAAGATTCCACAAGACTTGGCGATCAAGACAAGGACTCCTCCCCCACCGGCGTATTCGGGTAGGACTCTTGTTATCCTAGGCCTCTGGTGCATTATATAAACCGAGGCCAGGCTAGTCGATAGATATACAACGACAATCATACCATAGGCTAGCTTCTAGGGTTTAGCCTCCTTGATCTCGTGGTAGATCCACTCTTGTAAACATCCACAATATCAATATCAATCAAGAAGGACGTAGGGTTTTACCTCCATCAAGAGGGCCCGAACCTGGGTAAACATCGTGTCCCTTGTCTCCTGTTACCATCCGCCTAGACGCACAGTTCGGGACCCACTACCCGAGATCCGCCGGTTTTGACACCGACACACACCCTTCCAAGTGCCTGATACAACTCGGTGGTCGCTCTCTAACAGGGCTACGAGGAGAGGACCGCCGGGTAGGATTATGCTATGCGATGCAGCTTGGAGGACTTCAGTCTACTCTCTTCTACATGCTGCAAGACGGAGGCTTCCAGAAGCGTAGTCTTCGACATGATTAGTTATCCCCCTCTTATTCTGGCATTCTGCAGTTCAGTCCACTGATAGGCCCTTTACACATATACCCATGCATATGTAGTGTAGTTCCTTGCTTGCGAGTACTTTGGATGAGTACTCACGGTTGCTTTCTCTCCCCTTTTCCCCCCTTTCCTTTCTTTCTGGTTGTCATGACCAGATGCTGGAGCCCAGGAGCCAGACGCTACCGTCGATGATGACTCCTACTACACTGGAGGTGCCTACTACTACGTGTAGGCCGCTGCCGACGAACAGGAGTAGTTTAGGAGGAGCCCAGGCAGGAGGCCTGCGCCTCTTTCGATCTGTATCCCAGTTTGTGCTAGCCTTCTTAAGGCAAACTTGTTTAGCTTACATCTGCACTCAGATATTGTTGCTTCAGCTGACTCGTCTATGATCGAGCACTTGTATTCGAGCCCTCGAGGCCCCTTGCTTGTATTATGATGCTTGTATGACTTATTTTATTTGTAGAGTTGTGTTGTGCTATCTTCCCGTGAGTCCCGGATCTTGATCATACACGTTTGCGTGTATGATTAGTGTACGATTGAATCGGGGGCGTCACACTGCTAGACGAGGCCTTCGACCAAGTCCTCACAAGAAGCAGGTAGCCTTCCAAGTGCCCTCTGATGACGATGAGGCTGATGATGAAGAACTTGCCGAAATCATCAAAGACAGGCAGGCTAGGGCTGCTAGAGCCAAAGGCAGCAATGTGCCACTGCTATTGGATCCAAAGTTGACCCTCGACTTCATTGACCTGTGGCACAAGGACCCTACAACGCCTTTGCCAGAGTTGAACCTCACTCCTGGTCAAAGTCATGTTCTGACTGCCTTCATTGAGGAAGAAAAGTTGAAATTTGAAGAAGGCAGAAGGCTGAAGAAAGCGCAATACAGGAAGCGGCGCTGCCTAAAGGACGATGTCCTCACTCTTACCCCAGATCAACTCGTTGCCTTGCAAGCTGAAATCATGCAATTGAGTGATGAATTTGATCGCTACTATGTTGATTGGAAGGGCGCCAAGGGTCGGTTCGTCAACCTGACGAAGAAATTCACTTCAAGTGCTGCTGCTCCTGTGCACATTGAAGTTACTCAGGCTGAAGCATCTGCTCAGCCTACTGAAGAACATGCCAGCACCGCTGATGACAATTAGGCTGCTGAAGAAAATGAGAGTACCAGGGCTGATGACTCCATTCCAGCCGCTGAAGAAATTGCCAGGGCATCCACTAGTTGTGCGCCTGAAGAAAATGAAGAAGTCAGGGCAACTGCATGAGTTGCACCTGAAGAAAGTGAACCAAAGTCCTCTGCACCTCCTGCGCCTACACCAACTCCGGTTCTTCCATCTGCATCAGATGTGAAGAAGACCAAGGCTGTAGAGCATGCAGCTATGAAGAAAAGGAAGGCATCAACTTCATCAAATTCTTCAGCTCCGAAGAAGATGAAGCCTCTGACTAGTTCAATTGACAATCCAATTGATGTTGTTCCAGTCTCTTTCATGCCATCAAAGGACCTTGTTCCGTTTGGTGAAGATTATGTGATTCCTAGCGAATCTGATGAAGAAACTCCTTCTGCTGCTTCGACAGGGCAGTTGGATGAAGAAATTGAAGTGGATGCAATCCCTTCAACCCCAGTCATCTCCTCACCTATGCCTCAGTTCACTGCTGAAGAGGCAGGTGTTGAAGAAATGGAAGATGAGGATGTGAACATTGGCTATACCACTCCTGTGCTCAATGATGACTTTTGGGAAAGTCAGCACCCCAACTCTCCACTGTTCACTCCTCTCCAAACAGTTCCTCCGTCTCCTGCTGCTACTGAAGTGCAAATGGGATCTGAAGAACCTCATGCAACCCCGTCTGTCCATGAAGAAATTCCAGCCACTAGTGCTGAAGAAATTGTAAATGAAGAATTGAAGACCCAGGCTGAAGCTGAAGGAGAGCCTGAAATTCCTCAGCCTGAGGAACCTGAGATTGCGATTCCTGAGGTGGTGATGCAATTGACTGATACCCCTCAGCCCAAGCCAAAGGATCCCTTCTCCAAGAAGCAAAAATTCAAGGCTGATGATTTCTTTGGCGAGCATGTGTTCTTCACTGAATTTAACCCATATGACAATGCTCGTCTTAGAAAGAAGCATTTCTAGACTGCCATCCAGGCCAACTTCTATTCTGCACTGCTTTTCAACAAGGACAAAGTCCTCGAACACGAGCATATTCCTCATGTGGACATGGAATCACTGCCATGCTTCTCACCTGTTCTCAATGTGCTTCATGACGCCGGCCTCCTCAACTTTTGCACAAACATAGTTGATTGGAATGAAGAGCTCATTCTTCAGTTTTACGCAACACTGCACATCACAGGTGATGCTGATGATATCAAATCTTGGGTGTTGGACTGGATGACTGACAATACTCACTATAAGGCACCGGCCTCTGAATTGCTTCACGCCCTACCAATCAGTCCACCACCTGAAGGAGCTCGTTGCCTGTACCAAGAGGCTGAGCTGACTGCTCACTACATGCAAGTGCTCATGAAGCCTCTGAAGCCCGGTCAAGCCCCAAATACAAAATTCCTCGTGAAGGAATTGTTGTATGTGCCAAGAACCGTCTATCGCATTCTGACGAAGACTATGAGTCCTATCAAAGGCCACGACTCATCTGATGAGGAAATTGTTGGCATCATGAAGAATCTGCTGTTCAACATCATTCATGGCATCCCCATAAACTATCATGATTTCTTCATGAGGACTCTGGCGAATGTTGCACTTTCACCATTTGAGCTGAAACCTTACGCACCGTGGATCATGAGATTCCTCAGAACAAGGTCTTCAATCAACTACAAGGCTGACTTTCAAAATCATCTTAGCTACTTGCCCCCGATTGAAGTCCTCAAGCGTACATATTCCTTAGCTGATGAGAAGGGCAAGTCACCAGCCGTTATCGATGAAGGCATTCATCCATTGGATGGCCAGTTCCGCAAAGCTGCATCTTATTCCACCAATGATGACTCTACCACTCATGATTCTGCTGCCAATGCTCCCAAGTCAAGTCCTCAAGCTACTGCTCCTCGTGTGATGACTGACCGTGAGCTGCTTCTAAGTCTTCACCAGAAGGTGGATCAAAACCACAGATGGGTTAAGTGTCAGTTTGGCTCTATTCTTCACAACATGACTTCTACACATAATGCAGTGAAGAAAAACCACTACTACCTCCATGAAGTTTTTGATCGCACCTGGGCTATTTTGTCACATCTATATGGTGAAGAAGATCTGAAGAAAATGGGCTTCAAGGAAGATTTTGACTGGTCTGCTCCTCCACCGAAGAAATTCAAGAAGGTCAAGGTTCCTTCCTTAGTGGCCAGTTCATATTCTTCATCGCGGGACACGGACGAGTATGAAGACTTGGACGACACTGCAGCAGGCCCTACAACGACTCAAGACCCTGACAACGCTGGCGCTCCTCCATCATCATGATATTCTTCAGGGGCGTTAGTCCTCAGTTTCAACCCTTTTGGTCATTCGATGACAAAGGGGGATAAATTTGAGTTAGTCTTCAAGTGGGTCTATCTTATATGGGCGTTTTTTGCTAAGTTACAACTCTCGTTCTTCTGATCACTTTGCTGGATAGAGTTGTAATCTTAAACTCTATGGTGGCCTGATACTTTTGCTGATTTCTTCTGCATGCTTATTCCTCATTAATGTTAATGCATGCATGTTGAATTACATCAGTCACCATATTTCATCATGCATTTCAAATTCTTCATTTTATATGTCAAATGCGTGTATGAATTACAAGATATAGGGGGAGATCTCCATGATTATACTCTTCAAGTGTGCATTGCTTCAAAAGCAAATTCCTCACTATGCACATCTTCAGGGGGAGTTCTTCTATATCTTGCAATAAAATTCCTCATCATCAATACTTACACTTCATATATTTTTCCCCGTTGAAAACTTAACCTATATTGTCATCAATCACCAAAAAGGGGGAGATTGTAAGTGCATCTAGTGCCCCTTAGTGATTTTGGTGTATTGAAGACTTATAGGTTAAGGGACTGATGCGTTTGTGAGTGTACACATGTCTATAAGTCTATGAGGAGTTTGATATTTACAGAGAAAATCGACCCCTAAAAATGAAGTTCTTCAACTGAAGACTTTGGATTTCTACAGACTTTCTGAAGACTTTGAAAGTGAATAAATTGGTGTGACCTTGAAGACTTGGCAATCATTCGAGGAACATGAAGCGTGAAGACTTTTGTTTTCGTAGTTTCATTTTCTCTTTCTTGAGTCATAGGAAACACCGTACTGTTAAAGGGGGTCGAGGAAATACTAAGGAAAAATTTCCATGTGATGCTCAACTCAAAATCCTACACCTACCAATCCCTTCGACTGAAGCCATTGGAAATCTCATACAGTTCAGTCATATTCTTCAGTGACAGAGACGAAGTTCTTCTGGCCTCTGAGGAATTTGTTCTGACTAAGGAGTTAGGAATTCACCAGTGCGGATTGCCGAAGCCGAAGATAGTGGTCGGCCAGCAAGCGGAGTGTGGAGGCGCCATGGTGGGCAAGATGCCCAACGTCACCTGGCTTGAAGGCCCCTACGTGGAGACCATAAAGGGGTGGCAGTCGGGGTGGTTCTACATCCCCGAACCACGCGACTCCAACTGGACGGCGGCCCCTGAGTTTAGATCTGGCATTCCCATGCGGCTTACCTCTTGGAAAAGGAAGGGCTTAGCCTGGGGGCGCCAGCGGAGCTGACTGGACTCCAGAACTGCATCAAAAATATGATAGGCAAGAAGATCAAACTTGTCAACGTGGTCCAGGTCATGCTCTTCCGCCTGATCCTCCCGTGTCAAAGACGGGTATTCAACCTATGGGAGTTTGATTCGGACAAACACCAGACGCTGCGAGAGCTCTTCGACACAATGCATAAAGACATCCGGAAGGTGTTGTTGAAAGCCGCCGAAGTACCTCCTCCCACCACCGAGGACCGTGGGCTCAGCGCAAGGCGCCCCACCAATCTGGTAAGCTCTCTATATTTCACGAGATGTGCCCTTCCTTAGTATGCTTGTGGGAGGAATCTAAGCCATCATATTGGTTCAACAGGAATATGTGGCGACAGCGGAGCGGATCGACTGTCCGGCTCCATTTCCTGAAGATCTAGCAACCGCTCTCCTGACGGAGATGCTGGTTTTGGCGCCCTATAAGGCGCCGGGGAAGAAGGCCAAGAAGAAGGCCACGTGGACCAGAAAAGGTCTTCGGTGCAAGGTGGTCTCGGACTCATCGTTCGAAGACACTGAGGCGCACTCCTCCAACGACAACGAGGAGGAGAAACAGGAAAACCCCCTCCCCCAAACCGAGGGGGAGAAGAAAAGGAAGGCTGCCCTTTTCGGGGAGGCTGAAGGGTCCAAGAAGGGAAGGACCCTCCCTCCGGACCACTCCACAACAGCCGCCTACAGCGACGAGGAGTGGCTACCCAGGGCCAAGCCCCTGGCGAAGTCATAAGTATCCGAATGTCATAATACTTCTTGGATGTTTTAGCTTTATGGCTTCTCATTATGTCAAGATATGTTTGTGCAGTCCGCCCAAAGCCCACATCGACTTATCCTCCTCGGATGGGTCCTTGAGCTCGTCGGAGATGAAGAGCTATTCGCTCCCGACGACCTCCACTCCCCGGCCCACGGATGACACCGAGGTGTTATCCCAGACGATACCGGGCCTAGGAGAGACAGTTCTGGAGACGCCTCAAGGCGAAACCCCCGATGCCGGACTCATGGGGGGAAGATCCCCATGGATTCTGATGAGGTGGCCTGCAGCAAGCTTGGCCCCCAACCGGATACTGCGTTGGAACCTCCAGTGGTTCTGGATTCAGGCAGGCAGCCCCTCGCCAAGGGGGGCGAGCCGCGTGTGTCGATGACCTCTGTCCATCCAGAGGCATCGGACAACTTGGTGGAAGCACTTCAGAGCGCTTCCCTTGATGAAGGACACCGTACTCTTATGAGTACGGTGATTGCGAAGGTTCAGTCCGCCAAAGCCGGACTGACCGAAGCCTGCGCCAGCCTCCTTACAGGCTTTGAGGTAAGTGATTTGAATTATGATAAAGTATCACAGTATAGACAGTAGCCCCTGATGCTCTGTTTGGTATTCAGAAAGAAAGGCCGAACAGAGGGTCAAATATTATCCCAGGAGTCTAATCATATTATGTCTATGTGAATGAGCAGGCGTCACTGCTGGCCGCCGCCGCCGCCACTGCGGAGGTCTCCGAACTAAGGCAGAACCTGGGGCGGGCCAAAGAAGAGCTCGACCTCGTGAAGAGGCAGCTTGAGGAGAACAAAGGTGAGTAATACCCCGTCCGGATGTTATATAAAGGAAACAATCATTAATGCTAATGGAATAACGATGAATTTTAATAGGGGCCACGATTGAAGTGGCGGCCCTTAAGAAGGCGCTGTCCGAGGCCGAAGGCAATGCGGCCATGGAGCGCACCGAGCGCGAAAAACATGAGGCTCGGGTTGATGAGGTCCAACAAGAGCTCCATGATTTCATCAAAAAATTCAAGTCCTTGGAGCATGACTCCAAGACGCAAGAGTTGGAGCTTGTGAAGGCCCGTCAAAGCGCGCAAGACGCCAGGGTCGAAGCCCAGAAGGCCCTCCAGGAAATTGAGGCGGCCAAGAAGATAGCTGCGGGTAAGGCTTTCATTATGCAAAGCAGGCATGTGAAGGATACTTTCCTTTTACTTACCCGAATTCGGAGCTCCCCAGGAGCATTCGCAGATCTACCGCGCAACATCTCTGATGCCGCAGAGTTCTACCAGGCTGAGGAAGGGAGCTCGACGGATAAGATGTTTTGGTCCCAGTATATGGGTGCCGAACATCCGATGCCCTTGAGCGAACAGCTGAAGCAACTGGTCGAACTTCACAAGGCGGCCGGACTGGCCATGAAGGACTTCATAACCCGGCTGTGGCCTGGCGAGCCCCTGCCCAGCAGCTACTTCGGCCTTGTCAAGCGGATGGTCAATGCCTGTCCGCGGCTTGAAGTCATTAAGCGGTCCGTCTGCATTGAGGGTGCATGCAGGGCTTTGGCCCGTGCGAAAGTGCACTGGGGGAAGATGGACGCCAAGAAGCTGGTGACAAAGGGGCAGCCGAAGGGCAAGGAGCATCACCACCCCGAACAATATTATGACAATGTCATTAAGGGTGCCTGCCTTGTGGCGGATGAATGTACCAAGGATGTAATATTTGAATGAATGTACTCACGTCATCCTGTACTATGAAAACGAGTTCATGTGCGCTATATGGCGCTTGTTAATTTAAAATATTACCTTCTGTGCGGCCGTTTATAAATTCTTGAGAGTTGCCAGTCGTCGGCTTCTGCCCCCATGTAACTAGTACTGGGGTGTCCAGGATAAGTATAAACACTCTTTATCCAAATTTTTGGTCCTTTGAAGGAAGTGTTTAGCGCCGCGAACGAGGCAATCGGACTATACGGCTTTATCGCTCTCACTTAGCCATATAAGTCTACAATTTTAAATTTTGGCAAAGCCCCTAGTATCCGGAAGGCCGGACTCGGGGCGCTATATACACATGCTTAAATCGGACGAGGCCGATTCCTCGCCTGAAGCGGAAAAAATCTTTAAGGATTTGAGACCTCTTGAACAGCGACTATCGGTGTCAAAACCGGCGGATATCGGGTAGGGGGTCTCGAACTGTGCGTCTAGGCAGATGGTAACAGGAGACAAGGGACACGATGTTTTTACCCAGGTTCGGGCCCTCTCGATGGAGGTAAAACCCTACTCCTGCTTGATTAATATTGATGATATGGGTAGTACAAGAGTAGATCTACCACAAGATCAGAGAGGCTAAACCCTAAAAGCTAGCCTATGGTATGATTGTTGTTCGTCCTACGGACCAAAACCCTCCGGTTTATATAGACACCGGAGAGGGCTAGGGTTACACATAGTCGGTTACATTGGGAGGAGATCTACATATCCGTATCGCCAAGCTTGCCTTCCACGCCAAGGAAAGTCCCATCCGGACACGGGACGAAGTCTTCAATCTTGTATCTTCATAGTCCAGGAGTCCGGCCAAAATTCATAGTCCAGCCATCCGGACACCCCCTAATCCAGGACTCCCTCAGTAGCCCCTGAACCAGGCTTCAATGATGACGAGTCCAGCGCGCAGATTGTCTTCGGCATTGCAAGGTGGGTTCCTCCTTCGAATACTTCATAGAAGATTTTTAACACAAGGATAGTGTCCGGCTCTGCAAAATAATTTCCACATACCACCGTAGAGAGAATATTATTTACACAAATCTAATCTTCTGACGTATTCCGCAGCGTGACATCACACCACGGCCAAGCCTTTATTCGAATCGTTTTTACTGTCCCACCTCAGCGCGTTTAGCGAGGCGGTTTCCTTGGCATATCTTGTGAAAGGAGAGATCGTGTCCCCTTATTCCGGGATTCTCATCAATGCGGGCTGGGTAACCCAATCGTGCCCGTGGGCACGTCTCCTTTATCGAAGGCGAGTCCCAAACGGTCACGGGGAAGGCTCTAGGTATTCAACCTCTTTATAAAGAGACCAAGGCTCTACTCCTTTCTTTCAATCTCAATCGAATCCGCCCCTCGCCTCGAGTTCCAACACCCAAAGCTCCAGATTCAGGCGCTTCAGACCTTCAATGATGTCCGGCTCCGACCTTCAAGGCCGGTGGATGCCTTCCTTCGTTACGGAAGAGGACGTGTTAAAGCTAAGAGATGCCAGGTATTTAGCCGGTGAAATTTTGCATAGGGTGCCTGCTCAAGGGCAGGTTATTCCCACTCCCAAGCCTGGTGAGAGCATGGTGTTCGTGTCTCACTTCCTTCGGGGGTTAGGATTCCCGACGGACCCCTTCGTGAGGGGGCTCATGTTTTATTACGGGTTAGAATTTCACGACTTGGATCCGGAGTCCATCCTCCACATCTCATCGTTCATTGTCGTGTGCGAAGCCTTCCTCCGCATTACCCCTCACTTTGGATTGTGGCTTAAGACCTTCAAAGTGTAGCCGAAGATGATCAAGGGGCAGCAAGCGGAGTGCGGAGGGGCTGTTATAAGCAAGAATGCCGACGCCCATGGCCCGAGGGCTCTTTTCAAGAGGAGTTCAGCTTATGGCAACAAGAGTGGTTTTATATCACAGCTCCTGTGGCACCAAGTGGGTGGCGCCCCTGCCTTCGCCGGGTCCTCCCCACACCGGCGCCATGGGTCAATAAAGGGCTTGACTGGGGGCCATCCAAGGACGTGCCCTTGTTGCAGGGCCGCATTCAAGATCTCCTGGAAAGAGACATCAACCTGGTCGTAGTGACGTAGGTCATGTTGATTCGCCATACTTTGCCCTGCAAACGCTGCCCCCTCCACCTATGGGAGTTTAATCCGGAGGGACCACGAGCTCTCCAACACTTTATGGGCGCAACGCCCATGGAGATGTACGAATTGTTCTTCGGATCACAAGCAATGTGTCCGGACTCGACCGAGGACGCAGGTCTGAGCTGCAATCGCCCGGATACTCAAGTAAGTAGCCCTGTACGCAGACACGCTATCCATATATTTATCATAAGATTTCCCTTTAAAAGAGCTGCCCCTTAAACAGGAGTGGATAGAGAAAGCAAAGCTAATCAGGTGTCCAGCCCCCCTCCCTGAGACCACGTCGGATCCCGTGTTAACCAGGATGCTGGAGGTTGCGCCTTTGGAAGAAGGCGAAGGGGGGAACAAGGAAGCTACCGCCTCCCCGAAGGAGGCTATCAGGAAAGGAGGAATCGAGAATCCCTCCATCCAGGGGAAGAAGAGGACCGCCTCTGAAGACCCGGAGACCATGGTCTCAAAGCGGGGGAAGAAATCTTCGTCAGAGGGTCCTGCGCCGGGAGGTGCCTCGGCCGCACTGTGCCCTCAAGGGGATCAGCTCTCCAGCGAGCCGTAAGTAGAGATGGGAGTTTAAAAATAAGAGACATCCCTATTCTATTCCTGAGAAAGATAACTGAATTTTTACCTTGTAGTTCGGATCTCAGCCCTTCTCAGCAGAGCTCATCTTTAGGGGATCTTCGTCCGGAGATGATGGAGAGCGGAACGCCTCCCCCTGCCGTACCGCCTTGCGAGGCAGGTGACCCTGAGGTGTCGTCATGGAGGGTTTCTCCGAATCCGGCAGGGCCGGAAAGCAGCCATATGGCTCCCCAAATCCCTCCGTGTCCGGCCTTTGAAAAAGGCCATCGGACGAGTCCGGCACCGTCCGGTGCATGCAGTCGAGGAGTCAAGGATCTGCCGGGCGAAGCGTCTATTCAGAAGAACACCGTGCATTGATGGGCACGGTGATTGAAAGGATTTCATCCGCTGGAGAGCGGGTTGCACGAGGCCGTCGGAGTTTATCGACATGTTTTGAGGTACGCGAAATGATGTACCTTTTGACAATTCCGCATATAAAAGATGCGCCAGATGGATAGTAGTTTCGAGACTCGGTGCGTTGTCAAAAATGACAGCGCGCCGAGGATCATAATCCAGTATAATATGTCGCTTCTTCCAATGTAGGTGGCGGCGTCCGTGTCTAGCCGGATGATGAATTTGCCGAGCTAAAGCGGCAACTTGACGTGGCAGATGCCGACATCGCGCTTGTCAACAAGCGGCTGGACGAGTCACAAGGTATGCAATTTCTCCGCGGACACCTGGTAAGGGGGCTTGATGCCCGTGCCTTACAACATGTATGCTTGATGCAGATGGTGCTGCTGCCATGGAGAACCTTCGGGCGGAACTTGCCCAAGTCAAGGAGCAGGCCAGAAAAAGTGATGCGGCTGCCTTAAAGGCGGCCGAAGAGCTGAAAGCCGAACAGGCTACTCACTGCCGAAGCAGGAAGGAAATGGCCGAGATGGCTCTGAAGTTGAAGGATGTTGCCGACCGCTGCAAGCTTCTTGAAAAAGAAGATCGGGCGGAACAGAAGGACCTGAAGAAGGCCACTACCGAGGCCAAGGATGCTCGCTCTGCAATGAGAGCCATGAAGCAGAGCTACGTCAAAGCCGGAGATATCGCGGCCGGAAAGCCCTTTATGCTGCGATGAAGTTCGGGATCCTAAATATGCTCGCTTGGACCGGCTGTGGAGTGCGGCGGATACGTGATTCGACTTGGCGGCAAGTACATGGACGCGCCAACACTTCCGAGATCAACAGGATCACGAAGTGGAAAAGCTTTTTTGTCGCAGTTCCACAATCCAGAGCGCCCACTTGCATTAACCGAGCGTTTGGCCGAATGGGCGGAGCTGAATAGGTTACCCGGACTCGCCATGAAGGATGTCGTGAGTCATCTCTGGCCGGAAAGGCCCGAGCCAAAGAGTTATTTTAGTTTGGTGCAGCAGTTCCTTGGTGCGGTGCCGCATATCAATGCAATGAAGAGGTCATCATGCATAGAGGGTGTGCGGATGGCTCTTGCCCGTGTCAAGACATACTGGGCGGAGATGAAGGCCACCGACGTTGCATCCCAAGATTCGGACGGGAGCCGGATACCTGCCGAGCACTATTTTCAGGAAGTTCTGCAGGGCGCTCGTTTAATAGAGATGCAGTGCTCGAAGGATATCATGTTCGAATAACATGTATTATTGTAAAACAATATTTCGATGGAATATAAAAGCTTTTTATACTTGTGCCTGCAAGAATTAAAATACCTCCTGTGCGGCGTTAATGTATATGTGTATATAACTTGAAAGATGGCAGTCTTCGGCTTCAGCCCCCACGCATATAATGCGGGGGTGTTCGCAGAAGGCGCGTTTTCACACTTGATCCAACGTCTTGGTCCTATAAAGGAGGTGATAACGTAGCGAACTAGGCAACCGGACTATAATGCTTTATCACTTTCACTTAGCCATAGGAGTTTGATAGTGGGGCTACTATATAGCCCCTAGGGGCACCGCGCTCGCCCGAATTCGGGGCGCGTGTGTGTCTGACCGGGAAGCGGCCCTTCGTTAATGCGGGGGAATCCTAAAGATTCTGGTGGGTCACCGAGTGGTTGACCAGTCTCATGCTATATCATGACAGTCCGTTTTCGGCTTTCTCTACTGAGGCGCTCGCCTGGCCGAACCGGGGCACAATCGCAGTAGTTCTCCTGGTGCCGCCTTAGCCGATAGAGTGGAACGTAAGGCAGCAAAACACAGGAACCGGGCAAACCCAACATTTTACCAAAGACATGATTCGGAGCTGATGCATATAAGGCCAAACTCGCGATGCCGAACACTCCCTAAGGTATTTGGTCTTTATGAAAACAGGCTGAACAACGCCCTTAGTAATAAGCCCCTGGTGTCCAGGTACGCGCAAAGTCCTGACGTGGCCAATGCCAAGACGCCAGCCTCCACCTCGGTTATAGCAATAAACTGGGGGATGTGTATCAACAAGAGACAGTAAAAAAGGTTTACGCAGGGTCTTAATGTGAAAAGAATCCTTGGAACGGGTCCCTACTGCACGTCTGCGCCTATGTCTCCGTTGTGCCGTATCCTGGATGGGTGTAGCACGGTGTTCATATGTAAAAGAGAGGAACTTAGTTGAAAAAGATTGTGCGAAAATGTACGTTATATTAAATAAACAAAGTACAACTTAAAAAATAAATAACATTGAGCTTTATTGTCTCTTGTTGTACATGCGCGGAGCCCCTTGAACGGGGGTATGCGGCTAGTAAGCCCTTGTATGTTTACGCCGGACTCGTCTAGCCATGTCCGGGGTCTGAACGACCTGTTTAGGTGCTTTTGATTAGTGAAGCCGGCTTAGTGTGTGGCTGTCAAGGCAACCGCACGATCTTCCGCGCTCGAGGAACATTCGATATTTCCCTTTAATGAGATGATGCCTCGTGGACCGGGCATTTTAAGTATAAGTGATGCATAATGCGGTACTGCGTTAAAGCGGGCGAAGCTTCAAGGCGTCCAAAGAGTGCTTGATAGCTACTTGTAAATGGGGCGATGTGGAAGGTTAGTTTTTGGGCGGAAGTTGTCGGGTGAGCCAACATAACTTCTAGCAGGAGAGAGCCCGCATAATGGGCATCTGGGCCTTATGCTACCCCTTAAAAGGAAGTGTTGCTATGGCGAATTGTTGTTGGGTCTATCCCCATTTTGCGGATTGTGTCCTGATATAGCAGGTTTAAGTCACTGACGCCGTCCATTAGGACTTGTGTAAAGTGGAGTCCGTCAATTATCGGATCTAATACCAAGGCAGTCCAGCCTGCATTCCAAATACTTCTAGAGTAGTCCTGATGGTCGAAGGTGATTGGTTTTAACAACCAATGGCGGGACTCCTCTGGGATAGGCCGTATGGCACATATCTCTATGGGCGCCGCTCTGTTCTCCCCTTTTGTTACGTGAAGTGAATTTACTGTTTTGACTTCTTGGGGGAAATTCTTTTGTTTTTCGGTGCTCTGCTTGTGGGTTCGTCATCGTCCTCGCTTGGCGTGTCGAGCCCCTTGTGTTCGGCTTTGAGTTTGCCGGATTGCTTGAAGACCCAACAATCTCTGTGGGTATGGTTTGCAGGCTTCCCGGGAGTACTGTGTATTTGACATATCTTGTGCAAGATTTTGTTTAGGTTAGATAGCTCATCCCTGTTATTCTTGAGGGGCAGATTTTTCTGATTCTGCCGAGAGCTTCTGAATCCGGCGTTGACTGCCGTGCTCTTCGGGCTGTTTCCCTTGGTCCGGCGCTGGTCCTTCCTGCGTCGTGGTTTCCCGTTTCCATCCCTAATTTCGGATGTACTTGGGTTGCTGGTACTGCATCTTGCCAACCAGCTATCCTCTCCTGCACAAAAGCGGGTCATGAGGCTTGTTAATGCGGCCATTGTTCTTGGCTTTTCTTGGCCGAGGTGTCTGGCGAGCCATTCGTCTCGGACGTTGTGTTTGAAAGCTGCTAAGGCTTCGCGTCCGGACAATGACTATTTGGTTCTTTTTAGTAAGGAATCTGTTCCAGAATTTCCGGGATGACTCTCCGGTTGTTGAGTTATGTGACTTAAATCGCTTGCATCCGGAGGTCGGACATAGGTCCCTTGAAAATTTGCCCAAAAGCATCCTCGAGCTCTTCCCAACTTCCAATGGTATTTTCGGAAGGCTTTTAAGCCAATGCCGGGCTGGCCCTTTGAGCTTGAGGGTAAGTATTTTATGGCGTGGAGGTCATCTCCTCTAGCCATGTGTATGTGGAGGATATAATCCTCAATCCGCACTCCAGGGTCTGTTGTTCCGTCAGATGCCTCTATGTTTACGGGCTTGAATCCGCTGGAAATTATGATCCAAAGACCTCATCGGTGAAACATAGGGGTGTGCGGCACCCTATATCCGGGTGTACCATGATGTTCGGATATTTGATGTGTTGCATTGCTTACTAGAGCTTGCTTTCTTGGCCCATAGATAGATCTGGCTGGGCCATCTTTTTGATGTGAATCCTTGTGCGGATCGCGTGCTGGCTTGTGTGCGGCGCCATTTGCTGCACTATGTTTGCCATGGGATCGTTTATCCGACCGGGTAGCTTCCTAATTTTTTGATTGTGGAGGCTCTAAGGCTTCTTCATCAAATTCCGGCAGTAGTTTTCGCTTCAGACGTATTTGTCTGCGGTGTTGAGTACTTTGCTCCATCTAATTCTGAGTGCATCTTCCGCTGTTTTGAGCTTCCATTTCTGCTTTTTGAGGCTACACGTAGTGGCGATGATCCTTTTTTGGAGGTTCTTCTGCTCCAGCAATCTGTCCGGCATGAGGTCGTCCGGATTGTTATCTTCGCCGGGGACGGGTTGTTTATCCAAGTTGCCCTGTTTGAACGGTTGCTCGATGGCATGTTCTTCGTCCGTCGGTTCGCCCTGCTCTATGGCTAGGTCTCTGTCGAGGTGGGTTTGACCGCGCCACGCCGCCGCTTTGATCTGCCGAGGAACGATCCTCGCTGCCTTTCTTTCTCGTCGTCGTTTCTTTTAGGTGTGTCCACCATATATACATCATGGGGTGAGGTGGTTGTCCGGTGCCTTATAGGCGCTGATGCCTGTTTCTCTCCTACATCGTCGTCTGTACCGTCGATGTCTTCGGAGTCGAAGTCGAGCATGTCGGTTAAATCATCGACAGCGGCTACGAAGTGGGTGGTGGTTGGGCTTTGAATTTCTTCGTCGTCCGCATCCCAACCTTGCTGACCATAGTCCGGCCAGGGTTCTCCTGATAAAGAGAGAGACTTTAGTGAATTCAGAATGTCGTTGAAAGGCGAGTGTTGAAAGATGTCCGCGGCGGTGAACTCCATGATCGGCGCCCAATCGGATTCGATTGGCAGGGGCGCGGAAGGTTCGGAGTCCGGAGAGGAGTCCAGCACCTTGGAGTCACGAGCTTCGCGAAGGACAGGTATGGTGTTCGGCTCGATCGCCGTAGAGATTGCAGCCCCCGAGGCGGCGTCCAGCCACCCGTCCTCGATTGGCGCAGTCGGCTCCAAGCTAAGGGTCGGAGCGGACACTGGTGCGGCCTCCAGGGCACTGTTCGGCGGCAGAGCTAGACCATGCCCATTGTGACAGTGCGGCGCGCTTGGCTATGGCACGAACCCGTCGAAGATCAAGTCTCCGCGGATGTCGGCCGTGTAGTTCAAACTTCCAAATCTGATCTGATGGCCGGGCGTAGCTTCGATCTGCTCCAGATGGCTGCTTAATTGCCCGCAGCAAAGCCGCCGAATCGAAGATCTGTCCGGGAGAAAAGTCTCACCTGGACCGCATCATTGTTGATGATCGGAGGAGCCATCGGGCCTAAAGGTGACGACACAGAGGAACTCTCAATGAAAGCACCAATGTCGGTGTCAAAACCGGCGGATCTTGGGTAGGTGGTCCCGAATCGTGCGCCTAGGCGGATGGTAACAGGAGACAAGGGACACAATGTTTTTACCCAGGTTCGGGCCCTCTCGATGGAGGTAAAACCCTACTCCTGCTTGATTAATATTGATGATATGGGTAGTACAAGAGTAGATCTACCACGAGATCAGAGAGGCTAAACCCTAAAATCTAGCCTATGGTATGATTGTTGTTCGTCCTACAAACCAAAACCCTCCGGTTTATATAGACACCGGAGAGGGCTAGGGTTACACAGACTCGGTTACAATGGGAGGAGATCTACATATCCGTATCGCCAAGCTTGCCTTCCACGCCAAGGAAAGTCCCATCCGGACACGGGACGAAGTCTTCAATCTTGTATCTTCATAGTCCAGGAGTCCGGCCAAAGGTCATAGTCCGGCCATCCGGACACCCCCTAATCCAGGACTCCCTCAGCGTTCAACTCTCGCCTTATCATGACAGTCAGTTTTTGGCTTTCTCTACTGAGGTGCTCGTCCGGAAGAACCGGGACACAATCACAGTAGTTCTCCCTGTGCTACCTTAGCCGATATAGCGGAACGTAAGGTACCAAAACATAGGAGCCGGGCAAACCCAACTATTGACCCAAGACATGATTCAGAGCTGATGCATATAGTGCTATAAGTTCGGGGTGCCGCACTGTCGAAAGTGTTCGGACTTTTCTTGCCAGGTTATGGGGTACTGAAGCCCCTGACAAACTGGTCGTGCCAAAATGCACGGGTATAATAAATAAGCAGTAAAGGAAAGGGGTAAATAAACGTAATAGCAAGCTGACGCTGTATACAATTTTCCCTTGTTATTCAAATGATACGTCAAAGCGTACATATACAAGTAGTGCGATAAGCAAAATAGGACTGATTGACACATCCTGACCAGGAGCGGGCTGTATGCGGGTATGTAAAACAGGTATAACAATCATTATCAGAGACCACCCGAGGATTCCCTTGTACGCCAAAGCTTCTTGTCCTCCTGGTGTGTCCGTCCCACTGTGTGTCCGATAGTCTGTCTATCGGAGGAGCCTCCCGAAGATGAGGACGTGAAAGAGAAAATGTGCAAAGATGCGCGGGTCATGGGGCGGTCGAACCGCATTGTGGATCGCGTCGTAGTCGTGCCTCCGCCTATGCCCATGGTATTTTAAGTTCGTAACTATGTACGCGTGGCACAAATTTCGTCGCTTGTCTGAGACTAGGACGGAGGCCGGATTGCTAGTCGAGCTCTGGACGTGCCGGATGATCATGTTGTGGAGTACTCCAGACTCGCTTGGCGGTATCCGGGTTCTTTATCGCCGAATTGGCTGTTTGCCTAAGAAGGCTGTCTTGTACTTCCGCTGCGAGGGACGCAGTGTGCTCCTCCGTGCGGAGCGAGCGCTCTGTGTTTCCGTTAACTGTGATAACCCCGCGAGGTCCTGGCATTTTGAGCTTCAGGTATGCATAATGCGGTACCGCACTGAATTTGGCGAATGCGGTTCGTCCGAGCAGTGCATGATAGCCACTGCAGAAGGGGACGATGTCGAAGATTAACTCCTCGCTTCGGAAATTGTCCGGAGATCCGAAGACCACTTCCAGTGTGATTGAGCCCGTACAACAGGCCTCCACACCAGGTATGACACCCTTGAAGGTGGTTTTTGTGGGCTTGATCCTTGAGGGGTCGATGCCCATTTTGCGCACTGTATCCTAATAGAGCAGGTTCAGGCTGCTGCCACCGTCCATGAGGACTCGTGTGAGATGGAATCCGTTGATGATGGGGTCAAGGACCAACGTGGCCGAACCGCCATGACGGATAATGGTAGGATGGTCCCTGCGATCGAAGGTTATCGGACAAGAGGACCATGGGTTGTACTTTGGGGCGACTGGCTCCATCGCATAGACGTCCCTTAGTGCACGCTTCCGTTCCCGCTTGGGAATATGGGTTGCGTATATCATATTTACTGTTTTCACCTGGGGAGGGAATTTCTTCTATCCTCCTGTGTTCGGTGGCCGGGGCTCCTCGTCGTCATTACTATGCAGCCCCTTTTCCTTGTTCTCGGCATTCAACTTGCCGGCCGGTTTAAACACCCAGCATTCCCTGTTGGTGTGGTTGGATGGTTTATTGGGGTTGCCATGAATTTGACATGAGCGATCGAGTATGCGATCCAAACTGGACGGGCCCGAACTGTTTCTTTTGAATGTCTTTTTCCGCTGTCCAGATTTAAAGCCTCTGAATCCGGCATTGACTGTTGTGTCTTCGGCGTTGTTGCCATTGTTGCGACGCTTGTGTCTACTTCGTCGTGGCTTACCGTTGCTGTCCCTGGCGTCTGAATCGCCTGAGTTTTTGGGTGTGATGTTGCTACGAGCCAGCCAGCTGTCCTCGCTCGCGCAAAAGCGGGTCATGAGTGTTGTGAGGGCTGCCATGGACTTTGGCTTCTCTTGGCCGAGGTGTCGGGCGAGCCATTCGTCATGGATGTTATGCTTGAAGGCTTCTAAGGCTTTGGCATCCGGACAGTCGACAATTTGGTTCTTTTTAGTTAGCAACCGAGTCCAGAATTTCCTGGCTGACTCTCCGGGCTGTTGGGCTATGTGGCTTAAGTCATCAGCATCCGGTGGTCGCACATAAGTGCCCTAGAAGTTGTCGAGGAATGCGTCTTCCAAGTCCTCCCAACTGCCAATGGAGCTTGTTGGCAGGCTATTCAGCCAATGCCGAGTCGGTCCTTTGAGCTTAAGTGGTAGGTACTTTATGGCATGTAAGTCATCACCGCGGGCCATGTGAATGTGGAGGAGAAAATCCTCGATCCTTACCGCGGGGTTTGTTGTGCCATCATATGATTCAATGTTTACGGGTTTAAACCCTTCTGGGAATTCGTGATCCATGACTTCATCAGTGAAGCATAGGGGGTGTGCGGCGCCTCTATACCGGGCTACATCCCGACGTAGTTCAAATGAGTCTAGTCTGTTGTATTCGGCCCGGCCGTACTTTGGTTTATTATATCTGGCGTGACGGTCATCGTCACGTCTTGTGGCACGCCCCCGTGATCCATAGATCGATCTTGACCGTCCTGCTTTGTTTTCCAATACATCTCACAAGTCCTTCATGTAGCCCCGGGCCTTAGTATTATCATTTGATTGGCGACGAGGTGCGGTCTGGATTTTGGGCTGGTAGGCCGCTTTGTCGCGGCCACGGGGTGGCCAGTCAGCCGCATCATGCGCTGGTAGTGTGGGCTTTAAAGCCTCCTCGAGTTGAGGTAGCAACCTGCGCTTTGGGTAGCTTTTGCTAGGGCGCTCGAGTCCGTATTCCTCGGCAGCTAGGACCTCGGTCCATCTGTCAGTTAGAAGATCTTGATCAGCTTTGAAGCTGTTGTTGCTTTTTCTTTAGGCTTTTTGCAGTGGCTATAAGCCGGCGTTTGAAGCGCTCCTGCTCGACGGGAACCTCAGGTACGATGAATTCTCCGTCGCCAAGTCTCACTTCGTCTTCGGAGAGAGGCATGTAATTATCGTCCTCTGATTCTCCATCTGTCGCCTATTCGTTAGGGCTAGCTTGCCCATCCTCTTGCTCGGCCTGCTCGAAGCCTGGCTGGGCAGGATTGTTTTCGTCTTCGGCACCATTCGAATTGTTATCTCTTGTGCCGGTATCACTAGTTTTGCTATGGCGGGGCTTGGAGCGGAGCCTATGACGCCGGTGCCTAGATTGCTTCTCCACGGGGTTATCCTCCTTTGCCTCATCGTCATTGCTTTCTTTGGGGGTGTCCACCATATATATATCATATGATGAGGTGGCTGTCCAGCGCCCTATAGGCAGTGGTTCCTGTTCTTCTCCTGCATCGTCGTCCATACCGTCGATGTCTTCGGAGTTGAAGTCAAGCATGTCGGTCAAGTCATCGACAGTGGCTATTAAGTGGGTGGTGGGTGGGGAACGAATTTCTTCGTCGTCCGCTTCCCACTCGAGCCGGACATAGTTCGGCCAAGAATCTCCCATCAATGAAAGAGACCTTAATGAATCTAGCACATCACCCAAGGGCGAGTGCTAAAAAATATCCGCGGAGGTGAACTCCATGACCGGTGCCCAACCAGATTCGATAGGCGCGGTCGTACGCGGTTCGTATCCTGTAGCCGGAGACGAGTCCGGGGGTTCGATGACATCACTATCATAGGAGGTGGGATCAGTGTTCGGCTCCGAGGCCGATGAGTGTGCGGCCTCCATGGCGGGGTCCATCCACCCTTCCTCAAAAGGCACGATCTGCTCGGGGTTTATTCCCAGGGCCGCCGCAGGTGCGATCTCCGGACACTATCCAACGGCAGATCTAAGTCACGCCACGATAGTTCCGCGTACCTGACATGGGCTCGAATCCGTCGAAGATCAAGTCCCCGCGGATATCGGCAGTATAGTTCAAGCTTCCAAACCTGACTTGATGGCCAGGGGTGTAGCTATCGATCTGCTCTAGGTGGCCAAGCGAGTTGGCCTGCAGTACGAAGCCGCCGAATACGAAGATCTGTCCGGGGAGGAAAACCTCCCCTTGGACCGCATCGTTGAAGATGATTGAAGGAGCCATCAAGCCATACCGCGACGACACAATGGAACTCTCAATGAAAGCACCAATGTTGGTGTCAAAACCGGCGGATCTCGGGTAGGGGGTCCCGAACTGTGCGTCTAAGGCTAATGGTAATAGGAGGCAGGGGACACGATGTTTTACCCAGGTTTGGGCCCTCTCGATGGAGGTAATACCCTACTTCCTGCTTGATTGAACTTGATGATATGAGTATTACAAGAGTTGATCTACCACGAGATCGTAGAGGCTAAACCCTAGAGGTTAGCCTATGATTATGATTGTTGTTGTCCTACGGACTAAACCCTCCGGTTTATATAGACACCGGAGGGGGCTAGGGTTACACAGAGTCAGTTACAAAGAAGGAGATCTACATATCCGAATTGCCAAGCTTGCCTTCCACGCAAAGGAGAGTCCCATCCGAACACGGGACGAAGTCTTCAATCTTGTATCTTCATAGTCCAACAGTCCGGCTAAAGTATATAGTCCGGCTGTCCGAGGACCCCTTAATCCAGGACTCCCTCACCCACCTCAGTGGCCTCCGGCACCCTTCTTTACCCTATAAATTTCCAAAAATTCCAAAAACCCTTGAGGGTTAACCTAGATCAGAAGTTCTGCCGCCGCAAGCCTCTGTAGCCACCAAAAACCAATCTAGACCCTTTCCAAAGACTGCACGGGGGGGAATCATCTCTGTGGCCATCTTCATCATCCCGGCCACCACGATGAGGAGGGAGTAGTCCACCGGGGTTGAGGGTTTGTACCAGTAGCTATATGTTTAATCTCTCTCTCTCTCTCTCTCTCTCTCTCTCTCTCTTCTCTGATCTATGTCATGGGCTTTGTTAACATAGATGGATCATATGATGTTTCTCCCCTCTATACTTATGTTGTGATGAATTGAATCTTCACCCTTTGAAGTTTTGTCTTGTTAGATTGAATATTCAGATATGAGAACACATGATGTATGTTATGGCACTCAACTTGCAGATTCCTGAGGTGACATTGGGGTAATCTATGCATAGGGGTTGATGCACGTTTTTATTATCTATTCTCCGATAGAAACTTTGGGGTCTCTTTATAATTCTTTGTGTGGATTGAATTTTATGATCATGAAGTTGTTTGATGCATATCATAGAATTAACTCACGGATACTCGTGGTGACATTGGAGTATCTAGGTGACATTAGAGTTGGTTGATGTGTGTCATATGGGTGTGTTGGGGAAACAAGAGATTTCTTTTATTCGGTTTCAGGGTCGTTTGAGAGAGACCATCTTCATCCTGCACCTCTCACGGATTGATAAACCTTAGTTCATCCACTTGAGGGAAAATTGCTACTGTCCTACAAAACTTTGCGCTTGGAGGCCCAGCACGTGTCTACAAGAATAAAGTTGCGCACTAAACATCACGAACCAAGCGAGCCTAAGAAGAATGCGGGCAAGTTCATTCGTCAATGCAGAGTTCTTGTGAAGGACCAAATCCCGATCTCCATTCAAGAATGGAAAAAGCCAGCAAAGGAACGTCCATATCTTACTTTTGTTGACCAAAGAGCAAAAGATCTGCTTTGGGAATCTCTCATGTCACATTTCACCCTACCAAATCATTTCATAGATGCACATGTGCAGTGAAGGAAATATGCCCTAGAGGCAATAATAAAGCTGTTATTTATATTTCCTTATATCATGATAAATTTTTATTATTCATGCTAGAATATTGTATTAACCGGAAACTTAGTACATGTGTGAATACATAGACAAACAGAATGTCACTAGTATGCCTCTACTTGACTAGCTCGTTGAATCAAAGATGGTTAAGTTTTCTAGCCATAGACATGAGTTGTTATTTGATTAACGAGATCACATCATTAGAGAATGATGTGATTGACTTGACCCATTCCGTTAGCTTAGCACTTGATCGTTTAGTATATTGCTACTGCTTTCTTCATGACTTATACATGTTCCTATGACTATGAGATTATGCAACTCCCGAACACCGGAGGAACACATTGTGTGCTACCAAACGTCACAATGTAACTGGGTGATTATAAAGGTGCTCTACAGGTGTCTCTTTTGGTACTTGTTGAGTTGGCATAGATCGAGATTAGGATTTGTCACTCCAATTGTCGGAGAGGTATCTCTGGGCCCTCTTGGTAATGCACATCACTATAAGCGTTGCAAGCAATGTGACTAATGAGTTAGTTGTGGGATGATGCACTACGGAACGAGTAAAGAGACTTGCTGGTAACGAGATTGAACTAGGTATTGAGATACCGATGATCGAATCTCGGGCAAGTAACATACCGATGACAAAGGGAACAACGTATGTTGTTATGCGGTTTGACCGATAAAGATCTTCGTAGAATATGTAGGAACCAATATGAGCATCTAGGTTCCACTATTGGTTATTGACCGGAGATGAGTCTCGGTCATGTCTACATAGTTCTCGAACCCGTAGGATCCGCACGCTTAACGTTCGGTGACGATCGACATTATGAGTTTATGTGTTTAATTTGATGTACCGAAGGTATTTTGGAGTCTCGGATATGATCACGGACATGACGAGGAGTCTCTAAATGGTCGAGACGTAAAGATTGATATATTGGAAGCCTATGTTTGGACATTGGAATGGTTCCGGAAGAGTTCGGGCATTTACCGGAGTACCGGGAGGTTACCGGAACCCCCCGGGGAGTATATGGGCCTTATTGGGCCTTAGTGGAATAGAGGAGAGGAAGGGTAAAGGTGGAGGGCGCACCCCCTAGCCCAATCTGAATTGGGTGGGGGCTGGTCCCCCCCTTCCTTCCCTCTCTCCTCCCCTTCCTTCTCTCCTACTCCTACTACTTGGAAAGGGGGAATCCTACTCCCGATGGGAGTAGGATTCCCCAGGGCGCACCATAGTAGAGGGCCGGCCCTCCCCCTCCTCCACTCCTTTATATACGGGGGAGGGGGGCACCCCATAGACACACAAGTTGATCATTAATCTTTTAGCCATGTGCAGTGCCCCCTCCACCATAATCCACCTCGGTCATATCGTTGTAGTGCTTATGCGAAGCGCTGCGACGGTAGCTTCATCATCACCGTCATCACACCGTCATGCTGATGAAGCTCTCCCTCAACACTCTGCTGGATTGTGAGTTCGTGGGACGTCACCGAGCCGAACGTGTGCAGATCACGGAGATGCCGTCCTTTTGATACTAGGATCGGTCGATCATGAAGACGTATGGCTACATCAACCGCGTTGTCATAACGCTTCCTCTTACGGTCTACGAGGGTACATAGACAACACTCTCCCCTCTCGTTGCTATGCATCACCATGATCTTGCGTGTGCGTAGGAATGTTTTTTGAAATTACTACGTTCCCCAACAGTGCTATCAGAGCCAGGTTTATGCACGAGTAGAAGACAAGTGAGTTGTGGGCGATAATAGTCATACTGCTTACCAGCATGTCATACTTTGATTCGGTGGTATTGTTGGATGAAGCAGCCCGGACCGACATTACACGTACGCTTATGCGAGACTGGTTCTACCGACGTGCTTCCACACAGGTGGCTGGCGGGTGCCAGTTTCTCCAACTTTAGTTGAATCGAGTGTGGCTACGCCCGGTCCTTGTTTAAGGTTAAAACATCAGATACTTGACAAAAAGTCATTGTGGTTTTGATGCGTAGGTATGAAAGGTTCTTGCTCAGCCCGTAGCAGCCACGTAAAACTTGCAACAACAAAGTAGAGGACGTTTAATTTGTTTTTGTAGGGCATGTTGTGATGTGATATGGTCAAGACATGATGCTAAATTTTATTCTATGAGATGATCATGTTTTGTAACTGAGATATCGACAACTGGCAGGAGCCATATGGTTGTCACATTATTGTATGAAATGGAATCGTCATGTAATTGCTTTACTTTATCACTAAGCGGTAGCGATAGTCGTAGAAGCAATAGTTGGTGAGACGACAACGATGCTACGATGGAGATCAAGGTGTCGCGCCGGTGACGATGGTGATCATGACGGTGCTTTGGAGATGGAGATCAAAGGCACAAGATGATGATGGCCATATCATATCACTTATATTGATTGCATGTGATGTTTATCCTTTATGCATCTTATTTTGCTTAGTTCAATGGTAGCATTATAAGATGATCTCTCACTAAATTTCAAGGTACAAATGCTCTCCCTGAGTATGCACCGTTGCGAAAGTTCGTCGTGCCGAGACACCACGTGATGATCGGATGTGATAAGCTCTACGTTCACATACAACAGGTGCAAGCCAGTTTTGCACACGCAGAATACTCGGCTTAAACTTGACAAGCCTAGCATATGCAGATCTGGCCTCGGAACAATGAGACCGAAAGGTCGAGCGTGAATCATATAGTAGATATGATCAACATAGTGATGTTCACCATTGAAAACTACTCCATCTCACGTGATGATTGGACATGGTTTAGTTGATTTGGATCACGTGATCACTTAGATGATTATAGGGATGTCTATCTAAGTGGGAGTTCTTAAGTAATTTTATGAATTGAACTTTAATTTATCATGAACTTAGTACCTGATAGTATTTTGCATATCTATGTTGTTGTAGATAGATGGCCCGTGCTGTTGTTCCGTTGAATTTTAATGCGTTCCTAGAGAAAGCTAAGTTGAAAGATGATGGTAGCAACTACACGGACTGGGTCCGTAACTTGAGTATTATCCTCATTGCTGCACAGAAGAATTACGTCCTAGAAGCACCGCTAGGTGCCAAACCCGCTGCAGGAGCAACGCCAGATGTTATGAACGTCTAGCAGAGCAAAGTTGATGACTACTCGATAGTTCAGTGTGCCATTCTTTACGGCTTAGAACCGGGACTTCAACGATGTTTTGAACGTCATGGAGCATATGAGATGTTCCAGGAGTTGAAGTTGATATTTCAAGAAAATGCCCGGATTGAGAGATATGAAGTCTCCAATAAGTTCTACAGCTGCAAGATGGAGGAGAATAGTTCTGTCAGTGAGCATATACTCAAAATGTCTGGGTATAACAATCACTTGATTCAACTGGGAGTTAATCTTCCTGATGATAGTGTCATTGACAGAATTCTTCAATCACTGCCACCAAGCTACAAGAGCTTCGTGATGAACTATAATATGCAAGGGATGGATAAGACAATTCCAGAGCTCTTCGCAATGCTAAAGGCTGCGGAGGTAGAAATCAAGAAGGAGCATCAAGTGTTGATGGTCAACAAGACCACCAGTTTCAAGAAAAAGGGTAAAGGGAAGAAGGGGAACTTGAAGAAGAACGGCAAGCAAGTTGCTGCTCAAGTGAAGAAGCCCAAGTCTGGACTGAGTGCTTCTATTCCAAAGGGACTGGTCACTGGAAGCGGAACTGCCCCAAGTATTTGGCGGATAAGAAGGATGGCAAGGTGAACAAAGGTTTATGTGATATACATGTTATTGATGTGTACTGATAATCCCCAAGTGCAGGGAATCATCGTAGCAATTTCCAAAGGTGGAAGTGATAAGTATGGAGTGTCGAACCCACAAGGAGCTAAAGGTAAGATCAATATTCTCTCAAGCCCTATCGCCATCGACATTTACCTCATTACAATCGAACGCTTGCTTCCAACTAGAAACAAGAAATAAAACTACGCTAGGGTACGAAGAGGATAACTTTGCATGGTATCGGAGAGCTAAAATATAAAAGTAGGTGCTGTTATCATAAAGTTAGAATATATTACTAAATATTATAAATAGCGAGTGTGGAATAATGATGGGTCGGTGTGCAGAATTATCCTAGGCAATTGTTAACAAGACCGGTAGTCGTCATTGCAATTTCATATGAGGGAGAGGCATAAGCTAACATATTTTCTCTTCTTGGATCATATGCACTTACGATTGGAACTCTAGCAAGCATCCGCAACTACTACAGATCATTAAGGTAAAACCCAACCATAGCATTAAAGCAGCAAGTCCCCTTTATCCCATACGCAACAACCCCCATACTCGGGTTTATGGTTTTGTCAGTCAAGCGGCCCACTGCTACCTCTCGAGCACTGCGTTGGTTTTCCCTTGAAGAGGAAAGGGTGATGCAGCAAAGTAGCGTAAGTATTTCCCTTAGTTTGTGAGAACCAAGGTATCAATCCAGTAGGAGGCCACGCTCAAGTCCCACGCACCTACACAAACAAATAAGAACCTTGCAACTAACGCGATAAAGGGGTTGTCACTCCCTTCAGGGCCACTTGCAAAAGTGAGACCAGATAGAGGTGATAAGATAATATTTTTGGTATTTTTATGATAAAGACTAAAAGTAAAGAAAGCAAAATAAACGGTAATAGAAATAACTTGTTGGCGAGAAATTAATATGATGGAAAATAGACCCGGGGGCCATAGGTTTCACTAGTGGCTTCTCTCAAGATAGCATAAGTATTACGATGGGTAAACGAATTACTGTCGAGCAATTGATAAAATTGAGCACAGTTATGAGAATATCTAGGTATGATCGTGTATATAGGCATCACGTCCGTGACAAGTAGACCGACTCCTGCCTGCATCTACTACTATTACTCCACACATCGACCGCTATCCAGCATGCATCTAGAGTATTAAGTTCATAAGAACGGAGTAACGCTTTAAGCAAGATGACATGATGTAGAGGGATAAACTAATGCAATATGATGTAAACCCCATCTTTTTATCCTCGATGTCAACAATACAATACGTGTCATTTTCCCTACTGTCACTGGGATCGAGCACCGCTAGATTGAACCCAAAGATAAGCACTTCTCCCATTGCAAGAAAGATCAATCTAGTAGGCCAAACCAAACTGATAATTCGAAGAACTTGCAAAGATAACCAATCATACATAAAAGAATTCAGAGGAGATTCAAATATTGTTCATATATAATCTTGATCATAAACCCACAATTCATCGGATCTCGACAAACACACCGCAAAAGAAGATTACATCGAATAGATCTCCAAGAGAATCGAGGAGAACTTCGTATTGAGATCCAAAAAGAGAGAAGAAGCCATCTCGCTAATAACTATGGACCTTAAGGTCTGAGGTAAACTACTCACACATCATCAAAGAGGCTATGGTGTTGATGTAGAAGCCCTCCGTGATCAATGCCCCCTCCGGCGGAGCGCCAGAAAAGGCCCCAAGATGGGATCTCACGGGTACAGAAGGTTGCGGCGGTGGAAATAGGGTTTTGGCTCTGTTTCTGATGGTTTGGGGGTACGTAGGTATATATAGGAGGAAGAAGTAGGTCGGTGGAGCCACAAGGGGCCCACGAGGGTGGAGGGCACGCCCAGGGGGGTAGGCACGCCCACGTACCTCATGGCTTCCCCGTTGGTTGCTTGACGTCCACTCCAAGTCCTCTGGATCACGTTTGTTCCAAAAATCACGTTCCCGAAGGTTTCATTCCGTTTGGGCTCCGTTTGATATTCTTTTTATGCGAAACACTGAAATAGGCAAAAAACAACAATTTGGGCTGGGCCTCCAGTTAATAGTTTAGTCCCAAAAATAATATAAAAGTGTATAAATAACCCCATTAATCATCCAAAACAGAATATATAATGGCATTTAACAATAAAAAATTATAGATATGTTGGAGACATATCAAGCATCCCCAAGCTTAATTCCTGCTCGTCCTCGAGTAGGTAAATGATAAAAGCAGAAATTTTGATGTGGAATGCTACTTAGCATAATTTTCAATGTAATTCTCTTATTTGTGGTATGAATATTCAGATTCGAAAGATTCAAGATAAAAGTTTAATATTTACATAAAAGTAATAATACTTCAAGCATACTAACTAAGTAATTATGTCTTCTCAAAATAACATGGCCAAAGAAAGTTCATCCCTACAAAATCATATAGTTTGGTCATGCTCCATTTTCGTCACACAAGAATGCTCTCATCATGCACAACCCTGGTGACAAGCCAAAAAATTGTTTCGTACTTTAGTAATCTCAAACTTTTTTCAACTTTCACGCAATATATGAGCGTGAGCCATGGATGTAGCACTATGGGTGGAATACAATATGATGATAGGGGTTATGTGGAGAAGACAAAAAAGGAGAAAGTCTCACATTGACGTGGCTAATCAACGAGCTAGGGAGATGCTCATCAGTTGATGTCAATTCAAGGAGTAGGGATTGCCATGCAACGGATGCACTAGAGCTATAAATGCATAAAAGCTCAACAAAAGAAACTAAGTGGGTGTGCATCCAACTTGCTTGCTCGCAAAGACCTAGGGCATTTGAGGAAGCCCATTGATGGAATATACAAGCCAAGTTCTATAATGAAAAATTCCCACAAGTGACAAAACAAAGGACTCTCTATCATAAAGATCATGGTGCTACTTCAAAGCACAAGTGTGGAAAAAAGGATAGTAGCATTGCCCCTTTTATTTTCTTTTCTTTTTTGGGCCTTTTTTATTGGCCTTTTTTTGGGACAATTCTCTATGAATGATGATCATCACACTTCTATTTATTTACAACTCAATGATTACAACTCGATACTAGAACAAAGTATGACTCTATATGAATGCCTCCGGCGGTGTACCGGGAAGGGAAATGAATCAAGAGTGACATGTATGAAATAATATGCATGGTGGCTTTGCCACAAATACGATGTCAACTACATGATCATGCAAGGCAATATGACAATGATGAAGCGTGCCATAATAAATGGAACGGTGGAAAGTTGCATGGCAATATATCTCGGAATGGCTATGGAAATGCCATAATAGGTAGGTATGGTGGCTATTTTGAGGAAGATATAAGGAGGTTTATGTGTGATAGAGCGTATCGTATCACGGGGTTTGGATGCACCGACGAAGTTTGCACCAACTCTCAAGGTGAGAAAGGGCAATGCACGGTTTTGAAGAGGCTAGCAATGATGGAAGGGTGAAAGTGCGTGTAATCCATGGACTCAACATTAGTCATAAAGAACTCACATACTTATTGAAAAAATCTACAAGTCATAAAAAACCAAGCACTACACGCATGCTCCTAGGGGGATAGATTGGTAGGAAAATACCGTCGCTCGTCCCCGACCGCCACTCATAAGGAGGACAATCAAAGAACACCTCATGTTTCAAATTTGTTGCACAACGTTTACCATACACTACGAAAAAATACACTTCTGTGATGATACGTGTTTGTCACAGTAGGTCGCGTTTTTTGTCATGCATGTACATCCATGACGATTTTATGACAGAATCAAGATAGTCATACCTGTGCTATCGTAGAAGTGTTCCATGACATTACCAAAATTATCATCACGGAAGTGTCCACTTCCAGGACGATAAATGGCGCGTCACAGAAGTGCTTTCGTCAAGGGTGACCGACACGTGGCATCCACCATAATGGAACGCTGTTAAGCTATTGGGTCGGGTTTTGGATCCGATAACCCGTTAACAGCCCCGACCAATGGGGATTTTCCACGTGTAAATCATCATTGGCTGGAGGAAACACGTTTCGGCTCAATGTTGGGATAGATGTGTCCACTCATTAGACAGAAGGCGCCTATGATACGTCGACATGTGGCACGGCCCAACGGAGGCCCATTCCTGTGAAGGCCGGCCCTTTTGACATGGTCAAAAGGTAGCGGGCCGGCCCATGGAAAGCCTGTTAACGACCTGTTCGCATATAGCCCATTTACAGCCCGCTAACCCAAGGCCCGTTACGCCCTATCCGAATTAGGCCCAGTAGCGTCATCTGGGCCATCCAATATGATTCCATCCCGTTTTCACTTCTGGCCCATGTATGGCCCATGACGTCTTTCGGCCCATATGAGGCCCTTTGTAACTCTTGGCCCATTAAGAGCCCGTGGTGAAACTGGCCCGTAATGAACAGAGTATCACTTTATACCCATTAATGGCCCGTGGTGAAACTGGCCCGTAATGAAGAGTGTATCACTTTATACCCATTAACGGCCCGTTACTCCGTTGGGCCGTTTCCAGCCCATGTTATCTTTCGGCCTTCTCACATCCCATATATTCTTGGGCTCATTTCCAGCATTCGTTTCTTACAACCCGTTACTGTCATTTTCTGCTTGTGGGCCAAATTCAGCCCGTGGTTACAGTCGGCCCGTTTGTGGTCCGTTAATACGTTGGGCCGTTTTCATAGCATCATCAAATACGACCTATTAACAATGGCTCGTTATGGTCGGCCCATGAACGGACGATTCCAACTCTAGCACGTTTACGGCCATAATGCGGTCTATTATTGGCCCATGTTTGGCCAATCGATCATACGGCCCGTATAAGGCCCATTGATGATACGGCCTATAGAAGGCCCATTGTTTCTACGGCCCGTAGAAGGCCCATTGTTTCTACGGCCCTTAGAAGGCCCACTGTTTCTACGGCCCGTAGGAGGCCCAGTGTCACTACAGTAAATATTAGCCCATGGTTATTGTGGCCTAGTTTTGAAAAATTAGGTTATTGCAGCCACTAGCAAACCGCAGAAAAAGAACTGCAATGACTACAGGAAAACAAATAAACGAGACAACAAGGAAATAAATAAGCAAGCAACATACGCTAGGCTATCACGGCTATCACACATATTACATCCACTGGGCATCAAAGTTCGCCACCAGTGCAAATAAACGCGCCGACAAAAGAATATACAAAACTGAGAGCACTTCAGAAGGCACTAGGTCTGGCCAGGTCGGGCCCCCAAACAGCCGAAGAAGCTGAGTAGACCTTAGTTGTGTCAACGATAGATGCATCAACCGTAGATGTATGACAAGATGGTGCGCACGTTAGTCCTCTGACATCTCCATTGCATCTTTGACTTCAAGTCGGAGCTGAGCTGAAGCAAGCCTTTCCGCTTTAAGTTCAGACTGAAGAAGTCGAACTGATTGAGGCAGCGACTACACAAAGGTTGTCTCACACCAGCTGGTGAGTAGCTTCAACTCACTGTCTTCATCAAGACAGGACCTTGGGGTCATCTCGCTGTCCTCAAGATGGTTTGGCTCACTATCTTCCCTAAAGTTCTGCTTGGCATAAGAGATACGAATCTGAAAGAGAAACAAGGAGACACGTAACAGGTTTCACAATTATATAAGCAAATAAATGGATCTGTTCTGCATAAGGAACATGTTTTTACAACTACAATTTGAAACTGGTAGTTGTTGCAAACATCCAATCAGATGTAAACAGCAAAGCAAACAGCAGTGGAAGAAATGATGCCTATCCAAATCTATACTAGAAAAAAGTTTGAAGGCTTGAGAAGGATGAACTTACATTACATGTTAACACGGGCTGGATAAAGCCCTTCTCCATGTTGATGGAAGGATAGTTCAATAAATTCCCTAAAGAAAATTCTTTATAAGCGTTGCCATTATTCTACATTTTGCAAAGAGTAAATATAGATCAAATAATATTGGAAGAAACAGAGGGTAATGAAGCTCAGGTGGAGACTGATGATACATAATCAAATAGCAATTAATTAAGTACAAGTTACAAGGCAAAAGGGAGAGAGGTACTGACAAGAGAAATGTAGAGCCCAGTATTGTTGTGAGATCATATGATCCTTTGAGCAATGAGATTCATCTGAAGTTAGTTTTCATACAAGAGAGAAGGTAAGGCACATGCAGAAATCTAGGAGTTCCAATTTCGAATTGATATCATAGGCAGTACCTGACGCTGGGCTCTCAGCAATTCTAATAGGGGTTTGGCCACTGGAGTAGGGGTAATGTGTGGTACAGTTGGGCCTGTGTTTTCTGTGGCTGCTAATCTATCTGATTTAACAGGTATCACTACCTTTTCCAAATACCTAGTTTGTACTCCTTGAGGATCTGCACTCACCCTCTTCCTTTTGGACATCTATTACGAAAGAACAACATTTGAATGGAAAAACATAGTGTGACGACACATGGAATAGGTACAGAAAATGGATAGGTATGGCATATACTCATATATGATGTTTAAACTAAGCAGATGGTGTAACAAAGTAGAAGTAATGCAAGAGGCCAGATGCAAAATATGTGCGACCAATACAACTTTGCAAAGTTAGACCAGTCACCTTGATGGGTGAATAAGATAGGCCATCCTCCACCATGCCAAGTTTGTTAGCCAGTGGATTGTTCCGCAATATTCCTCTCGTGCGCCCATTCTCATATTCATTTTGATAATGTTCAATATCTGACATGCATGAAAACATAAAAACAAGTTAGATTTTCTTTGTAATGCAGAAGTGATTCTAATCCAATACTGCCTCCCTGTAAACCCCTTTGTGCTATCTCTGCAATTCTTTTAAGACATGCAATGCATGCTGTAATTTGGTGTGTGCATTAATATAATGTGGCCTACTACTAAAAATATGAGAGCTCCAGAAGTGATGACACTTCGCAGATGACAGCTTCAACATATAATAAAGAAGAACAAGTCTACCTGACCTGATAGATTAAAAATATATTAAGGGAGAACAACTCGACCTGACCAGTCGACCACAACAGAAGAGGATCATCTTAAAGAAGAGCAGAAGAGCAAGCAGATTGAAGATATTACAAGTCTTTCAATACAATGTCGGTTGGCCACCCATGATGAACCATAGCGCACAGAGAAATACTATTCTTTCCGGTCTCTCCATATGTGGCTCACATGCATTTCGAAACTAAAGTAGGAACATTTAGCTAACCAATTAAACATCTCTCAGTTTTACTAATATTAGCATAATATCATATATGAATTTGTACAACTAAGCTTGTTTAGCTCGATGGGTGGAGCAGTGCTATTACGACATGAACCACGTAGGCTGATTGTGGTCATCATAAAATGGGGAAACCATAAGCATGATGAGTACAGTGTTGACCGTGGCAGTGGGATGGCAGATCTGAAGCTGCAAACCGCGCAAAGGGTAGTTAGCAACCGATGTTTGCTTTGAAATAACAACTAAGATTTGGTATGGACAAGTACAGTCAACAAGTGACAAAGAAATGCAATTATGCTATCTCTCTATATGTCGCGACATTCATTTGGAAACTCAAGTGGGATCTTTAGCTAACCAATTGAATGTGTCGGTTAACTAATATCAGTATCATATCACAATCATATTTGAACAACTAAGCTTTCGAATTCTGAGTGTTTTGTTGTTTAGCTTGAAGGGTGGAGTAATGCTAGTACGACAGAAAGCACCTACGCAGATCTTAGTAGAGTAGATAAAAGGGGAAAACCCTAAGCATCAAGAGAAAAATCAGGAAAGTGGAACTAGCTAGACCAGTGGGCGGCGCACATGCTTTTCGAAACGAATATAGGAACATTAGGTGACCAATTAAACGTTCTCTGTTTTAGTGGTACGAGCATCATATCAGATTCGTATTTCAACACGTAAGCTTTGGGTTGAGGTCTTGAGGAGCAGTGCTAGCATGACACAAAGCACCTACGATGATGGTAGTGAATATAAAGGGGGGAAACCATAAGCTTTACGAGTATAGTGCCCGTGCCATGGCGGATCTGAAGGTGAAAACCGGACAAAGCTACTTCGCGACCAATGTTTGCTTTCAACTAGCCACTACGATTTGGTAAGGACAAGAAAAGTACAGTAAACAAATTACGATCTATTTTCCGGGTGAGATCAATAACTTAAGCACATATGGAAGAGTACGACCTCTCTTGCGACACCGTGTAGGCCTATGCTGATACGTTGAGGGTGCTGCGGGTGCGATGGTTGTCGGCGGCGGGGAAGAAGACTTTAGACGGCAGACGGTCGGGTCGGGGGATAAATCCTGTTGCAGTGGACGAGGCGGTCGTAGGAGCGACAATGGCAAGGTGGACGACGGTGCTGATGAAGCAAGAGGAGGTGATGAAAGGATCCTGGTCCAGTGTCGTGGATGAGCGCCCATCTCTTGCAGTGGACGACGGGGTAGGCGTAGCGGCTTCGGCAAGGTGGAGGATGGGGTGGTGGACGGAGGAGGCTGGCCGCAGTGCGGAGGTTGTCGTGCCGCCGATGGTGTATGAATGGGGAAATGGAGGGGAGGGGGGATCTCAAACTTTGGGACGCGCTTCTCTGAAATGTGGGAAAGTTACGAATTTATCCCCAGTTTAAAATTTTGGACATCGCGTCGGTTGGGGATAGGACGGTAATTTCGCATGTCCCAAATATTTGCCAGTAACTATTTCGGGCGAGGAGAGGGTGTTTTGCTGCCCATGGTGTATGAACGGGGCTGACAAGTAGGGCGGTTGTGTCACATCTGAGGGAAGTTACACATGTGCCCCTATTTAAAATATTAGCCTACATCGATTTCGGACGAGGAGAGTCTGTTTTGCCGCCCACCATGTATGAATGGGGAAATGGAGGAAGAGACACATGTCTTTCGGACGAGCTTGAATCAAATGTGTTTTGCCACCCACGTTTAGCGCCCACCGTGTCTGAATGGGCTCAGAGGCCGTCGTGTCACGTCTAATTGAAGTTACTAGTCTACCCCTATCGACACAGTCTAAGTCCGGTCGATAAGGATGTCAAGTGTCAGGGGTAGACAGTAATTTCCATCTCGCAAACACTCGCTTAGGGCAGCCCACAAATTATAGTGGGTGTTTAGCCGCTTCGTTCAAAACTTGGGGGAATTACCATTCACGTTTGCCCTGGGCCCTGGCAAACTAAATTCAAATCCAATTTGTATTCAATTACAAATATCCACAGATAATTCTACGTTTTATTATTTATTTATTCAAAACCACAACAAAGATTTATTCCACCTTTATATATGATTATGATTTAGAAATGCCGTGATCTTCGAATTCAGTAGGTTGGGTACAGTCTGAGTCAAACAGTTATTTCATCCAATACAATATGCTCACACGAAAATCAGTTCACCTTATGTCAATGATACAAAAAATTCGGATCATTACAACACATGGACAACATAAGGGTTCTTGCAACATAATCCATTCAGAGACATGACACAACATGCAAGTACAATAATCTAATGACAATTTCAATTGGTATCTAAAGAATAACCGAGATTACCATGGGCTTCAGATAGCAGAAATAGCAGGACCTCCTCCGTCTTCAAATGCAACATTCTTACTTCCTCCAATTCTTGTGTTGCTTGCATAATGCGTGCCGCTAATTCCGTAATTTCCAGCCTCAAGATAAAGATTACCTCATTTGTGGCAGCCACACCATCTCTTTCTGCCTCTAGTAGAGCCTCAATCACTATAATATATGTGCTCAGACTGCTCTCCGGCGGTGTTGCCTCTGAACTGCTACCATCTGGTAACATGGATGGCGCACTGCTTCCACAAATAGATTCTGGGGTTGTACATTGTGTCCTAGTGTGAACGGCATCCTAAAAGGTTTCCGCTGGACATAAGTAAGAGATAGTTATTGTATGATCCAGGCAGTAAGCTTACATGGTAAACGACAGACGAATTATTGCCGAGCATGGCAAGCTATATTTAAATGGTTCCAAGCAGCATCAGCCGAAAAGAAATTAAAATGGTAGGATGAAACTAGGGATGTAAGTGGCAAATAAACGACATTCGCCAGTCCCATCTAGTTAGTTTTTGCTAGCTCCCTAGTTCATTTTCCTCAAAAAACAAAAACTCTTTTGAACTATCATACCACTAGTGGACTTTAATCAGGATTAAACGGGACCCAGTTGACATCCCTAGTTGAAAGGGAGTGTACCACCGCTATATTTAAGTTGCCAAGGCATCTAAGCGGTTGAAATAATCTGAGAAGGCACTTAACAGTGTGGCCTCATATAAACTACGAAGACAGTCTTGTGATGAAGTTGAGAGGAAAAGTTAAGGACTCAAATGAAATAGGCATGCATTTCTTTACGATAGTACAGCAGCAATCACTGACATATTGGCCAACTCAGGTATAGCGTAACAACAAACAAGCATTCAATCAAGCAATACAGAAAGGCATAACCGAACTATTTGTAATTCAGAGGATTACAGGTTGAGGGCACAAGCCAAGAAAGCAGCCCACTCACATTACATTTCACATGTACTAAAATACACTGGCTTACCATATGTTGCTATGAAGCCTTGCTGCTGTTGCAATGTTCTTTGAAGATATCACAAGATCCCGTGGTTGCAAATCTAGTTGTTGTAGTTTATTCTGCACCCTCTATTTAGGTAAAATTAATTTTAATCGCATGCACTGGTCCGAATTGATCATCAATGGTTCATCTAAACTAATGAAAGAAGGGTGTGTGCATACACGACAATATATTTGCTTCCCTCTATTTTTATGCTTGTTCGAGGTGCCAGCCCCAAAAGAACAAATATTTTGCTTGATGGGGTTGGCAGCTCCATAATTAATAGAAGCATCAAATTAGTCATGCAACTTGGGAAGATCAAGAACACACAAACAAGTAATGAACAGAGGCTCAGAGCAGTGATGTAATAGCTAGCATCAGAAAATGTAGGGTAAAACGAACAAAAAGCAGCGGAACCACATGCTAGTTTGCTGACGTGTAATTAAGCATAGAGAACATTAGGCAGTCTGATGGAACCAACAGGTGGCATCAGAACAACACCATTATCATAAATATAGCATTCAAGAAGTAAAATAGTAGGCAGTGATATCTAGGAAGTACAGTAATACTTACGACAAAACTAAAGCATATTAACTATATGTGCACTGGTATGTAATTTAGCACATGTAACATGTTCACTGCCAGAAGTATGGCCCTATAGGTGCAAGCAGAATAACGCTTCTCATGAAAAACTGAATGATGCCCTGAAGAAATTCAAAGGTGCGGTGCATATGCTAGGAAAGTGAACGTAGGCATCGGCCGTTGGATAATAGTACCTGATTCTCGGTGGCGTATGGGTATCGTTGTCATACTTGATAGCTAAGGATCATCGATGGTGCTCGTGTTGTGGTTGAGTTTGGGCCGGCTGTCGCCGTCGCTGAAGCGGCTCCGGTGCTACGGTTGCGGCGCCTGTCGACATACAAGAAAGCTCATCTGTGGTAAGTGAACAGTTGCACGATAAAGAGAAAAACCAAAGGAGTACAAATCGAAATAACCTGATGAGGCTGCGGCATCGGTAAAGCAGGGCCGGTGGAGTTGAATATGGCGTCCGTGGAGTGGGTCCGGTGCAGTGGACGAAGGATTCGGCGGGCGCGTTGTATAGTGCTTTCGGTGAGGCGGATCTGTTGCGGCGGACGAGGGCTTGTATGAAGGGCCAGCGAAGGGGCGGACGAGGGAGTCAGTGAAGGGCCTACACTGTGGTGGACGAGGGCGCTGGTTAAGCAAATCCGATGCGGTGGACCATGATGGCGGTCAAGGAGATCTGGAGCGGTGGACAAACCAGTCGCTGAAGCAGCTCCAGTGAAGTGGTGAGTTGGCAGTTGGGGGTTGCATGGTGTGGAAGGTAGATCCTGCGGGGTGTGAGGTCCACCGCCGCGGCGGAGGACTAGATTCGGCGGCTTTCCATGGTTGGGGGTCGGGAGGGGAAGGGGAGGGGCTCTGGGGAAGAATGTTGGGGGCAAAGAGGGGAAAACAATGGAGTTACAAAAGCAGCCCTTTTCCGTTCATGTGGCAGGGGTAAAACAGGAATATCGCAGGGCTAAACTTTCGGGTGCGTGATATTTCGATGTGAGCGGGAAGTTTGAAAGCTTTTGGCGCCTAAAATTATAAGTGTTCTGCTCTTGTACGGCTGACTATGATATCATGGCCGACAATTTGTTTGTTTTGCACGCAAAAAAAGTGCAAGTTTTGAAAATCAATGTCTCCAACTCGAAACTTAGATTGTCCATTCAATTGAAATATGGATCATTGAGCTACTACAAGCAAATACCATCATACGGTCCAATTCAAATGAAATTCCAAATGTGTTTATCCTAAATATGATGAGAAAAGCAAAAATGTGTATGTGTATGAATAAACTGGATGATTATAAAGTTTGAACATGCATGTATGTGTATATCTCTAGGTTTGATATATGAATTTGAAATCATGAAATCCCGGCTTAAAAATGTAGCACCGTTTAAATGAATTACAAAAGCTAATGATGGAGTCGAATTCCAAAATTCCAAACTTAGGTTTGTAATTCTGGTACATCAAGGTATATCACGCATGTTCAAAAGTATCGTTATCTCATAGTCCATACTGTGAAACAAATTGATCAACCATGAGTGCACAATATCTCAATTATGCTAAAGTCCCTCAAATATAGACACCTCGCTCTTTATCTGAAGCCAACCCCCCCTCACCCCCCACACACACATAGAGAAGTCGTTCTCTCCCCCAAACACCAACACACGAGCACATTAACAAACCTCTCTCTTCTAAAGTCCGGACCCCAATATACTCCCTCCGTTCCAAATTACACGTCGTTGAAATGGATGTATCTAGAATTAAAACACATGTAGATACATCCATACGTGCGACAAGTAATTCAGAACGGAGGGAGTAGGTCTCTTGTCTCTCGGGCATGCACACATATCTTTCCCCACTCTCTAGGTCTCCCGCTATCTCTCTTTCCCAAGCACACGCCCCCAAACGTCTATCTCCCTAGTTATGTGGTTCTTGCGCACACACCTCACACACCACCCCCACTGCAAACAAGCACACTTTGTCTCCTTGTGCACCACTCTCCTCTTTCTATCTCTCCCACATGCGGACCCGCCCCAGATCCTTCCCTGTATACATATATGTCGTGACTCTTTCCATAGCTCCCTAATGTATCATCGTTCTCGATTTCGCACATTGTTCTCTACACCATATATTCTAGATCTCTCATGAAGTCCCTATCACACACACGATGACTCGCTTCCCTTGCGTCTCCATACATAGGCCAATTTCGAACAACATCAACATTGTCTCCCTATCTATACGCCAATTATGGACACAAACGACCCCTCTCGCCCCCTCTCTTCCTCTCTCTATCTCTCTCTCTCCGTCTCTAGCTCTCTCTCTCTCTCTCGCTCTCACACCCCTCTCCCACACACACACTCGATGTCTCTTCCAAATAGTCTACTCCCCCCGCCCACACCCATGCTATCCCGCTACTACACATGTCACACCATTCCCCCTTCCCTTATACTAGGTTTACATCATTAGTGGTCTCTCTACTCCACATACACACACTCCCTCTCACACACAAACACGCACAAACACCCATTTATCTGGATCCTCATCTCTCCCCATGTCCGCATGTGTATCTCACACACTCAGTCTCTAATTATGTATATGTGTCTCCACGTTACACAACACAAAGCCACATGTACATGTCTCTCTCTATCCTCCACACACATAGACACAAAGAATCTGTTTTCATTGCCTCAGTCTCTAACATATCACACATGCACACTGTCTCTCTCTCTCTCACACAAACACACTCAACAAGGGTTTCTCAGTGAATAACTTATCCTCTATTCATCAACAATCGTGGCAGTACGGCGAACATGAGACGTGAAAAAGAATAAATCTGCACGTGCTTAGACCACCTGGTATGACTACTAGGACTAGAGCAAGCCGAAAAGCGTGCTGGCGTCACCCCCCTCCTTATCGGCGACGGGAAAATCTTTGTTTTACACAGTCGAGAAGTCATTGTGCTAAGGCCCCACATGTCGAGGCGTTGAATAGAATGTGGATGCTAGTTTACGGAAGCAAGTATCGATAATACGTTTGTATCTCCATACCTATATTTCTTCTCTTATAAAAAACCGAGTTGGTGATGATGGTATGTGTGCCATCTTGCAATATAGACCGTCCGATCTATATCTGACGGATGGAAATTAAACTAAAAGATACCCGCACCCCTCTCCACATTTGCAGACAAGGCCTTCCCTTGTTCATCCTTATCTCCAACAACCTCATTGTTAAGCAATTAAGAAAGGAAGCCTCTGGAACAAACTGGCCTGGTGGCCGCTGCCGGCGTCGTCAATCCCCATTCCTCCGCTCAGTCCGACCACCAATCACCACCACACCCCACTCCTCTTCACCTTATCTCATATTTCTCGAGATATCATTAGTTTTTACACATGGGATTACTCCCGCAAGGGTTAATCACAACCAGTGTTTTATAAAAAAAATGCATCTTGATGTTCCGTGCAATGCACGGATCTTGCTAGTACTCCTACAGAAGACTAAGTTGGTGATGATGGTGTGTCTGCCATCCATCGTTTTTGACCATTAGATCTACATCTAACGACTATGAGGTAAGTTGTTGCCTTTTCTCACCAACATCCCACTCGTCTATCAATTTGCAGAAAAACCCATAATTAGTATCTTAAAACCAACATAATCCCTCCCTGACCTCACCAAAACAGCCCAAGGAATATATTCTAATTGAAGCATAATATATCTCTAGTGATATATGTATATCAAAATTAGAGTGTTTTGTATTAAGTTTGTGAACTAGTATTATTCTAATTATGATTCGTTGCAACGCACATGAACATTGCTAGTATTTCCAACCATGCATTTTTTCCTAGTATTCAATAGTTTCGAGTTTTCCATCAAGATATTAGTCACTCATGGTTGATATTTACTTTCAATCATGTACACATATGCACTATGTAACTAGCCTTGCTTATTGTCTTCCAAAGCTTAACTTTCACTCCTACTTACAATATGTAGAGTATTTAACAAAAAACTACCACTTTCAACCAGCCTTAGGAAGAATCTATTGTACAAAAAATAGCAAAAACATACCCAAAATTTCTTAATCCACGCCAAAAACTACTACCTAGTACTCCTAGCGATTGGGTTCATTTAAACCCATTTATGACAGGGTTGGCCCACACGTCTGTGCTGATGAGGCAGCTTTAACCAACACATTTTGTTTGACCGTTGACACGAGGGACCCACATCTTACCTTCTATCATGTTATTCCCCCTCAAATAATTATTTTTCCTGAACATTACTTCAAACAGTACTGATGCGTGTTCGTCGGTGGCGCCGGTGATGAGCGAGTTGGCCGCCGCTCCGCCGGATGGGACGGACGCCGTGCTGGCCTCCGCACGGGTTGGCAGGCTGGCCGGAGCGTGACTCACGAGCGAGCAAGCCGCCGCGCTGGCCTTCGCTCGAGCCAGATGGCTGGCCTTAGCGCGGCGCTTGAGAGCAAGCCGCCGCGCTGCCGTGCCAATCTAGCTAGCAAACACTACAAAAAAAAGACACATCCTTGACATTTTGGGCCAAACGAATTTTTTTTCTGTCATACATATGACACTTCTATGACGATAATTGTGACAAAACCCGGTGTCATCATAGATGTGGTGGGCTCCTACTTCTATGACAAAAGATCATGACAGAAAATGGGCTTTTCGTCTTGGGCGGGCCGGAGACGCAGCTGCATGACATTCTTTGGGCCGTCCATGACGGAAAAAATCGTGGTAGAAGCGAGGGCGAGGAAAATTTCGGGGAGTTCCCGGTTACGGTGGGAGGTCGGGGGTCGAGCGATGCGCGCTTTCTCGTGACACGTCTGCGTGTGTGCGGCGTTATTTCTAATCGAACCCAAGCGAGGCGTTGGGCTCTAACCGAACCCGGCGATTACTCGCAGGCTACGCGTTCTCGAACCCGAGCGATCGATCGATGGCTGTTAATCGAACCCGATCGAGCGATTCTTCGCTACTATCGCTAATCAAGCCGGTCGATTAGATGAACAAAGTGAGTGTTGCGGGGGGTTGGATGAACAAAGGAGCGGTGGCGTTGCCTCCGGATGAACAGGACCCGTGGTGTGGAGAGCTGGATGAACAGAGAGCGGTGGAGGGGTGCCCGTGGAGGGGTGGTTGAACAGGACCCCGTGGTGTGGAGGGCTGGATGAACAGTAGACGGTGGAGGGGTGCCCATGGAGGGGTGGTTGAACAGTAGCCGGTGGAGTAGCGCACGGTGGAGGCTCGATGAACAGGAGCCCGTGGAGGCTGGAGGAGGTCGACGGTGGAGATGAACATTATCCCGTGGAGTCCCATTTTGCGGTATACCACACCCCTCCCGATGAACAGGACCCCCGTTTTGACCGTAGCGCTCCAACACAAGTCCGTTTCGTCCGTTTTGCGGTACGCCACACCCCTCCCGATCAACATGACCCCTGTTTCGATCGTAGGAGGTCTGTTTCCTCCGTTTTGCGGTACGCCACACCCCTCCCGATCAACAGGACCCCCGTTTCGACCGTAGGAGGTCCGTTTCCTCCGTTTTGCGGTACGCCACACCCCTCCCGCTCAACAGGACCCCCATTTCAACCGTAGGAGGTCCATTTCCTCCGTTCTGCGGTACGCCAGGCCTTGTTTCCATCGACTGTTCCGTCCAAGCCCTCCCGATGAACACGACCACGCATTCCGTTCCGACCCAGCCGATTGGCTCCCACGCGTTCCGTTGCATCCTGATGAACACGACGCATTCCGTTGCCTCCCCATGAACACGACGCATTCCGTTGCCTCCCCATGAACACGACGACGACGTTGTTTCTCCGTTCCGACCCAGCCATGTACACAAGCCCTCGCCGTACGTATGCGCGAGTAGGTGTTCGAGACCCCACCCGTATGTACACATACGTGGCCGTATTTTCTTTCTTGCACCCTGGCCGCTGTACGTACGTGTACATGCTACGTGCACGCCTCTACTACAACATGTGTGCGCCTCTACATCCACCAAGATATATGTATGCATACCGTTCACGACCAGAATGACAACGCCACGTGCGCTCGATCAGGTGGGTCACGGTATCCGCACTTCCTTGCGTGCGAAGATGTAGCTGGTGGGTCCCAGCGATCGAGGGGCGAATCGCTTTGTTTTTTTTTGCCCGGACGCACTTCCTTGCGTGCGAAGGTGTAGCTAGTGGGTCCCGAGAGTCGGGGGAATCGCTTTTGTTTTTTTTGCCCGAGGCACTTCCTTGCGTCGAAGATGTAGCCGGTGGGTCCCAGCAGTCGGGGCGAATCGTTTTTTCTGGACGCACTTCCTTGCGTGCGAAGATGTAGCTAGTGGGTCCCAGCCGTCGGGGCGAATCGTTTTTTTGCCGGACGCACTTCCTTGCGTGCGAAGATGTAGCTGGTGGGTCCCAGAGTCGTCGGGCGAATCGTTTTTGCCCGGACGCACTTCCTTGCATGCGAAGGTGTAGCTGGTGGGTCCCAGCAATGTGGGGAAACTTTTTTTCACAAAATCGGTGGCCCGTCTGTGGATCCCTATTTGTCGGTGGAGGAATCATTATTTTCCGTGTAATAAGGAGGCACTTCCTGCTGCGTCCGTGAACCAGTGTCGGCCTCTCCACGTCAGTCCACGTCCGATGGAAGTCGTTCCTTGACCACGTTGACCACACCGCGCCGAGAGCACCAGGGCGGTGGATGACGGCGAGGCCTAGGAAGGGGACGACGCGGAGCCGGTGAAGACGCGGCAGTGGATGCCCATGCGGAGAGGAGTATGAGGGTTCACTCGTTCGGCTGCGGTGTGAGGTTGCCGTCGCCGCAGGGCCTGGCCAGCGGTGGGAATAGTAGGGGGCGGTGAGGCCTCCGCGGCAGCACAGCCGGCCACGGGAGGCAGGAGTAGGCGGCACGACCGGCGCTGCTTTTGGCGGCTCGAGCAAGAAGACCAGAAGTTGAAGAAGCACTACGACTGTTGGATGGACATCGTATGGTTACTCAAGCTAGAATCGTTCATATTGACTAAGTTGACAAAGCCCTCCGTCCCCGTCAACTTAGTCGGCCCACAAGTCGGCCTCCCACCAAGGTGGGTCCCAGCTAGCAGGGGGAGTATTCATTTTTTGTGTGAAATAAGGAGGCACTTCCGGTGGGTCCGAGCTGACTGCGGGGGGAACATTTTTTTCACGAAATACGGTGGCCCGTCCGGTGGGTCCCAACAGTCAGGGGGGAAACATTTTTTTCGCGAAATAAGGTGGCCCGTCCGGTGGGTGCCTGCTATCAGGTGGAGGAATAATTATTTTGCGCGTAATAAGGAGGCACTTCCTTGCGACCGCCATGGACCCAGTTGTCAGCCTCTCCACGTACAGTACTCTTCCGATGGAAGCCGGTCGTTGACCACGTTGACCACGCCGCGCCGAGAGCACCAGGGCTGTGGACGACAGCGACGCCTAGGAAGGGGGTGACACGGAGCCGGGGAAGACGCAGCAGTGGAAGCCCGCGCAGAGAGGAGTATGCGGGTTCACTGGTTCGGCTGCGGTGTGAGGCTGTCGTCGCCGCAGAATACCAGGGGGTGTGGGTGAGTGGAGGGATGGCCTGGCCAGCGGTGGGAGTAGTATGGGGGCGGTGAGGCCTCCGCGGCAGCACAGCCGGCCACGGGAGGCAGGAGCAGGCGGCACGACCGGCGCTGCTTTTGGCGGCTGGACCAAGAAGACCAGAGGTTGAAGAAGCACTACGGCCGTTGGATGGACATCGTACGGTCACTGAAGCTAGAATCGTTTATATTCACTAAGTTGACAAAGCCCTTGGTACGCTCCAACTTAGTAGGCCCATAGGTCAACCTCCGAAACGGTGCGTCCCAGATGTCAGGGGGAGGAATCATTTTTTGGGCGGCCGAAGCTAAGAATATCCGAGATTGAAGAAGAAGCACGACATCCGTTGGATAGACATCCAACGGCCACTGTTGCTAGAACCGTGTGTTGACTATAATAAGTTGACAAAGCCTTGCATACGCGTCAACTTATTATTTTTAGGGGACGCGTCACTTAGTAGGCCCACAAGTGTGTGGCAGAGAACTTATAGCCCATTTGCGTTTTGTAAGAATGTACATCCCCTTTTTGAATTCTAATGGAATTTACAACAGCCCATTTACAGTTTGTTAAAAGTACAACCCATTTTCTAGCTAGGACAACGATTAATAATTTCAACCAACCGTTGAAGACAGAATTCGATAAAATTTCCCACATTTTGATGGGATCCGAAATATTTTTATCCTGAAATTTCTAGTCAGATTAAATATAAATTTGTATTACGTAAAAATCCAACGAAACATTGCGCGCGCAACAATGAAAATTTAAGATTTTCAAAATCCATAAATAATATTTTATGAACTAATTTCGTGTTTGGTGCATTTTTAATAGTTACTGCCAAGTTTTTATAATTACGTCCCATTTATTATTTTTAAAGCCCATTTTCCTGTTAAGCCTAATGCATCCCTCCTAGGAAAGATTTGCAGCCCAGCGGGGCGGAGAATAACAAGTTGACCTTGCCTGGGTATTCCTCAATGTTGGAGATATGCCCTAGAGGCAATCATGTATGATGATATTTCCTATGTTTTTATGAATAAAGATAGTCCTTGGACTTTATCAATGATGTGTATCAACAAGTATGTGACTTGTTTGTGGGACTATGCATTGTATGATGACTGTCCTAAAAGGTCCCTAGTCGAAAGGGCTGTGTGGACGCACAGCCGACTAGACTAGCATATGACACGGTCGATGGCCTGGTCTCACTAGCCATGGAGCATTGGATGCTAACCGGATAATATGGACTTGGAAAGGTCTGGTCGGATTCGACGTAGTCGGATACGAGTCGAGATAAGGTCCGAGTCAGACAGACCCAACTATGAGACGCAGCGATATGTCATCTGTGAGTCTCTAGTACAACATACGTTCTATGTCCTAAGACCTGAGTTGACGCATGTACTCGGGATGGTGATAGACTTGCTTTGGGCCGACCAAACGCTACTCCGTGGATCGGTATTTACAAAGGTAGGTTTCGGTTTGTCCAGTCCCATGCTGCGAGACATGGTCGAGCAAGATGGGATTTGCCCCTCCGATCGGGAGAGATATACTGGGCCCCTCGTGTGATCCGACCAGATAAGCATGGCCATGCGACAAGGATTATGACATAATCCGTTTGTGGTCGGTATCACTGGAATGAGAAAGAGATCGGGCTAGCACAAGGATGGCAGTCTCGCCTTGAGCCCGACAACATATATCGTGTGGCAAAGGGAACAAAAGTGTAAGATGTTGTACAGGTTTGCCTAACCAGCTTCATAGTCTGCTTGGTGGTCGGCACACCTTGCTAGAGGCCGCTACCAACCGTGCAGGTCGGAGGTGATCCGAATCGTGACCAAGCCGACTTGAACCTAAGGGGTCGCAAGGCTAAGGGAAGGAACCTCGAGGTCGGTTCAGAGGACCTTTGGGTCGGATGTGATCCGAGCTGGACTAGGAACGTGACCGAGTAGACTTTGGGCTTTAGGATCCGTGCGAGGCCCAAGTGTTGAGCCCGCGACGGACGCCTATATAAAGTGGAGGTGCGGCACACTGATGTTGTAGATCGCTTTGGTGCTACGACTAGGGTTTGCATGTGTTGCGAATAGCCACCTCCACTCGCTGCCGACTGTGTGATCGGACCTAGCAGTCCGCCGCACGGTGTTCCTCCTGCACGCGCGGATACCGTTAGAGGTGGTGCACTTGTGCCGCTCTGGCAAACTCGTACGTGGGATCGGACGACCGGCTGTTCGAGGGAGATCGAACAAGGAGGAGACGATCCACGCGAACGCGCTGCCCCAAGTCTTCTTCCGCTGCACGGCAGTGCGCATCTACTGGTAACGAACTGTGATCCATCTCCCGTACATGTTCCTGGATGTTCTGCGCCTAGGAAAATTTTAATTTGCAGTCGACGCACCCTACCATAGAACCCAACACTCAAAAAGACGTATAGCTGGGCTAGCCACTTTCATCTTGAAAAAATTAGTATCTGGGCTGGATATCTGGCCTGGGCTAGACGGGCCACAGCCCGCCCAGTTAATACCCTGCTCTCCTCTGAACAACAATGAAATCATCGCCAAGAAAAACTCTGCAGTGCTCAAGCCTCAAAAACACAAATACTGCTCGAGCTGCTTGGTCCCAGCTGTCGGCCGCACCTTGTGCAATTCTCTCATTTATATTGACTACATAGGTTGACAATGGTGTGGGACTGTGATGTCAGGAAACCAGGAGAAAGCAAAAAAAATAGTTGTACATAATAAGGAGGCACTTGCGTATATTGAATTCATGCTCCAGCCAACTCACCCAAAAGTCCGAACTGATGGTGGGAGGCGGGCAATATATTTCAACAGCATATGTACGGCTATGGCCCTAGTGGGTCCCTAGTGTCATCCAGTCAAAATAAAGTCATCTCCTGAATCCTCATGTTCGTTGACGATGTTAACAATGCTCGGCGCCACGGCGAGCGCAACAACTCGAAGGACAACGGAGAGGGCCTAGGGGGCCCTACAGATGGTCTGATACAACGCCCGCTGCTCATTCAGGAAGCCGGGATCATCGGACACCTATGAGCACCTTTGAGAAACTGAGACGGCATGAAACGGTAAGGCCACGCTTGGGAGCTCTGGTTTATTTCAAACATATATTAACATACAAGTGTAATTTACTCGTCATTGGAAACAACGCGTAAAATTCAGGCGTAATGAAACCGAGGGCCCAAGGTCTGTAAGTAAAACCGGCGGGTTACACGTGTAATTTGAGAGACCAGTGTATATTTTATGAGCACTGCTATATGGACGACATTACCAGAAGATACATGCACGACGTGCGTATCATGCCATGCATGGGCAAGGCTGAAATAGCAGCTAACGGCTGGATTAGCAATCGTCCGAGTGTCGTTCAGCGTTTTTATCGTGTGTGAAGTACTTCCTATATTTTACTAGTCGAAATCGACCAACCAAACTCCTTCGCCCGAGACCATCTGCTTTAATTTACAAGCGTCAGTTTTACAAGCGGTTTTGGTTGGAAAACGACGATTCAATCACGGCCTAATATCATGAGTTGGTCGGAAGATCATATGGTTTCACGTCTAACCTACCCGACTTGTCGTATAGGCTATGAATAAAACATCAGACGATGAACTTCTTAAGCATGGAAACAACATAAGAGGATGATCTTCTTAACAAGCAAATCACTGGCATTAGATCGACATGCAAAACAATACGAAGCATTATTCTCAGGAGGCACGGTGAACAGCTCGTGATGCCGCATGCCACAACATTCCAAGCTCAACTTTGCAATCAAACACAAGGCCTGGCATTACATAGACAATATTCAAAACAAACTCTTAACACAGGAATATCTCAGCAGAGTAACTATTTACTTCTAAACCGAACACGGAATAGGAAAAAACACTGACGCTGCTCACAAAGAAGGGCGCCCCACTCAAAAATATCAAATGCATGTCTTCCGCTAACATCAATGAGCAAATTTTGACAAGGTTTTCCAATTCCAATATATTAAACTAACGCCTTCTTGCTAACATCAATGATTAAACTTTGACAAGATTTTCCCATTCAAAATATGTAATGCCTATGATCGTGGAGTCCCTGTCGTAGCTTCTTGTACTTGTTTGGGCACTTTTGGCCGGGCACTCCACGTGTTGTTAAATTGCCAATGCTCTCTACAGACTAGTCATGTCACGGTGTCTAATAATACTCAGTAAAGCTTCTCGGTCATTCCTTCGTAATGTAGCGCAAACAGTGATCGCTTCTTTATGCAAAGTGGAATGACCAATGGACCCAATAATGCAGCAGCTTTGCCTTGGACACATTGGCTCCTTTTGTGCAGTTCAACTAAAATCAAGTCGGAATAAAACCGAGCTTTAATTTTGATATCCTGTAAGCAACAATAGGTATAAGGAAACAATTATCGAGAAATAACGGTTGATGACTTGTACTCCCGTAAGAAAAGCATCTCTTGATCTACTTTATCTTAAGGGAAACAAAGCGGAGAGTAGCAATTCTCCATCGAGCAGTGATTCATTCATATTGATGAGACATTATCTTAACAATGCCTTGTTTCAACATGTATAAAGAACGATAAAGCAGAAAAGTACCATTCCTAAAACAATGCAACTGATTCATTTTAACAGAGACATTATCTTAACAATACCTTGGTTAAACATGTAGAAAGAACTACAAAGCAGGATAGTACCATTCCTAACAAGTGTTACAGTTTAGAACTAAGATTCAGTATTTAATTAATTCTGAGAGGGGCATTGCTTAATTTTACCAGCGGCATTAGATTAACGAAAAGCATAAATAGTTCCAGGGAAGAGTGGGCGCAACAACAGTATGTGCTTCCATCTACTTATAAAGGGGGTGATGCAGAGTTTGTTGTAACAAAGCAACAAGCATCATGTCTGGGTTGGTCCCATTTTTGTTCACTACTTAATGGGGACAACAATACAATAGCTTCAATTCAACATTTATTTAAAACAGTACCAATACAAGTAGCACAACATCTCGAAGCACACTGCACAATCATGTGGATGAAGGCCTGTACTGACCTTTCATGAGGCGGACAAGATAAATACGAATCTGCCAACACGAGTAGGAAATCCAATCTCGTTTTGTGCAGTTGCACTGAAATCAAGCAAATTGTTTCGCGTAGCGAAGAAAAATGTCGCAATAGCAACAAGTTGAATAGATATCCCGGTTTAAACAGAGGCAAAAAAGGAACCAATTACTGGCTAATAAAGGAGGATGAAACATGCGGCCACAAAAATGGTAATCCCGCCAATCCCTAACAAGTGTTGCAGTTTTGAAATAAGATTCAGTAGTTAATTCTGAGAGTGGCATCAATTACTGGCTTATAAAGGGGATGATGCTGAATTTGTTGTAACAAAGAAACAAGCATCATGTCTGGGTCGGTCCCATTTTTGTTCACTACTTAATGGGAAAAGACAGCAATACAATAGTTTCAATTCAACATTTATTTAAAACAGTACCAAAACAAGTAGCACAACATCTCAAAGCACACTGCACATCATGTGGATGAGACCAAGATTTGAAACAACTCGCCACAAAGACTGGAAACAAATCTCGATCTCCTTTTGTGCAGTTCCACCAAAATTAAGCAAAGTTACCGGTGTGACATTCAAGTTGAACTGCACAAAACACTCTTAAAACATAAGTGTTTCGAGTAGCGAAGCAAAATGTCGCAATAGCAACAAGTTGAATCGATACTCTTGTTTTAACAGACGCAAAAAAGGAAACGATTACTTGCCGATAAAGGAGGATGAAATAAACAGTAACAGAAAGAAGCATCTAACTTATCTTGGATGGAAAACAAAGTAGGATAGTAGCATTTCTAAAACGGTTGCAATGATTCATATTAACAGAGACATTCTCTTGAAACAACATTCGTTAAAAATGTAATTTACTTTTAACAGTGGCATTGCTTCAATTTTCTGGCAGCATTCTTAGATTGACAGCCGCAAAATAGCTGTATGGGACATGCCAGCACCATGTGCGTCCACACGTATAAATGGGTGATGCCGAGTATGTAGCCAAGCAGCATATATGCGTTGGTCCCATATTTGTTGTCTTTGAACCTTTTTCCTATGTGAGGGCAGCAAATCTAGTCCTGCACAAACTACCCGACCCCCAGTTTCTTTCCCTTTTCAACAAAGAGATCGGTTCCTTATAGATGTGTGTACTGGTTACCCCCTTTTTCCCTTTTTGACCTAAAAAGCGGCTGGATAGCCAGTCTATACTACTTTCCGGCCCTCCTTTCCTCATTGAACCACGTCCTAGATTCTTGCTCCAGCCCACCGCACCCTTCTTTCCTCTTTGAACCAAGACCCAGATTCGACTACAAATCGAAAAAGATCCACATGCAGCTGGAGCAATGATGGTTTCAAAGAAACTTATACCTTAGGGTCGTCGGGATGTGGCAAGGCGCGTGCGGAGGGCGGATCTGCCCACACCACGTCGGCAGTGAGGAAGAAGGGATCGGTGGCCCTCCCAAGACAAAGCGCTGGGTGAAAGAGAACAGCGCAGCCGGCAAAGGATTGCCTCCCTCGCCAAGGCGATAGAGTGAATGCTGCACCTCCTCCCTTCCCGGTCTGACGGGATACGGACGCCTCCTTCACCAGGTGAGGGGGGAGAGAGAGACAAGAGGCCAACGCAGTCTTGTTTAGATCTGGTGAAGAGAGTTTGAGAGACGTGAATATAGCAAACCCTAGCAAATGAACGCTGAGCCTCCAAAGATGTAACATATATGTAGTCTTGGCGAAGTGTGGAGAGTGCAAACCCTAGCAAACAAGCGCTGAGGCTCCCGCTTATATATATACTACTGTAGTACGGACTGAGCTCCGGTGCCTTCACTGCACCTGCTTTTGGCTGTATGACAGGTGAGCCAGCCACATTTTGGGCCCACCTGTCATAAACCCAAAGGCAGGTGCACTAAGTCAATGAAGCTGCGTCCATATAGTACTCTCGTGTAGACGACTAATATATAGTGGAGTGGTTTTCTTATTCTCTCCATAACAATCATTTTAAATTGTTTAAGTACGAAACGAAACTCTTTATTTATTGTACAGTGAAGAAAACTAGTACTACTTCTGATGAAATAACGATCCACGCCCACGTGTCCTGGTCGCACTTCCTGTCCTTCACGTGTGGTACACTACCCTCCCTTAAGTGAAGAACCACACATGCGCCAAATTATCGGAAACGTGTGAGAGTGTGTACAAATAAAGAATTTTAATTTCAATTATCGGAAAGGTTTGAGAGTATTACAAAGTTTGACTTCATCAAATCTAATATCTTGAGTAAATAAAATGGAGGCTACTACGTCCATCCGGGTTTTTAGTCCACACCATTTTTTAAATCAAAGTTGATAGATGGACAAATAAAATTACATGGGAGCTGGAGACAAAGTTGTGAGAAGGCTTAGAAATCAATACAAAACGTATGCTCTTAGTACCAACGTCGATCCTTCTCCGAGGAAACATTTGGTTCATAGCCAATTGTGTGATAAAATTGCACCAACGTGAAAGACAAATGCGTCTCCAATGCAACCAAGGTGAACTGACGAAGGATATCATCTTTGTGTGTAACAAGCAAAGAGCATTGATGGAAGACAGCTTGTTTTTCATTGAAAATCGATTAGCTTCACCAGCCGACGCAACCATCAGGCGCAACCATGAGCATCGATAGGTCATCGTGGTGATGCATCATCCATTTGGCATCAAGTTTGGGTGAGGCACCTATGAAGTTCGACAAATCCTCTCTTTGGTATGTTTCTTCTCAGTAATGAAGCTCGAGGAAGGAAGAACCACGTGGCAGAGGACATTGAGGCGGAACAACAATGGCCATCCAATTTTGTGCAGTTCCACTAAAATTGAGGAAGACATGCCTGGGTATGGAGACACGCATCGCTGTTTCCAAAAATATAAAAAAGGGTTAGCAACGACATCTCAATTGTCAATAAGAATTAATGAAAAGTACACCAACAAACAGAAGCATCATAATTATCTTGATGGGAACTAAACCAGGATACCCGAGAAAAAAAAAGCATTTCTTCATTTAACCAGTGATAGTACTACCACCATATGGACAATGACCGCACAACCACCATGTACTTTTTGTCGAAACAACATGTATACCTCCACCGAGGCATAAATCAAGATAACTTTTCGAGTGGCATTTCCTCTATAATAGTACTAGTAGGTGATGTTGGACCAGCCGATGAACCCTAGCTACTATGCATGGGGAGCTGGGGAGTATTCGCATGGAAGAAAACCCGCACGCAGCGACCTGGGGAGCTGGACCAGTACAAGAAGTTATGCCTCAGGTGGGCGAGATGTCGTTTAGGCGGGCGGGCGGAATCTGCCCACACGACAGCAGCGAACAAGGGCGCGGAGGATCTTCGTCCGCGCCAGTGCCGGCTCCGAGAGGACGGTGCGCATCGGCTTCCTCCGCCGTCGACGGCGACAACATCAACGCTGCACCTCCTCACCTCCCGCAGCGGACGGGATTTGGACGGATCTGTGACCACCGGTGAGGAGAGAGATAGAGTGGACACTGTCATCTTGTTTTGATATGGAGAGGGTGAGAGAGCGAGACGCGAGAAACTCTATCAAACAAGAGGCTATAATGGAGTAAAAAAATCTCTCCATAGCAGTGGTTTTAAATAGAATACGCGCGTTCCCGGAAAAAATAAACGAAAACTGGCGGACAATTTTTTAAGGGTCTGTCTAGGACACATCTAGATGTGACATAGTTATATCACATCTAAGTTGATGTCCACTCTGTTTGTGGTCTATTTTTTTGTCCTAGTTTTTTTGTTTCTTGTTGCTACATTATATACTTGTGGGAGCTTAGATGTGATATCCTTAAATAACATCTAGATGTGAATTAGGCAAACTGATTTTCTAATGTACCAAGAAAGGAAACTCGATCAAAAACACACCCCCGCTTCTAGGTCGCGAGAGTCGTCGCGCACACACACATAGACATAGACATGCATATCCGTGTTTACATAAAATTCCATTTCCATCTCCATCTCCAATCATATTTGTCCAACTAGCACATTATTTACGTTGTTAATTACATACGTAGCAATATTAACGTACATCATTTCTTGTTTGCGCATGTCCGGACCGCTGCCACGGCCGGTCCTGACCAACCCGAACCCTCTTCAACACCCGCGCGTGCTTCCCGCCCGAAACGGTCAATGCCGCATTCATGCCCGGCCAGAGCGGACGTGACCTCTCACTGGGGCCAGCATTGAAGCGGCGCACCGGCCGAGAGAGCGTCGCCCGCGCCGCTTCCGGGTGCACGCGGCTGCTCCGCGTTCAAAGGTCGCAATAGCCAGCTACAACATGCATGTAAAAAGTTCTTGGGAGTCCGTGCTACAGCTAGCTGTCCTCCCCCAACTCGTCAATCTCTTCCAGTAGTGCTAGTACTCCATGGCGCGATCCATCGACAAGCAGGCGGGAAAGTTATCGTATACTCGGTTTGCGGTGAGTGGCATGCCGAGCGACCGTGTGGGGTCGAGCCGTGGAGGAGGGTGAGACATGAACACGACAGACGTGATTTAAACGTTGGTTTTGCTCGATGGCGCGATCCAACGAAACGAAACGTTGATTTCTCTCCGTTTCCATTTTTTCTCCGGAAAAACGGAAACTTTCCACTCCATTTTCATTCCTATTCCAAGGTTGCCCCATTACAACATTCCATCAATACAAAGGAAAACTAACACGCATGCTGATGCATCTCAATGATTCACAGATCATAGCCAATATTTACTTCGCAACTAAAGAAAAAAGTTGTGAGAGCGTGTACGAAAGAAAAACTACTGATGGGGTCACTACGACTTAAACCCTAAACCCTAAACACGATTTAATTTCCTGGCCAGGTAGAACCTGTCGAAGGAAAGATGGCTGGCACCCTCGGATCATACGATGCTTTTGTGCAGTTCCACTAAAATCGACCCGAGCATCCTTTAGCAAAGATATTGAAGAAGTGTGATTAGAATAATAGTACTGGCACTAGTTCATGAGACATAAACTCATCACAAGTAGAAGCCGGTAGAAGTAGAGAAAGATCGACATGGAGATGGAGCTACGGCAGTGGAGCAAGCCGGCTCCAAAAGGAAGATGGACTACCTGGGACGTCGGGTTGTAGCTAGAAGGGCGGTTGGGACGCGGCATCGGCCCATACAGCGGTGACCCTCGATTCGGACGCACCGACTGTGGGTTTTCTCCCTCGCCGATGTCGACCGCGTCTACGCAGAACATTGTTCCCTTCGCCCAGCTGCGGGATCAGGCCCGTCGTTCTATGCTTGTGAAGAGAGCAACCTAAGCAAGCAGGCTTGTAGCTTAGGCTCCTGCTAGTGTATATATAGTGGTTTTCTTTTTCTCTCCATATCAACCATTTTATATCGCGTACATGTCATTCAAGAGTGAGATGATGGTTGCTTCTTCCGACTAACTTACTGTGTGATTTGACTGCTCCTTAGTGGCCCCTACACATACTCCCCCTACGTGTATGCAACAGTCACACATACACATGGATGCAAAAACGCGCGCGACGCCCTAATGCATGCATGTCCGAGCACACGACGGAACACACACGGTCACGCTCAAGTGCTCAACCTACACGCGCATGCACACACATACTCAGTCAGGGTGAGCTAGTGACCGTATAAACACCGGAAAATATATATATTGAGCGCAATGAACATATTATGATGTCCACTGACCGTATTTTTACAAATATACAATGACAGACAGTGTATTTATCTCGTTTGAAATTAAGCCATATTAACCGGAGAGGAGGCAGTATGGACTAGCATTAGTTTGCTGTGCCCGTCAACTTGCCGAACCAGGAGAAGGTTGTCAGGGCCGGATTTTCGGGATATCAATTTCCCAGAAAATGGTCCTTGTGCTCACCAGCCCCAAGATTACTGTTAGCTGATGAGGCACCAAATTGATACAGAAATTCCAAGCAAAATACAAAAATATGTAGTACAAGACCATTCTGGCCTATGAATACAACAAATGGTTTCTAGTGGTTGATGGCGGAAGCGGTTTGTGGTTCATCAGTGTCTATGGGACTCCATTTCCCACAGGAACAGCTGACCTGGATAAATCCTATCTTCGCGAGGCTGCTATCACCATTGCTTAGGTTCCGGGGCTATCATCGCAACGCTCCTTTCCGAGCAAGAAATCTGGCCAAGACAATAGCCAGGGACAAGCCAGTGAGTACTTTGAATGTACTCGCAAACATTATGAACACGGGTATAATATGACAAATGATAATCATGCTCCGAATTATTCTATGATCACAACGTCAGTCACGAAATAAAAAAAATCCATGATGCACGCAAGCAGGTTGTTTATATAAAACATGAGTATGCAATCAGAGAGTAGAAATAGAATGTACCGATCGGGTGTCTGAAGCGACGCCTCAAAAGGATAATGATATAAAGCATGCCTCAGTCGGGCGTCTGAGCGACACCACATAAAGGGCTTATAAGTGAAATAAGTAACAAACATGCCACAGTCGGGCGTCTGTGTGACACCACATAAAGGGCTTATAAAGTAAATAAATAACAAACATGCCACAGTCGGGCGTCTGTGCGACACCACATAAAGGGCTTATAAAGTAAATAAATAACAAGCCTGCCACAGTCGGGCGTCTGAGCGACACTACATAAAGGGCTTATAAGAGAAATAAACAACAAGTATGCCACAGTTGGGCGTCTCAGCGACACCACATAAAGGGCTTATAAGAGGATAGTCACAATGAATATCCAGGAGGCAGAACCGTCCCAGGGATACTCAATAATTCAAATAATATAAAGGGTTAGTCCATAATAATAATAATCATAATCATCATAAGTCACAAGTCATGATCCATGTTCTGGTTTAGCAGTTTCTCCTCCGAAGACCGACACTAAGACCGACACTTGAACTATCCTGCATCGTAGTCCTTAACCATGGACACGGCTATTCAATAGATATAACCTCTGCAGAGGTGTACTCTTTACCCACGAGAACGGATTCCTTTAGTCCATCGGGACTAATTCCATTCTGGGTCTTTTATTTGAAAACACACCGACCGCACACACAGCTTCACTTACCGTGTGCGGAATCACCCACGACACTGTTAAGCAAAACTCTAAGTGGGAGGCTACAACCTCGATTAGCATGGGATCAAATTTATACTGCGCGCTACTAAGGGGTGCCCCCCTCTCGGTCCCAACCGGAAATGCCCATGCCCCCGGAGCAAGAGGCATGCCTACCGGATGCAGCCGGTATCTTCCACCATGGCCTCTCTGTACGGTGTGTGCCAAGAAAGGGGTTGACAACTTACTGAACTGTACCCTACCTGCGGCAGGGACAAGTGGTAGAACGAAACAAGTATGGGGGTTACTGGAACAAGACTCGATCTATGGTCGACTCAGGAGGTTTAAGTATTTCCTGCATGATTAGCATAACAAATATATTTCAACCAACAGACAGAATCACCACTCATCATACCTCATCATGCCATACCGGACACAACCATATCGACGGGGAACTAGAGACAAGCTCGTGTCTACCCAAGACAGAGACTTTCCCAGCTTCCTTCCGGTAGGCATGAAAGGCATACGAGGACGATTACTATCACAAGCATATCCATTTCCAACAGCAAATAATCTTCCTTATGCACTCATGTGTATGATCGTATCATCACATAAAATAACGAATGCTCCATGTCAAGGTGGTGTTGTAACCGTATCAAACAACACACAAAAATATTATGCCAGGGTTCAGAATGCTTGCCTTCAAGAGTATGCAAGTGGGGGTGCACTTTTTTAAAGTTACCTTCTTCTTCAAAATCCTATTTTATGAAAATTTAAATTAACACATAGTTTCAAAACAGTACAAAAAGTTGTTTTGGAAAATTTTCAAATAAATATGAAAATACACTAGAGAAAATTTGAGAAACAACAGAAAAAGAATCAAATCGATTGGAATTATATTTAAAAAGTTATAGCTAGTCAAAGTTTAGTCAAAGTCTGTTTTTTAATAAAAACAGAAAAAGAAAACGGTTCAAATGAGAATACGTTTTCGGGGCAGAGCAGACGTACTCTGGGTTTTACGCTTTCACTTAAACCAGCGCGGGCCGTCGCTGGGTCACTGACAGTGGGTCCCTTGGGCCCACTGGTCAGGTTTGACCAGTTGCCCGCGCCTCCTTTCTCCTCTGACCGAACAGAGGCGGGGCTCCGGTGATCAATGCCGGCAAATGGTGGCTCCCCACGGGACTCCGAGGGCAGGGATGGATCTGCCAGTCCAGGACGGTCCTCCCAGTGGTCGCTAGGTTGGCGGGGGTGGCCGGGGTCGCCGGCGGCGAGCTCTGCGGCGGAGGTGGCCTCGGGAGGATTTGGGGGTTTGGGCTACGGTGGCTCCCCGTCGAAGCTGAGAGGTTGGGCGGCTCCGCAAGGTCGAGGGGGGTTGGACGGTGGCACTGGATGGGCTGGGGAGGCTCTGTTTATGACGCACGGCACCGGAGCGTGGCGGCGGCCGAACTGGTCGGAGACGAGGGAGAAAGCCTCCCTCCGTCGATTGCTGGCTGTGGGGGCTTTAGAGGAATGGCTTGAGGTCGCTTTGAGGTCCTGGACGAGCTCGGGCTCCTTTATAAGCGGCCGAGTCGGTTCCATGATCGTGGATAAGAATGCCGGCGAACCGCCGTTCTGTAGCTAGGGGGCGCGTTGCGATGGCAGGCGGGGTCTGGCAGGGCGAATGGATGAGCTCGGGCTGTTCCAGGGGCAGCTGGCGGGCGAGAGTGGTTCGGGCGGCGCCGTCCATGGCAGGGGCCTACTGTGGACGCCGGCGTGCCGCCAAGGGGCTCTGACGGTGGTGCTGTAGGGCGCCAGGGGTGGCTTGGCGGGTTCTGGCGAGTGGGTGAGGACGAGGCGTAGCCCTGCGGGCGAGCAAAGGTCAAGGGCGCGGGGTGAGCGAACGCGGCAGCTCGGGTGCACCCACGTGCAAAACACGCGCTCTGGCCGCGCCCAGAGCATGCACGCCAAGCGTTCGGCAAAATGCCAAGGCATGCCATGAGGCTTGGGTGGGGTTGGGGATTAACAGGTCTAGGCTAGAGTTATCTAGTAGCTTAGTGGATAAGTTTGTTGGGTCAGAGGATCAAGTTCACAATGCAAACTAAGAATCATGTCAAATCTGGCTATGCACACAAAGTGCTCAATAGAATGTCATGGGCCCCTAGGCATCTCTTCTGGTAGCCAAACTCTCCAGATCAGGGTCTCTTTAGGTACAAGTGATGATGGCAAGGTTATTAGGGCAAAACCAGAAACTTGTTAGTGCAAGTTTTTGAGAAAATCAATTCTGGACAGAAAGTAAAGGGCATCATTGCATGGACCAAAAATACTCCAATGGGTCCACTCTCCTGGACTTAAGAGTTTTGTAGGGTGGTCTATAAGCAGGAGAAAGATCATGGGCACTAGAGCAAAATAAAATAGGGTTGCAGTAGAAAATGCCAAACTGGACCAGAGAGCAAAAGATGATGTTTTGCTCAAACTTTTCAAAGAACACCAGTGGGTTTTTGCATATAGCTGAATTATATGCATCTACTAACATCTCCCAACTTTGGTGAAATTTTTAAAGAAATATTTAAATAGGTTGTAGTGCAAAAGTGCAAACTGGACCAGATTTGAAAACTTGGGGTAGAGCTCAAAATCTCCGAATGACTAAAAGATATTTTTGCATAAAAGTGATTTAGGAACATCACATGTCATCCCCAAATTTTGGTGGAGTTTTTAAATAAATTTATCAAAGTGTTGTAGTGCAAAAGAGGTTCTAAGGCTTATGAGAAACCATTTTAAAAGAATTAAAGCTCAGTAAAAATTAATTATAGAAATAATTCCACTAATAAAAGAAATGTTTCTAGAGAGGGTATACAAGTCCAAAACCATTCTAGAGAGGGTATACAAGTCCAACAACATTTGAAAAGTTTTTTTACTTGGGGTGGAAACTCCACAACTCAGAAGAAAAGAGTGGTTCTGAATCAAAGAAAAATCCAGAAAATAAAAATTTAATTTACCAAGGCAAAATTTTAATCAATAAATCATGGTTAAATTTTTGGGGTGTTACAAAGGTTGCAGGACGGGAGAAGGTTGCGCGTGGTGGCTTGCAGGACAAGGAGAAACTTTTGACTAATGCAAGCTCTCCCTCGCTCAGGCGGTGGACGTGCAACAGTTAATTCGGTGTCAGATTGCCAGAAGCATACACTATACTACTAGTGCTATTATTGTTCGACTTCCCGAATAGGCAAATAGCCAAGCGCAAAGTTTACTAGTACTAGTACTACTACTATAGTCTATAAAGATATGTACTATACTAGTACTAGGAACAAGATGGAGGAGCGTCTGCACTCTTATTATAATTTTAAAATGTGATAAAGCAATCTTCAACACATTTGGTTCTCTTCGAGGGTTCTCGCATGTGATAATGGAAGTTGATTGCATGGAACACTCGCCACAATTCTCGCTTAATTCTGGCTCATATCCTGTTACAAATAGTAGCGCTCGGTAATATTTCCTCTTTTTTTGTTATTCAGCATGTAAACAGGTCAGCAAACCTTGCGGCGCATCTTCGTGCGAACCGTGCTTGCTGCACTTTGAATGTGGCCGAGAGCTGGCTTGATGAAACACCTCGCTTCCTACTTCTTTTTTTGCGGGGTACCTCGCTTCCTAGTGACCAGTGTCTTGGCTAATTGTCCTAAGAATGCTTATATATGAATAAAGCTCTCTCATTTACCCGCAAAAAAGATTAAGCCATATTAACCGGAAAGGAGGGAGTATGGACTAGCACTACTTTTTGGTGTGTCCCGTCAACTCGCAGTACGAGGAGAAGCTTGCAGGACAAGGTGAAGCTCGCTTACGCCTTTTGACTAATGCAACCTACCCTCGGTGGACATGCATCAGTACATTCGGTGTCAGATTGTCAGAGGCATACACTGTAGTACCCAACATGCAGAGTACCATCATTGTTCGACTTCACGAAGAGGCGAAGAGCCATGCGCAGTAGTACGAGTAGTACTACTACTAGAACCGCATGGTGGAGTGGTTGTACCCTTTTTTTTATCTTTGATAAAGTACACGTTTATTCCGGAGAAGGGCGGAAAACAGCAACCCAACATGTAATGAATGATATCGATCAACCAACCATGCTCGAATATATCTTGGCCTCCATGCGAGCCCGTCTGTGTGTTCTCGCTCCTCGTCTCTCTCAAGGAACGGTGGGTTGGCTCTTTGCCATCAATTGAGATCGGTTTGCTCACGCTCATGTCCCACATGTCAGTGATATGCCAAGATGAGGTGCGTTGGCCGACTGGCCATACGCGTACTTGGTTTTGCACCTTCATACTACTCCTCCCTCCGTCACAGTTTACAGGGCGCGCTTTATTATGATGCATTTCTCTCAATGCATTTCCACCACCAAAGAGACTTTAGACGTGTTTGGTTTAATGCTCAATTAATTAGGGCGTGATAACCGCAATCAAGTCCACAATTTTCTCTCCATGTACTGTACTACTACGGAGTGGAGTAAGTGCATGCATGTGTGTACCCGGGGTGGAAGAACTGCATGCATGTGTGTACGCATTATTCCCTCTAGTAATAGACACCGTGCTATAACCACCAATGCTATTTTTCAGGCCGATCGCTAGTCGCCTTGGTCCCATTTATTTTTTTCTTTTTCTAAAGCGCGCTGTATAAACAGTGACGGATGGAGTAGTATGAGTGGATTCAAAGAAGAGCGTATTGATGGTTGCTTCTTCAGAGCAACTTACAGTGGGAAAGGTGGGGCATATGATTTGACTGCTCATTACTCACTATTAATGCGACGCAATGACCGGGCTGAGTCTCCCATGCGGTTGTGCACTACCCCCTCGGTTCTTAAATATACTCCGGAGTATTTGTCTTTCTAGAGATTTCAACGAGTGACTACTCAAATATTTGTCTTTTTAGAGATTTCAAATGGACTGGCACATAAGGATGTATATAGACATATTTTAGAGTGTAGATTCACTCATTTTGCTCTGTATGTAGTCACTTGTTGAAATCTCTAGAAAGACGAATAGAATATTTAGGAACGGAGGGAGTACACATACGAAGCAAAATGAGTGAATCTACACTCTAAAATATGCCCGTTTGAAATTTGTAAAAAGACAAATATTTAGGAACAAAGGAGTATAATTTTGTGCATGGCACATGGACCCGGATGATGAAGAGGCTTCTGGCAATGCTATCAAGCTTCCATCATTTGTTTACATAATTGATGTACTATACAAATAATTTTCCAGCGACATGAAATTGTACAATGATGTGAGCTTTCAGATTTTGTTTCGCGTGTCTTGCCATCGATGCTCTTTCGGAAACAATAAAAAACTAACTTCCTTGCTAATGCATGTCAATTATTAGCAGATCAGAGCTAATAATTACATCACAACTGAAGACAGAGTTGTGAGAAAGTGTTAAATTAAAATTGATCCATGCTTTCATTGGCAGCAATGTCCCCCCAGCTCTGTCTAAATCAAGAAGGCATGTTGGGAAAAAAAGTAGTTGTCTGGAGCATGCAACATTCCGATCATTTTGTGCAGTTCCACTAAAATAGAGCTGAGCGTCCCTGTTCCAAAGATATTAAGTGTGATTACGATAATAGAGGACTGCTGATGAAACAATAAACACACAAATAGAAGCCGGTCACATTTGCGGTCTCTCTTAAGACTAACTAGTTGGAGAAGATAGGCTCGGAGTTGGATGAGGAGGATAGAGCAAAACCAATCTCCCTTTGTGCAGTCGCACTGAAATGTAGAGACGTTGCCCGTGTGACATTTTAGTACAACTGCACAAAACACTCTTAAGAAAAAACTGATTTGTGCAGTTCACCAAAAGGTCGCAATAGCAACGAGGTGAAATGGATAGCCCTGTTTGCAAAAAAGAGGTAGAAAGGAAACAATTACTGGCCAATAACAGTTGATGACACATGCGACGACAAAAAAGAAGCATATTCCTTGTCCTAAGGGAAGATAACAACACGGTTGTGTTTGTCTAAAACGGTGTGAGGAGGAGAACGCAATATGGAAAGTACGCCGGACGAGCCACGTTTTGGGCAAAGAACTACGGAAGATCCACATGCAGCGACGTGGGAAGACGGGCAGTGGAGCAAGGCTGGTGGGGATACCTGGAGGTCATCGGGATGTAACTAGGTGAGCGGCGGCGGGCGGAATCTGCGAGCAGGTGGCGTAGGACCTGCCGCGCCGAAGCTTGGTCAGCGAGAACGGCGTGTACCGCAGATCGGGACGTGCTGCCTCGGCACCGTCGAACGGAGAAACGATGCACTTCCTCCCTTTCCCCCGGTGGACGGGATGCGGCCGGATCAGTGACCAACGGTGAGAGAGAGAGAGAGGCCACCGCACTCCCTTTCCCCCGGCGGACGGGATGCGGCCGGATCAGTGACCAACGGTGAGAGAGAGAGAGAGAGAGGCCACTGCAGCCTTGTGTGAGATACTCTAAAGAGCGACAAAACAGGCAGGCATGCTCCATTGTATATAGTGAGCGGACTACCTTTTTCTCCATAAAAATCGTTTTATATTCTCTGTACGTGCCATTGAACGCTATAACTTTATTTAAAAATAATGCGGCAACGCATCAAGTCGAACTTTGTTTCGTGCACGCGTGGTACACGACCTCCCTAGGTAAACAACCGCTACAGGCGTTCAAATTAGCACGTGGGCTGCCATTTCGTAAAGAAATGAGCTCTACCGTGTACCAGCAAGTGTGGCTGGGCACGGCGTGAGTACGTGCACGGTGCACCTATTCTCTTCTTGTATATGTACACCACCTCGTGGGGTTGTGTGAGAGAGATACAAACCTAGAGAGATATAGTGTGTGGGTTCTTGAGAGTTTTTTTGGGGGGTCAATCAAAAAATGTAACATATGCAATGTGTGTGAAATAGAGTCCTGGATATAACATATATATAGAGGGGGCGATCCACGAGAAGAGAGTGGAGGTATCATCGGCTTGAGGTGTCCATAGAATCGAAGAGAGGATGATGTGTGTGTGTGCTGCAGCATCGATAAAGAGTGCCATCGAATTTGTGTGTGCCCACATCAAAGATATAGAGTGGCTGGCCTACTGGAACGTGAGAGGGGACAGTGCAGTTTGTCTCTGTGGCATGGATACCTACCTGCAGCACTCGACTATCGGTGTGTGGTGGGGAAAGAGGGAGGCCCAATTAACTATAGAGGTACAATGGCTGGTATATGTGTGGAGGAGGAGAGAGGCCTACCTCATGTATTAAGGAGATCGATCTGCCTCATATATTAAGGGAGATCGATCGACATCCATGCATATGTGCAGGAGAGGAAGAAGGTTGGGAGAGAGACAGAGCTAGAGTGTTGGAGGGGGTGGTAGTGGAGTTGCTTCTAATAAATGGTGGGATAGGCTTGCTAGACAAATGGAGGGCACGCCTGCAATATCAATAAGAGAGGAGATGGCTGCTTGTTGTCTGTGCACATGCGTGTGAGAGACGGGTCAGGCGGTATGCACGAATGATGAGGGGGGACGATGTGGCTGTGGTAAGCAGACGTAACTACATAGGAAGATCAATCGCCCTGTGTTAGAGAAAGGAGAGACATAACTTGTGAGGTACGTCGATCGATGGGGGGCGTAGTTAAAGTCGATCTAGGTATATGTTGGGAGATCGATCGGTATACATGCATGTGTGTGTTAGAAGCAAATGAGTCACGAGGAGAAGGATAGAGAGAGAGAGGGATGCATGTAGGAGGTGGTACAAGAGGCATACTATATCGAGGGGGGAGGAGTGTGTGAGTACGAGAACGATGCAAAGAGTGGTGGGAGTGAGGCATGGACGGTGACAAGAGAAGAGGGGAAGCTTGTGTTTGTGCTAGGAACACCTAGCTAGAGAGGCATATCGATCGATGTGTGCGGTAAAGAAGGAGTTGGGGGGCCTACACACACCGTGGGTGAACGACCTAAAGTGAAAAGATGAATTTGCGTGATAGAGCTAGAGAATGCTGAGGGAGGGTGAGAGGGATGCAGGCGTGTGCATGCACAAGAGAAAGTTAGCGCTAGCTACAAAGATAAGAGGGTTGTGTGGGTGTAAAAGATGAATAGAGATCATATATACTTCATTATAAAAAGCGAATTCGGATATTTGAAGAATTTATCATAGTGTTTTAAACCGACGCATGTGTGAATATATATAACGGTGATACACATGGTGTGGTTATGAACATGCTATACTACATTTAATATATTTTTATCTCTACTCTTATAAAAAATGGAGTTATTGATGATGGTATGCCTGCCATCCTGCATTATAGGCCGTCCGATTTATATCTGGCGGATAGCCAGGAAACTATGATGGTTGAAGTTGGCAACAATCATGATTGTAGATTCTTATTGAAATAGAGAAACGAATTCAAATTTAGTTCGAATTGCAGCGGTAGTATAGACATTTGGAATGCACTAAAATGTTGGTATGAGTAGGTTACATGCATTATATGGCAAGTGAAAAAATTTAATCGGACATAACATGGATTCATACTCCCTCCTTCCATCTATATAGGGCGTAATGAGATTTTAAGACCGCCTTTGACTATTGACAAGATTAATAGTACATGACATGCACAATGTGAAAATTATATCATTGAAAGAACCTTTCATGCAGCGAATTTAACGGTGTGCTTTGTGTAAGTTGCATGTCATATATCATTGCTCTAATATTTGGTCAAAGTTAGCATCAAAAACGCATTAGGCCCTATATAGATGGAAGGAGGAGTAGCTTTGAATAACATTTGTATAGTAAAATGGGGCAAGACTCTCTCTTTGTGTGGTGTGAATAGTTTTATTTTTTGTTTTCTTTTTGGTTGAGGAAGTGCGAATTGATTTGGTGCGTACAAGTACAATATTACTACGTTAGGCTTGTCCCTAAAATTCAACCCGCGTCTTGTTATATCCCGAAAATTCAGATAACGTGCTCTCAAAACTTGCGCCTTCACAACATGCGCCTTGCTATCCCGAAATTACAACGCGCGCGAAAAATCCCTCCAGCTGCCAAATCCCGACACGTGAAATACTACTTCTAACCCTGAGCCGAAAGGGCCGCTAGTTCAAATCGGTGGGGGGTACTTTTGTAACACACCCTACATTTTGGACAAGCGCGTCCCTAAGTCATGCTCCATCCCCTCCCATCGCCCCCTTTTCGCCATTCGAAATCCCAAGCCGCCATAACCTCTCCGCTCCAGCCGCGAAACCCCACCCCCTCTGTCCGCCACGTCACCGCTGCCCAGCCAGAGCCTCTTCCCCGACGACGTCGTCCACCGCAACAGCTCGACGTCCCTCGTCCACCTCCCCGGATGAGGATCCGTCGTCCATCTCGCCATCCCGCCGGTTCAGCCGCCCCGTCCTCCAACTCCAAGGAGCTGCTCCGACAATCGCCTCGTCTATCGCGGCTGCTCCATCCCCACAGAGCCGCCTTAACCTTCTCCACCGGAACCGCAACATCCTCACCGACTCCTCGTACGAAGCCGAGGCCTACTCGGCGCCACCAAAGAGGTTGTAAACTCATCGTATTGCACCTTCTCCTTAACTCGACCTCCCGGCGCCGACGGTGCTCCATCCCGCACCCCCATGGAGCGGCTACCTTGAAGACGGTGCCGCGGGCGACATCTCCACGGCGGCTCTCCCCCAGTGCGAGGCCCCTTCGGCGGCGGCGTCCATACCAGCCGGATCTGCTACTGCTGCTCCGGCTCTCGCTCGCTCGCTACTGCTGCTCCGGCTCTCGCTCGATCGCTCGCTCGCCCAGCTGCTGCTGCTGCTCTCCCCCTCGCTCATGCTGCTGCTCTGCTCCGATTAAGCCACACTTCAGTCGACTGAATCGACTTTTGTGTCAGTCGATTTTCAGGGGTTGGGGGCTCGCGGAGTTAAGGAAGAACCACCATTGCGGGGGGGGGGCTTGCGGAGAGATACCCACTATCTATCTTAGGGTTCAGGGTGGGGCGGGGGCCTAGAGGGCTGGCAGGGCAGCGGTGGCGAGTTGTTTCGAGTGGCGGCGGTCTTTGGGCAGCAGCGGTTCGGCCGGTGGTGGCTGGCGGCTCGAGGGGTGCAGGTTGAAGATGAACTGCAGGCCCTCCCTAAACTACATGTCAAGTGCCTCTCTGCTACCATTGCGTTCAGTTTCGACAGTAGCATTCAGATTCCACAGTAAATTTCAGTTTCGACAGTTAAGTTCAAAGTCAACTTATTTTTACCTCATCTGTTGTAGTCAGCTGGTTTTTGGTGATGTTAATTTTACATCATCTATTGGAGATGCTATTAGAATCCCACTTGAGGTTGACGATGTCTGTCTTGTGCTGCTTCAGCCTTGACGTCTTACGGCTCACCGGAGCTGCTCCAACGACGAGCGATCCATCACAACAGAAAGCGATGCCACGGATGCCGTCTACAGATTCCTCAGATCTTCCTCCACACCTCCGACAGCCACCTCTACCTCAACTGCTTCAGCGACCAACCCAATGATGCTGAGGTCGACACGGCTATTATACATTCACGTCGATCCATTAGGGCTATTTTGGTTCCACGGAAAAACGTCGATCCACTGGTTGTTACCATCACTCTAAATTTCTGCATGCTCTCCTTACATAATCTCACCATATTTTTTTCGTATGCATGTCGGATATTGTACACAGTCATGCTGAACATGTAGAGAAAAAGAGAAGAGTTTTGCGCGGCAATACAATGTCATGCAGACGTCGCTCCATGGTGGTTTCAATGGCAAACCCTCCCCACCCCTCTCCAGTTGTAATCCGAGGAAGATATCTGTTACAGGCGGATTCGGGCGCTTGTGACCACTCTCTATTTACCCCCAAGGTGTTTGCTCTACCTTGGCATGATGATGTTAGTCATATCATGCATATGTTGCCTTCTGATGCCTACTTTTGACATCATATATGTCATCCGCTTAGTTTAGACATGTTACGTAATGCCACCTGTTTAGTTTCTATATCATATATAGAATTATGCAGTCTCATGTCTTTTAGCCAGCCATAATATATGTGAAATGTGCAATGCCATCCTGTTTAACAAGGCATCATATATTTGAATGATATCTTGCCCATCCTTTTCTTCATTACATTTCCATTTGTCGACAATGTTTGTACATTAAACTACTCTTCCGTGAATCAACCATTTGGGTGGGAGATGGAAAAATCTGGAGTGAAAACAAGGCCTTGAGAGAGCAGTGCTACACGTCAAGCAAATCTCTTGTTGGGTCCCGATAGCTCCTCGGAGATGGATTCGAGACAGATGACCAGTCCTATTCCCCACCGAGGTGTATGCTCTAACTTGGCATGGTTATCTGCTCATATCATGCATACGGTGTCTTGCATTGCATAGTTTAGACATCATATACACAATATTCAACACCATGTTCTTAGTTCAGACATCATATCGAATGCCCTTTGTTTAGCATATAAATCACATATGTGAATTAAATGATGTGATCCTGGTTACTTAGATAACATGTAGGTGAATTATGTCATGCGATCCTGTTTAGTTATTCATCATATCTTTGAATTATGTTATGCTATGCTATCCAGTTTAGATAGACATCATATATGTGAAATTATGTCATGCTATCCGTTTTAGTTAAACAATATACATGTCAACTATTGCATGCCCTCTTTTTCCCACACTATCTATTGCATCTGTCTCTCATACAATGTATGTACATTCAACAATGTTTCCTGTTTATCAGCCATTTGAATTGGAGCGGGTGATGCCAGTATCTAGCGGACTAAAAACACGGTCTTCAAATAAAACAGTGCTACCTCTTGGTTGAAATAGCACCCCGGTTGTACATGCACAAGAACCAGCCCTACCACACATAACCCAAACTCTTGCAGATTGTACCCATACTGCGATGGACAGAGAACCAGCTTCACCCAATCTAACCGCAACCCCAGCCGATAGTAACCCAGTTCCTATTGACACAGCACCATCTCCACCACAGAGCTCCCAAACAAGAGCAGTTAGTAAGGCAGCTCCAGTGCCCAAAGGCCAAGACTATCACGGCGAACCCCAACTCCACCAGTTTATACGCCTATTCACGTGGAGGAAGCACAACCAGCTAGTCGTAGTTTAGCATCTATCGCATTTGATGTTGTTAAATCGTATGTGTATCTTCCCATCTTGAAAATATTATCTCAAGATGAAGGAAAATGCCATTGCAGGTGTTTGTCCAGAGTTATGTGTAAGTAATGTTATTCATGGCAATTACTTTGCTTCGTCCCATACATCCTACCTCCATGATGGTTATAATACAACAAATTTTCCCATTTTCTCTATAGAGAAGGACCGATTTGGAAACTCAGGATGAGGTAACCTGTGCTAATACCTCTGCTATCTTCAAGAATGCTTGGTGGCGATGTCGAATTACTCAAGAAAACATACTTCACCGGCAAAAGAAACTCATCAAATTCCCTTACGTTCTCCCGAGACACATTCTTTCGGACGATGATCGGGAACGCCTTGTTCTATCTTGGTCCCGAACCAAGAATGTGGTAAGGTCTATGAGATCATTTTCTATTTTTAAGTATTATATTCTTGCGTCTTACTGTACTCTGTTCATGTAGAACAAGTGCCTAAACCTGAAGAATAACTATACTAATTTAAGATTCCATTGCTATCATAGTTCAAAAAAGCGCTAGGCATTAATTGTGCGTTTTGCCACCGCCTTGCGCTTTACTGACCAAAGTGCATGCTTATGCGCAGTTATGCATAGATTAAGCGTAGTTATGCGCAATGCGTTTTGTCAACGCCTAGAGCCTAGGCGCGCTTAAGCGCTCGCTTAGGCGCGCCTTTTTTAACTATGATTGCTTTGCTCTTGTATCATTGTATTTACTCATACAAACTTATTTTTAAACTGAAGGATCCAATCGAAACTCCAATGGCACAACAGGTATGTTCATGCATGTTTCTTTAACAGGTTTGCTCTTATCAATAGCTTTGTTGATTTGGATTTCAATTGTGTATATAGTTGACTTTCATATCATGCACATTACTAGCATCACAACAGAGCCAATAGTGTTGTAGTACATGTAGACCCGTGGTACCCGTCTGAAATCTTGTTGTGCCATGTAGTTTCCCACGCTTTGTATTCTTTCACTGCTGCTTTGTCTTGAACTGATATGATTTGAACCGTGTCTCTATTTTGATTTGGCAAGACAATGCAGTGACCATAGGACATAGATATATGTTTGTTTGATGCTTTTATTATGTACTAGTACTTGGCAATAGAAGACTTGGTAGTTTAATCCTGTCCACCTTACTAATGAACTGGTTCACCGAAATGAGTTTCATATACTAGTACATGCTAAACTTGTTATGTGTCTGCTTGTTTCTTCTTTTAGAATGCTGACAAAATATTGGGAAAGAGTGCCTTATTAAGCAATGGTAAAGGAAGTAATGCAGATAAGGTTCAGGATAGTGACACATCCTTGTTGGCCTCCAACAAAGCTGATAAAACAGCTAAGGAAGACTATCTTGAAGACAGCAAGACAACCCCAAAGTCCTGTCTTGGTTTAGTGTTCAGTTACTGGCCACTACCGCTTGCACAAGCTATTCAAACTCACTTTCTCGAATCAGTTTGGTTTCTTGAGTCTCAACTACAAGTTGAAAGACATCGATCAGGTGTCTGCGACAAGAAGCGGAAGGACTGCGGAAGTCCCTGGAGCATTCAGATGCATACTTGCTGGTGCAACAGCAAGCGTTGGAGGATTTTAGCGCCAAACAGGACAAAGCTAATCAGCTTGCTAAGCTTATTGTCAGCATGGTGGATACCCAGGATAACATTTCTTGAGCTCTTCTAAAGTTGTTTCAGCTATGCTCTTGTTTTGCTGCCGCGTTTATTTGCACTGGTGGCCAATTTTGACGGCCAGTGTATGTAATGTGCTGCTTTGTTCCCTATATTTGCACTGGTGGCGAACTTTGATGCCCAGTGGATGTAATATGTGTAATAGCGGTAATAGGCTAGCGTTAATTTCTTGCTTATTTTATTTCCTTATTATCTTGTTTAATTGTTTGCTTGTAGTCACTGCAGTTCTTTTTCTGTTTTTTCTAGTGGCCACAATAGCTTATTTTTGGTAACTAGGCCAAAATAATCATGGCAACACACGGACTGTTGTAACCATGGGTCTCCTGCAGGCCGTATGATCCATGGGCCTTGGTCCGGCCGTAGGATCCATTGGCCTTCTATACGGGCCGTAGGATCCATCGGCCTTCTATACAGGCCTTAGGGTCCATGGGCCTTCTACGGGCCATAGGGTCCATGGGCCTTCTACGGGTCGTACGATCCACGGGCCTTCTACGGGCCGTACTATCCATGGGCCTCATATGGGCCGTAGGATCCATGGGCCTTCTACGGGGCATATCATCATTTCGCCAATCATGGGACGTACTATTCGTGGACCATAACGGGCCGTTAATAGGCCGTATTTGATAACTCTATGAAAACAGCCCAACGGGTTTTTTTACATGAAAATGGCCCAACGTATTAACGGTCTGCAAATGAGCCGACTGTAACGATGGGCTGAATTTCGCCCACAAGCAGAAAATGACAGTAATTGGCCGTATGTAACCAAATGCCGCAAATGAGCCCAATAATCAATGGGCCCTGAGAAGGCCGAAAGATAATTTGGGCTGGAAACGGCCCAATGGAATAACAGGCCATTAATGGGTATAAAGTGATACATTGTTCATTACGGGCCAGTTTCACCACGGGCCGTTAATGGGCCAAGAGTTACAAAGGTCCTCATATGGGTCGAAAGAAGTCATGGGCCACACATGGGCCGGAAGTTAAAACGGGCTGAATCATATTGGGCGGCCGGATGACGCTCTCGGGCCTAATTCGGATTGGGCGAACGGGCCTTGGGTTGGCGGGCTGTAAATGGGCTATATGCGAACAGGCCGTTAACGAGCTTTCCATGGGCGGCCGCCACCTTTGACCAAGTCAAGCGGGCGGCCTTTTCACGAGAATGGGCCTCTGTTGGGCCATGCCACGTGTCGCCGTATCATAGGCGCCTTCGTCCAATGAGCGGATGACATCTGTCCCAATGGTGTGCCGGCACGTGTTTCCTCCAGCCAATGATGATTTTACACGTGGAAAATCCCCATTGGTCGGGGCTGTTAACGGGTTATCGGATCCAAAACCCGACCTGATAGCTTAACGGCATTCCGTTACGGTGGATGCCACGTATCGGTCACCCTTGACGAAAGCACTTCTGTGACACGCGATTTATCGTCATGGAAGTGGACACTTCCGTGATGATAATTTTGGTAATGTCATGGAACACTTCTATGACAGCACATGTATGACTATCTTGATTCTGTCATAAAATCGTCATGGATGTACATGCATGACAAAAAACGCGACCTACTGTGACAAACATGTATCATCACGGAAGTGTATTTTTTTTGTAGTGAAACCTTGCAGACAAGCAGCTGGACGGAGCTATCTTGGCTAGCTAGCGGCCGCGAGCGCCGGACGGAGCTGGCATCCGGGCTGCCGCAACATGGGCTCCGCACCGCCGGCGGTTTTGACCTTGCCTTTTGCCGGCGGCGGTAGCTGCGTCCCATGGCCGAGGATGACTAGGTGGACGGGCCAGAGGTAGGAGGTCACTCGGGGATTTTTGCGCAGACTGACATGTAGGTCCCACAAGTCATAACGCCCGGTCGAATAGAAGGTGTTGACTTAATGAGCGACATGGGCCCTGTCAGAGGTTAGAGTTAGATTCTAACCCTGAACTAACTCTAACCAAAGTGGTGTTTGGATGGCAGGGTTAGATTGACAACAAATGTATCCAAACAGGGCCATGGGTTGAAACGTGCCTATAACGACACTTCTGTAGAGTAGTCGTTTCTTGGTAGGGCTGGTTGGTAAGAGCATGTACAATGGTTGATAAGGTAGTCTTATCTTAAGTCTGCCATGTATGCAAGTGGTAGTAGTTTCTTGGCATTTTAGTGGTTTCTTGCATTATTAGGGGTTTCTTGAAAGGAACAATGCACGTACTACTAGCAACAAAAGGCGATTCTAGGTTGCGTTGTACTCCAACGAGTACTACTAGTGGTCGCGGGAGTGTATACCTTGTTTTGTGGGTTCGATCCGGCGAGCATACGGCCTTTTTTTAAATAGTAACTTCGCTGCGAGCCAATATTTTACGGGTAGTTTGAGTTTTGAAGTCAAGCGGACGTGCGGCACCAATCTGGGTGCCTTTGGATAGCCTAACCACGTGAGCGGGTTTTCCTTCCCAGCATCTCGTGGCCCGGTGTGCTCGCCCTAGCCGCACCTCGCTTGCAGCTTCCTCATCGACTAGTAGCATATTTAAACTAGCGCCTCCCAATTAAGCCCGAGGAGCCAGAAAAGCTTGGCGGGGCATTGGGAACTGTGCAATATGGCTCTGTACGCAAAGTGCTCTACTACTACTCTGTAGCTTGTGGCGTTGCATGCATGGACTTCACTCCATTATTGGCTCTACTATAAAAGAAATTCCTCTTGACGTGTTTTTTAAAAACGGAGGCAAAAGCCTTGCTTCATATCATTCATAAAGAAGGAACTACTAACAAAGTTCGACGAGATCCATTACACCTCCACAAATGGAAGCGAAAAGCCTAGTCTCGCTGTATCAAATAACTCAAATATTCTGCCCCCGCAGTAACCGTCGCTGATAAACAGGCTGCTAGTGTGTGCGTGAGAGGAGCGGCTGAGTAGGCCAGCTACGTGAGAGGAGCGGCTGAATAGAGCACCGAGAGTACCCACTAGGAAACTACGCAGGTGTAATTTCCCTGCATTGATAGTACAGCGATGGTTCTAGAGAACATTAGTACCCTCTGCTTCCAACTGTAGCTCCTTGGCCCTGAGATTCAAGAGTTCAAAACTGGTGCACTATACAAGACTAGATTAGAAGTACAGTACATCGCACTACTAGTTGAGAAAAAGTAGTACTAGTACTGCTACAGTACGAGTATGTACTCCTCCATCACATAATGTAAGACGTTTTTTGACACTAGTTGACGTGTACAAAAAATAGCAAAAACATACCCAAAATTTCTTCAGTGCGCACCACCGGATGAACGACATGCTGGGACACGCTATCCCTGATTTATGCCGCTTCAGCTTGGATGAGTCTCCATCGTGTGGAACCGGACTAGAAAGCTGCGACAATGATTCCCGTTGCCCACCGCTATGGATCGTGCCTTCCATGAAGAACACCTGGGACTGGAACCTGGAGGAGGACATGTAGCCCATCTATAACGTGTAAGTGGAGCACGTAATTGTGAACAGTAGCGCTGTGAATATATGTAGACTAGTCGTGCACAAATTGATCACATGAATTGGAGATAAACTTGTGTGGCATACTGGCATTTGTCCTTTAGAATTTATTACTAGTAAATGTGTTATGTGTACGTGCAACTTGTGTGGTTGTTTCACGGGCTCCAACACGCTCTTTGAGAAAAAAAAGGTGGCACAGCTTTGGATATACGTGACGTGGCGGCATCATACAGTAGCATCATTCGCTATAGTTGTAGTACACTCCTACCAGGATGAAAACTCCGATAAAACCTTGTGCTTGGCTCTTTGCCTCTTCGGGAGGTTCAACAGTTCGTACTCATGTGAACCTTGCACTTGGCTCTTCGCCTCTTCGGAAGGTCCAACAATGATGATACTACAGTACAATATGCTTCTGGCAATCTGACACCGATTGAACTGCTGCACGTCCACCACGAGGGCGAGGGTGAGGGCGAGGGAGAGGGAGAGGGAGAGGGTGATGTAGTCAAAATCCTCTCCTCGTCTTGCGAACCACCGCACGCGTGGGCGAGGGAGAGGCGTTGTAAGCAAGCTTCTCCTCGTTCGGTGAGTTGACGAGACACATCAAAGCAGTACTAGTACTACTAGTCCATACTGCGTCCTTTCCGGTTAATATGGCTTAATTTGAAATGAGAAAAATACACTGGCAGTCAACGTATGCAACAATACGCTCTTTACGGTCACTATATATAGTTTTGCGGTGATTATACGATCACTAGCATCGTAGAGCACCGTATTGCACCCTACTGACAGGCCACATAGTCGACGTGGCACTTTGTTGACTGGTTAAATTGTCACCTGGTTTCTGGGTCCCGCCTGTTAGTTGGTAGAGCAAAGAAATCAGTTAAACAAAACTTTACGCAGGCGCGACAGGAGTCCAACCCTTGCGCGCGAACCACCCTGGCTGTGTATGTGAGTGCATGCACGTGTACTCCCACGGTCTTCCAACAAAGAGTGTACATCGGCTAAAAAACAATGAGTGTAGTACATGATGTACATCTACACTTCCAATGCATTTAGCCTTTAATCCAAATCGATATTGATTGACTGATGCACCAACTTGTGCTCTAGGTATAGGCTACATGTCTATCCTTAATTACAGAATGCAACGGCCTTCATTTAATCTTCTTCTCTCAATGGTCACATGCACACATAAGTCTACTACTTTTGGGCGTTAATTATGCCCTGGTCAATGTGTAAATCTCTAAATGTACAGTCTTTCACGGACGTAGGGAGTAGGTTGAGCACCTGAGCGTGAGCGTGTGTGTTGCGTCGTGTGCTGTGTGCCGCATGGGTGCGTGAGTGTTGCGTGCGTCCATGTGTACGTGTGAGTGTTGCATGTTGCATGCATGCATGCATGCATGGGGCTTACTCCCTCCCATTGACATGTTCATATTTCAAGCTTCCTCTGTTCCCTCCATATGGTGATACTCCCTCTGTTCCCAAATATGGAGTAAAAGCCTCCCTCTGTTCCCAAATACGGAGTATTTGTCTTTCTACAGATTTCAACAAGTGACTAGGTACGGAGCAAAATGAGTGAAGTGGCGTGAGGCATAGGGATCTTGTAGAAAGGAAGTCTTCATGATCCATTCTTCTCCATCTCGGTCAGAGAGAACTATTCAACTAGTCTTCGCAGTGAAGTGACAATACACGTTGCAGCAGATGGGACACGTAATTAATAAGCTAAACCAGCGTGTTGGTGTTACTAAATCAGCCTTACCCAATACTGCCATCATGTTTGCCAGTAGAGCATGCTTCCGCAAATACGCCTACACACCTCTGTCCTCCATTAACTGAACTATGGGCCCTCCTGTGGTAGACCCACATGTCATCGGTGTAACTATTTACACTCCGAAGGACGGTATATCCTGGTAGTAGTACTAGTAGAATTGAGATTTAATGCAATTTCTTCCATGTCTTCCACTCTTCTTCCTCCTCTCTTCTTCTTCCTCCTCTCTTCCCCATCGTCGGCCGCACACCATTTACCCCGCTCCTTTGCTTTCGCCCGCGCCATCTTCCTTGGTAGCTCATGCGTACCATATCCCCGAGCTCACTTTGCGCCCACGAGGAGAAGCTTCTTCGCTCGCCTACCAATCCACTTCCCGCTTGCTCGCAGCACCAAAACCCCAATGGCAGAACCGATGACACACGAGTCGTGATTGGAATTCCTTCCCCGATGTTCTCTTGGAGCAAATCTGTAATCGTATGGACCTACTCAGCACCGTCCGTCTGGCTGCATGCTCAGTGTCTTTGTACCGTCTACTCATGTGCAACCGGCCGGCTCTTTTCAAGACACCCTGCTGGCTGATGCCGGATCCTCGCAGGTGGCCCAGACACCAACTTGACGATCCTACGGAGGTTGCCGTGGTGCCCCTCGACATGCTACCACTACCCGTCCACCTGTCCTTCATGCGCGACCACTACTGGGCGGGCATGAAGGCCAACTGGATCGTCCTCATCCACCAATCTGGTAGTCCGTGGCGTCTCATGGATATCTACACCCAGCGAGAGATCACCCTTCCATCCTTGGATATCGCCGCCATCGAGCCTCGCGGCCCGCCGGACACTCCTGCCTACTACGCACGAGACGCGTCAAGCTTTTGGCTCGACCTCTATTTGCTGAAAGTTGTAATCTGTGAAGTGCCCACACCATCAGAAGACTACATGGATTACAAGCTCATTGCCTTGTTCAACATGGGATTAGTCTATCTGGAATCCGGTCGCCATACATGGTTATGGCTCATCATCAATCCTATTGAGGCAACATTTACATCGATGCTATAGTGCACGATGGCATCGTTTACGCGATCGACCTTTAGATTGGCTGCCTATCTTTGGTGGAATCTATTGTCGTGTAATTGTTCTATCTCATCTCATCTTTACCTTATGAATACGACTGCCTGTTCATTGTTACAAATTTAGAATAGATAGTATGTCTATAACCACATCATTGCTATATGTTCCTCTCAATTCCTAGATTTTTATGACCACATATGTTATTGTTAGAGTTGATATGAGACCAATTGGCATCTAATGATTGTTAGAATACATATTATGAGCATAACATCATGATTGCTATATGTTACTCTCATTTCCAAGATTTTTATAACCACGCATGTTATTGCTTAGAGTTGATACGAGAACAGTAGTAGTAAGTGTTATGGTAGAATATGAGTAGGCTCTGTCATAGCTGTTTTCCTCTCATTGTTACATGATGTTTGAACCATGACATATTGCTAGAATATGAAAGCCATTGGCTTATTTTTTTAACTTGGGGTATGATTATGACCATGGCATTGCAATTCTCTGTCTATGATATGTGTCACTGTTATAATAATCTTAATTCCACACATACTCTGAACATGATTGTTTATTTTTGTCCTTTTGGTCTCCAATTTGAATTGTTGCAGCAGACGCAAATGCGCTGGCCTTCATGATTCCAAGACCTGGAATCATACCAGCCGATGGGTGGTGGTTTATCGCTTGTTCAGCTGACGGCGGTCATTTGATGCTCATTCGCACGTACCAATTGACCAAATCATTACATCAAACCACATGCAGTACAATGCGTGGGGCATTCGTGACATTGATGGCTATGGCTGCTTTGTGTTTGAGAAATATCCCAGCTCCGTTGGGCCGGGCGTATTCAACTGGAGGCAGGTTTACAGCCTCGGCAACCATTCCTTGTTCCTCGGGCTCAATTATCCGATCATCCAACCAATCATCGATCATATCACCGGTGATGATTACCGTGCTATGCAACTTCCATTCGCCAGGGGGGACTGTGTTTACACATCATACCATGGGTTTCATGAATCACCATATCCAGAGATTCGTTGACACAGCTTGTTGCCAGATAATCTTCAGTGTGTGAAAGGCATCAAGCTTCCATGAGATGGACTGCTTTTGCAAACCCGACATGCGGCGATGTGGTTCATGCCAACAGCAAATATGCACAACTTGATTCGTGCTGATATCTAGACTGATCCATGTATTCTGCTGCTGTAGCATGGCCCTCTTTTGTTGGATATTATGTACTGTTGTTAGTTTGAAGCACTCCTCTGGTTTGAAGGATAGATACCTTCCTGGGATCAAGTGCATTCTAACTCACCTGCGTAGGATGTACTGATAATGATGATGGAGATGTTGTGCAGAAGCCATATATATCAATTAGGCTTCAAGTGCGTACTTGTTAGTTAAACCTATGGTTAAAATGTGACACTAAATACAACTAGTAAGTAGTACAGTAGCAGTACTAGTATACGTCGGTCAAATTATTCATCATGTCCACACATTGAATTGACGTGACAACATGCTGCGCGTGAGGTGACACAAGAATCCCGACGGCGTGTTCGGGTATTCTGGACTTCAGATTTGGAGTACCACTTATCTATCAAAATCTTTCATCATTCACTTAAAATAGTCGGTTGATCATACATTGAGTACCATGTAACTGGAATTACCGATGCAAGTCGAAGAAGGATTGGCCGGTGCTGCCGGCTGGCGTCAAGTTCGATCCGACGGATCAGGAGCTGATCGAGCACCTTGAGGCCAAAGTGAGTGCTGACAGCGCGAGATCTCGCCCTCTCATCGATTTGTTCATACCAACCATCGACAGCGAGCACGGCATATGCTACACCTAGCCTGAGAAACTTCCAAGTAAGACACCGATGGGCCATCTACTTGCACAAACATATTCCTTTGTTTATAGCTCTATTTTTCTTTTTAGATGCAGACCTGGTGAAGCAATTAAAATTTGACAGTTAATAAAAAGTGAAACAAGTGACTGCGACGTGCCAAAGATGTTATGAAAATGCCAACTACGTACACTAAAACTTGTATTCGACAATACTGCAGGTATCACACTGAGTGGCCTAAGGAAGCATTACTTCCAGCGCAATTCCAGTGCATTCAAAAGGGGCACGTGGACGTGTCGCAAGATACAGTCGGAGTGCGGCATGCACACAATGTGGCACAAGACCGGCAATACCTTGCCGGTGATGGTCGCGGCCGGCGACGGGCAGCAAAAGGTTACGTGCTGCACACCAACAAGAACTTCGACCAGCAGAGGACCAACTGGGTGATGCACTAGTACCACCTCGGGGACCTGGAGCAAGAGAAGGAGCGGGAGCTGGTCCTCTGCAAGATTTTCTACCAGACGAACACTAGGGCTAGGAGTAAAAAGATTATAAGTTAGTTTGGTATTGGTAGTTGTACTACCTTGTCATCCGCAAGTTGGTATTGTTGTTAACGATCTTTTGGTATGAACTTGCATTTGCTTCCAACCATCATGCCGAGGGTCGACGTGGATATAAAGCTGAATCATTTGTTTCGAAACGAATTTTCGGGCACCTGATTTTTATTTGATGGGTAGCATAAGCACCTGCCGTTCGAATTCCCAGTTCTCCAATTTTTTTGAAACAAGTGCATGCACTTATTATCACGATGAAAAAACAATATCCTTGTTGCATCCCAGTTATCAGTCTGTACTTGCAGAATTCTCTCGTTTATTGACCATGTATATTGTTTTTTTTAGGTCGAGCAAGTTTCAACTGGGCTGTAGACTGCCTAGGCTTGGTTTTGTTTTTAACAGGCCCAGCCCATGACGACAACGGGGCATAAAGATCCAGCAGGTATCTACTAGCCTCTAGCCCACCAGCGTTAGTTATATTTTGTCTTACAACATCCGCAGGTAGTTTTTTTTACTGAATCAAACACACAGCCCAGTTCTATTTTCCTCCTCCGGCCTCCACCTGCGACTGTTCATGCACGGGCTCCTGTTCATCCAGCCTCCATCGGGCGCTACTCCACCGGCTATTGTTCAACCACCCCTCTCCATGGGCTCCTATTCAACCACCCCTCCACGGGCTACTGTTCATCCACCCCTCCACCTTCTACTGTTCATCCAGCCCTCCACGGGGTCGTCCTGTTCATCCAGCCCTCCACGGGGTCCTGTTCATCCAGCCCCAACCAGCTCGATCGATCGGGGTCCTATTCATCCAGAGGCAACGCCACGGGGTCCTGTTCATCCACTCCCACCACTCACTGTTCATCCAACCCCCCCTCCCCCCACAATGCTCACTGTTCATCTAGAGGCAGCATCGATCGGCTTCAGTTAGCAGCAGTAGCGAAGGAATCGCTGGATCGGGTTAAGTTAACAGCCATCGATCGATCACTCGGGTTCAGTAACGCGTAGTCTGTAGTGCAATCGCTCGGGTTCAGTTAGAGCCCAATGCCTCGCTCAGGTTCAGTTAGAGCCAACGCCTCGCACACACGCGCGTACGTGTATGAGAGAAACGTGCATCGCTAGGCCCCCGACCACCCACCGTAATCGGGAACTCGCCGAAATTTTCCTCGCCCTCGCTTCTACCACGGTTTTTTCCATCATGGACGGCCCAAAGAATGTCATGCAGTTGCGTCTCTGGCCCGCCCAGGATGAAAAGCGCATTTTCTGTCATGATTTTTTTCATAGAAGTAGGACCCACCACATCTATGATGATACCGAGTTTTGTCACAATTATCGTCATAGAAGTGTCATAAGTATGACAGGAAAAAAATTCGTTCGGCCCAAAATGTCACGGATGTGTATTTTTTTGTAGTGATACGTGCATGCTACGGGACTTGCAAACTTCAACACAAGTATTTCTCAAATTCACAATTACTCAACTAGCACAACTTTAATATCACTACCTCCATATCTCAAAACAGTCATCAAGCATCAAACTTCTCTTAGTATTCAATGCACTTATAAGAAAGTTTTTACTAATCTTGGATGCCTATCATATTAGGACTAATTTCACAATTTAAGCAAATTACCATGCTGTTTTGAAGGACTCTCAAAATAATATAAGTGAAGCATGAGAGACAATAGTTTCTATAAAACAAAACCACCACCGTGCTCTAAAAGATATAAGTGAAGCACTGGAGCAAAAACTATATAGCTCAAAAGATATAAGTGAAGCACAAAGAGTATTCTAATAAATTTCGAATCATGTGTGTGTCTCTCAAAAGGTGTGTACAGCGAGGATGATTGTGGTAAACTAGAAATCAAAGACTCAAATCATACAAGACGCTCCAAGCAAAACACATATCATGTGGTGAATAAAAATATAGCTCCAAGTAAAGTTACCGATGGACGAAGATGAAAGAGGGGATGCCTTCCGGGGCATCCCCAAGCTTTGGCTTTTTGGTGTACATGAATTTACCTTGGGGTGCCTTGGGCATCCCCAAGCTTAGGCTCTTGCCACTCCTTGTTCCATAATCCATCCAATCTTTACCCAAAACTTGAAAACTTCACAACACAAAACTCAACAGAAAATCTCATGAGCTCCGTTAGCGAAAGAAAACAAAACACAACTTCAAGGTACTGTATTGAACTCATTCTTTATTTATATTGGTGTTAAAACTACTGTATTCCAACTTATCTATGGTTTATAAACTCTTTTACTATCCATAGACTCATCAAAATAGGCAAACAACACACGAAAAACAGAATCTGTCAAAAACAGAACAGTCTGTAGTAATCTGTATCTAAAGCAAACTTCTGGAACTCAGAAACATCCACCAAAATAGAAAGACCTAGATAATTTGTTTATTGATCTACTGCAATTGGAATCAGTATTTTATTACATTCTGGTGATTTTTAACAATTGTTTTCGTGAACAGAAAGTTTCTGGAATTTCCAGCAAGATCAAATAACTATCATCCAAGAAGATCCTATAGGTTTCACTTGGCACAAAATCTAATTAAAACATAAAAACACATCTAACCAGAAGCTACATGGATTATTTATTACTAAACAGAAATAAAAATCAAGAAACTAAAATAAAATTGGGTTGCCTCCCAACAAGCGCTATTGTTTAACGCCCCTAGCTAAGCATAAAAGCAAGGATAGATCTAGGTGTTGCCATCTTTGGTAGGCAATCCATAAGTGGCTCTCATAATAGATTCATAAGGTAATTTTATTTTCTTTCTAGGAAAGTGTTCCATGCCTTTCCTTAACGGAAATTGGAATCTAATATTTCCTTCCTTCATATCAATAATTGCACCAATCGTTCTAAGGAAAGGTCTACCAAGAATAATAGGACATGAAGGATTGCAATCTATATCAAGAACAATGAAATCTACGGGAACATAATTCCTATTTGCAACAATAACAACATCATTAATTCTTCCCGTAGGTTTCTTAATAGTGGAATCCGCAAGATGCAAGTTTAGAGAACAATCATCGAATTCATGGAAACCTAGCAAATCGCACAAAGTTTTTGGGATCATGGAAACACTAGCACCCATATCACACAAACCATAGCATTCATGATCTTCAATTTTAATTTTAATAGTAGTCTCCCGCTCATCATAAAGTTTTCTAGGGATAGAAACTTCCAACTCAAGTTTTTCTTCATAAGATTGCATCAAAGCATCAACAGTATGTTTAGTAAAAGCTTTATTTTTTACTATAAGCATGAGGAAAATTTAGCACGGATTGCAACAAGGAAATACAATCTATTAAAGAGCAATTATCATAATTAAATTCCTTGAAATCCAAGATGGTGGGTTCATTGATATCTAAAGTTTTGACCTCTTCAATCCCACTTTTACCAATTTTTGCATCAAGATCTAAAAACTCCGAATTTTTGGGACGCCTTTCAACTAAAGTGGACTCATCTCCAGTCCCATCATTATCAAGATTCATATTGCAAAACAAAGATTTAATAGGATACACATCAATAACTTTTAGATCTTCATCTGTATTCTCATAAAAACTAGAAGAACACGCTTTTACAAAGCAATCATTCTTAGCACTCAGCAATGGAAATTCTCATGGCTTTGAGAGACTCATTGATGTCATGCTTAGGTGGAATAGATCTAAGTTTCAAAGAATCAACACCAAGAGAAATTATATCCACGTTCCTAGCCACTTCATCAATCTTAGGCAATTTTTCTTCAAGCAAAGCATTGAAATTCTTTTGAGAAATCATAAATTCTTTAACACTAGTCTCAAAATCAGAGGGAAACTTATTAAAATTTCCATAAGAGTTGTTGTAGGAATTATCATAATTATTAGAGGAATTACTAGGGAACGGCCTAGGATTAAAATTTCATCTATAGGCGTTGTTACCAAAATTATTCCTACCAACAAAATTCACATCCATAGATTCATTATTATTCTCAATCAAAGTAGACAAAGGCATATCATTAGGATCGGAAGAAACACTCTTATTAGCAAACAATTTCATAAGTTCATCCATCTTTCCACTCAAAACATTAATTTCTTCTATCGCATGCACCTTTTTACTAGTAGATCTTTCGGTGTGCCATTGAGAATAATTAACCATAATATTATCTAGGAGTTTGGTAGCTTATCCTAAAGTGATTTCCATAAAAGTGCCTCCCACGGCCGAATCTAAAAGATTTCTAGAAGCAAAATTCAATCCGGCATAAAAATTGTGTATAATCCTCCACAAATTCAAACCATGAGTAGGGCAATTACGTATCATTAATTTCATCCTCTCCCAAGCTTGTGCAACATGTTCATGATCATGTTGCTTAAAATTCATAATATCGTTTCTAAGGGAGATGATTTTAGCGGGAGAAAAATACTTAGAGATAAAAGCATCTTTGTACTTGTTCCAAGAATCAATACTATTTTTAGGCAAAGACGAAAACCAAGTTTTAGCACGATCTCTAAGCGAAAAAGGAAATAGCTTCAATTTAACAATATCATTGTCCACATATTTCTTCTTTTGCATATCGCACAAATCAACAAAGCTATTTAGATGGGTAGCGCCATCTTCACTAGGAAGGCCGGCGAATTGTTCTTTCATGACAAGATTCAGCAAAGCAGCATTAATTTCACAAGATTAAGCTTCGGTAAGAGGAGCAATCAGAGTGCTAAGAAAATCATTATTGTTGGTATTGGCAAAGTCACAAAATTTAGTATTGTCTTGAGCCATTGTGACAAACAAGAAATCCAACACACAAGCAAACAAGAGGCAAGCAAAAAAGAGGCGAACGAAAAAAAGAGGGCGAATAAAACGGCAAGGGTGAAGTGTGGGAGAGGAAAACGAGAGGCAAATGGCAAATAATGTAGTGCGAGGGATAAGAGTTTGTGATGGGTACTTGGTATGTCTTGACTTGTGCATAGACTCCCCGACAACAGCGCCAGAAATCCTTCTTGCTACCTCTCGAGCACTGTGTTGGTTTTCCCTTGAAGAGGAAAGGTTGATGCAGCAAAGTAGCGTAAGTATTTCCCTCAGTTTTTGAGAACCAAGGTATCAATCCAGTAGGAGGCCACGCTCAAGTCCCACGCACCTACACAAACAAATAAGAACCTTGCAACCAACATGATAAAGGGGTTGTCAATCCCTTCACAACCACTTGCAAAAGTGAGATCTGATAGAGATGATAAGGTAATACTTTTGGTATTTTTATGATAAATACTAAAAGTAAAGAAAGCAAAATAAACTGTAATAGAAATAACTTGTTGGCGGGAGATTAATATGATGGAAAATAGACCCGGGGGCCATAGGTTTCACTAGTGGCTTATCTCAAGATAGCATAAGTATTACGGTGGGTACACGAATTACTGTTGAGCAATTGATAAAATTGAGCATAGTTATGAGAATATCTAGGTATGATCATGTACATAGGCATCACGTCCGTGACAAGTAGAGCGACTCCTGCCTGCATCTACTACTATTACTCCACACATCGACCGCTATCCAGCATGCATCTAGAGTATTAAGTTCATAAGAATGGAGTAACGCTTTAAGGAAGATGACATGATGTAGAGGGATAAACTCATGCAATATGATGTAAACCCCATCTTTTTATCATCGATGGCAACAATACAATACGTGACGTTTCCCCTACTGTCACTGGGATCGAGCACCGCAAGATTGAACCCAAAGCTAAGCACTTCTCCCATTGCAAGAAAGATCAATCTAGTAGGCCAAACCAAACTGATAATTCAAAGAGACTTGCAAAGATAACCAATCATACATAAAAGAATTCAGAGGAGATTCAAATATTGATCATAGATAATCTTGATCATAAACCCACGATTCATTGGATCTCGACAAACACACCGCAAAATAAGATTACATCGAATAGATCTCCAAGAGAATCGAGGAGAACTTTGTAATGAGATCCAAAAAGAGAGGAGAAGCCATCTAGCTAATAACTATGGACCCGAAGGTCTGAGGTAAACTACTCACACATCATCAGAGAGGCTATGGTGTTGATGTAGAAGCCCTCCGTGATCAATGCCCGCACCCCAGCTGAGAGCTCGTAAAAGGCCCCAAGATGGGATCTCACGGGTACAGAAGGTTGCGGCGGTGGAAATAGGGTTTTGGCTCCGTTTCTGATGATTTGGGGGTACGTAGGTATATATAGGAGGAAGAAGTAGGTCGGTGGAGCCACGAGGGGCCCAGGAGGGTGGAGGGCGCGCCCAGGGGGGTAGGCGCGCCCCCTACCTCGTGGCTTCCTCGTTGGTTGCTTGAAGTCCACTCCAAGTCCTCTGGATCACGTTTGTTCCGAAAATCATGTTCCCGAAGGTTTCATTCCGTTTGGACTCCGTTTGATATTTTTTTCTGCGAAACACTGAAATAGGCAAAAAAACAACAATTTGGGTTGGGCCTCCGGTTAATAGGTTAGTCCCAAAAATAATATAAAAGTGTATAAATAAGCCCATTAATCATCCAAAACAGAATATATAATAGCATGGAACAATCAAAAATTATAGATACGTTGGAGACATATCACCCACTATAAGAGAATCATAAACGTATAGCAACACCCTACAGCGGGAATCCCTCACGCTTGCGTGACACGGAGGGCACAATAGGACAGCACCAAAATAAAACATACAACTCATACCAATCTATATCATCAATCAACCCAAAGACAAAGGATATCTACTCAAAACATCATAGGATGGCAACACATCATTGGATCATAATATGTGGCATAAAGCACCATGCTAAAGTAGGGATTACAGCGGGGTGCGGGAGAGTGGACCGCGTAAAAGAGATGAGGATGGTGATGATGATGGTGATGTTGATGAAGACGATCACCGCGGCGATGATTCCCCTCCCGATGGCACTCCGGCGCCACCGAGAGAGAGGAGGAGAGGTTCTCCCCCTTGTGCTTCCTCCTCCATGGCCTCCCCCTAGATGGGGAGAGGTTCTCCATCTGGTCCTTGGCCTTCATGGCTATGATGGCCCCTCCAGGATCCTCCTCCATCGCCTTCGGTGATGATGGCCCCCTCCAGCAGGGTGCCAGAGAGGGCCTAGATTGACTTCTCATGGCTACAGAGGCTTGCGGCGGCGGAACTTCTGATCTAGGTTATTTTCTAGAGGTTTCTGTATTTATAGGAATTTTTGGCGTAGGTATCACGTCAGGGGGGTCTCCGAGTCGTCCACGAGATAGGGGCCCACGCCCAGGGGGTGCGCGCCCCCCACACCCTCGTGGACAGCCCGAGACTCTTATGGCCCAACTCTTTTACTCCGGGGGCTTCTTTTGGTCCATTAAAAATCATCAGAAATTGGCACGTCAATTGGACTCCGTTTGGTATTCCTTTTCTGCGATGCTCAAAAACAAGGAAAAAAACTGGCAGTGGGCTCTAGGTTAATAGGTTAGTCCCAAAAATCATATAAAATATCATATAAATTCATATAAAATATCTAAGATGGATAATATAATAGCATGAATACTTCATAAATTATAGATACGTTGGAGACATATCATGTACCTTACTAATGCTCGCAGTAGCACCTGGGTATTTGATACTGGTTCTGTTGCTAATATTTGCAACTCGAAACAGGGACTACGGATTAAGCGAAGATTGGCTAAGGATGAGGTGACTATGCGCGTGGGAAATGGTTCCAAAGTCGATGTGATCGCGGTCGGCACGCTACCTCTACATCTACCTTCAGGATTAGTTTTAGACCTGAATAATTGTTATTTGGTGCCAGCGTTAAGCATGAACATTATATTTGGATCTTGTTTGATGCGAGAAGGTTATTCATTTAAATCAGAGAATAATGGTTGTTCTATTTATATGAGTAATATCTTTTATGGTCATGCACCCTTGAAGAGTGGTCAATTCTTGTTGAATCTCGATAGTAGTGACACACATATTCATAATATTGAAGCCAAAAGATGCAGAGTTGATAATGATAGTGCAACATATTTGTGGCACTGTCGTTTAGGTCATATTGGTGTAAAGCGCATGGAGAAACTCCATTCTGATGGACTTTTGGAATCACTTGATTATGAATCACTTGGTACTTGCGAACCATGCCTTATGGGCAAGATGACTAAAACTCCATTCTCCGGAACAATGGAGCGAGCAACAGATTTGTTGGAAATCATACATAGTGATGTATGTGGTCCGATGAATGTTGAGGCCCGCGGCGGGTATCATTATTTTGTCACCTTCACAGATGATTTGAGCAGATATGGGTATATCTACTTGATGAAACATAAGTCTAAAACATTTGAAAAGTTCAAAGAATTTCAGAGTGAAGTGGAAAATCATCGTAACAAGAAAATGAAGCTTCTACGATCTGATCGTGGAGGAGAATATTTGAGTTACGAGTTTGGTCTTCATTCGAAACAATGCGGAATAGTTTCGCAACTCACGCCACCCAGAACACCACAGCGTAATGGTGTGTCTGAACGTCGTAATTGTACTTTACTAGATATGGTGCGATCTATGATGTCTCTTACTGATTTACAGCTATCGTTTTGGGGTTATGCTTTAGAGACGGCTGCATTCACGTTAAATAGGGCACCATCTAAATCCGTCGAGACGACACCTTATGAACTGTGGTTTGGCAAGAAACCCAAGTTGTCGTTTCTTGAAGTTTGGGGCTGCGATGCTTATGTGAAAAAGCTTCAACCTGATAAGCTCGAAGCCAAATCGGAGAAATGTGTCTTCATAGGATACCCAAAGGAGACTGTTGGGTACACCTTCTATCACAGATCCGAAGGCAAGACATTCGTTGCTAAGAATGGATCCTTTCTAGAGAGAAGGAGTTTCTCTCGAAAGAAGTGAGTGGGAGGAAAGTAGAACTTGATGAGGTAACTGTACCTGCTCGCTTATTGGAAAGTAGTTCATCACAGAAATATGTTCATGTGACTCCTACACCAATTAGTGAGGAAGCTAATGATGATGATCGTATAACTTCAGATCAAGTTACTACCGAACCTCATAGGTCAACCAAAGTAAGATCCGCACCAGAGTGGTACAGTAATCCTGTTCTGGAGGTCATGTTACTTGACCATGACGAACCTAAGAACTATGAGGAAGCGATGATGAGCCCAGATTCCGCGAAATGGCTTGAGGCCATGAAATCTGAGATGGGATCCATGTATGAGAACAAAGTGTGGACTTTGGTTGACTTGCCCGATGATCGGCAAGCCATCGAGAATAAATGGAACTTCAAAAAGAAGACTGACGCTGACGGTAATGTTACTATCTACAAAGCTTGACTTGTTGCGAAAGGTTTTCGACAAGTTCGAGGAGTTGACTATGATGAGACCTTCTCACCCGTAGCGATTCTTAAGCCCGTCTGAATCATGTTAGCAATTGCTGCATTCTATGATTATGAAATTTGGCAAATGGATGTAAAGACTGCGTTCCTGAATTGATTTCTGGAAGAAGAGTTGTATATGATGCAACCTGAAGGTTTTATCGATCCAAAGGATGCTAACAAAGTGTGCAAGCTCCAGCGATCCATTTATGGACTGGTGCAAGCATCTCGGAGTTGGAATAAACGTTTTGATAGTGTGATCAAAGCATATGGTTTTATACAGACTTTTGGAGAGGCCTGTATTTACAAGAAAGTGAGTGGGAGCTCTGTAGCATTTCTAATATTATATGTGGATGACATATTGTTGATTGGAAATGATACAGAATTTCTGGATAGCATAAAAGGATACTTGAACAAGAGTTTTTTAATGAAAGACCTCGGTGAAGCTGCTTATATATTGGGCATCAAGATCTATAGAGATAGATCAAGACGCTTAATTGGACTTTCACAAAGCACATACCTTGATAAAGTTTTGAAGAAGTTCAAAATGGATCAAGCAAAGAAAGGGTTCTTGCCTGTGTTACAAGGTGTGAAGTTGAGTCAGACTCAATGCCCGACCACTGCAGAAGATAGAGAGAAAATGAAAGGTGTTCCCTATGCTTAAGCCATAGGCTCTATCATGTATGCAATGTTGTGTACCAGACATGATGTGTGCCTTGCTATTAGTTTAGCAGGGATGTACCAAAGTAATCCAGGAGTGGATCACTGGACAGCGGTCAAGAACATCCTGAAATACCTGAAAAGGACTAAGGATATGTTTCTCGTTTATGGAGGTGACAAAGAGCTCGTCGTAAATGGTTGCATCGATGCAAGATTTGACACTAATCCGGATGACTCTATGTCATAAACCGGATACGTATTTATATTGAACGGTGGAGCTGTCAGTTGGTGCAGTTCTAAGCAAAGCGTCATGGCGGGATCTACGTGTGAAGCGGAGTACATAGCTGATTCGGAAGCAGCAAATGAAGGAGTCTGGATGAAGGAGTTCATATTCGATCTACGTGTCATACCTAGTGCATCGGGTCCAATGAAAATATTTTGTGACAATACTGGTGCAATTACCTTGGCAAAGGAATCCAGATTTCACAAGAGAACCAAGCACATCAAGAGATGCTTCAATTCCATCCGTGATCAAGTCAAGGAGGGAGACATAGAGATTTGCAAGATACATACGGATCTGAATGTTGCACACCCGTTGACTAAGCCTCTCTCATGAGCAAAACATGATCAACACCAAGACTCCATGGGTGTTAGAATCATTACTGTATAATCTAGATTATTGACTCTAGTGCAAGTGGGAGACTGAAGGAAATATGCCCTAGAGGCAATAATAAAGTTGTTATTTATATTTCCTTATATCATGATAAATGTTTATTATTCATGCTAGAATTGTATTAACCGGAAACTTAGTACATGTGTGAATACATAGACAAACAGAGTGTCACTAGTATGCCTCTACTTGACTAGCTCGTTGAATCAAAGATGGTTAAGTTTCCTAGCCATAGACATGAATTGTCATTTGATTAACGGGGCCACATCATTAGAGAATTATGTGATTGACTTGACCCACTCCGTTAGCTTAGCACTTGATCATTTTGTAAATTGCTATTGCTTTCTTCATGACTTATACATGTTCCTATGACTATGAGATTATGCAACTCCCGAATACCGGAGGAACACTTTGTGTGCTACCAAATGTCACAATGTAACTGGGTTATTATAAAGGTGCTCTACAGGTGTCTCCGATGGTACTTGTTGAGTTGGCATAGATCGAGATTAGGATCTGTCACTCCAACTGTCGAAGAGGTATCTCTGGGCCCTCTCGGTAATGCGCATCACTATAAGCCTTGCAAGCAATGTGACTAATGAGTTAGTTGCGGGATGATGCATTATGGAATGAGTAAAGATACTTGCCGGTAACGAGATTGAACTAGGTATTGAGATACCGACGATCGAATCTCGGGCAAGCAACATACCAATGACAAAGGGAACAACGTATGTTGTTATGCGATTTGACCGATAAAGATCTTCGTAGAATATGTAGGAACCAATATGAGCATCCAGGTTCCGCTATTGGTTATTGACCGGAGATGAGTCTCGGTCATGTCTACATAGTTCTCGAACCCGTAGGGTCCGCACGCTTAACGTTCTGTGACGATCGGTATTATGAGTTTATGCGTTTTGATGTACCGAAGGTAGTTCGGAGTCCCGGATACGATCACAGACATGACGCGGAGTCTTGAAATGGTCGAGACGTAAAGATCGATATATTGGAAGCCTATGTTTGGACATCGGAATGGTTCCGGAAGAATTCAGGCATTTACCGGAGTACCGGGAGGTTACCGGAACCCCCCGGGGAGTATATGGGCCTTATTGGGCCTTAGTGGAATAGAGGAGAGGAAGGGAAAAGGTTGAGGGTGCGCCCCCTAGCCCAATCCGAATTGGGTGGGCCCCCTTCCTTCGCTCTCTCCTCCCCTTCCTTCTCTCTTACTCCTACTACTTGGAAAGGGGGAATCCTACTCTCGGTGGGAGTAGGAATCCCCAGGGCGCGCCATAGTAGAGGGCCGGCCCTCCCCTCCTCCACTCCTTTATATACGGGGGAGGGGTGCACCCCATAGACACACAAGTTGATCATTGATCTTTTAGCCGTGTGCGATGCCCCCCTCCACCATAATCCACCTCGGTCATATCGTTGATTAGGCGAAGCCCTGCGCCGGTAGCTTCATCATCACCGTCATCACGCCGTCGTGCTGACGAAGCTCTCCCTCGACACTCTGCTGGATCGTGAGTTCGTGGGACGTCACCGAGCCAAACGTGTGCAGATCGCGGAGATGCCGTCCTTTCGGTACTAGGATCCGTCGATCATGAAGACGTACAACTACATCAACCGCGTTGTCATAACGCTTCCGCTTACGGTCTACGAGGGTACGTAGACAACACTCTCCCCTCTCGTTGCTATGCATCACCATGATCTTGCGTGTGCGTAGGAATTTTTTTGAAATTACTACGTTCCCCAACATGCAGAAAGTCAAGGACGCTGGTCTTAGGAAGATGGCGGTTGCATTCAACAACCACAAGAAAACTATATGGGCCAAGTACGTCGAAGGAGGAAAGAAGACTCCATAATTCACGGGAACACTAGAGAAGCAAAGAGATCACTGGCCCGCTTTCATGAAATTCAAGGAATCAGAATTAGCTAAGGAACAGTCAAGAATAAACAAGATCAATGCCACAAAAAAGGAGCATTACCATAAACTGGGGCCAGGTGGCTACGCGGTGGCCCGGCCTAAGTGGGATAAGGCTGAGCAACAGATGGTGGATGCAGGGGTCATTCCAGTTACGTTGAGCTGGCCCCCTAGGTCCAGGACTTGGTTCTATGCGCATGGGGGGGGGGACGTTGGACCCAAAGACAGGCCAGGTTTTGGAGAAGGCAAGTCTTAAAGGAGCCGACATCAAATTACTTGTTGCAACAGAGAGAGCGACGATCTTACACGCGCCCTGAGAAATCCTGAACACCCAGGAAGAACACGAGGCAAAGGCGGTGTTCCGTGGTATGAGGGGTTTGCGGACTGGAACGCCGACTACAGAAGCCGTGCGAGAAAAAAGATGGAGGAGGAGAAGAAGAGGAAGCTGGAGGAGGAGCAGAGGAAGCAGGAAGCAGAACGCCTTCAAGGCCTAGAATCAGCACACGCGGAGTTGGCACTCCAATTCCAGCAGCAGATCGACTCACTTAGCCAGGAAAGGGGGTCTACGTAGTGGCAGCAACTAGCGAATCCAGCATTGGATAGCACCGCCCCATCCATGCCGAGAAGCAGCGTGGGTTCCGCCCTAGACGAGGCACTGCTAGATAGATAATCTGTGGATGACATCATGGATAACACTAATTGTGAGCTACACTTCAAAATGAAGAACATATCCATGAAGGTGGCGGACGTCGCTGGTTATATAAATCCCCCTGAAGCAACCTTCCATTGTAACCCGATTCCAGTTGGCTATGCTCGTATCATGGTTGATGAAGTGGTGGCACAATATTCTGGGCTAGAGCTTGACATTCCTGGAGGTGACGACGAGCACACACTGGGAGAGGCCATACATCATATCATTCTATGGAGAAAGGATTGCATCATCTTTCCAAGGCCACCAACACCGCGTCAGCCGACTCCTCCTCGAAGTCCACCACTGCGTCAGCAGACTCCTGCTCCTCCAAGTCATCAGCCACCGCCTCAGCAGAGTCCTGCTCCTTCAAGTCCGCCAACGCGTCAGGCCACTCCTTCACCTCCAAGTCCGGCACCGCGTCAGCCCACTCCTCCTCCTCCTCCAAGTCCGGCAACGCGTCAGCCCACTCCTCCTCCTCCAAGTCAGGCACCGCGTCAGCCGTCTCCGCCGCCTCGGGCTCTGCCGCCTAAGCAACAGCGAAAGAGAGATGTCGCAACTATGGTGGCTAGCAGTACAAGTACAGGTACAGAAGGCAAGAGATACCAATTTGGTCCAAGCCTCGCGCCTCTTCTGAAGAGGCCTTACGACATGACTGTGGAGGAAAACGAAGCCGAATGCCAAGCCCAAGTGAGGGACCTTTTTGGGCCAAAACCGCCACCGCCACCAAAGGAGAAAGTGCCTGAGCATGTCGTTGACCACTTCATCCGTATGGCTCAAGCACCAGCTCCCAAGCCTAGGGACTCAGACTATGAGCGCCAAATTAGGAAGGCATACCAAGCACAAAATAATGAGTCAAGCTCGAGCTCCAGTGAAGCAGCTACCAAAAAAGCGGGAAAACTGTTTCCCAGCTGGGAGAACAGGCGGTGCAATCGATCCCCCCGCTCATTGTACCAACACATGTGAGTACCGGCACTGATCGGCTAGTAATAATCGACGCTCATAGAAGGATGGCTGAAGAGGCCGATGTCACTGTTTATCAACTCCTAGAGATCGAGCCCATGGATACGATTAGAGAGGAGGATGTAAAACGGAAATATGCCCGCGACCAGCCTATGGTGAAGCCTGAGGAGGTCAAGCTTCTATCAACGAGAATGTATTGATTGCATGAATGGTACATGAAAGAAGCCAAGACTACCGATCGAGAGTCCCTCATGATGAAAGTAGCTGAAGACTATTACTCCATGGAAAAGATCTGTGGGTTGAGTTTCAAGAAATGTTTCAGTTATTCAATAAAGACGCACTCGACAAATCTATCATCAGTTGCTATTGTTTTTAAGTGGTTTCTTTCTGTAGTTAATTTAATTCTCTAGCCCGTTGTAGTGCTCGTTCTATTCATTACCTGTAATTATCCTCACTATGTTCTCTTCTGTGGTATTATGTAGAATGTAGATGTTTGAAATGAAAAAAGCTGGACGCTATGGCAGTGGGTTCATTGACCCAAATATCATTAATGAAAAGCTTGCTAGAGTTCTTGAAGTGCCTAAATGCCTGTCCAGAAATACTACTTCCTTACGACTTCGGATGAGTCACACTGTCTTGTACTACAAATTCAGTTTTTGCTTACTAGCTAGATGTTAATAAGTGTATAGGGTTTAGGGTAGTTGATGAGTTATGCACATGCCCGCTTAATTATACATGCAAACGTGTGTGCATGCAGTTTCCACTAGATCTTGTTAATCATTGAAGTTGACGAGGGAAAAGTTCAAGTACTGGACTCGCTACTTAAAAAAGATACTGGCTACGAAATCGTGAAGGGGATGGTCAACAGGTAATTTCAATCATTATCGAACTATATGTCGGCCTCTTTAGCTCGTCATTTCCTGGTATCAACTAATTAATAACTCATTTATTCATTTTCTTTGCCGGCGAGCAGGGCTTGGCAAAAATTCATCAAACAGGTTGATGGCCCATGGAAAAAAGAGCTAAAATGGATCCGACCCAAGGTAATTAATTAAGTAGCTAGTACTAGCTAGCTAGCTACCAGCCCTTTAATTCTAGTTTCAATACCATTAATTATCATGCTTGACTAATTATTATCTGATCGAATTTTATTCTCATAAAGGCCCTAAAGCAGGCGCCGGGGACTGATTTATGTGCATTCCACATTTGCGAGAACATTCGCATGATGACTACCAAAAGGACAAGAACTGATAGAGACCAATGGGTACGTTCGCCAAAACACTATTTACAATTTTTACATCATTATCTAATATATATACACGCAACTAATAATACATGTATATTTTGATCTCTTCATTAAAGATGAAGGAGACGCGGGATCGGCTCCTACCGGAGGCTCACGTACGAGCACTTCAAGAGGAAATAACGGGATGTTTGCTCGACCAGGTCATAGATCCCAAAGGAGAATTCCATTACCCGCTACCGCAGTAATGCGTCCATGTAATGATCTGCAAATTGTAGGAGAAATTGTATATATACATGTGTATGTGTGAATGGTGGTGCGAGACATTCAATGATATATATATATATATATATATATATATATATATATATATATATATATATATATATATATATATAATTAAATGGAAAACACAAAATTAAAGGAAAAATAAATCATAAATCCAAAACCCCTAAACCTTTTAGTACCGGCTGGTGTTACCAACCGGTACTAAAGGTCTCCCAGCCCCCGGCGTGGGCTCGTGCCACGTGGTGGCCCTTTAGTAGCGCTTCGTGTTGAACCTGGACTAAAGGGGGGGACCTTTAGTCCCCACCCTTTAGTGCCGGTTCAAGAACTGGCACTTAAGGGCCTCACGAACCGGTACTAAAGCCCAATTCTGCACTAGTGTTATGACGATTGTATGGACGTAGATTGGGATAGCAAGCACACCTAATTTTTTTGAGAGAGTTGTAGTCCAGTTTTTGATGATATAATCGCTCCAATGGAGTAGAATTGCCAATGACTTTACTAGGAAGACGATTGATAAGATATGTAGCAATGATAAATGCTTCATCCCAATATTTTAGAGGCATGGAAGCATGAGCAAGTAGAGAAAGGCCAGCTTCAACAATGTGGCGATGTTTTCACTTGGTGGAACTGTTTTGTTGGTGAGCATGAGGATAAGACACATGATGTTTAATGCCTATGCTACAAAAGAAAGAGTTGAGTTTCTCATACTCCCCTCCCCAGTCACTTTGGACTGTCAAAATTTCCCGGTCAAAGTGTCTTTCAACAAGTTTTTGAAACTCTTGGAACACAGGAAAAACTTCAGATTTATACTTGAGCAAATAAATCCAAGTAAACTTGCTATAGTCATCAATGAAACTGACATAATATTTTCTTTTCTTCCAAAAGAATCTCTGGCATGACCCCATACATCACTGAAAATAAGCTCTAAAGGAGCATGAGACACATTATTTGACCTAGGATAAGGGAGTTGATGACTCTTGGCACATTGACAAGCTTCACAAACAGACTCACTAATTTGACTATGTGACAAAGGAAGATTGCCTTTATTGACTATTTGTTTGACTATGACTGATGTCGGATGTCCTAATCTTTGATGCCACCTCCCCAAAGAGGGCTTGATGACGGAGTAGACTTGACGACGCTTGCGACTAAGTGCTCTTGATGTGATGGGGTAGAGGCCTCCAATGCATATACTGTGGTGTAGAAGTTCCCTTGTTACTTGGTCCTTTATAAAAAAAGTAACGAGGGCGAGTTTCAAAGAAGACATTATTATCAGTGGCTAAGCGAGACATAGATGCAAGATTTTTGTCGGCTTGTGGAACATGGAGGACATCTTTTAAGACTAGATCACGTTTAAGCATATGGGAATTAATAAAAGCTTGACCAATAATGTGTCAAATATCCATACCTCCGTGTGAATTTGATCATTGTCGAGGTACTTTTCACGTAGAGCAAGTTGCTCTAGTTAACTTGTGACATGATCCGTTGCACCAGAGTCAACGTACCACGCCCCATCTCCTCCTTGCTCACGCATAGTTGCAGCAACATGGCGAGCGTCAGGGACGCAATCTTCATCGTAGCGGTGCCAGCAATCCATGACTTCATGGCCCGCCTTCTTGCAAAGTTGGCAGGAGGCGCCCACGGGAGGAAGAGGGGCGCCGACTAGTGTTGTTGTTGAAGCCGCCACCCCCCGTTCTATTGCCGGTGTTGTTGTAGCCGTCGCCGTCTGTGTTGTTGTAGCCGCTGTCGCCCTGGTTGTTGCCACGCCCATGCCCACTGCCGCGTTGCGCTTGGCGACCGCGCCCACGGCCGTGACCACGGGAGACAGAGTTGGCGGAGGATTGACGAATGTTGGTGCCATGGAGAAGACTGAGGTGTCCATCAAAGCTCAGGAGCTGGCTATAGAGCTCCTGAACGGTGATCGGCTCCACCCGAACAGCAAGCACGAGACCACTGGATTGTAATCCATGTCCCGCCCAGCCAGGATCTTGGACACGATCTCCGGATGAGAGAGTGTGGCAGCGGTGCAAGCTACTTCATCGGTGAGGCTTTTAATCTTTCCAAGATAATCGGCCATGCTCATATTACCTTTTTGAAGGTTCGTGAGCTCGATGCGGGTGTTGATTGCTTGAGCTTGGCTCTGAGCAGCGAACATGTCGTGGATGGCGCGCCATACTTCGGCGGGCGTCTGGAGCGTGGCGACCTGTGCAAGGATGTCGCGGGAAAGAGAGACCACAAGTATCCTTGGAGTTGTTGCTGCTGTGCGTACCAGAGGGATCTCGCAAAGTTTACCACATGTTCTTCTTTGCCGTCCTTGGTAATGGTGAGGGTGGTCGGCGGTGCCGGGCTCGTCGCGTCGAGATGGTGCGCCATCTGCGCGCCCTTGATCTGGGGTAGGACGACGGCCTTCCATAGCAGGAAGTTGCCCCTCGTCGGCTTCTCTTGCGGTGGCGATCCGAGGAAAGGAGTTGGTGGAGGTGGATGATGAGGCAAAGGCGGAAGATGAGGTGGTGGTGAGTGCACCCATGGTGCTGGGTGTCATGGCGGCGGAGGTGATTGACATGGTTTCGGTCGCCGGAGTAGCTAGATGCGATCTCTTTCCAATCTATCGAGGAAGAGCCTCTGATACCATGTAAAATGAGATGGAACCGTTGAACCCTTTGCTCGGGCTGATGTTGTATTTATATCATAGATGCATGGCTTACAAGAGAGGGATCGATCGATAGATCGTTACAGAGAAGGTCGGTAGAGGAATCAGAACAGAAGAAGAGATAGAGAGAGATCACAATTTAAACACCTTTCCTATCTCTATACAACATATTCTAACACACCATAGAAGAGAAATGTTAGGCATTCAACTTTAATGTCAAACCAGGTACTCCCTCCATTCCCTTATACAAGGCCACTATGAAAAATACATTTTGCATCTATACAAGGCCACTAACAATAACCGAGGCAAAATTTAATGATGTTTTCTCGTACTAGCAACTTGTTTAATACTTGCATGCATGTAGTCATAATGACATTGTGCTACTTCCTTCTCATTTCTTCCTTGCATGCATGTGGGCGTATTAATGATCCCAGATAACAAGAAGAAAAGTTGGCTTGCAAAGTAGTCATTGAATTTTACCTAGGTACCTGTAATTTGAGTTTGTGGCCTTGTATAAGGGAATGGAGGGAGTATATTGTACTAGCACAAATATTCGAGATAGATGTACAATGAAGAGTGATAAAGTAAGGAGAACATTGCACAACATTCACTGATCGCACAGCCTATCAAATGTGATAGTCTGATAGAATATTCATTCACGAAGTAATCTGTCAAATGCTAATAGTAATGTTTCACGCAGGCTGGGCCCAAAAGGTCATCAAACTGTAGGCACCATCAACCTAAAGATAGCATCCATGTCACTAAAAACACACCTTAAGCTGAACATGACCGTTAATATTTGATAGCTCGCCATGTGCCACCTTAAATGCCGACTGAACTATTAAGATTAAAGAAAAACTGCAAATAGCATCTTATCTGAAGACAAACATGGGGCAGCTTCGGCTGGAGCCTATTGTCAGCCACAAGCCAGTTGCAGTACAGTATAAGGAAAACACCCAGTTTGCTAGCCCAATGGACTGCCCAGCCGGCTCCCAGCAAGGATCCGACGGCGAAAAACGTTGCATGCAAAATGCCCTGAATAGGCGAGTAGATAACATTTCATTCAGGCTGTAGAGACAGATAAGAGCTAGAATTTTTTTCAAAACCAGCGTTTGCATATAAGAGCTATATAAAATTAAGGCCTTTGGCATGGACAGTTGGACTGGGAGATATTGGGATCGATGGATGTAAAAACTGGTTAAACATCCAGTGTTTTTGGACATCCAGCAACGGATGATTGGTGCCTACGATTTGATGGTCGGCCCACGTCCGACGTTTGTCCACAAATATTTGATTCTATTCGTTTGGGACTAGGATTATGGATGATTATATTTTTGGGCATCGAACAAACGATTCAGACACACATATTCTATTTTTCTTAATTTGTATCTTTCCCTTTTTTTCCTTCTTTGGGGCAAAAGATAGCTAGCCTTTATTGATCACTTGCAATGTTCTTGAATTTCAATATTTATTCGCAAATTTAAAAAAATATTCACGTTTTCTAGAAAATGTACACAATTTCTATAATGTTCGTGAAAATATTCACGAATTTGTAAAAAAATGTTCACGAATTTGCAAACAATGTTCATGATTTAAAAAAAAATGTTCAGAATTTCATAAAATGTTCATGATTCGAAAACTGTTCACGATTTCAAAAACTGTTCATGATTTAGAAAAGATATTCACTTTTTCCCAAAATCTTTACGAATTTGTAACAAATATTCGTGAATTTCTATAAAATTGTTTGGCAAGTTAAAAAATGTCCAAAATTTCTTCAAAAAATTGATAGATGGCCGAAAAAAGAAAAGAAAAGAAAAAATATAGAGAAAAAAGAAAAATAAAATAAAAACAGAACATTAAAGAAAAAGTAAGAAACTAATTGAAAAACAAAAACAAAAAAGGAAATAGAAAGATAAACCAGAAATAAAATAAAAATCAGGAAAAAATAAGAAAACACGGGGGAGAAATCCCTAAATGGGCCGGCCTAAAAAGCAGCGGACGCTCTAGGGGGTTACACCCCAACTTGTTATTTGGCGACCTACGTGCCAAATAGGAGTGGCCCTCCCAACCTCCCAGCTCCCACCACTTTAGAGTTGCCCTAACTAAACCTGGTCATATGGGTCGTGTCTTGCGGGTTAGGCACGTGCCGGGCACGACAGGCGAATAAAAGGGTCGGGCTGGCTTTCGGCACACCATGGAACATGACTCAATCCTTGAAGCCAGGCCTTATGAATGGTCACAACAAGACCCTTTTATTCTTTTTTATTTGGTTTTAAAAAATATTTTTTTTTATGTATTTTTTCTTATTTATTTTCCCTTAAATCCAAAACTTTAGACCAATACGGTCCAGAAGGCCGAAACGCAACGCAGACCGGCCCACAGCCATGCCAGGCCGAGCAGACCATATGGCCCATAAGGCCGAATTCACTTCGCTAGTTCGTCCTCTTCTCTCCCAGCCTCCCAGCAGCCACCGCATCGAGAGCCCCTATTTGACGCGCTTTGCGTCAAATTGGCGGCCTGACGCACAGAGAGGGAACTGACTGGGCCGGCCCATTGAGTTCTACCGCGGGACGAAAAATATAGCACGTAAAAGGAAACGCGCGCGACACAGGAACCGAACCTGAGATGAACTGCCTACTGTCATGCACTACTAGCCAATCGGGCTAACAAGTATTGACGTTAATAAAGCAGTGCGTTTCTTAAAGAACTAACCATAGATGTGGAACCAGAATGTTATATTTTACTTAAATAACTAACCATAGATGTGCGTTTTTATTTTGAATGATTTTATTTAAAAAAATGAGTGTTCTGTGAAAGAAAACACTTTTCAAATTGGCGAATTCCTTTAAAAAAACTGATTTTTTTAAAAGCAGGAAACTGAACTTGCGACAAAATTTGAGAAAACACAATGAAAATTTGAAAATTCTGAATATATTTTAATTTTCAACAAAAATATGACGCATGTCGTCAATTTTTTTGAATTGTTAACAAATTTTGAAACATGAATATATTTCAAATTCATGAAAAATTTATAAAACGTGAATATTTTTCGAATCTGTGAACAAATTTTGAAACTGCGAACATTTTTCAAAATGGCGAACAAATTTTGAAACATAAACAAATTCCAAAATCTTGAACAAAATTATAAAATTGTGAACATTTTTCGAGTTCTGAACAAATTTTGAAACCATATTTTTTGTATTGTGAACAATTTTTGAAACATGAATAAATTTCAAATTCATGAACAAAATTATAAAATTGTGAACATTTTTCGAATCAGCGAACAAATTTTGAAAACCGTGAACATTTTTGAATTGTCAACAAATATTGGAACATGAATAAATTTCAAATTCATGAACAAAAATAAATAAATGCGAACATTTTTGAATATGTGAACAAATTTTGAAACTGTGAACGTTTTTAAAATTTCAAACTAATTTTGAAACATGAACAAATTTCAAAATCGTGAACAAAATTATAAAATGGCGAACATTTTTCGCATTCAGAACAAATCTTGAAACCGTATTTTTTTTATATTTTGAACAAATTTAAAAACATGAATAAATTTCAAATTCATGAACAAAATTATAAAAATGTGAACATTTTTTCGAATCAGTGAACAAATTTTGAAAACCGTGATTATTTTTGAATTGTGAACAAATTTTGGTACATGAACAAATTTCATATTCATGAACAAAATTATAAAATTGTGAACATTTTTCGTTAAAGGAAAATAAGAGAAAAGAAAAGAAAATAGAAAATAGAAAAAACGGAATAATGGAAAAACCGATTCAAAGAATCTTCTGGAAGTTTTCCAAAACCAGAAAAAACCAGCTGAAAACCTCTAGAAGGTTCCCAAAACCGGGGGCGTTTGAACTGTTAAATGGGCCGGCCCGCTGCGTAGCAGCTCGGTCGGTCGCCTGTGCGAAGCGCCAGCAGTTTGACGCAGCAAGCGGCAAATATGATTTTACCTCCTATGCGCCGGGAATTGTCGAGCGGACGCACATGCCCGTCTACAGCTGGGCCGGCCCATTAGCGTAACGCAATGAAAAAATCCCAAAAAACGCGGATCGAGGGAGGGATCGAACCACCCCTCAAAAAAAAAAAGAGTGAGGGATCGAACCATGTACCTCCATCTTTGTAAGCATGAGCCTAGCCAACGCGATAGACAAGCTTTCTTGGTTTGCCATGGCACGCGAAACTAAATGTAATGTAGATCCGAACGTTTTCTCAAATTATTTTGAAAAAGTGTTTTTAAAAGCTAACACTTTCGAAATTTTAGAAGAAAAACTAAAAAGCTTGAACAAAGTTTTGATAAAATGAACACTTTTTAAAATCCCAAACAATTTTTGAATTTATAGAAAAATATTTTGAAATCGAGAACAAAATTTGAACACGAACATTTTTTAATCTTGAGAACAAATTTTGAAACGGAGAACAAATTTGGAAGCGCGGAATTTTTTATAAAGCATAAACATTTTTTTTTATTCTTGAGAACAAATTTTGAAACGGAGAACAAATTTGGAAGCGCGGAATTTTTTATAAAGCATAAACATTTTTTTTATTCTTGAGAACAAATTTTGAAACGTAGAACAAATTTGGGAGCGCGAACAATTTCTTAAAGCACGAACATTTTTTGAAAAATCCCGAACAAATTTGGAAGCTTGAACTTTTTTTGAAAACGTGAACAAAAAAATTGAAGTCTGGTACATTATATTAATTTCGAAAGTTTTGAACCTTTTTGTGTAACGAGAACAATTTTTGAATTTTGTGAACATTTTATGGAAAGGAAAACAAAATTTTAATATTTTGAAAAAAAGAAAATAAAAATATAATGAAATAAGAAACCAAAGAAAGAAAACAAACAGAAAAAAAAACGAAAAAAAAGAAACAGAAAGGAATTTGAAAATCTGAAGAACAAAAAGGAATAGAAAGAGAAGAAAAAGGAATTGAAAAGTGAAATAATGAGACAGAAAAACAAAGAAAGAAGAAAAAAAAGATAAAAAATGAAACAGGAAAAGAAAAAAACCAGTAAAAAACCGGTTCAGGAACCTTCTGGAAGGTTCCCAAAACCGGTCAGTAACCTTCCAGAAAGTACCCAAAACCGGATATTGTAGTGCGTGTACTATCTCGTAGTTGGGCCGGGCCATCTTGATCGCTAGGTAGCTCGCCGCTGTGCGTTCGCTCGACATTCTGCCGCAATGAGCGTCCGTTAGGATATTTCCACCGCACCTCCCGCCTCAACAAATCTGCCCCTGCTCCCGTCCGCAGCCGCCAGCCCGCCACCATCTGCTGCCGGCTGTGCGCCCCTGCTCCCGGCCCCGGCCGCCATAATCTACCTCCGGCAGCGCGCCCCTGCTCCTGACCGCTTCCGCCATCATCTGCTGCCGGCGGAAGCCCCCGCCACCTCCACGGCCCCACTCCCTGAACTATGCGACGCGCGTGGCAACTGGCAACCCCCTACGACAGCTGCGCGCGGGGCGCCCTCCTGGTGGACGACGACGCGTCCACGACCACGAGCCACACGGTCGTCGTGCTCAGAATGTTCTGAATGTGGCTAAAGTTCAGGTTGAACTGGATGCAAATTTGAGCGCATACCGGCCAGGTATCGATGCTTTTCCCGTATCAACTTAATGTACATACATCTTTACTGATTAGCTGAACCTGGATTATATATCCATTATTCCTAGAGAATGCATAGCACGGGATTTGTGCGGATGGATTTACAAATTAGCTGAAGTCTGCTGTGCTTGTTGAACCTGGTATGAAACTGAACAGACAACTGAACACAATAAACAGGTGGAAACATCTTAAAGGTGCTCTTTTATCGGACAGTGGGCAGATTCAGCACCTCTCCTGAACAGAAAGCAAAAATATCCCTGAATAAATCCACACTGCACGTTGACATATTGTTCACCAAAATGTAACCTCGGATGCGTGCCAAATACTAAAATCCAGTGCCAAATCAAATACATAAACCAGAGTCCACTGCATAAGCGTGCATCCGCTAAGAAGTTGTTGATTGACCTCAGTTCACATGAAGGTTGTCCATTTTCCTAGTACGCCGCTCATATGGAGTTTTCGTTGCTGTCCTCGCTAGCAAATGGTTCGTCTTCATTGTCGATGACCATGATTGATACTGTGTACTCTTGTCCGATCACAATCCTAAAAGATACAGTTATTAAGTATTATGCATTTGGCATCACAAGAAATGCTAATGATGTTAAAAGGCGTGGCACATCCTACAAAAATGCAGTGTGTAAGTATATATGATGCAGAGGTCAACACCGCCAATCCTTGGTCGATCAGAATTTTCTTAAGCCCTGGTCAAATCTCATATGAACTTAGCCAGTGGATTAGCCTACAAATTCACTCTTTTTTTTTGCCTTGGTGCCAAAAGTCTATTGTGTTTTACTATGTGACAGAGATCTAACAGTTGACCGTCAACAAAATAAACAAATAACATGAAATTGGTTACCTTCTTGACCCCATGAAACGTCCGAGACCCCAAATAGCTCCACCAGAGCCAAAGTTAACGATTCTCTCCAGCCTAGGAACCTTGCAGAAATCACTTGCAAAAAAGAAAACCGAAAACATCAGTAAGGAGCAGAGTCGAGAGCAAAGTAAGCATGGGGCTTAAGGCTAAATTTCTGTCTCTTTTGTGCAGCAGCTCGAAGGTTTTGGTTTTGTGAGCGTTAAGTGGTGAAAGCACGTTTGATTCTGTTTTTGTTTCTTGGCTGCTGTATTGTTCAATAGTGGAAACTGGAGCCCGACCCTAAAGTCGTATGAAAAAAGTGAATATATGCAAACTAGGCACCTATATATGACATCTAATACAAAAAATAACTCACTTGGATGTTAGTTGACACTTGACACATGTTTAAGTTCTGAAAGGCTTAGCCAATGTGTTTTATAGTGGTAATGTGATACCTGAAATCACCGGAGCTCCAGAAATGAACAGATCCATCTTTTGAACCTGTAATTAGATATGGGCTATCGGTGAGCGCAATGACAGAAGTTACCGGAGACACGAAAGCTTCCATTGTATGAACACACGCCTTTTCTTCCATGTCCCATATCTGTTAGACAAAAAAAAACGCAGGCACCATTATTAACAGTGTTACACTAGTACAACATTGATGTATTTGTCAATGATAATGGCATACCTTAGCAGTGTGATCATCAGAGCCAGTAATCAAATACTGTCGATCATCACATGTGAAGAAATCGAGGCAGTTTACTTTGTCTAGATGCCCAGACAAAGTATATTTCGATTCAGGAGAATCAATGCTCCAGACCTGGGCATCATGTATATGAATTGGTAATTAAAGGTTTTTGGATTCCGAGAGAATTATTAATCTCCAAGTCCCTCTATCATACGGTGCACATGTCAACAATTAAGGTATTGTAGCCAAACTGATCAGTTGGCAAAAAGGAGGAACCCGTATATACCTTTACTGTGTGATCATCTGAAGCACTTGCAAAGATATTGGTGTCCACTGGGTTAAACACGACTTGGTGTATAGTATCGGAGTGTTCTTGCACGAATGATTGTGTGCACTCCCAGCCGCTGTCCCAGTCCCAGAGCTTCATATCACAATGAGCCGATGACAATACATATGGATGGGTTGGATGGACAGCCATTGATGTGATGAAGCAATCACTGGCGGCTCTGAAACTCCTGAGTTTTAGTATTTTGTTGTCGTAATTGTACACATGGATCACACCATCAGATGTCCCAGCCACAAACCATTTCTTTCTTGAGATAACCTTAACAGAATGAACTGTATTGAGAAGAGTGATCATTATATTAGCATGCAGTGTATGATGATGGAAATTAAGGAACTTGATAAACAGAGGAGCCAGAAAGATGTGCATGCCTTTATTCGACAATGAGTAAGAAGGCATGATTGACTCCTTTGAGACATTAAATGAATCCGTCCGTCTCTGCCGGTAAACACAAATGACAGTGTCAGTTGAATGCAAACCGAGTTTTCATTTGCTAATACAAATTGAGCTTTTGTGTGATATGCATTTGGCAATGGTAATCGGAAAAACGTCATGGGAAAATATATTGTTACAGCCGGTAGCATGCAGTATCACCAAAAAAAAAAAAGCACCCTTCTTCCATGACAACAAACTTCACAAATCGCAAAAAATAATAGTATGTGATACTACTGCAAGTACATGGTACGTAGTATTTAATATAGAAGATAGAATACATTAACTTGCCTGCGGGTCATAGTTCCATACGCAAACATCTCCGTGCTGATGACTTGTTACAATGCTGTGTGACAATAAGATAATTATCATAATCCACATTCATTTGAATGGAGGGAATTAATATTCTGGTGCCCCTATTATATATGCTATTCACTCACCATGGCTCGGTGGGCTGTGCATCAAGGGAGCACAGTATGCCATGAGTATTCTTCAGGGATATGATCCTTTGATCCTGATCCAACAGAAGACAGGGTCAACATTAGAAAGAAAAAACTAGCTCAAAATTGGAGCATGTATGCAGGCGAAAAAATAACTCCGTACCTTTAGTCTTCTTGAGATTGTCTGCTACTTCGTACGTAGTACCAATTGATACGATCAGTAAAGCAAATACATGAAAGGGAACATAACAAAAAGATACATCAGAGTACAATAGCATAATTCCAGTAGCTTAGCTCTTAGACCATGCGCAGAGACGGACATTACATCTTGTTCGAATGGTAAATATTCAGAATTGTATTGATTAAAAAAAAATGACTGACCACTGATGTTGTCGGTCCTTGCGAAGCAAAAACAGTTTTCAGCATCACTTCACGCACTGCATTCCCTGACTCTTTAGCTTTGTCGAAAAACTTGTCATACTTAGATTGGTCTCTCAAAGTAGGGATGCTTTTATCCCCTAACAGACTGCTCTGCAGGATTAGATCGCACTCCGTTTCTTCTGGTAGCCTCTCTTGCTGTTGCGCTGTAACAACGAGAGTGTAAGTAGTGGACTTAGGAGGCACAATGCCATACAGTGGGAGACTTGCGAAGCAACGCCAAGGCTTGGTGCTCTTCTTCATAAGCCTGAACACTGCGTGTTCAACTGTGTTGGGTTCGACGGGGAAGCGAAGCTCGACAAGGTAGATGTCAAGTAGCTCCTGCAGAACAACAACTCATGCCGTCAAGCGAATATTGTATAGTTAGTTTCTTGGTGGATACCCCATATGGACGTATCAAATTTTGGCAAGGAATTCAATAACAAGGCAAATATGTTTTATTTTCATAACGAACTTGACCTCATCCAAAAGCTACGAGCAACCAACAACAAAAGTAAAGGGAAAACACAGAAGCTCAAATTTTAAACATACCATTGTTCCTGCGCTTTCTGTTTCAGTAAGCCTATCAATTACATATTGTGTACTAGTTGGCCTTCTCTTAGGATTGCGTTCAGTGCACTGTAATGCTATCTCAGTGCATACTCTTACTTGTTGTCTCTGTGATTTCTCCAACCTATTGCTCCAACATTCAAGTACCTGCAAATTTGCAATTATGAATTAGCATTTCTTTTAGAGAAAAGTATACTTTTCATCCCTCAACTTTCGGTGAAGTCTAGATTTGGTCCCTCAACTCCGAAATCGGACAACTTGCACCCTCAACTAACGAAACCGGACAAGATTCATCCCTGGTCTTGATTTTGACCGGTTTTGGTGCTAACTGACCCCGGTTTTGACCGCTGCTGACTCAAATTCGCGTAAATTTTTCATACCCGTGAACTTTTTGAAAGTCACATACTCTTTTCAAATCCACATAGTTTTTTCAAGTTCGCGCAATTTTTTCAAAAATAAACATACATTTTTCAAATCCGTGAACTATTTTGAAATTTGTGTACTTTTTTTCAAATCATTCTATTTTTTTCAAGTTCATGTAATTTTATCGAATCCAAGTATTTTTTTCAAATCCATGAAGTGTTTTTGAAATTCGCGTACTTGTTTCAAATCCGCATAATTTGTAAAGTTCGTGTATTTTTTTTCAAATCGGTGTTCCTTTTCCAATCCATGAACTTTGTTTGAAATTCAGATACTTGTTTCAAATTGACATAATTTTTCAACTCCACAATTTTTTTCTAATTTGGGTTAAAGATATTCAAATCCGCGTACGTTTTAAGTTCACACAAAATTTTCAAAAGCAAAAAAATGTACACGAATATGAATAAGTACGTCAATTTTAAAAAATTACATGAATTTGAAAAAAACACATGAACTTTAAAAAAGTACGCGGATTTAAAAAAAATACGTGAACTTAGAAAAAGTACGCGGATTTGGAAAAAGTACACAAATTTTTAAAAAGTTCACGTATTTGTAAAAACTACCCAGATTTGAAAACATTAAGCGGAATTGGAAAAGTACGCGAATTTGAGTCAGCACGGTCAAAACCGGGGTGGGATAGCACCAAAACCGGTCAAAACCATGACCAGAGATGAATCTTGTCCGGTTTCAGTAGTTAAGGGTGCAAGTTGTCCGGTTTTGAAGTTGAGGGACCAAATCTAGACTTCACGAAGAATTGAGGGATGAAAAGTATACTTTTCTCTTTCTTTTATAAAGATAATTTTATTAATGCATCAAAATAATGCATAGGACACCTGACCTCGGCAACAACACTACATCAAAGGGATGTTGAGGATGCACACATTAAAAAAAGAACATAAAGAGAGAAAAGAGAAAGAAAACATGATGGCTTCTTGTCATGCGGGCCTGCAACAATAATTGTCAACTCCAACCTCCTAGTTTTTGAACAACACCAGGCATCAAGAAAGGTCCTCCAAAGCAAGGCCTTCAACAACGGAACAGCATGCCAACATCCTCGTTGTCATCCATCCACTAAAGGTCAGATCAGGATTTTCATCAAGAGAGGTCAAAAGAATTCTAAGCACCGCCTTTGACAAAGAGACACCATATGCATCGTCATTACCAGATGTAATCAATTAAGGCCTGAGTTAATATTTAAAAGACAACATCGTTTATAAGATTAAAAAACTGAGTAGGTATATTATATTATGTGAGTAGGGTGTATTGGAGCTCGGGCTTCATGGCGCTCCCGTTATTTTGACAAATTTGGAAGTTAAATTTTAAAGTTTTAACAAATTCTGAAAACAATTCCACATATACATAGGGATTTATTCTACATGTGTGTAAAGTTTCATGATGAATCCTTTAATAATGTGTGAGCTAAAAAAACTACAAAATTGTTTTTTTGTCTGTCGCCCACATGTTAAAGTATCTCATCACGAATATGCACCGTTCTCTATTAAAATCCACTGATTTATCTTTTTTTGTAGCTCACACGTTAAAGTATCTCATCACAAAACTTGATAAAACTCTCAAACCTTCATTTTGTTTCTCCCATCGTCCATAAGGAAAGAACGAAATATCCTAGTATTATTATTTTTGTTCAGTTGGAGGTAGGGGCGGGTTCACTTCCGAACTTGGCCTATATGTCCGTACTATTTATGTCAATTATCCAATCTAATCCAAGCTACACTAATGCTAATTAGTTTTCTACAGCGTTCTTGTTTAGCACTTGGATGAATTTACCCTTTTCAAATGAAAGGAAGTGTATGCCCATGGCTGAGATGCGGAAGGAGCCCCTGGTTTGTGTCCATGGCTGAGATGCGGTAGGAGCCTGTGGTTTGCCAAGTCATTGCTATAAAAAGGAACCATTTTAGAGTGTTATTTGCACTGAATTTAGAAGTTAGCGTCATGGCGTGGAAGGTTTCATAGTTGGAGTTGATCAAGCAATATAGGTAGCTTAGTGTCTAAATAGTACAAAATATATTCTTAAAAATTGCATTAGTCGCTGTAAAAGCACATGTAATTATATAGAATAAAGCTTTTATCTGGGGATTGCCCATTGTCCTTACTTCCTCAACATCACTATAACCTTTTTCTCCTGTAAGTATCTCCGTGATTATTACTCCAAGACTGTACAAGTCATATTTATGTGTAATTATGCGGTCGCTGAATTCTGGTGCTAGATATCCACTGCATGAGAAGGAGCATGATTAATTAATGTGCAGAGATAGTGCATATAAATCATCACTGGCAAGAAAGGCTGAGTTTTCAAGTAGCTTAGCTAGCTTACAGGCTTCCAGCAAATGTTGTAGCAATAGTGCGGGTTTGCTCTTCCTGAAAGCACCTCGATAGACCAAAGTCGCCAATTTTTGGCACCATTTTAGCATCCATGAGAATATTTGCCGGCTTAAGATCAAGGTGAACAATACCATTTATGTGAAGGCAATTCAATCCTTCGCAGATTCCTTTTATTATTTTGTAGCGATCTCGCCATTCAAGTCCACTGGACGCATCTACATAAATTGGACACAAGAAAGGTGGTTTAGTATCTGGAATGAAGTCCTTGATATTCAAACTGTAGTTAGTACTTAGTACATGACATGGAATGTAAAACTGTGTATATATGAATGTTCATGATATCTTTAGCAAGGAAAATTGTGGCCCTACCGGAGATATAGTTAGAAAGATCCCCCTTGGATAGAAACTCAAAGCAGAGTAATCTTTCTTGTATGTCAGCCATGACAAAATTTCCTTCATGCGTGGCTACTTGCCCTTGTGTGTCGCAGCAATATCCTAAAAATCGTACAACATTTCTGTGCTTCACCTTCATCAGACATTGAATCTCCGTCTGGAATTTATTCTCATACAAATACGTGTTGGACAGCTTCTTCACAGCGACCATGCCATTGTCAAGGATTCCCTGTAGTCCAAGCATGCCTTGCCACTTCTTAGATTAACTGAGACTAAGGCAAGTAAGACCGGGGCAGTTTTGAATTTACTTACCTGATAAACCACCGCGAATCCGCCACGTCCAATTTCATGGTCAGCGGAGAAACTCTTTGTGATGTCTTCAAGGAGTGGCAGCGGCAGAGCCCTCGGCTCTTTGGTTTCATCCAACAGCATACACTCCAGGTCGATTCGCGCACTAGCTTGGCGATCCATTGCCGATTAGATAACCATAGCACCCCTGAAACAAGAGCAGCTCTTGAGTCTGCGGATGCCCCTTGAAACAAGAGCGCGAGAACGTTTTCATTTCATACAAAACATGATTATAGGTCAGTGCTTGCTCTTCCGTTTTGCAAACAGAAGAAAAACTATCTTCTCAAGGGAAGAGAAAACGGGAATTACCTGGAGGCCGGCTGCTACCACTGCACAAAAAGTATGAAGACGAGTTTCAGATAGATGTTATCCGCAGCTGGGAGACGGACGGGCCGTCTAACGAAACTATCAAACGGAGGAGACAGATCTGCACCTACCTACCTACATCCTGCTTCCAAACAACTAACCCACCCACTGTACAATTAATTATTATTATGCGAGATCTTACATTACCTAGATGATTGTTTGCTCAAACTTCAAACAAAAAAGGTAGATGAGTGTTTGCTTATGATTTAGTTCACGATAGACATGTCTATGTGTGACCTACTGAACCGCATTATTATCTACACAATCTTTTTCTCTCTTTTTGGAAAGCCCCGAATCGCCGAGATGCTTTCTGTCGGTCCGGCATTCTTTAACGCTCCACCAAACCGAGGAAAGAGATGAGAATCCTTCTTGAATACATCAAATCTGATTTGATTCGTACATTTAAAAAGAAAATGATTACTCCCCCGTTCTAAAGAAGAGCCTGCCTAACATTGTCGAGGACAGTTAGGAAATCCCTGTTCACATGCCCCCAGGGACCAGCTTCCCAGAGCCGCAGCCGTCGTTGTTGAACCCTTGAATCAATCCGACGCACTTGACACCAATAGTCACGTATTGACAACGAGAAACCTTAACCTCACCGTTCCGAGGAGCCGACATGAATTGCGCCGGAGCCCCATCAAATCCGTCTAGATGAACAAACTCGAGGAGGATCAGAGCCTCGTCGAATCCGTCTCGACAGGAATCTGCGAGGACTAAAACGCCAACCTATCTCCTAGTCGGGTAGAGGCATTGAGATTCCCCTGCCTAGTACCAACCAGCAGACAGGCAGACATAGGGAGATGAATCCATGGGCTTGACGAGTGGTTGTTTCCACCTTAAATCTGAAGTTGTAGCTTTGTTCTAAGTCAAAAAAATTAAAGTTCGGACAAATCAATAAAAGTAGTAGCATTTACAATACCAAATTATCTTCATTAGATTTGTCGTATTTGATATTGTAAAACTATTAACATTTTTTTGATAGATTGTTTATATATACTTGGCCAAACTAAAACTTCAAGGATTTTGAAATGGAGTAAGTACTTCCTCCGTCCCAAAATAAGGGTCTCACAAAGTTGACAAACTTATTTTGGGAGAGGAATCAAGGAGCAATTGATTACCAACACTATGCCCACACGTGTGACTCGTGAGCATCGAAACTCAGTAATTTTTTTCAGAGACAAGGCCTTTCGATCCTGCTTTATAGAAAGCAAATCGCACCACGGTTCACGCGCACAGAAGCACTGCCTCCTGTCTCAATATAGTACTACTCTACTTTCTAGGCAAAGAAATATTCAAGGTGAGCCATGATGATGCGCCCCATAATTACCCTGAAGCGTCTTTTTTCATAAACTGCGGTTATATTTATATAAAAAAATCAGGGAACCACCTCTCGAAACAGGATCTCGCCCGCTTTAAATCAAAGTACATTTTGAATATGGCTACCTCGAAGCATATAGTTGGTGTATTCGCAAAAAAGAGAGAGCATATAGTTGGTGGAGAACGGATGACAGTTGACAAGTACAGGCAGCCAAACTGAACATCATCCTTATTTTTATGGAGAAAATTGTGACAGATACATCGCATCCCCTCCCTTCTTCACCACTGCGGCTCCCTCTTCCACCTCCAACGCAAAGACACGAGAGGCCTAGCTCGGTAGGTAGCTTCCCCATACCCTGAAGCCATGGCCGCCAAGAACCCATCCTATTTCCAAAGTATTCCTCTTCAGCAAATCATCGAGCAAAAGGAGCTTCGCTTGCACTTATACATATTCCAGCAATGGAGCAAAGGCCCTCGACAGAACCAGCAAATTATGACAAACTTAGGGCTCCCCAATCAGTGCGGTCTCAGCACTGTAAATGACTGGCCTATACGGGATGGCCCCGGCCACAACGCAGACATTGTTGCCCGTGGCCGAGGCCTCCATTTCGGGACCGCTATCGACGAAGCAGACTATTTTCACTCTTTCGTCATAATTTTTACCGACGAGAGGTTTGTCAACATCTTTTCTATTTTTTATGCTCTTTACAAAATTGTACTGAACCTTTTTCCCCATTGTTGATATTGCCCGCATATTCTTAATTCAATACCCATTGATCTTTTAATTCTCCATGCATGCATATTCTTAGCCTTCTCATTAATCTTGCGCGATACTTAGGTTCAAGGGATCCAGCCTTCAGGTGCTCGGAACTTCGAAGGCTAGCAGTCCAGATGGTGAATGGGCGATCACCGGTGGGACCGGAGAGTTTGCCTTCGCACAAGGTGTTGTTGCTCACAAAATGTTCGGGAGAGATCACGCTTCTTGTTTCAGAGAGCTTCACATCCGTGTTTTGTGCCTCGCCTTTCCAAAACCAGTGAGTGAGATAAATTCATCCAATGCCTTCTTTTACTCTAGCTAGCTTTTAATTATGAAAAAATTAATATACACCTAAATGTTTATTGGACTATTCACTTTCTCTAGAAACTGAAATTTTTCGTCATCAATATGGTCTCCAAGTATCACTTAGACACTTAATTTCTATTACAACATATTTAAAAGTCCAAAAGAACAAAAAAAATTGAGATAAGTTCATACACATTACTTCCAAATTTCTGACAAAAATATTTGTAAATATATTTATTGTTAAATTTCCTAAATTTTGACTATTTGTAATGATATTAACTGTTAGATTTTACAAGTTTGATTGTGCTCTTGCCTAAAAATGATAATATTTACAAGACCATACTGAGTAGGAGGTTATATTTTAGAAATGACCCTATCATGGTTAGTATACATTTTCCGCTGCCTTCTATGCAAAGAATGTACAAGAAATGCAAATGATGTCGGTGACTCAACGCTAGCATGAATCCGTACTACTGACTTTGAATGTATCATAGCTTGTGAGAATGTGGACGTTGACATACAGACGATCGTATTCGGCTAAAAACAACAGAGAGATAACTTAGTGGAATGGGAACCCCGTTAAACATTTTCAAAATCCTCAAAAACCTAACAGAAAAAAAGTTACGGGGCTTTTAAGATCTAGAGTGGAAAAAATCGAAAAATTTCAAACTGTGGTCAAACTAATTATTCTAAAATATTAGTGTTACTAAATAATTATTTCAGTTATTTTGAATTTTGGTCAAATCTGGTCAAACTATGGTCAAACAATGGTCAAACTAATTATTCAAGAAATATTAGTGTTACTAAATAATTATTGTTTTTTAAAACAATAGTTTCAAACTCAAACAGTGAAATGTGTCACTTCATGCTCAAGCAAAATTACTGAGGATTAATAGGATTGACATCTTACTATTGTCAGGAAAACAATAAGTGCAGACTTGGAAAAGAGGGAGAATAGAACTCGGAAGTTAAGCGTGCTCAGGCTGGGGGAGTGGGAGGATGGGTGACCGTTCGGGAAGTTAGATGATTTGGAATGATGAGGGGTGATTAGAGATTGGAGGATAAATTGAGTAGTGATGAGGGGTGGTGATTAGAGATTAGAGGTTAAAATAATTCAAAAATAAAAAAATAAAAAAATTCAAAAAAAAAATTCAAAGAAAAAAAATCATAAAATTTCCTTTAGTCCCGGTTGGTGTTACCAACCGGGACAACCGGGATTAAAGGTGGAGGTCCACGTGGCCGCAGCCTTTAAGTCCCGGTTCATGTTAGAACCGTGACTAAAGGGGGAGGCATTAGTACCGACCCTTTAGTCCCGGTTCAGGAACCGGGACTAAGGCCCTTACCAACCGGGACAATAGGCCCTTATTCTACCAGTGATACATGTTTTAAGATTATGAATCCTTTGAGTGTTTTGCCTGTTTGCATCTGTTTCTTTAAGTAAAAAAATAGCATGAGACAAAGGCCCTGTTTGGTTCGGCTGTGGATTTCTAAAAGCAGCTGTGAAAAATCTGTTGTGGAAAAACAGCTGTGAAAAATCTAATGTGAAAAGGATGTAGGTCATTTGGCAAACCAGCTGATACAACTTTTTTAGATTTTGGCCCACAGCGGAATCAGATTTTGGAAAGCACGTCCTGGGCTGCTTCTGCTTTTGGTTCAGATTTTGGCAGCGGATTTCTGAAATCGGATTCTGTTGGGTTCGCCCTTTGGTTCAGATTCTGCTGCACGGCAGCGGAATCCGTCGATAAAAGCTGAACCAAACAGAGCCAAAGTGCACCTGGCAAGCATGCTCCCACATTAAATGCTCTGGAAATAAAACAACATTTCGGGTCATCTCCTACACCCGTTGCATGAAAAAAAACTGGCATTAACCGGACTCTCCATCTCAAACACCATATATCTCGCGGCATAACATCACCACATTTAGAGGAAGTTCCGACGTCCGAACACTTGCCAATGGCAGGCATTTTGCCCATTCTATTGAGATAGAAAAGGCGAAAACAATGCATAGTTTATGTACATATACATGACTTGGCGACCAGGAAAAGAAAAATTAAAGATAAAACAGTTACCAGATTTACATTGTCGCCTGAACACTTGCCTTCTCCATGTGAGGTCCTCCACTAGACTACAGGCCACCTGCAACACAACTATGAACATCCCTTGAAAGATATACAACATTTGCGCTCAAAGCCAATCCATATATTCCGGAGAAATGTTTGCATCAGACAGTTAGGATTTAAACTTCGTCTCACCTCTGTACAAATAGGTTGGAACGTCTTCAAAGAGCCCCATAATTGTAGCCTGCTAATAATTTGCCCATACACAAGTGTAGGTAGTTTGTTCATCTTTTTTTTTTCTTGCTGAAACAAGATGTTGTTCCTTCGCCTATATTTGTAGGTCATTGTCACCAAGATTGGACCATGGGTGGGCATGGAGGAAAAGAATTTGATATCCCAGAGTTGGTACCTCAACATCTAGAAAGTGTGACAATTAGAAGTGGTGTTGTCATTGACTCCATTGCGTTCTCCTACGTTAATCAAGCTGGAAAGAAGCAAACTCTTGGTCCGTGGGGTGGTGATGGTGAACTTAGTGACACGGTGAGTGAATGTGCAGCACAATGCTAGTTCCATCAACTTTTGCAGAGAAGATAATCGATTTATCTCTTTCCTTGTAGATCACTTTTGCCCCTTTTGAGATTGTGAAGGAAGTTTCGGGAACAACCGGTACTTTCGGTGGAGATACTGTTGTGACATCGCTTACTTTCATCACAAATGTGAGGACATATGGACCTTTCGGAAAACCAAGCGGTACTGCTTTCAGTGTCCCTCTTATGGACACTAGCGTTGTGGGCTTCTTCGTCCGTGCTGGAAGACTTGTTAATGCTATCGGCGTTTATGTGCGTCCTTCTGTTTAAAATTATAAGTACATACATTGGTCAAGAATAACTAGAGCTCTTGGACGGGCTGGCATGTTATGGGTTGCATTGGTCTCATGTATTACTACTTGGTTTTCCTTTTAGGGTTTCGTGCATTTGTTACATGTTACATGTATGGCTACTAGCATGCAGTCTCACGCGTGTGGCTGTGTTGAAGTTTCTGGATTTAAATTAATGTTGACTTTAAGAGCAATTGTCGTTTATCTTCGGTTTATTTGGATATGTACTACTCAGTTCAACTTGATTTTAACTATATAACAATAAGAGTGGTCCAAAAATATTTGGCAAAAATATCCAAAACCCCTTACAAGTGAAGACCGTAAATAGGTCCATTATTGTCCAATTAAAAATGACACCAAAACAAGTTACATAGATATGTGAATAGAAAATAAGTTAATGAATACTTTTTTTTGTAAAATGACATCAACAAAATATGGATTAGCTTTACAAAGAAAAGATGACCTTTCCATCCCTATCGCAGATTCACACGGGACATGATGAAATACTACTGGATATCAACCGGTGTCACATAAAAAACACAACACTCCTGCAGAACCAAACTGGAAACATGAAATGGATCAACAACTTCATTCCTCTGATAAACCTGTAAAATATACTAATACTAATAAATAGGGGTAATCAAATTAGTCCCTCTAGAAACTCGTGATTCACCTCCGCTGTCCATATCCACAACCGTCACAGTAAGCACATAATAATCTTACATGATACTATACGAATTTTTGACTTTCATTTAGCTCAGAAGATGGCAATATCAATAGATCTTGATCTTGGATTCATGCTTAGGGTGTTCAAAGCAATGGGGTGCAGAATCATGGGAAGAACAAAACACAACTTATGGTCGCTAGAACATTTTTTTGGTGTATCCATTTTATCATGCTATATCACATTTTCTTTTGAATTTATTGTCCACAATGCATCTCCTTGACCCCTGTTTCTGAATAAATCATCATCACCAATCATAATGTACTTGTTTCTGAAGTACAAATAGGATAGTAACCATCAAGTTACTATCCTATTTGTACTTCAGAAACAAGTACATTGGAGAGCTCGGAACTTATGAACATGAATGCGGATAGACATGACATATGTACAATTAGTGGTGGAGCTAGGCAAAAGGGGGCCAACAACTATTTTTCTCTCATTCTAAGCATCCCCAGAAAAAAATTCTTCACAATTATTTCAAAGTTGGGGGAGGGGGGGGGGCACTGGCCCCAGTTATCAACATAGCTCTGCCATTGTGTACAATTACTGACAAAATGAATGAACTATTATATTAGAAGGAAATGATGTGGATGCAAAGATCAAGAATAACATGGTTGAAAGAAGGTGATAGGAATACAAAATATTTCCAGAGTAAGTCTGTTTGGAGAGCTCGGAAGAATAAAATTCGCGCACTGACCGACAACATTGGTATTGTCCATTCTGATGTCGGTGAGATGGCTACCATGGGAAACGAGTATTTCCAAGGATTTTTTTGGCAGACCCGTCACTTGATGCTACCCTCGTCCTAGATCTTTTGGAAGCTAGGGTGTCCGAGGAGGATAATGAGAGGTTGTGTGCGGCCTTCAGCGACAAGGAAATTGTGGATGCATTATTTCAGATTGGTTCTTTGAAGGCTCCAGGCCTCGATGGTTTTCCTACTAGATTTTTTGAAGTGAAATTGGAGCACTTTAAAGAACAACATGATTATTTTAGTGAAAGTGCAACTAATCCATGGGTGGTTTTGGTAATTCAAAACAACATATAGCTCATTGAACTAATATCCTTTCAAGATGGTTATTTCAGAAAGTTCAATGATTTGCATGGCATGGACTAGAGATGTGGACCTCTTAAAATGCTAAGGACAAATATTGGCAAAAGCCTAAGACTCTTCATTTCTATTTTAGTGATCCAAGATCACATTGGGCCATAGGAAAGCCAATACTATTAAAAGGGGATGAGGTATTGCTTAATGGTCTACTTGCTCAAAATGCTTAGTGATATGTGATGACCCACAAGTGTAGGGGATCTATCGTAGTCCTTTCGATAAGTAAGAGTGTCGAACCCAACGAGGAGCAGAAGGAAATGGCAAGCGGTTTTCAGTAAGGTATTCTCTGCAAGCACTGAAATTATCGGTAACAGATAGTTTTGTGATAAGGTAATTTGTAACGGGTAACAAGTAATGAAAGTAAATAAGGTGCAGCAAGATGGCCCAATCCTTTTTATATCAAAGGACAAGCCTGGACAAACTCTTATATGAAGGAAAGCGCTCCCGAGGACACATGGGAATTATCGTCAAGCTAGTTTTCATCACGCTCATATGATTCGCGTTCGTTACTTTGATAATTTGATATGTGGGTGGACCAGTGCTTGGGTGCTGCCCTTCCTTGGACAAGCATCCCACTTATGATTAACCCCTATTGCAAGCATCCGCAACTACAAAAGAAGTATTAAGGTAAACCTAACCATAGCATGAAACATATGGGTCTAAATCAGCTAGCTCCTTACGAAGCAACACATAAACTAGGGTTTAAACTTCTGTCACTTTAGCAACCCATCATCTACTTACTACTTCCCAATGCCTTCCTCTAGGCCCAAACAAGGTGAAGTGCCATGTAGTCGACGTTCACATAACATCACTAGAGGAGAGACAACATACATCTCATCAAAATATCGAACGAATACCAAATTCACATGACTACTTATAGCAAGACTTCTCCCATGTCCTCAGGAACAAACATAACTACTCACAAATCATATTCATGTTCATAATCAGAGGGGTATTAATATTCATAAAGGATCTGAACATATGATCTTCCACCAAATAAACCAACTAGCATCAACTACAAGGAGTAATCAACACTACTAGCAACCCATAGGTACCAATCTGAGGCTTTGGGACAAAGATTGGATACAAGAGATGAACTAGGGTTTTAGAGGAGATGGTGCTGGTGAAGATATTGATGGAGATTGACCCCCTTCCGCTGAGAGGATCGATGGTGATGACGATGGTGATGATTTCCCCCTCCCGGAGGGATGTTTCCTCGGCAGAACAGCTCCGCCGGAGCCCTAGATTGGTTCCGCCAAGGTTCTGCCTCGTGGCGGCGGTGTTTCCTCCCGAAAGCTTCCTTCTGATTTTTTCAAGGGTAAAAGACTTCATATAGCAGAAGATGGGCACCGGAGGCCTGCCAGGGGGCCCACGAGGCAGGGGGCGCGCCCAGGGGGGTAGGGCGTGCCCCCACCCTCGTGGATGGTGGGTGGCCCCCCTCTGGTTGATTCTTTCGCCAGTATTTTTTATTAATTCCAAAAACTGTCCGCGTGAAGTTTCAGGACTTTTGGAGCTGTGCGGAATAGGTCTCTAATATTTGCTCCTTTTCCAGCCCAGAATTTCAGCTGCCGGCATTCCCCCTCTTCATGCAAACCTTGTAAAATAAGAGAGAATAGGCATAAGTATTGTGACATAATGTGTAATAATAGCCCATAATGCAATAAATATCGATATAAAAGCATGATGCAAAATGGATGTATCAATATGCTCCAAAACCCTCAACCATATTCTCATATCCAAATATGTCCTAAACCTAAAGTCAAACTTGGCCCCACCGATTTGATTCATCCGGCGCCACCGAGTTCACTTGACATAGCCATAGCCAGAAACCCTAATCAGTTTGGTCTCACTGATAGGGATCTCGGTCTCACCGAGATGGGACTGCAAACTCTCTATTTCCCTTCGTAACGTTTCGGTCTCACCGAAATGAGCGATCGGTCCCACCGAGTTCGCAGTGCAAACTCTCTGTTTCTCTTTCTTAACGTTTCGGTCTCACCGAAAGGAGCGATCAGTCCCACCGAGTTTGCCTGACCAACTCTATATTAGCTTATTACTGAAATCGGTCTCACCGAGTCGAAGTAATCGGGCAAACCGAGATTAAGTTTTGACCTAACCCTAGCTCATCGGTTCCACCGAGTTGATCATGTCGGTCCCATCGAAAAACCTAACGTTCACATTTTGAACTGAATCAGTCTCATCGAGTTCACCTATTCGGTTCGACCGAGTTGGCTCTTTTGTGTGTAATGGTTAGATTTTGTGTGGAGGCTATATATACCCCTCCACCCTCCTCTCCATCAGAGAGAGAGAGAGAGAGAGAGAGAGCCATCAGAATGTGCCTACACTTGCAGCATTCATTTTCTGAGAAAGAACCGCCTACTCATGTGTTGAGACCAAGACATTCTAATCCAACCACAAGAATCTTGATCTCTAGCCTTCCCCAAGTTGCTTTCCACTCAAATCATCTTTCCACCATAGCCAAATCCGTGAGAGAGAGTTGAGTGTTGGGGAGACTATCATTTGAAGCACAAGAGCAAGGAGTTAATCATCAACACACCGTCTATTACCTTTTGGAGAGTGGTGTCTCCTAGATTGGTTAGGTGTCACTTGGGAGCCTCCGTCAAGATTGTGGAGTTGAACCAAGGAGTTTGTAAGGGCAAGGAGATCACCTACTTCGTGAAGATCTACCCAAGTGAGGCAAGTCCTTCGTGGGCGATGGCCATGGTGGGATAGACAAGGTTGCTTCTTTGTGGACTCGCGCAACTGTTACCCTTCGTGGGTTGAAGTCTCCATCAACGTGGATGTACAATAGCACCACCTATCGGAACCACGTAAAAAATCTCCGTGTCTACATTGCGTTTGCCACTCCAAACCCCTCCCTTTACCTTCATATGCAATGATTTACGTTACGCTGCTATACTCTTAGAATTGCATGTGTAGGTTGATTGCTTGACTTGTGCTAAGTTGTAAAAAATCTGCCAAGACTTAAAATTGGGAAAAGGCTAGATTTTTATTTGGTCCACTAGTCTAATCACCCCCCCTCTAGACCTACATTCGATCCTACATTTAGTCAAGGAATTTTTCAGGACTGGATTTATGCCAGAGGGGGTAAATTCTATTTCCATTGTTCTCTAGTTTGACTGATTACAGGTCCATTACTCTATGCAATGTCATTTACAAGGTTATTTCCAAATGCCTTGTTAATCAATTGAGGCCATCATTGGATGACATTATTTCTCTGGAGCAGAGTACATTTATTCCTGGGAGGATGATCACAGACAATGCTCTTGTGGCCTTTGAATGCATCCATCATATTAAACAGGAAAAGGATCCAACTAGGAGTTTTTGTGCGTATAAGCTTGATTTGTCCAAAGCATATGACATGGTTGATTGGGTGTTCTTGAAGCAGGTGATGCAAAAGCTCGATTTCTCTCGTCAGTGGATGGACTGGATTATGTCTTGTGTCACATCTGTGAGGTATTCTGTCAAATTAAATGGAACCCTCTTAGATTCATTTGCACCTTCGCGTGGTCTTCGGCAAGGGGACCCTTGATACGTCTCCAACGTATCTATAATTTATAAAGTATTCATGCTATTATATTATCCATCTAGGATGTTTTATATGCATGTATATGCTATTTTATATGATTTTTGGGACTAACCTATTAACCTAGAGCCCAGTGCCAGTTTCTGTTTTTTCCTTGTTTTTGAGTTTTACAGAAAAGGAATACCAAACGGAGTCCAATTGACGTGCCAATTTTTGATGATTTTTTCTGGACCAAAAGAAGCCCCCGGAGTAAAAGAGTTGGGCCAGGATAGTCCCGGGCTGCCCACGAGGGTGGGGGGCACGCCCACCCCCCCTGGGCGTGGGCCCCTACCTCGTGGACAACCCGGAGACCCCCCTGACATGAGACCTACGCCAAAAAATCCTATAAATACTGAAACCTCCAGAAAACAGAATAGATCGGGAGTTCCACCGCCGCAAGCCTCTGTAGGCACCAAAAACCAATTGGGACCCTGTTCCAGCACCTTGCCGGAGGGGGGAACCCTCGCCGGTGGCCATCTTCATCATCCCGGCGCTCTCCATGATGAGGAGGGAGTAGTTCACCCTCGGGGCTGAGGGTATGTATCAGTTGAAGGAAATATGCCCTAGAGGCAATAATAAAGTTATTATTTATTTCCTTATATCATGATAAATGTTTATTATTCATGCTAGAATTGTATTAACCGGAAACATAATACATGTGTGAATACATAGACAAACAGAGTGTCACTAGTATGCCTCTACTTGACTAGCTCGTTGACCAAAGATGGTTATATTTCCTAGCCATAGACATGAGTTGTCATTTGATTAACGGGATCACATCATTAGGAGAATGATGTGATTGACATGACCCATTCCATTAGCTTAGCACCCGATCGTTTAGTATGTTGCTATTGCTTTCTTCATGACTTATACATGTTCCTATGACTATGAGATTATGCAACTCCCGTTTACTGGAGGAACACTTTGTGTGCTACCAAACATCACAACGTAACTGGGTTATTATAAAGGTGCTCTACAGGTGTCTCCGAAGGTACATGCTGGGTTGGCGTATTTCAAGATTAGGATTTGTCACTCCGATTGTCGAAGAGGTATCTCTGGGCCCTCTCGGTAATGCACATCACTTAAGCCTTGCAAGCATTGCAACCAATGAGTTAGTTGCGGGATGATGTATTACGGAACGAGTAAAGAGACTTGCGGGGAACGATATTGAACTAGGTATTGAGATACCGATGATCGAATCTCGGGCAAGTAATATACCGATGACAAAGGGAACAACGTATGTTGTTATGCGGTCTGACCGATAAAGATCTTCGTAGAATATGTGGGAGCCAATATGAGCATCCAGGTTCCGCTTTTGGTTATTGACCGGAGACGTGTCTCGGTCATGTCTACATAGTTCTCGAACCCGTAGGGTCCGCACGCTTAATGTTTCGATGACAGTTTTATTATGAGTTTATATGTTATTGATGTACCGAAGGAGTTCGGAGTCCCGGATGAGAACGGGGACATGACGAGGAGTCTCGAAATGGTCGAGACGTAAAGATCGATATATTGGATGACTATATTCAGACTTCGGAAAGGTTCCGAGTGATTCGGGTATTTTTCGGAGTACCGGAGAGTTACGGGAATTCGCCGGGGAGTATATGGGCCTTATTGGGCCATACGGGAATAGAGGAGAGAGGCCAAAAGGAAGGAGGCCTGCGCCCCCCCCCCCTATGGTCTGAATTGGACAAGGGGTGCAGCCCCCTTTTCCTTCTCCCTCTCCTCCTCTTTCCTTCTCTCCTACTCCAACAAGGAAAGGAGGAGTCCTACTCCCGGTGGGAGTAGGACTCCCCCCTTGGCGCGCCCTCCTCCTTGGCCGGCCGCCTCCCCCCTTGCTCCTTTATATACAGGGGCAGGGGGGCACCCCATAGACACAACATTGATCAGTTGATCTTTTAGCCGTGTGTGGTGCCCCCTCCACCATAGTCCACCTCGATAATACTGTAGCGATGATTAGGCGAAGCCCTGCGTCGATAGAACATCAACATCGTCACCACGCCGTCGTGCTGACGGAACTCTCCCTCAACACTTGGCTGGATCGGAGTTCGAGGGACGTCATCGGGCTGAACGTGTGCTGAACTCAGAGGTGCCGTACGTTCGGTACTTGATTAGTCGAATCGTGAAGACGTACGACTACATCAACCGCATTGTGCTAACGCTTACGCTTTCGGTCTACGAGGGTACGTGGACAACACTCTCCCCTCTCGTTGCTATGCATCACCATGATCTTGCGTGTGCGTAGGAATTTTTTTTGAAATTACTACGTTCCCCAACAGTGGTGTCAGAGCCAGGTTTTATGCGTAGATGTCATATGCACGAGTAGAACACAAGTGAGTTGTGGGCGATATAAGTCATACTGCTTACCAGCATGTCATACTTTGGTTTGGCGGTATTGTGAGATGAAGCGGCCCGGACCGACATTACGCGTACACTTACGCGAGACTGGTTTCACCGTTGCGAGCACTCGTTGCTTAAAGGTGACCGGCGGGTGTCTGTCTCTCTCACTTTAGTTGAACCGAGTGTGGCTACGCCCGGTCCTTGCGAAGGTTAAAACAGCACCAACTTGACAAACTATCATTGTGGTTTTGATGCGTAGGTAAGAACGGTTCTTGCTAAGCCCGTAGCAGCCACGTAAAACTTGCAACAACAAAGTAGAGGACGTCTAACTTGTTTTTGCAGGGCATGTTGTGATGTGATATGGTCAAGACATGATGCCAAATTTTATTGTATGAGATGATCATGTTTTGTAACCGAGTTATCGGCAACTGGCAGGAGCCATATGGTTGTCGCTTTATTGTATGCAATGCAATCGCCCTGTAATGCTTTACTTTATCACTAAGCGGTAGCAATAGTCGTAGAAGCATAAGATTGGCGAGACGAGAATGATGCTACGATGGAGATCAAAGTGTCGCGCTGGTGACGATGGTGATCATGACGGTGCTTCGGAGATGGAGATCACAAGCACAAGATGATGATGGCCATATCATATCACTTATATTGATTGCATGTGATGTTTATCTTTTATGCATCTTATCTTGCTTTGATTAACGGTAGCATTATAAGATGATTCCTCACTAAATTATCAAAGCATAAGTGTTCTCCCTGAGTATGCACCGTTGCGAAAGTTCTTTGTGCTAAGACACCACGTGATGATCGGGTGTGATAGGCTCTACGTTCAAATACAACGGGTGCAAAACAGTTGCGCACGTGGAATACTCAGGTTAAAATTGACGAGCCTAGCATATAACAGATATGGCCTCGGAACACGGAGACCGAAAGGTCGAGCATGAATCATATAGTAGATATGATCAACATATTGATGTTCACCATTGAAACCACTCCATCTCACATGATGATCGGACATGGTTTAGTTGATTTGGATCACGTGATCACTTAGAGGATTAGAGGGATGTCTATCTAAGTGGGAGTTCTTAAGTAATATGATTAATTGAACTTAAATTTATCATGAACTTAGTACCTGATAGTATCTTGCTTGTCTATGTTGTTGTAGATTGATAGCTCGCGTTTAGCTCCCCTGTTTTATTTTGATATGTTCCTAGAGAAAATTAAGTTGAAAATTGTTAGTAGCAATGATGCGGACTTGGTCCGTGATCTGAGGATTAACCTCATTACTGCACAGAAGAATTATGTCCTTGATGCACCGCTAGGTGACGGACCTATTGCAGGAGCAAATGCAGACGTTATGAACGTTTGGCAAAGCTCGGTATGATAACTACTTGATAGTTTAGTGCACCATGCTTAACGGCTTAGAATCGGGACTTCAAAGACGTTTTGAACGTCATGGACCATATGAGATGTTCCAGGAGTTGAAGCTAATATTTCAAGCAAATACCCGAGTTGAGAGATATGAAGTCTCCAACAAGTTCTATAGCTAAAAGATGGAGGAGAATAGCTCAAGCAGTGAGCATGTACTCAGATTGTCTGGGTACTACAATCGCTTGAATCAAGTGGGAGTTAATCTTCCAGATAAAATAGTGATTGACAGAATTCTCTAGTCACCATCACCAAGTTAGTAGAACTTCGTGATGAACTATAGTATGCAAGGGATGACGAAAACGAGTCCCGAGTTCTTCGTGATGCTGAAATCAATGAAGGTAGAAATCAAGAAAAGCATCAAGTGTTGATGGCTGACAAGACCACTAGTTTCAAGAAAAAAGGCAAAGGGAAGAAGGGGAACTTCAAGAAGAACGGAAAGCAAGTTGCTGCTCAAGTGAAGAAGCCCAAGTCTGGACCTAAGCCTGAGATTAAGTGCTTCTACTGCAAAGGAACTGGTCACTGGAAGCGGAACCGCCCCAAGTATTTGGCGGATAAGAAGGATGGCAAAGTGAACAAAGGTATATTTGATATACATGTTATTGATGTGTACTTAACTAGTGTTTATATTAGCCCCTGGGTATTTGATACTTGTTCGGTTACTAAAAATTAGTAACTCGAAACAGGAGTTACAGAATAAACAGAGGCTAGTTGAGGGTGAGGTGACGATGTGTGTTGGAAGTAGTTCCAAGATTCATATGATCATCATTGCACACTCCCTATACTTTCGGGATTAGTGTTGAACCTAAATAAGTCTTATTTGGTGTTTGCGTTGAGCATGAATATGATTTGATCATGTTTATTGCAATACGGTTATTCATGTAAGTTAGGGAATAATTGTTGTTCTGTTTACATGAATAAAAACCTTCTATGGTCATACACCCAATGAAAATGGTTTGTTGGATCTCGATCGTGTGATACACATATTCATAATATTGAAGCCAAAATATGTAAAGTTAATAATGATAGTGCAACTTATTTATGGCACTACCGTTTAGGTCATATTGGTGTAAAGCGCATGAAGAAACTCCATGCTGATGGGTTTTTGGAATCACTTGATTATGAATCACTTGATGCTTGCGAAGCATGCCTCATGGGCAAGACGACTAAGACTCCGTTCTCCGGAACACTGGAGTGAGCAACAGTTTTGTTGGAAATAATACATACTGATGTATGCAGTCCGATGAGTGTTGATGCTCACGGCAGGTATCGTTATTTTCTGACCTTCACAGATGATTTGAGCAGATATGGGTATATCTACTTGATGAAACACAAGTCTGAAACATTTGAAAAGTTCAAAAATTTCAGAGTGAAGTGGAGAATCATCGTAACAAGAAAATAAAAGTTTCTACGATATGATTGCAGAGGTAAAATATTTGAGTTACGAGTTTGGCCTTCAGTTAAAACAATGTGAAATAGTTTCACTACTCGCGCCACCTGGAAGACCATAGTGTAATGGTGTATCCGAACGTCATAATCGTACTTTATTAGATATGGTGCGATCTATGATGTCTCTTACCGATCTACCACTATCGTTTTGGGGTTATGCATTAGAGACAGCTGCATTCACGTTAAATAGGGCACCATCTAAATCCGTGGAGATGACACCGTATGAACTGTGGTTTGGCGAGAAACCTAAGCTGTTGTTTCTTAAAGTTTGGGGCGGCGATGCTTATGTAAAAAGTTTCAAACTGATAAGCTCGAACCCAAATCGGAGAAGTGCATCTTCATAGGATACCCAAAAGTTAATGTTGGGTACACCTTCTATCATAGATCCGAAGGCAAGATATCCGTTGCTAAGAATGGATCCTTTCTGGAGAAGGAGTTTTTTCTCGAAAGAAGTGAGTGGGAGGAAAGTAGAACTTGATGAGGCAACTGTACCTGCTCCCTTATTGGAAAGTAGTTCATCACAGAAATATGTTCCTGTGACTCCTACACCAATTAGTGAGGAAGCTAATGATGATGATCATGTAACTTCAGATCAAGTTACTACCGAACCTCGTAGGTCAACCAGAGTGAGATCCGCACCAGTGTGGTACGGTAATCCTGTTCTGGAGGTCATGTTACTTGACCATGACGAACCTACGAACTATGAGGAAGCGATGATGAGCCTAGATTCCGTGAAATGGCTTGAGGCCATGAAATCTGAGATAGGATCTGTCGGTGTCAAAACCGGCGGATCTCGGGTAGGGGGTCCTGAACTGTGCCTCTAGGCGGATGGTAACAGGAGACAAGGGACACGATGTTTTTACCCAGGTTCGGGCCCTCTTGATGGAGGTAAAACCCTACTCCTGCTTGATTAATATTGATGATATGGGTAGTACAAGAGTGGATCTACCACGAGATCAGAGAGGCTAAACCCTAGAAGCTAACCTATGGTATGATTGTTGTTCGTCCTACGGACTAAAACCCTCTGGTTTATATAGACACCGGATAGGGTTAGGGTTACACAGAGTCGGTTACAATGGTAGGAGATCTACATATCCGTATCGCCAAGCTTGCCTTCCACGCCAAGGAAAGTCCCATCCGGACACGGGACGAAGTCTTCAATCTTGTATCTTCATAGTCCAGAGTCCGCCAACGATGATAGTTCGCTATCCGGACACCCCTAATCCAGACTCCTCAAGAGCCCTGAACCAGGCTTCAATGACGATTTAATCCGGCGCGCATATTGTCTTCGGCATTGTAAGGCGGGTTCCTCCTCCGAATACTTCATAGAAGATTTTGAACACAAGGATAGTGTCCAGCTCTGCAAAACAAGTCCCACATACCACTGTAGAGAGAATAACCTTTGCACAGATCTGCTGACATATTCCGCGGCGTGACATCACACCACGGCCAGGCCTTTATACGAATCGTTGTACTGTTCCACCTCAGCGCGTTTAGCGAGGCGGTTTCCTTGGCATGCCTTATCAGGGCGGAGATCGTGCCCCCTTATTCCGGGATTCCCATCAATACGGGCGTTGGTAACCCAACCGCGCCATTGATTACGGCGCTTGGGAGATAAGCGAGTTTTACCAGGCTGGCGGGGGACGCATAGCTTCGTCCGTCCATATAAGGGGATAAGGATCCACCTTTTAACCTACGCCTTCTTCCTCCTTTGCTCATCCATTTCCACGCACTCGAGCTCCAGCACCCAAGTCCGCACATCCCACCTCAACCTTCTCCAACCATGTCCGGAGTGGGAGGCAAGTGGATGGCCTCCTCCGTCACGGAGGGGCACATCAAAAAGCTGCGGAAAGCCGGATACTTGTCCGGCGACATCGCGTGTCGGCTCCCCAACAAGGGGCAGCTCATCCCCACCCCCAGGCCCCACGAGAGGGTGGTGTTCCTCCCCCACTTCCTCCACGGACTAGGGTTTCCACTTCACCCATTCGTCCGGGGGCCCATGTTCTACTACGGCCTAGATTTCCACGATCTAGCCCCGAATTTCATCCTCAACATCTCGGCGTTTATCGTCAGGCGTAGGAAACCTTCCTCATCCAGCCCCCGCCGCTTATGGCTGAAGACCTTCAATGTCAAGCCGAAGGTAGTGGGCGGCCGCCAAGCGGAGTGCGGAGGTGCCATGCTGGGCAGGATGGCCAACGTCCTATGGCTCGAGGGCTCCTTTGTGGAGACCATAAAGGGGTGGCAATCGGGGTGGTTCTACATTACCGAGCCGCACGACTCTCAATGGGCGGCGGCCCCCGAATTCCGATCTGGCTTCCCCACACGGCTCGCATCATGGAAAGAGAAGGGCCTGACGTGGGGTGATTCGGAAGAGCTGTCCGGACTCCAAACCTGCGTCCGAAACCTGGTGGACAAGAATCTCAAGCTTGTCAACGTAATCCAGGTGATGCTCATCCGCCGGATTCTCCCATGCGAGCAACGGGCCTTCAATTTGTGGGAGTTTGATCTGGCACAGCACCAAACCTTGAGCCGGCTCTTCGACACTACGTACGAAGATGCCTGGAAGGTACTGTTCAAGGGCGCCGAAGCTCACGCATCCGCAACCGAAGATCGCGGATTCAGCTCGCAGCGTCAAGCCAGCGAGGTAAGTTATTTTACCCTTTATGGGACTCTTTTTTCATAGTTTGACTCTATGCGGGATCTAAAACTCCCTAACCTTTGACAGGACTGGCTGAAGACGTCCGGACAGATTAACTATCCGGCCCCCTTGCCAGAAGACCCAGCGGACGCCCGATTGACGGGGTTGCTGGCTCCGCCACCTCACATGGTGCCGGAGAAGAAGGCCAAGAAGAAGGCCACGGGAACTCGAAGGAGCTCCCGGCGCCAGGTGCTGTCGGACTCATCGTCCGACGACTCTGAGGCAGAATCCTCCCCTGAGGACGAGGAGGAGGAAAAAGAAGCCTCTCCCCCAGCGGGGGGAGAGAAGAAAAGGAAGGCCGCCCCGACTGGGGAGGCCAGAGGGTCCAAGAAAGGAAGGACCCTTCCTCCGGACTTCTCCACCAACGCCGACAACGACGAGGAGGAGTGGCCACCAAGGGCCAAGCCCCTGGCGAGATCGTAAGTGTCCGGGCTCCGGAATAGCTCAGGACTTTTTATTTGTCGCATAGTGTCTTCTAACGCCGAATATAACCATGTAGCCCGCCCAAGGATGAGCTCGCCGCTTCGTCGAGCGGGTCCCTGGATTCGTCGGATGTGAATAGCACTTCACTTCCGACCGCCTCCTCTCCTCGTGACGCAGACAGCACCGCGGTGGAGTCCCAAAAGGGGCTCCACTAGGAGGAGGTGGTCCTGGAGGTGCCGCAAGGTGACCTCCCGGACTTCGGGCGCAAAGGGGGCGAAACCCTAGAGGGCTCTAAGTCTGGCCCTGTGTCGGACTTCGTACCGGAACCTTCAGTGGTTCCGAAGTCCGGCAAGCGGCCCCTTCGTAAGAAGGGCAAGACTGCGACGCCGGTGACCTCCGTCCATCCGGAGGCACCGGATAGCTTGCTGGAGGCGCTTAACGGCGCCTCTATCGACGAGGAGCACCGCACCGTTATGAGTGTGGTGATCCAGAAAGTTCAGTCCGCCAAGAGCGGGCTGACTGAAGCCTGTACCAGCCTTCTAACAGGCTTTGAGGTAAGTTTAGAATATGTAAAAATATTACCGCATAGACAGTAGCCCCTGATGCTTAGTTTGGTGTTCGGAAAGAAAAACCGGACTGAGGATCTAAAAAGATATACGCAGGAGTCTAACATAAGTATGTCAATATGGGAATTCAGGCTGCGCTGCTGACCTCTGCCGCACTGACTGCGGAGGTCAATGCATTGAAACGGAGCTTCGAGTGGTCCGAGAACGAGCTCGGCCTTGCCAAGAAGCAGCTCGAGGACAAGGAAGGTAAGTAATACCTTTTAAAGTAATACCTTATAGAAAGGATTTGGTTGCAAAAATGACAGGACTAACGTGGGTATTGTAGGGGCCACGAACGAGGTGGCGACCCTGAAGGAAGCGGTGTCCACGGCCGAAAGCAAAGCGGCCGCGGAGTGCACCGAGCGAGAGAAGCAGGAGGCGCGGGTGGCGGAGGTGCGGCAAGAGCTCCAGGCTCTCGTGGAAAAACACGAGATTTTGTAGCGTGACTCGAAGACTCGAGAGTCCGAGCTCGCCTCGGCTCTTGAGAGTGCCAAAGCCGCTAAGGCCGAAGCCCAAAAAGCCCTCCAGGAAATTGAATCATTAAAGAAGATAGCGGCGGGTAAGGCATTCTTTATGCAAAGCAAGCATGTGAAAGTGAATTATCTATTACTTAGCCGAATCCGGAGCTCTCCAGGAGCATTCAGAGATCTGCCCCGTAGTGTGTCTGATGCTGCCGCGTTCTACCACGCCGAGGAGGGGAGCTCGACGGAAAAGGTGTTCTGGTCTCAGTATGCTGAGGCCGGACATCCGGTGCCCCTGAGCGACCAGCTGAAGCAGCTGGTCGACCTCCACAAGGTCGCCGAACAGGCCATGAAGGGCCTCATAATTCGGCTGTGGTCTAAGGAAGCCATGCCTGGGAGCTACTTCGGGCTAGTGCGGCGGCTGGTGGACGCCTGTCCATGGATTGAAGTCATCAAGCGCTCCATCTGCATTGAAGGTGCCCGTCGGGCCCTCGCCCGTGCTAAAGTGCATTGGGGAAAGATGGATGCTGAGAAGCTTGTGACGGACGGGCCACCGCCGGGCAAGGAGCATCGCAAGCCCGAAATGTACTATGAGGGCGTCCTGAAGGGTGTCCGCCTTATAGCGGGTGAATGCTCCAAAGATCTAACTTTTGAATAGACTCGCATTTGTTATCCTGTACGCTGAAAACTTGTTCATATGCGCTAAGCAACGCTTGTGAATTTAAAATATTACCTTCTGTGCGGCCGTTTATCAAATTTGAGAGATGGCAAGTCGTTGGCTTCAGCCCCCATGCCACGAGTGATGGGGTGTTCGGGATAAACTTGAGCGCTCTTGTTCCCATTCTTGGGTCCTTCGAGGGAGGCGCTCAACGCAACGAACAAGGCAACCGGACTATAGTGCTTGAACACTCTCACTTAGCCATAGAATTCTATAATTTTAAATTTCGTGAAGCCCCTACTATTCGAAGACCGAGTTCGGGCGCTATCCACGCCTTGGCCGGACAATGCCGACTCCTCGCCTAAGCGGCATAAGTCTTTAGGGACCCGAAAAACCTCTCGAACAGCGATCGCTCTCGCCTGTCATGACGGTCAGTTTTAGCTTTCTCCACCGAGGTGCTCAACCCAGCTCAACCGGGCACAATCGCAGTGGTTCTCCCAGCTACCTTAGCCGATATAACGAAACGTAAGGTACCAAAACATGGGAGCCGGGCAAACCCAACTATTGACCCAAGACATGATTCAAGCCGATGCATATAATGCTATAAGTTCGGGTGCCGACTTGTGAAAGTGTTCGGACTTATCACACCATATCTTTGGGGTACTTAAGCCCCTGGTGTATTGGCCGCACTAAAGTGTACGGGTGCAACGTGTCATGAATGAACATATATATAGATAAAGAAAGGAGTGCAATAATAGGAAAAAGCTATGTATTGTTTATTCAAAAAGGTACTGCAATGAAAGCAGAACGATACAAATAGTGCGATAAGCAAGGGATGGGATTATTTGACATGTCCCCCTCCAGGGGTAAGCTGCGGGATGGTATGTAAAACAGGTATAATGCTCGTAGTAGAGACCACTTGGACACTCGACGTAGCTTTCTGCTTCCCTGGCTGTTGCATCGTGAGTTCGGCAATTCTAGAGCCGGACAGGGCTTCTGAAAAACGGAGTCCTGAAAGTAAGAGAAAAGAAGAAAGAAAAATAACGACACAATCGGGAGCCCCTGGTGCGGTTGAGCCGCATTCTGGGCGTGCCGTGGTCGTGCCCCTCCCCTTATGCCCATGGTATCTCCAGAGCGTAGTTATGCACGCGTAGTACTGGCTGCACAATTTTGCGAGGGCTGGGGTTGGGCCCGGATTGCTACGCGTGCTCGGATCGTGCCAGGCGGTCTTGTTGTAGATTACTCCGGGCGCGCTTGACGGTGCCCGGACGTTTAGTAGCCGGACTCGAGAATTGCTGTGAGAGGCTGCTTTGCACCTCCGCCGCGAGGGCCGCCGTATGCTCCTCTGTTCGGAGAGAGCGTTCGATGTTTCCATTGACCGTGATTACTCCTCGAGGGCCTGGCATCTTGAGCTTGAGGTATGCGTAGTGCGACACCACATTGAACTTTGCAAATGCGGTTCGTCCAAGCAGTGCGTGATAGCCGCTGCGGAACGGGACTATGTCGAAGATTAACTTTTCGCTTCGGAAGTTATCCGGGATCCGAAGACCACTTCGAGTGTAACTGAGCCTGTACAATTGGCCTCTACACCCGGTATGACGCCTTTAAAGGTCGTCTTTGTGGGTTTAATCCTTGAGGGTGTCTATGCCCATTTTGCGACCGATCCCGATAGAGCAGGTTCAGGCTGCTACCGCCGTCCATCGGGACTCTAGTGAGGTGAAATCCGTCGATGATTGGGTCAAGAACCACGCGCCCGAATCCGCCGTGGCGGATGCTAGTGGGGTGGTCCCTTCGATCAAAGGTGATCGGGCAGGAGGACCATGGGTTGAACTTCGGGGCGACTGGCTCCATCGCATATACGTCCCTTAGTGCATGCTTCCGCTCCCTTTTGGGTATGTGGGTTGCGTATATCATGTTCATCGTCCGCACTTATGGGGGGAAGCCCTTCTGTCCTCTATTGTTCGACGGCCGGGGCTCCTCCTCGTCATCGCTATGCAGCCCCTTGTCATTGAGTTCGGCATTTAACTTGCCTGCCTGTTTGAAGACCCAACAATCCCTGTTGGTGTGGTTGGCTGGTTTTTCGGGGGTGCCATGTATTTGGCACGAGCAATCGAGTATTTGGTCCAGATTGGACGGGCCCTGAGTATTTCTTTTGAACGGCTTTTTCCGCTGACCGGGTTTAGAGCCTCTGAATCCGCATTGATCGCCGATCTTCAGCATTATCGCCGTTAATGCGGCGCTTGTGCTTGTTGCGACGCGACCTGCCATTGCTGTCCTTGGTATCCGAACTACCAGGGTTTTTGGTCAAGTTGTTACTACGAGCTAGCCAGCTGTCCTCTCCCACGCAAAAGCGGGTCATGAGTGTTGTGAGGGCTGTCATGGATTTCGGCTTTTCCTGTCCTAGGTGCCGGGCAAGCCATTCGTCGCGGATGTTATGTTTGAAGGCTGCAAGGGCCTCCGCATCCGGACAGTCAACGATTTGATTTTTCTTGGTTAGGAACCGTGTCCAGAATTGTCTGGCCGATTCTTCTGGCTGCTGAATTATGTGGCTGAGGTCATCGGCGTCTGGTGGTCGCACATATGTGCCCTGGAAGTTATCAAGGAATGCAGCTTCCAGGTCCTCCCAACAACCAATTGATTCTGCTGGCAAGCTGTTAAGCCAACGCCGAGCTGGTCCTTTAAGCTTGAGTGGGAGGTATTTGATGGCGTGTAGATCATCACCGCGGGCCATGTGGATATGGAGGAGGTAGTCCTTGATCCAAACCGCAGGATCTGTTGTGCCATCGTATGATTCGATGTTTACGGGTTTGAAACCCTCGGGGATTTGATGATCCATCACTTCGTCTGTGAAGCATAGTGGGTGTGCGGCACCTCTGTATTGAGCTATATCACGACGCAGCTCAAATGAGCTTTGTCTACTGTGTTCGGCCCGGCCGGAATTGCTGTATCCGGCATGACGGTTATCGTCGCGTGTCGTGTGGCGCCCACGCGATCCGTAGATCGATCTTGTTTGCCTTGCCTTGTCCTCCAATATGTCTCGCATGTCTGGCGCATTTCCTCGTGCCTTAGTACTTTCCGAGCGACGCCGGGGTGCGGCTTGAATGGAGGGTCTAGAGGCCTCTCTGTCGCGGCCACGGGATGGCCGGTCGGCCGCATCATGCGCTGGTGATGTAGGTTTGGGTGATGCTTCCTCTAATTGGGGTAGCAGCCTGCGTTTTGGGTATCTCTTGGAGGCGCTCGAGTTCGTACTCTTCGCTACAAGGACTTCATCCATCCGTCGCCTAGCAAGTCTTGGTCAGCTCTAAGTTGCTGCTGCTTTTTCTTGAGGCTGCTTGCCGTGGCCATAAGCCTGCGTTTGAAACGCTCCTGTTCGGCGGGATCCTCAGGCACGACAAATTCATCGTCGTCGAGGCTTGCCGCATCTTCGGAGGGAGGCATATAATTATCGTCCTCCACCTCCCTGTCTGCCGCTCTATCATGAGGGCTGGCTTCTCCCTCCTCCTGTGCTGAATCCTACTGGAGGGGGTTGTCTTCGCACCGTCCGGGGTGTTATTATCTCCGTGCGGAATCACTGCTTTTGCTGTGGCGGATTTAGAGCAGCGCCGCTGACGCCGGCGCTTGGGCTGTTTCTTGGAGGGGCCATCCTCCGCTGTTCCATCGCCGTTCCCATATTTTGGGATGTCCACCATGTATATGTCGTATGATGAGGTGGCCTTCCAGTGCCCTGTAGGCGCTGGTTCTTGGTCGTCTCCAGCATCATCGTCCATACCGTCGATGTCTTCGGAGTCGAAGTCGAGCATGTCGGTTAAATCATCGACAGTGGCTACAAAGTGGGTGGTGGGTGGGCGTTGAATTTCTTCGTCGTCCGCATCCCAACCTTCCTGACCGTAGTCCGGCCAGGGCTCTCCTGATAAAGAGAGATACTTTAGTGAATTCAGGATGTCGCCAAAGGGCGAGTGTTGAAAGATGTCCGCGGCTGTGAACTCCATAACCGACACCCAATTGGATCCGATTGGCGGGGGCGCGGAGGGTTCGGAGTCCGGAGAGGAGTCCGGCACCTTGGAGTCACGGTCTTCACAAAGGACAGGGATGGAGTTCGGCTTAATCGTCGTAGAGATCGTAGCCCCCGAGGCGGTGTCTAGCCACTCGTCCTCGATCGGCGGAGTCGGCTCCGAGCTAAGGGTCGGAGCGGACGCTGGTGCAGCCTCCAGGGCACTGTTCGGCGACAGAGCTAGATCGTGCCCATCGAGACAGTGCGGCGCGCTTGGCTGTGGCTCGAATCCGTCGAAGATCAAGTCTCCGCGGATGTCGGCCGTGTAGTTCAAACTCCCAAATCTGACCTGATGGCCAGGGCGTAGCTTCGATCTGCTCGGATGGCCAAGTGAATTGGCCCCAGCAAAGCCGCCGAATACGAAGATCTGTCCGGGAGAAAAGTCTCACCACTGGACCGCGCCGTTGTTGATGATCGAAGGAGCCATCGGGCCTAAGGATGACGACACGAGGAACTCTCAATGAAAGCACCAATGTCGGTGTCAAAACCGCCGGATCTCGGTAGGGGGTCCCGAACTGTGCGTTTAGGCGGATGGTAATAGGAGACAAGGGACACGATGTTTTACCCAGGTTCGGGCCCTCTCGATGGAGGTAAAACCCTACTCCTGCTTGATTAATATTGATGATATGGGTAGTACAAGAGTGGATCTACCACGAGATCAGAGAGGCTAAACCCTAGAAGCTAGCCTATGGTATGATTGTTGTTCGTCCTACGGACTAAAACCCTCCGGTTTATATAGACACCGGATAGGGTAGGGTTACACAGAGTCAGTTACAATGGTAGGAGATCTACATATCCGTATCGCCAAGCTTGCCTTCCACGCCAAGGAAAGTCCCATTCGGACATGGGACGAAGTCTTCAATCTTGTATCTTCATAGTCCAGGAGTCCGGCCAACGGTGATAGTTCGGCTATCCGGACACCCCCTAATCCAGGACTCCCTCAGGATCCATGTATGAAAACAAAGTATGGACTTTGGTGGAATTGCCCGATGATCGACAAGCCATAGAAAATGTGGCATCCCAAAATTTTAGCCTTGTTTTGTTAATTTTGCCAGGTAATTAAAACTTTTACTTTCTGGGCTCCCTTTTGATTTTTTTTGAAACATTTCCTTCCTATTGATATGGAGTTGTTTCCTTCAGTGAGAACTTATCAAATATGATATTGGACTTGTTTATCCTCTCAAGAAAAACTTTTCTTTGATCAGTGGAATTAATTACATAGTTTATTTCTCATAATCTTTATTTTCTTGAAAAATGGTTTCCCATGATTTTATGGTCCTATTTGAACTGCAACCCTTTTTATAAACTCTTTCAAAAATCCCACCAAAATTTGGAGATGTCATGTGATGTTTTTAAACCACTTCTATGCAAAATTATCTTCTGTCCATGGGAAATTTTGAGCTCTACACCATATTTTTCAAATCTGGTCCAGTGGGCAGATTTGCACTACAACCTATTTTTATATTTCTTTGAAGCCTTCACCAAAATTATGGGAGATCAGTGGTAGCCCGCAATTCAACTTTATGCAAAAACCCAACTTTGTTCTTTGAAAGAATTGAGGGAATCAACTTCTTTTCTATTCTGGTCCAACTTGTAGATTTGTACAACCACCACATTTTTAGTTGCTCCTTTATCCTTGATTCCTTTTCCTACTTGTAGTCCTCCCTGATAAACCCCTAAGTCCAGGAGCATGCACCCATTGGATCATTTTTGGATCATGAAGTAATGCCATTTACCTCTTGTCCAGAATTGAAGTTTTGCAAAACTTGCACTAGCAAGTTTGTGCTTTGGACAAACTAACCTCACCACCCTCTCATGCATCTAAAGAGACCCCACCCTGGAAGATTTGGCCACTCCAAGAAATGCCTAGGTGCATGTGGCATTTTGTCAAACACCTTGAGAGCATGGACAGATTGGGCATGAGTTTTTGTTTACATAGTGAACCTGATCCCCTAACCAGACCAGCATGTCCCATGATTGCCTTAACCTACAACCCCACCCTCTAACCCTCTTGTAGTTTAGAGCCCCCTAGCATGCTTTAGCATTTTGTCGAGCATGTTCCGTGCGTGCTCTGGGCGCGAGCAGAGCACGCGTTTTGCACGTGCCGCGCCCGACCGACGCGTCGAGCCCCTGGTTTTGCCCGCTCTGCAGAGCCACGCCACTCACTCCCCTCCTCACCACATCATGCCAAGCAGCCCTGGTTCCCTACAGCACCGCCGTCAGAGCCCCTTGGCGGCACGCTGGCGTCCGCAGCGCGTCTCTGCCACGGTCGGTGCCGCCCAAGCCACCAGCGCTCGCCAGCTGCCCCTTGGAGTGGTTCAAGCTCATCCGCAACCTCGTCCTCTAGCACACGTCGCCGCCACATCGCCCTAGCTACAGAATGGCGGTCGTCGGCGACCTTATCCACGGCCGCCGTGGAACCGCCTTGACTCGCCTATTTAAGAAAGCCCCGAGCTCGTCCCCGCACTGAGGCAACCTCAGATCACTTCCCTAGTTTCCCCGTGGCAGCCAATCGACCCAGGGAGGTCTCCTTCCCCATCTCCGGCAACCGCAGCCGCCGCCACTGCCCCGGCCATTCCGGCGCCACCAGGGCCTCCCCTTCTCCACTCTCTTCACCAGGAACCCCCTCTCCCTCTCGTGAGTCCTTTCCCCTGCTCGATTTTGGTCAGGGACCGCCGGAGCCAAAAACCCACTTTGCCCGACGGCCACCGTCCGTTGCAGAGCTCGCCGCCGGCAGCTCCGTCCACCCCAGAGACCAAAGCGACCACCGGAGTGACCGCCTCGGCCCCCTGAGCCCGTGGGTGACCTCTGTTTCTCGAACAGAGCCGCCGTTCGCCGGCAAGCGTCACCGGAGTTCCGCCCCTTCTCGGGCAGAGGAAGAGGAGGGAAGGTGGACTAGTCAAACCTGACTAGTGGGCCACATGGACCCATTGTCAGTGACTCCCCGTGCGGTCCACGCTGGATAAGTGGAAACGTATTTCCAGAATACGCCTTCGACGTGGTCAGTTCGAAACGTTTTTCTTTTTCTGTTTTATTTTAAAAATAGATTTTGACCAAAACTTTGACTGTCTATAACTTTTTAAATAAAACTCCAAATGAGTTGATTCTTTTTCCTACCTCTCTCAAATATTGTCTAGTTTATTTTAAGATTTTTTTTTGAAAATCTTTCAGAAAACTTTTTTGTGCTGTTTTGGAAATGTGTATTGATTCAAAAATATTTTTAAATAGGATTTTGGAGAGAGAGGAGAAAACTTTCAAAAGTTTTGGAGAGCACCTCACCCCTCCATACCATGAAGGCAAGCATTCTGAACCCCGGCATAATATTTTTGGTGTGTTAGTCGACACGTTTATAACACCACCTTATTTCGGAGAGCTTGTTATTTCATGTGATATGATTATTTGCATGGATGCATATTAGTGATTTGTCCTTGCTGTTGGAAATGAATATACACGTGATGGTAATCATCCTCAAGTGCCTTGCATGCATGCCGGAAAGGAATCCGGGAAAACCCCTGCCTTGGGTAGGCATGAGTTTGTCGCCGGTCTCCGTCGGGACGGTTATGTCCGGTATGGCATAGTAAGGTATAATGAGGGTTGATTTTGTTGGTTAAAATATTTTTGTTATACATGTCATACAGGGAATTTATAAACCTCCTAAGTCGACCGTAGATCGAGTCCGGTTCCAGTAACTCCCATACTTGCCTCGTACTACCACTTGTCCCTGCCGCAGGTAGGGTACGGTTCAGTAAGTCGTCAACCCCTTTCAAGCACACACCGTACAGAGAGGCCACGGTGGAAGATACCGGTTGTAACCGGTAGGCATGCCATCTGGTCCGAGGGCATGGGTGTTTCCGGTTGAGACCGAGAGGGGAGGCCACCCCTTAGAGCGTGCGGTATAAATTCGGTCCCATGCTACGCGAGGTTGTAGCCTCCCCACTTAGAGTTTTGCTTAACAAGTGTCGTGGGTGATTCCAGACACCGGTAAGTTAAGTTGGTGTGTGCAAGTTAGGTGTGTTTTCAACAAAAAGGCCGTAGACGGAATTAGTCCCGATGGACTAAAGGAATCTGTTACTCGTGGGTAAAGATTACACCCTCTGCAGAGTTTAAACCTATTCGAATAGCCGTGTCCGTGGTTAAGGATTACACCGGATGGGTCAAGTGTTGGTCTTAGTGTCGGTCTTCGAGGAGAAACTGTTAAACCGAACTGGATCGCGACTTGAGACTTGTAATGATTATGATTATTATTTTGTTATGGACTAACCCGTTATATTATTTGAATTATCGAGTATCCCGGATGGTTCTACCTCCGGATATTCACCGTGATTATTTATAAGCCCTTTATGTGGTGTCATTTGAGACGCCTGAATCGTGTCATGCTTGTTATTTATTTACTTTATAAGCCCTTTATGTGGTGTCGCTGAGATGCCCGACTGTGGCATGCTTGTTATTTATTTACTTTATAAGCCCTTTATGTGGTGTCACTGAGACGCCCGACTGTGGCATGCTTGTTATTTATTTACTTTATAAGCCCTTTATGTGGTGTCGCTGAGACGCCCGACTGTGGCATGCTTGTTTTTTATTTACTTTATAAGCCCTTTATGTGGTGTCGCTGAGACGCTCGACTGTGGCATGTTTGTTATTTATTTACTTTATAAGCCCTTTATGCGGTGTTGCCGAGACGCCCGACTGTGGCATTGCTTGTTATTTATTTACTCTATAAGCCCCTATGTGGTGTCGCACAGACACTCGACTGCGGCATTTTACTTCCACTCCATTGTTGCATATTCATATAAATAACCTGCTTGCACGCATAAAAGATTTTATTTATGACTAATGATGTGATCATAGAGTATTTCAAGTGCATGATTATCATTTATATTATCCCAGTGTTCAAAATGTTTGCGAGTACATTCAAAGTACTCACTGGCTTGTCCCTGGCTATTGTCTTGGCCAGATTTCTTGCATGGGGAGGAGCGTTGCGAAGACAGCCCCGGAAACTAAGCAACGGTGATAGCAGCCTCGTGAGATAGGAGTTAACCTGGTCAGCTGTTCCTGTGGGAAATGGAGTCCCATAGACACTGATGTTTCACAAACCGCTTCCACAATCAACCACTAGAAACCATTTGTTGTACTCACAGATCAGAATGGTCTTGTACCACATATTTTGTATTTTGCTTGGAATTTCTGTATCAAGTTGGTGCCTCATCAGCTAACAGTAATCCTGGGGCTGGTGAGCACAACGGCCATTTTCGGGAATTTATTACCCGGAAAACCGGTCGTCACAGAAAATAAACGGATCTTCATGAGGAAGACAGACGCTGATAGTAGTGTGACTATCTACAAAGCTAGACTTGTCGAAAAAGGTTTTGACAAAGTTCAAGGTGTTGACTACGATGAGATTTTCTCACTCGTATCTATGCTTAAGTCTGTCCGAATCATGTTGGCAATTGCCGCATTTTATAAAATCTGGCAAATGGATAAACAAAACTACATTCCTTAATGGATTTATTAAAGAAGAGTTGTATATGATGCAACCAAAAGGTTTTGTCAATCCTAAAGGTGCTAGCAGAATATGCAAGCTCCAACGATCCTTCTATGGACTGGTGCAAGCATCTCGGAGTTGGAATATACGCTTTGATGAGTTGATCAAAGCATATAGTTTTATACAGACTTGCGGTGAATCCTGTATTTACAAGAAAGTGAGTACAGCATTTCTGATAAGTATATGTGAATGACATATTGTTGATCGGAAATAATGTAGAATTTTATGGAAAGCATAAAGGAGTATTTGAAAGGAGTTTTTTCAAATAAAGACCTCGGTGAAGCTGCTTACATATTGAGCATCAAGATCTATAGAGATAGATCAAGATGCTTGATAAGTTTTTTCAATGAGTACATACCTTGACAAGTTTTTTGAAGTAGTTCAAAATGGAACAGTCAAAGAAAGAGTTCTTGCCTGTGTTACAAGGTGTGTAATTGAGTAAGACTCAAAGCCCGTCCACGGCAGAAGATAGAAAGAGAATGAAAGTCATTCCCTATGCCTCAGCCATAGGTTCTATAACATATGCCATGCTGTGTACCAGATCTATTGTATACCCTACACTGAGTTAAGCAAGGGAGTACAATAGTGATCTAGGAGTAGATCATTGGACAGCGGTCAAAATTATCCTTAGTGGAATAATGATATGTTTCTCGATTATGGAGATGACAAAAAGGTTCGTCGTAAAGGGTTACGTCGATGCAAGTTTTGACACTAATCCAGATGACTCTAAGTCTCAATCTGGATACATATTGAAAAAGGGAGAATTAGCTAGAGTAGCTCCGTGCAGAGCATTGTAGACATAGAATTTTGCAAAATACATACGGATCTGAATTTGGCAGACCCATTGACTAAATTTCTCTTACAAGCAAAACATGATCACTCTTTGGGTGTTAATCACACAGCGATGTGAACTAGATTATTGACTCTAGTAAACCTTTTGGGTGTTAGTCACATGAAGATGTGAACTAATCACATAAAGATGTGAACTATTGGTGTTAAATCACATGGTGATGTGAACTAGATTATTGACTCTAATGCAAGTGGGAGACTGAAGGAAATATGCCCTAGAGGCAATAATAAAGTTATTATTTATTTCCTTATTTCATGATAAATGTTTATTATTCATGCTAGAATTGTATTCCGGAAACATAATACATGTGTGAATACATAGACAAACAGAGTGTCACTAGTATGCCTCTACTTGACTAGCTCGTTGATCAAAGATGGTTATGTTTCCTAGCCATAGACATGAGTTATCATTTGATTAACAGGATCACATCATTAGGAGAATGATGTGATTGACATGACCCATTCCATTAGTTTAGCACCCGATCGTTTAGTATGTTGCTATTGCTTTCTTCATGACTTATACATGTTCCTATGATTATGAGATTATGCAACTCCCGTTTACCGGAGGAACACTCTGTGTGCTACCAAACGTCACAACGTAACTGGGTGATTATAAAGGTGCTCTACAGGTGTCTCCGAAGGTACATGTTGGGTTGGCGTATTTTGAGATTAGGATTTGTCACTCCGATTGTCGGAGAGGTATCTCTGGGCCCTCTCGGTAATGCACATCACTTAAGCCTTGCAAGCATTAGAACCAATGAGTTAGTTGCGGGATGATGTATACGGAACGAGTAAAGAGACTTGCCGGGAACGAGATTGAACTAGGTATATATTGAGATACCGACGATCGAATCTCGGGCAAGTAACATACCGATGACAAAGGGAACAACGTATGTTGTTATGCGGTCTGACCGATAAAGATCTTCGTAGAATATGTGGGAGCCAATATGAGCATCCAGGTTCCGCTATTGGTTATTGACCGGAGACGTGTCTCGGTCATGTCTACATAGTTCTCGAACCCGTAGGGTCCACACGCTTAACGTTTCGATGACAGTTTTATTATGAGTTTATATGTTTTGATGTACCGAAGGCGTTCGCAGTCCCGGATGAGATCGGGGACATGACGAGGAGTCTTGAAATGGTCGAGACATAAAGATCGATATATTGGACGACTATATTTGGACTTCGGAAAGGTTCCGAGTGATTCGGGTATTTTTCGGAGTACCGGAGAGTTACGGGAATTCGCCGGGGAGTATATGGGCCTTATTGGGCCATACGGGAATAGAGGAGAGAGGCCAAAAGGAAGGAGGCATGCGCCCCCCCTCTGGTCCGAATTGGACAAGGGGTGCAGCCCCCTTTTCCTTCTCCCTCTCCTCCTCTTTTCTTCTCTCCTACTCCAACAAGGAAAGGAGGAGTCCTACTCCCGATGGGAGTAGGACTCCCCCCTTGGCGCACCCTCCTCCTTGGCCGGCCGCCTCCCCCCTTGCTCCTTTATATACAGGGGCAGGGGGCACCCCATAGACACAACATTGATCAGTTGATCTTTTAGCCGTGTGCGGTGCCCCCCTCCACCATAGTCCACCTCGATAATACTGTAGCGGTGCTTAGGCGAAGCCCTGCGTCGGTAGAACATCAACATCGTCACCACGCCGTCGGTCGACAAAACTCTCCTCAACACTCGGCTGGATCGGAGTTCGAGGGACGCCATCGGCTGAACTTGTGCTGAACTCGGAGGTGCCGTACGTTCGGTACTTGATCGGTCGAATCGTGAAGACGTACGACTACATCAACCGCGTTGTGCTAACACTTCCGCTTTCGGTCTACGAGGGTACGTGGACAACACTCTCCCCTCTCGTTGCTATGCATCACCATGATGTGCGTAGGAATTGTTTTTGAAATTACTACGTTCCCCAACACCAGTAGCTATGTGTTTGATCTCTCTCTCTCTCTCTCGTGTTCTTGAGGTGATACGATCTTGATGTATCGCGAGCTTTGCTACTGTAGTTGGATCTTATGATGTTTCTACCCCTCTACTCTCTTGTAATGGATTGAGTTTCCATTTGAAGTTATCTTATCGGATTGAGTCTTTAAGGATTTGAGAACACTTGATGTATGTCTTGCGTGGGATACCCGTGGTGACAATGGGGTATTCTATTGATTCACTTGATGTATGTTTTGGTGATCAACTTGCGGGTTCCGCCCATGAACCTATGCATAGGGGTTGGCACACGTTTTCATCTTGACTCTTCGGTAGAAATTTGGGGCACTCTTTGAAGTACTTTGTGTTGGTTTGAATAGATGAATCTGTGATTGTGTGATGCATATCGTATAATCATACCCACGGATACTTGAGGTGACATTGGAGTATCTAGGTGACATTAGGGTTTTGGTTGATATGTGTCTTAAGGTGTTATTCTAGTACAAACTCTTGAATATATTGATCCGAAAGAATAACTTTGAGGTGGTTTCGCACCCTACAATAATCTCTTCGTTTGTTCTCCGCTATTAGTGGCTTTAGAGTGACTCTTTGTTGCATGTTGAGGGATAGTTATATGATCCAATTATGTTATTATTGTTGAGAGAACTTGCACTAGTGAAAGTATGAACCCTAGGCCTTGTTTCATAGCATTGCAATACCGTTTACGCTCACTTTTATCATTAGTTACCTTGCTGTTTTTATATTTTCAGATTACAAAAACCTATATCTATCATCCATTGTATCACCATCTCTTCGCCGAACTAGTGCACCTATACAATTTACCATTGTATTGGGTGTGTTGGGGACACAATAGACTCTTTGTTATTTGGTTGCAGGGTTGTTTGAGAGAGACCATCTTCATCCTATGCCTCCCACGGATTGATAAACCTTAGGTCATCCACTTGAGGGAAATTTGCTACTGTCCTACAAACCTCTGCACTTGGAGGCCCAACAACGTCTACAAGAAGAAGGTTGTGTAGTAGACATCAAGCTCTTTTCTGGCGCCGTTGCCGGGGACATGAGTGCTTGAAGGTATATCTTTAGATCTTGCAATCGAATCTTTCAGTTTCTTGTTTTATCACTAGTTTAGTTTTTAAACAAAACTACAAAAAATGGAATTAAGGTTGCCTCATATGCTTCATTTTTTTAATGTCTTTCGTGAAAATGATGGGAAGGAAAATTGTGCTCAAGTACTAGAAGAAGAATTACATAGACTACTTGGCATAAAATATGTGAATGATGAGCATGATTGCAATGTTGTTAGTATGAACTCCTTGAATATCCATAGTACTAATGATGATTGCACTAGTCATGATGAAAATATCTCTTATAAGCATGTCGATTTTTGTGGAGTGCATAAAATTTGCAAATACATACCAAAAAGGGAAGATAGATTTTGTAAGAAGCATAAGTACTTAGAAACTAAATGGTTGCAAGAAAGGCTAGATGTTTGTGCTGAAAATTTAAATTTTCTTGGCCGTACTTGTGAACTTTGCAATGAAAGTGGTCAATTAACTATCCGATGCAAATTGTTTCATGATCTAATCGTTTCCAAAAATTGTGATGACTTGATTTCCCTTGCACATCATAATGAACTTAGTTTGCTTATGGTTTATGAATAAATGAAACGTATAACTAACTATCTTCCAGTATTTGTCCGTGATAAACTTCTTAATTTTGATCTAGAAGAAATTTATATGTATTGTGCAGTGAATTGCATTGAAAATCCTTATATTGCCAATTACATAAAGAAAAGAAAGCAAATAGAAGATAAAGAGAACACTAATGAAAGGGAAGAGACCTCCCAATATCCTCCTATTATTTCTTATGATGAATCAGGTAACGAGGAGGAGCTTTCTATTCAACCAATCTCATCAATAAGGAGCTCAAAAATGAGGGATAAACCCGCACATGATGTGAAGAATAAAAAGAAAAAACGGAGAAGCAAAGGTAAAAAGGTATCCCTCCCAAATGATGTTGCTCCTACTACTCATTGTGATGATGATAATTTCTATACTATTGGTGCTATCCATACTATTAATGATGAGAGTGATTATGCTTATGATATGAAAAGGCCCAAGCTTGGGGAAGCTATGTTTGATGAGAATGACATATTTGAGAATATATTTGCTGAAATTAATGTTTGTCCCAAGCTTGGGGATGCTATGTTTAATGAAGATGATATTTTTAGCCTCCCAAGTTTTGATATGCAAAGTTGTTATGATGATAGCATGCCTCCTACTTATGATGATTATATTGATGAAAGTGAGTTTGGAAGAGTGTCAACTTTAGGAAGTAATGATCCCACTATTTTGGAGGGGGTTGAATCTTATAATATTTATGAAAGTGGATTTGGAGAGGTCATGACTTTATTTAGTGATGAATCCACTATCTCGGAAGAGGTTTCAATTGATTATGATTAGAACAAAGTTGATACTTATGATGATTAGTGTGATGAAACTTATGTTATAAAAAGTAGTGATGATTATATTTATAAAACTTGTCATGATTATGATGACCCTTTTTCTAAACATTACTATTTTAATGTGGAAACAATTTATAGTATTCAAGTCTCTTATGATACTCCCACTATTGCGAATGAGAAGAATTTTGCTTATGTGGAGAGTAGTAAATTTTCTATGCAAGTAGATCATGAAAATAATGCTTTAGCTGCTGGTTATATTGTTGAATTCATTCATGATGTGGAGAGTAGTAAATTTTCTATGCAAGTAGATCATGAAAATAATGCTTTAGCTGCTGGTTATATTGTTGAATTCATTCATGATTCTACTGAAAATTATTATGAGGGAGGAATATATGCTTGTAGGAATTGCAATAATATCAAGTTTCCTCACTATGTGCTTAAAGTTTTGAAGTTATGCTTGTTTTGCCTTCCTATGCTAGTTGATTATTGTTCCCATAAGTTGTTTGCTCACAAAATACCTATGCATAGGAAGTGGGTTAGACTTAAATGTGCTTGTCATGTGTTTCATGATGCTCTCTTTATGTTTCAATTCTTATCTTTTATGTGAGCATCATTGAAATCATCATGCCTAGCTAGGGGCGTTAAACGTTAGCGCTTGTTGGGAGGCAACCCAATTTTTTCTTTTGTTCTTTCTTTTTGGTTATGTTTAGTAATAAATATTTCATCTAGCCTCTGGTTAGATGTGGTTTTATGTTTTAATTAGTGTTTGTGCCAAGTAAGACCTATAGGATCTTCTTGGATGATAGTTATTTGATCTTGCTAAAAATTCTAGAAACTTTCGGTTCACGAAAACAATTGTTAAAAATCATCAGAACGTGATAAAATATTGATTCCAATTGTAGAAGATCAATAAACAAATTATCTAGGTCATCCTATTTTGGTAGATTTTTCTGAGTTCCATAAGTTTGCGTTAGTTACAGATTACTACAGACTGTTCTGTTTTTGACAGATTCTGTTTTTCGTGTGTTGTTTGCTTATTTTGATGAATCTATGGCTAGTAAAGTAGTTTATAAACCATAGACAAGTTGAAATACAGTAGATTTAACACCAATACAAATAAATAATGAGTTCATTACAGTACCTTGAAGTGGTGTTTTGTTTTTTGTTGAGTTTTGTGTTGTGAAGTTTTCAAGTTTTGGGTAAAGATTCGATGGACTATGGAATAAGGAGTGGCAAGAGCCTAAGCTTGGGGATGCCCAAGGCACCCCAAGGTAATATTCAAGGATAACCAAGAGCCTAAGCTTGGGGATGCCCCGGAAGGCATCCCCTCTTTCGTCTTCGTTCATCGGTAACTTTACTTGGAGCTATATTTTTATTCACCACATTGTCGGGGATATACCCCGCGGCGTAAACCGGCCGGAAGTATAACCCGGACGGACTTGGCGCTCTATTTGAGACCCCGCTGACGCTTGGCGATTCACCGGCGACCCGCACAGACCAGACGGTTTACAAGCAACCTGACTGAACATTATGATTCACTGGTAACCCCGGCGGGCGGGACAGACGGTGACAAGGCCCAAGCCCCAGAAGGCCGGCTCATGTTATGGTGGGCCGGTTTAAGAGAAAAGGCATGAGGAATATTTGTCTTATACGGAGTTAAGACCTGGACTTATATCCGGTTTGTATTAGAGATAGACTAGTCCTAATCCTAATAGGACTCCACATGTAACCCACCCCTTCAACATATATAAGGAGGGATAGGGCTCCCCAAAGAGGGACATGCAACAAGCAAGAAGCAATAATCTCTAGGGCTAACACAACTAGAGGAGAGCCGGCTTACCAACGACTCACTCATGAGCATAATGAGACCTAGCCACAAACAGTATGCAGGGCTATTACCGGATGATGTTTCCCGGGGACCGAAGTTGTCTAAATCCTTGTCTTGTGTGTTGATCCGCCTCGCGTCTCTCGATTCTGACCAACCCCTTCAAGCTACCGCATAGATGCGTTGGCCTCACGACTAAGTCCTCACACTAGGACATCTGCCATGACAATTCCACGCTAGTTGGCGCCCACCGTGGGGCTCGCGCATGGTGGTGATGAGTTCTTGGAGGGATCTTCTTCAAGGTTTGAGAAGCTCGTGATTTGTTAGATGAAAAGCGCCAGCACGGAAGCGTACAGGGTAATCCGGCGCGGGACCACCCCGGTTTGTAGTTTTCTTGCCGCTCGTCGTTCTATGATCAGCCGAGACCGACAGGAGTTTGTTCCTTGTACAATTAAGAATCTAAGCCAAGTCGATCTTGAGGTTCTGCTGCGAGGCGCCAGGAGCAAAGACCAAGACCAAAAGAGATGAGATCAGACAAAAAAGACGTCAACAGACGCAAGCCACACTTGAGATGAGGAAACACGGAAGACAAAACCGACAGCGACCTGGACCTCGTCTCGGCCTCGTTTTTTGCTGCAGCGTGGACAGCTCTCAGTAGCCGCAAATCCTGGGTTGGCTGATATTATTAAATTAGATCTAAGGCGAACTGTTGTGAGAGCAACACAGGGATCAGTCTGGTCTGATTTTATTTAGCTAGATTTACCTTGTTCTCCTCTGGACCGAGGTTCACATGGAAGATGCTGGTCCTTTGGACCGACCTGTACAAGAATCCAGTCACTAGGGCCCTTTCTTTTTCCTTGGTGCTGCCGATGATTCATCTCCTGATTGGAAGGATTGCTGCTACATCCGTTTGGAAGACTCAAAGATCATCATTAGAGAAAGTCCTAAAAAAACATCCGATGGAAATCATGCCTTATCACGAGGTTCGGGCATACAAAGCCAAGGAGATATTTCAAAGAAAGAAAGAAGGGAACAGCCTCGACCCGGCTTCAGGATTCGGTCACGACCCGGACTATGCTTCGTTGCCGAGTCGCCCGCAGCATGCAAGTCACTGTTGAGATTACCAAGCCGACGAGACAGTTAACTTCTACTGCGATACACTGTTTTGCTGATTTCAAACCCCGAGGCATCAACTCACAAGCTGCTGGTGATACAACATTTTGGGTAAAGGCCGAGGATGATTTCATCAACCACAAGTATTACTTGGTGCTCACGAGGAGTACTAGTTGACTAATCTGGTACTAATTGCTGTGAACTGCTACGACCACTCCACGATACTACGAGGTGCTATCCTTCCTATGTATTTTATCAGTACATGTTAAATTCATCCGACAACAATTGCACTGGTCTGTAATGTTTTTACGCAGGGTGACTATTAAAAAAAGGGTGGGGGTATACCACGGATGTACGTTTGGCTGTGCCGCACGGCTTCACGGACAGGCGTGTCATGGTCCGGTTTACATCAACGTGCCGGCCGACTCGCCCGTCCGTGCCACATTATAGCGCCACAGACCCGCCCGCCCTCACGACCGGTTCACGCGTCTGCACCGGCTTATAACGCGGAGGACAACTTGCTCATCCGCACCGGCTTACAACGCCTCGGCCGACTCATCTGCCTACTTCCGCGGGCGACTCGCTTGTGGTTGATTTCAGCTTCACCGTCGTGATCCTCAACACTGTGGCTGATAATTTTTCGGCCTAACATGTCAAGGTTAAATCCATCCAGTCAATTTTTTATTGATACATTTTTATGATTTCGAGAACAATTACTTTCGCCTACAATACCTTTTATGTAGGATAATTAGTCACGACAAAAGTGGCTCATACCATGGGTACAGAGCACGCACTGGCAACATCCTACCCGGTGTTCGTCCATGCCATATTACACGGTGAATGGATGCGTGCAAAACATCGTCTTTACAACCCGGTTTACATTAGCTGGCTGGGACCGCGCTTGCGATTAACTCGCTCGTGCCGGCTTATAACGCCGCGGCCGATTCACCCGTGAGTGATTTCAGTTTCACCTAGTGATCATCAGCTTCATGGCAAATTATCTTTCGGCCTAAACACATCAGGTGATATCCATCTAAAATATATTTTATTAGCACATATTATTTTTGTCAAAGAGCAGTTTATCTTTGCCTTGGTCTGCAACATCGTTTATGCAGGACAATTATTTACTGCAAAAGCTATGGCTGTGTCATTGATGAATAACTCGTGCCACCATTAAAAGGCGCTAGTATCTTACCATGCCATCAAGCTCGATGAATATATGTGCAAGCTTCCATTCTGCAGACCGATTTACATCAATATGATGTGGCTAACTCGCCCGATCACGCCGGTTTACAATGCCACGGCCGATTCATGTGTCTGTGCCGCCTCTAAAGCTGCGGTCATCTTTGTCGTCCGTCTCTCGCGGCCTGATCTACATCAACACACCAGACCGCACCTGTCTGCATGAGCTTTTTATTGAGTATGAGCAAGTCACAGCTTGGGTAGCCCAGCTTTTCTTTCAACAAAATGGAGGCAAATTATCATATACTATCAACCGCCGTCTGCACTGGGTGGCCCAATGGGCAGGCGCACAAGTCACCGCCACTACATTTTAGTTAACTTCAAGTAGCCAGTTGGAAGGAACCATTGGCCGAGTTGCTGACACGGCTAATACGGGATCATTTTTAACCCGCCGCAGTCACCTCAACCTTCTGTGGATTCACATCGTGCTATCAACACCAATGATATACAAGTCATGCCGGTTTATATCACGGTCAAATATGGAGAGTCTCAAGCCAACTCCTCGAGTCACCTTTGAGACTCGGGGGCTACGATGACATGACTCAGCAAATCTTGCCAGTTTCAACAAATTTAAGAACCCCAGAACGATGGAGGGAAAGATAACCCGGTCCCGGAGGCTACTGTTATATTGATGAAAATTTAAAGGCCGTCAGAAAATTTCCGGCTTAGAAAGTATATGACAGTTACAAAATCCCGACTCAATGAAGAAGTTCCGGGTCATCAGAAAGGATTCCGGTTTAAAATCCGGCTCAAGGGAAGTCAGCCTCACTGAAGCTCTCAAATATCCGGTTTACAATCCGGTTCAAGGGAAATTTGTTCTCCCACAAAGCTCTGAAGCTCTCAAATCTAGTTTGAAAATGTCCAGTTCAAAAAGGAATTAACTTCTCGCAAGTTCGAGTTTAAAGGCCGTCAGAAAATTTCCGGCTGAAAATGAAGATTCCGGTTTAAAATCCGGTTCAAGGAAAAGATGTCTCCCACAAAGCTTTGAAGCTCTCAATATCCGGTTCAAAATCCCGGTTCAAGAAGAATTTATCTCTTGCAAAAATTTAAAGGTTGCCGAAGAGGACCTGCTTCCATGATGCGCGATTCAAACATGGGTATCCTGCCTTATTGGCTTATCATATTATTGATCGCATGGGGGCTTCTGTTCATAAAGCGGAGTCCGGTTTACCCCTTGATCCAGCTTATAAAGCTTTATATAAAAGTCGCTTGGGGGCTTGGTCGTATTCGAACCATAGCTACACCTATTGATCGGCGCAATGCCACAACATCACTTGGGGGCTTGGTCGTCTCCGAACCATAGTCACACCTCTTGATCGGCTCAAAGCCAAATCAATCCGGGGCCAAAGAGAGTGTTGCAAAACAACAACTCAAACATAGGCACCCGTTGAGCACAGCTCAAAATGTTACTTGGGGATTCTTTGTTGTTGAAATGAACAAAGAATCTACACTTGTAATAGCCTATCAAGCCATGGCTTGGAAGCCTGGTGTATACACCTAAGACCTTGGGTTAGCCTGCCTTTTTAAGTAAGTTACTCCGCCCAGGTAAACCTGGTATGACCCATCGAACTTTGACAAGTTACTCTAATAAGACCCTGAACTTGTCAAGTTAAAATGATGATTGGTTAAGGATTGAGGACCATCTTAAAAGGCTTTGTAAAATGGTTTAACTCAGTGGCCTGGCAGCCCATGAAAAGCCTTGAATTTGGGGCCTGGCAGCCCGTGAAAAGCCTCGACCACAAGGGTTTCATTTGCTTTTATTTGCTAAGTTTTTCTCCTTGGATGAGTTTTCTACTGTTTTGATAAGCCGGCATTCGTTCACCCAGTTTGACTTTCAATTACAAATTGTCAGTACCTGATCAGTTATAATTCGGAGATTATTAACCCGGTCTAGTTTCGACTATAAGTCGACAGAATTGAATATGGATAAACCAGTGTTTATCACAACCCGAAACGGTTTTATCATAAACCGGCACGATACGGAAGGAGTTATCAGTACTCAAAATTTGGGTTATCACCCTTACTACAAAAAGTTGGTAAACCAACGATGTGATTCAATGTCACAGGTATGATATATTTCATATTTGATTATTCTTAAGTGCAACCTTGGTTATAAACCCGGGTTATATGTTGGGCATTATGACCCGTCCGGCGATAACTGGCCAGGACACTTTAAACTTGTTGTATGCAGAAACAGGTTGAATAAAGCATAATTATAAAATCACCGATGTTTGTTAACCCGGCCTGGCTTTAAGACGATAAGTCGCCAGTATATGATGAGAAATTATCCGGTGTTTGTTAACCCGGCCTGGCTTTGGACTATAAGTCGCCAATATATATTTGGATTGCGCCATTGGAGTCATGTGCTTATAACTCATTGGGTTATATTATTCAAACAGCCAACATGACTGGATTTTATCAATAACCAATATTATGATTGAGGTTTTCAAAGTCGCTTTAGCGCAATGGATATTATTTTATCGATGGATATGATTTATTCCACAATGGAAGGAATAGTCTCGAGTGGCTGCAGGCTCACGACCCGGCACTTGGGGGCTACATTATTCAAATTGAGATTATATCAAATATGCAAGTCTCGTGTCGCTGCAAGCATGCACCATGACACTTGGGGGCTAATGCAAAGTCATTTTTATTGGCCTTATTGAAGACCCGACTCATCACATCATAATGAGCCGGCACTTGGGGGCTACCAATTGCTCATGTCAACAATTCAAGGTACACAAGTCTTAAAACCATTATATTGAAAGGTCCATTGCTCAGTTGGTAAAGCACAAAGCTCTTAACCTTGTGGACGTGGGTTCAAGCCCCATGATGGGGGTTACATTATATGATGTTCTTTTCAAAGAAGTATATTTAAAGTACCAGCTCAATATTATCTTACTGAGCCGGCCCTTGGGGGCTACACGTTATTGTTCAAATCTACATGATCATATTTATGAAGTCCCTGCTCATTATTGCATAATGACCCGGCACTTGGGGGCTACATATATGGAGTATTGATTTTTTACTAGTGACTGAGATGAACAACATGGATTTCTTCAAAGTGGCAGTAACTATATGGAAACAAGTCTTAAGCCATCACTTTGTTCTGCTCAAGACTTGGGGGCTACAGGTAATATGGATATAAGGGAGAAAAATCTTCAAATTCTCAGTTTTGAGCAAATCAGGAAGATCAATTACATGACCCGGTGTCAACAACAATTATGACCCGGCATCGTCTGTTATATAACTCGGTAATTTTGGTAATGATAAACCGGCAAGTTTTACATCTTCAAGTCGGCTGAATATCAGATGAGTATTTGAAGACCAATATTTCTTTTAAAGCGGAGCTTTGGAAACCGACTCAAGTGGATTATTCTTCACAATATTCTCTGTGAAAAACCAATGTCAGCAAATTGAGTATGAAGCTAGTTTATTGACCTGGATTTTCTAAAAGAAGGAAATGACAAGGAATTAAGGATGATCAGGTGTCGGTTTACAAGAATTATTAACCTGGAGCATAATCTGTCAAGTTTGTTCTTGTGTTTATTTTACAGGATCAGTTTAACATGGATAAATCCAAATTAAAGTGGGGGCTAATGTCGGGGATATACCCCGCGGCGTAAACCAGCCGGAAGTATAACCCGGCCGTACTTGGCGGTTTATTTGAGACCCCGCTGACGCTTGGCGATTCACCGGCGACCCGCACAGACCAGACGGTTTACAAGCAACCTGACTTAACATTATGATTCAATGGTAACTCGGCGGGCGGGACAGACGGTGACAAGGCCCAAGGCCCAGAAGGCCGACTCATGTTATGGTGGGCAGGTTTAAGAGGAAAGGCGTGAGGAATATTTGTCTTATACGGAGTGAAGACCTGGACTTGTATCCGGTCTGTATTAGAGATAGACTAGTCCTAATCCTAATAGGACTCCACATGTAACCCGCCCCTTCAACATATATAAGGAGGGGCAAGGCTCCCCAAAGAGGGACATGCAACAAGCAAGAAGCAATAATCTCTAGGGCTAGACACAACTAGAGGAGAGCCGGCTTACAGACGACTCTCTCATGAGCATAATGAGACCTAGCCACAAACAACATGTAGGGCTATTACCAGATGGTGTTTCCCGGGGCCCGAAGCTGTCTAAATCCTTGTCTTATGTGTTGATCCGCCTCGCGTCTCTCGATTCCGACCAACCCCTTCAAGCTACCGCATAGATGCGTTGGCCTCACGACTAAGTCCTCACACTAGGACATCTGCCGTGACAATTCCACGACACACATGATATGTGTTTTGCTTGGAGCGTCATTTTATTTTATTTTGTTTTGCTTGCTGTTTGAATAAAATACCAAGATCTGAAATTCTTAAATGTTAGAGAGTCCTCGCATAGTTACATAATTATCTAACTACTCATTGATCTTCACTTATATCTTTTTGGAGTAGTTTGCCATTTACTCGTGTGCTTCACTTATATCCTATGAGTAAATGGTTGAACGAATTGAATGTCATAAATCTGAAATTATATATGTTTCATATGCCTTTCCCATGGGGAGTAATGCCTTCACATATAAGAAGTAGAGGTGGTAAATTTTTTGAAGGTTAGCAAACATTGTATTGGTCACTTGAACAATTCATGAAAGAATATTGAAGGAAGAGAGATTTCACATATAAATATACTATCTTGGACATCTTGTATGATTGTGAGCCCCATTAAATATTTTCAAACCTGAGCAAATTAGTTGAAGTTCGGCAAGGAAGACAACATAATGAGTTATGCTTGGGTATATTTGTATAGAAGTTATATTGTTATGGATCCTCTAACATGTGGTGCTTGCTATTTAGAATCCTTTGCTAGCCAAAATATATGTACTAAGCGGGAATACTGCTTGTGCATCCAAATTCCTTGAACCAAGTTTCTTCCATGAGTGTCCACCATATCTACCTATATGCAGTATTTACCTGTCGTTCCAAGTAAATTTGCATGTGCCAAACTCTAAACCTTCAAATAATAATCTGTTTTGTATGCCCGAATCGCTCATGTAGCGACTAGGGCTGTCAAGATCTTCCATGCTAGGTGGGTTATTCTCAAGATGAGTGGACTCGCTCATCATTCACGAAAAATGGCTGGTAACTGGATGCCCAGTCCTATGATCAAAAGATCAAAACAAATTGCAAATAATTTAAACAAAACTCCCCAGGATTGTTGAAAGTTGACGGCACCCGTTGTTTTACAAGCCGTGGAGTGTGATTGTTGGTGGAGGGGGAGTAAAATCTTTACCTTTCTGCGTGGGAACCGCCTATAATGTATCTAATATGGAAGATATTGGGAACTCTTTGTTGTTATGTTGACAATGAAAGCATACCTCTCAAAATTATTTTCATCTCTGTTTTTGCTTCGAGCTCTGGCACCTCTGCAAATCCCTGCTTCCCTCTGCGAAGGGCCTATCTTTTACTTTTATGCAAGAGTCAGTAGTATTCCTTCTCATTCCAACACACTCTTTAGTTGGAAAGCATCATGTGATGGAAAGATCTAAGCATATATAGCCATTCAAATATATTTGATCATGAATTATTACTGTTGACATTACCCTTGAGGTAAAAGGTTGGGAGGCGAAACATTAAGCCCCTATCTTTCTCTGTGTTCGATGAATACTATTTGTTCTAAAAATATGCTTTGAGTGGTAGCAATCATGGAAGACTAAATGATAGTTGAGTATGTGAAGTTTGCTAAAACAAAGCTCTGACATAGACTCTTCCTGAAAATAAGATGAATTGCAATTGTTTGATGACTGAGAACATAGTTTGTTAGTTTTCAAGAAAGTTTATGATCTATACTTTAACATGTGAATAGCTTGTTACTTGATCATGAAAAGTTCTATGAGTTGAGCTACTGTTATGACATATAATGATCCTAGAAAAGGTGATTGAAATTATCATTGATCAAACTTATGCACCTGCTAGCATTCACACTCCATAAATTATTTCTTTTATCATTTACCTCCTCGAGGACGAGTAGGAATTAAGCTTGGGGATGCTGATACGTCTCCAACGTATCTATAATTCATGAAGTATTCATGCTATTATATTATCCATCTAGGATGTTTTATATGCATTTATATGCTATTTTATATGATTTTTGGGACTAACCTATTAACCTAGAGCCCAGTGCCAGTTTCTGTTTTTTCCTTGTTTTTGAGTTTTACAGAAAAGGAATACCAAACAGAGTCCAATTGACGTGCCAATTTTTGTTGATTTTTTCTGGACCAAAAGAAGCCCCCAGAGTAAAAGAGTTGGGCCAGGAGAGTCCTGGGCTGCCCACGAGGGTGGGGGGCGCGCCCACCCCCCTGGGCGTGGGACCCTGCCTCGTGGACAACCCGAGACCCCCGACGTGAGACCTATGCCAAAAATCCTATAAATACGAAACCTCCGAACACAGAATAGATCGGGAGTTCCGCCAAGCAAGCCTCTGAGACACCAAAACCAACCGGACCTGTTCAAGCACCATGCCGGGGGGAACCTCACGGTGGCCATCTTCATCATCCCGGCGCTCTCCATGATGAGGAGGAGTAGTTCACCCTCGGGGCTGAGGGTATGTACCAGTAGCTATGTGTTTGATCTCTCTCTCTCTCTCTCTCTCTCTCTCTCTCTCTCTCGTGTTCTTGGCGTGATCGATCTTGATGTATCGCGAGCTTTGCTATTATAGTTGGATCTTATGATGTTTATCCCCCTCTACTCTCTTGTAATGGATTGAGTTTTCCCTTTGAAGTTATCTTATCGGATTGAGTCTTTAAGGATTTGAGAACACTTGATGTATGTCTTGCGTGGGATACCCGTGGTGACAATGGGGTATTCTATTGATTCACTTGATGTATGTTTTGGTGATCAACTTGCGGGTTCCGCCCATGAACCTATGCATGGGGGTTGGCACATGTTTTCGTCTTGACTCTCTGGTAGAAATTTTGGGGCACTCTTTGAAGTACTTTGTGTTGGTTTGAATAGATGAATCTGAGATTGTGTGATGCATATCGTATAATCATACCCACTGATACTTGAGGTGACATTGGTGTATCTAGGTGACATTAGGGTTTTGGTTGATATGTGTCTTAAGGTGTTATTCTAGTACAAACTCTTGAATAGATTGATCCGAAAGAATAACTTTGAGGTGGTTTCGTACCCTACAATAATCTCTTCGTTTGTTCTCCGCTATTAGTGGGTTTGGAGTGACTCTTTGTTGCATGTTGAGGGATAGTTATATGATCCAATTATGTTATTATTGTTGAGAGAACTTGCACTAGTGAAAGTATGAACCCTAGGCCTTGTTTCCTAGCATTGCAATACCGTTTACGCTCACTTTTATCATTAGTTACCTTGCTGTTTTTTTATTTTCAGATTACAAAAACCTATATCTATCATCCATATTGCACTTGTATCACCATCTCTTCGCCGAACTAGTGCACCTATACAATTTACCATTGTATTGGGTGTGTTGGGGACACAAGAGACTTTGTTATTTGGTTGCAGGGTTGTTTGAGAGAGACCATCTTCATCCTACGCCTCCCACGGATTTATAAACCTTAGGTCATCCACTTGAGGGAAATTTGCTACTGTCCTACAAACCTCTGCACTTGGAGGCCCAACAACGTCTACAAGAAGAAGGTTGCATAGTAGACATCAACCCTCTTTCTCCCTTTTTGTTCCTCTTGGTGGCTGATGGTCTTTCTGCTATTCTTAAACAAAACGTGGTTGCCGGTGATATCACTCGTATCAAAATATGCAGAAGAGCTCCGGGTATTTCACACCCTTTGTTTGAAGATGATACTATGCTATTTTTTTAAGCCTCGCGTACTCAAGCTGAAAATGTTAAGCATGCTCCGGATCTGTATAGTAATGGCATCTCCAGCCGTTCGGCCCCCAAGGGCTTGAAATAGCGCCGCTTGGGGGCTAACCGGTGATGTCTACTACACAACCTTCTTCTTGTAGACGTTGTTGGGCCTCCAAGTGCAGAGGTTTGTAGGACAATAGAAAATTCCCCTCAAGTGGATGACTTAAGGTTTATCAATTTGTGGGAGGCATAGGATGAAGATGGTCTCTCTCAAACAACCCTGCAACCAAATAGCAAAGAGTCTCTTGTGTCCCCAACACACCCAATACAATGGTAAATTGTATAGGTGCACTAGTTCGGCGAAGAGATGGTCATACAAGTGCAATATGAATGGTAGATATAGGTTTTTGTAATATGAAAATATAAAAACAGCAAGGTAACTAATGATAAAAGTGAGCGTAAACGGTATTGCAATGCGTTGAAACAAGGCCTAAGGTTCATACTTTAACTAGTGCAAGTTCTCTCAACAATAATAACATAATTGGATCATATAACTATCCCTCAACATGCAAAAAGAGTCACTCCAAAGTCACTAATAGCGGAGAACAAATGAAGAGATTATTGTAGGGTACGAAACCACCTCAAAGTTATCCTTCCTGATCGATCTATTCAAGAGTCCGTAGTAAAATAACACGAAGCTATTCTTTCCGTTCGATCTATCCTAGAGTTCGTACTAGAATAACACCTTAAGCACACAAATCAACCAAAACCCTAATGTCACCTAGATACTCTAATGTCACATCAAGTATCCATGGGTATGATTATACGATATGCATCACACAATCTCTGATACATCTATTCAAACCAACACAAAGTACTTCAAAGAGTGCCCCAAAGTTTCTACCGGAGAGTCAAGACGAAAATGTGTGCCAACCCCTATGCATAAGTACACAAGGTCACTGAATCCGCAAGTTGATCACCAAAACATAAATCAAGTAGATCATGTGAATATCCCATTGTCACCACAGATAAGCACATGCAAGACATACATCAAGTGTTCTCAAATCCTTAAAGACTCAATCCGATAAGATAACTTCAAAGGGAAAACTCAATCCGCTACAAGAGAGTAGAGGGGAGAAACATCATAAGATCCAACTATAATAGCAAAGCTCATGATACATCAAGATCGTGTCAATCAAGAACACGAGAGAGAGATCAAACACATACCCATCTGGTACATACCCTCAGCCCCGAGGGTGAACTACTCCTCCTCGTCATGGAGAGCATCGGATGATGAAGATGGCCACGGCGAGGATCCCCCCCGGGTGCCTAAGAGGGTCCCGATTGGTTTTTGGTGGCTACAGAGGCTTGCGGCGGCGGAACTCCCGATCTAGGTTATGTTCTAGAAGTTTTGGTATATATAAGAGGTGTTGGCGCCGGGAACAAGTCAGGGGGTCCACGAGGCGGCCACGGGGCGCACCCCCACCCTCGTGGGTGCCTCGGGACTCTTCTGGTCCATCTCCGATACTCCGTGGGCTTCTTCTGGTCCAAAAATAATCTCCGTGAAATTTCAGGTCAATTGGACTCCGTTTTGGTTTTCCTTTTCCGCAATACTCAAAAACAAGGAAAAGCAGAAACTGGCACTCTGCTCTGGGTTAATAGGTTAGTCCCAAAAATCATATAAAATAGCATATAAATGCATATAAAACATCCTAGGTGGATAATATAATAGCATGAAACAATCAAAAATTATATATACGTTGGAGACGTATCAACCGGCGATATATTCGGCATGGGGGAGGGGCTCGGGTTCCCACCGCCCCTGTGTTCGCCCCACCGTGATTTCGCCCAAATTCAAAGCAAAAATTCAGCCCAAATTTGGCATAGTTCGGCACAAACTCAACAAAAAGTAAATTTTATCACATAGTTCATCACAGAAATGAACACAAATCGAATAGTTCAACCAAGCAAACTCATAATTCAAACACAAATTAAAAACACATCAAACTAGGCATTGCCCTTGAGCCTCCATAGTTGCTCCACCAGATCGTGTTGCAGTTCTTGATGCACCTGTGGGTCTCGGATCTCCTGACGCATAGTGAGGAAGGAAGCCCATGATGCCGGTACCTGGTGATCTATAGTTGCAAGAGGACCCTGCCTGAAATTTGGTTCAGTATCAAACACTGGCCCTTTCTACTCGCTCTCAATGATCATCTTGTGCAAGATGACACAGCAGTTCATCACCTCCCATATTTGAGATTTCGACCAGGTCAAAGCGGGGTACCGGACAACAGCAAATAGAGATTGGAGCACACCAAATGCTTGCTCGAAATCCTTCCTGCAAGCCTCCTGACACTTGGCAAAGTAGGAGTTCTTGCCTCCTGGCATATAGTCTTCACAAATGTGGACCATCTCAGATAGATGCCATCTGCTAGGTAGTATCCCTTGTTGTAGTGGAGACCATTGACCTCAAAGTCACCGGAGGAGCATGACGTTCAACAAGCTTGGCAAAGACATTCAAGCACTGCAGTACATTGATGTCATTGTGAGTTCCTGGCATACCAAGAAGGAGTGCCAAATCTAGAGGTCTTGTGTGGCCACTGCCTCAAGTACCACACTACAAGCTCCGTTGGCCCCTTTGTACATCCCCTGCCAAGAAAATGGACCGTTTTCCATGCCCAATGCATGCAGTCGATGCTTCCAAGCATCCTAGGAAATCCTCTTACTGCATTCTGTGCTAGGATCCGAGCAGTGTCTTCAGCATTGGGTGGTCAGACGTATTGTGGTCCAAACACTGCCACCATTGCCCTATAGAACTTGTACAAACACTCAATGGTGGTGGACTCGGCCATGTGTCCATATTATTCCTGTATATCACGGGGAGCTCCGTATGCAAGCATCCTCATAGTTGTCGTGCACTTCCAGAGTGAGGAGAATCCAACTGTGTCGGTGCAATCCTTCTTGCACATGAAATAGTTGTCGAACTCCCGAATGGCATTCACAATCCTGAGGAAGAGCTTCCGGCTCATTCGATAATGGCGCCAAAACACTTTCTCACCGTGCAGTGGAGCGTCGGCAAAGTAGTCGGCATAGATCAAGCAGTAGCCCTCCATTCGATGCCTCTACTTGCTCTTGCGATGGCCCGACGTCGAGCCACCTCGCCGCGGCTTTGCATTGTTAGCGAACAGGCCGGCTAGAGCGGCAAGGATCATGAGGTGCTCTTCGTCTTCGGTGTCGGCCTCGGCTTCCTCCTCCATCAGAGCCGCAAACGCCTCCTCGTCATCGGAGTCCATTGCCGAATAGGCAAATCGCCGAACACCTTGCGGGCGTCGTGACCACAAGGCGCTACGGTACTACTGCATCTTGTAGCAGTACTACCGCTCGTGCGGTAGAAGCCAGGTGAGGTCCTTTTGCACTAGGCAACGAGCGGTAGAACCGCCGGAGCGGTACTACCGCGCACCCGCGGTACTACCGCAGGGCAGGGCTCAACTAGGCTGGAAAAGAATAGACTAAATAAGTTACGAACGTGACTACTTCCGCTGGGTTTGGGACGTGCGAAAATCCGACACGGTACTACCGCTCGCAGGGAGCGGTACTACCGCATAGGGGCGGAAGTAAAAATTACTTCTGCGCCTACTTCCGCGCGCGCCATCATTCTGGGATAGAGGTAGCGGTACTACCACTCGCGAGGAGCAGTACTACCGCACAGCGCAGTACTGCCGCTTCCCCGAGCGGTACTACCACGGACCCCTGCGGTACTACTACTCCCTTGAGCAGTACTACCGCATGCCACAGAAACTATAACACTTGGAAGCCATCATCTCGCAGAGACAAGGATAAACGGACGGTGCTCCGATGAAGCGAAGGAAAGGTGGTGCAAAGGAATAGATATGTATGTGTTGATTCCACCCTAACCTTTCCGTAGCGGACCCCCTCTTAATAGTACGACTTTCCTATGACTCAAATCCACCAAAAAGAAACATAGAGAACCGCCGTCTTCGATAGGCTCCGAGGGGCACCGAATCGTCTTGTGCCAAGACATGAGATATCTGAAATGCTCAATGCACACGATTAGTTCGCAAATACACTTTCATCAATCACCAAAACCACATAGGGAGAAATATGCCCTTACAGTGGGCAGCCGCCGGTATCCCTACCTGCGTGGTCGGAGCCCTGGAAAGCTCGCCCATTAGTAGGATGGAGGCTGTCAAATGAAACCCTCTCTTTCTGGCGGGGAAATGACCTTTCTAGTGGTGGAGCAGCGGCTGTGGGCAGGTGGGCGGCGCCGGGATCGACATGGTAACGAAAAGGGAAGTGGCGTCCTGTGGCGCGCGGGTCGAATCTGGGCGGGGAAAAGGCGTTTCTCGCCTGACAGTGGTGGCCCACGCACCACATTTCCTTTCGCCAGAGCCCCCAAGTGCCCCAGTGCGCTGGGTTTGGTCTGGGATCGTCGGGCCAAAAAATGGGCCGAACCGGCGGAATTCGACGTCTTGGGGGCGATTGGTTTTTTTTTGGGCGTCGACGGAAAAAATGGCTTCTTGCGGGGCCTGTTGGGGGTGCAGCTGGAGATGCTCTAATGCTACAGGATAGAGTCTGGACTTTAATAAATGCTCCATTCTCTTTGGAAGTTCTTTTCCTGCTCTTGTACAAGAGGAAGTTAGAGAGGTTCTCAATGTCTCTAGTTCTATTTTTGAAGAAAAGTATTTGGGTCTTCCAACTCCTGATGGCCGCATGTCTAAAGGACGATTCCAAAATTTGTAAATGAGCCTCACAAAACGTCTTACTCAGTGCGGAGATGGGTTCCTCGCTAGCCTGGTCGAGAGACACTCATCAAATCTGTAGCGCAAGCATTACCCACTGCTACCTCTTGAGCTTGCGTTGGATTTCCCTGAAGAGGAGAGGATGATGCAGCAAAGTAGCATAAGTATTTCCCTCAGTTTTTGAGAACCAAGGTATCAATCCAGTAGGAGGCCACGCGCGAGTCCCTCGTACCTACACAAAACAAATAGCTCCACGCAACCAACGCGATTAGGGGTTGTCAATCCCTTCACGGTCACTTACGAGAGTGAGATCTGATAGAGATGATAGATAATATTTTTGGTATTTTTGGTATAAAGATGCAAAGTAAAATAAAAAGCAAAGCAATAATAAAGTGATGGAAGATTGATATGATAGAGAATAGACCCCGGGGCCATAGATTTCACTAGTGGCTTCTCTCAAGAGCATAAGTATTTCACGGTGGGTGAACGAATTACTGTTGAGCAATTGACAGAATTGAGCATAGTTATGAGAGTATCTAGGGATGATCATGTATATAGGCATCACGTCCGAGACAAGTAGACCGACTCCTGCCTGCATCTACTACTATTACTCCACTCATCGACCGCTATCCAGCATGCATCTAGAGTATTAAGTTAATGAAAACAGAGCAACGCCTTAAGCAAGATGACATGGTGTAGAGGGATAAATTCATGAAATATGATAAAAACCCCATCTTGTTATCCTCGATGGCAACAATACAATACGTGCCTTGCTGCCCCTACTAGCAACAATACAATTCATGCAAGATTGAACCCAAAGCTAAGCACTTCTCCCATTGCAAGAACTACGAATCTAGTTGGCCAAACCAAACGGATAATTCGAAGAGACTTGCAAAGATAACCAATCATACATAAAAGAATTCAGAGAAGATTCAAATATTGATCATAGATAATCTTGATCATAAACCCACAATTCATCGATCTCAACAAACACACCGCAAAAAGAAGATTACATCGAATAGATCTCCACGAGAGAGGGGGAGAACAATGTATTGAGATCCAAAAAGAGAGAAGAAACCATCTAGCTACTAACTATGGACCAGAAGGTCTGAAGTAAACTACTCACACTTCATCGGAGAGGCTATGATGATGTAGAAGCCCTCCGTGGTGGATTCCCCTTCCGGCGGAGCTCCGAAACAGGCCCCAAGATGGGATCTCGTGGATACAAAAAGTTGCGGCGGTGGAATTAGGTTTTTGGCTCCGTGTCGATCGCTCGGGTACGAGGTATATATAGGAGGAAGAAGTACGTCGGTGGAGCAACAGGGGCCCACAAGGGTGGAGGCGCGCTACTGGGGGGGGCGCGCCCTACCTCGTGCCTTCCCTGTTGATTTCTTGACGAGGGTCCAAGTCTCTGGATCATGTTCGTGAGAAAATCACGTTCCCGAAGGTTTCATTTCGTTTGGACTCCTTGATATTCCGTTTCTTGAAACTCAAATAGGCAAAAACAGCAATTCGGCTGGGCCTCGTTAATAGGTTAGTCCCAAAAGTAATATAAAAGTGGAAAATAAAGCCCAATATGGTCCAAAACAGTAGATAATATAGCATGGAGCAATCAAAATTATAGATACGTTGGAGACGATCGCATCCCCAAGCTTAATTCCTGCTCGTCCTCGAGTAGGTAAATGATAAAAAGAGAATTTTTGATGCGGAGTGCTACTTGGCATAATTTCAATGTAATTCTTCTTAATTGTGGTATGAATATTCAGATTCAAAAGATTCAAGACAAAAATTTAATATTGACATAAAAATAATAATACTTCAAGCATACTAACAAAGCAATCATGTGTTCTCAAAATAACATGGCCAAAGAAAGTTGTCCCTACAAAATCATATAGTCTGGCTATGCTCTATCTTCACCACACAAAGTGTTTAAATCATGCACAACCCCGATGACAAGCCAAGCAATTGTTTCATACTTTTGACATTCTCAAAACTTTTCAATCTTCACGCAATACATGAGCGTGAGCCATGGATATAGCACTATATCTGGAATAGGATGGTGGTTGTGGAGAAGACAAAAAGGGAGAATATAGTCTCACATCAACTAGGCGTATCAACGGGCTATGGAGATGCCCATCAACAGATATCAATGTGAGAGAGTAGGGATTGCCATGCAACGGATGCACTAGAGCTATAAGTATATGAAAGCTCAACAAAAGAAACTAAGTGGGTGTGCATCCAACTCGCTTGCTCACGAAGACCTAGGGCAATTTGAGGAAGCCCATCATTGGAATATACAAGCCAAGTTCTATAATGAAAAATTCCCACTAGTATATGAAAGTGACAAAATGAGAGACTCTCTATTATGAAGATCATGGTGCTACTTTGAAGCACAAGTGTGGTAAAAGGATAGTAACATTGTCCCTTCTCTCTTTTTCTCTCATTTTTTCATTTTTTCTTATTTTTTTATTTGGGCCTTTTCTTCCTTTTTTATGGCCTATTTTTTTTTCGTCCGGAGTCTCATCCCGACTTGTGGGGGAATCATAGTCTCCATCATCCTTTCCTCACTTGGGACAATGCTCCAAAAATGATGATCATCACACTTTTATTTACTTACAACTCAACAATTACAACTCGATACATAGAACAAAATATGACTCTAGCTATGTGTATGCCTCCGGCGGTGTACCGGGATATGCAATGATTCATGAGTGACATATATGAAAGAATTATGAATGGTGGATTTGCCAAAAATACGATGTCAACTACATGATCATGCTAAGCAATATGACTAGGGGTGGGCATAAAAACCGATGAACCAAAGACCGAACCAATACCGAAACCGAAAAAACCGAATTTTCGGTTTTTCTCACTGCTACAGTAAAATTCGGTTTTCAATTATACTAACCGAATTTAATTCGGACAGTTCGGTTTTATACCGTTTACCGAAACATAAACCGAAGTAACCTAATCGAATGTGTAGAATCCTAGCGCTCAGGTCGCTATCTTGTCAGGGAATGCGCGCGGCTGCATGTGCAAGTCAGGAAACCTCTCCTGGGCCTACCACGTACAGGGAACTCTCCAAGGCCCACACTTTTTCAGGGTAATTTCTCCCAACCAGCGCTGTACACCACTTCACATGGATTTATCCCACCTCGCCTAGCTACACAGGATGTGACAGTGGGCTAGGCTACTTAAGAAGGCAGGATACGCTAGGTCTGACGCCCAAGGAAACGATGGTGTGGTTTTGAGTTTATTGTTTCTACAGTTATAGTAGTTGAGTGCATGTTGTAAAAAAAATATTTTCTGTACTTGGTCCCTAATTCAGTTAATACCGAAAACCGAACCGAAAAAATCGGTAAACCGAAATTTCGGTTAGTTGATTTTTGGTGTATATTTTGGTTTTCTTTTCAGATAACCGAATTCAAAAAAAACCAAACAGTAGAAACCGAAATTTCGGTTTCTACCGAACACCCAGGCCTAAATATGACAATGATGGAGCGTGTCATAATAAACGGAATGGTGGAAAGTTGCATGGCAATATATCTCGGAATGGCTATGGAAATGCCATAATAGGTAGGTATGGTGGCTGTTTTGAGGAAGGTATATGGTGGGTATATGATACCGGCGAAAAGTGCGCGGTATTAGAAAGGCTAGCAATGGTGGAAGGGTCACTACAACAGGAACCCCCCTTCAGCAACGCATCGATGCGTTGCCTTTTGTCCATATAAGCGTTGCTAACGTCTACACCAATGGATTATTATGCGTTGTCGTTGGTGGTGTTGCAAGGGTCTACAACAACGTATATAGATCCGTTGTTAATCTCAAGAATAATGCGTTGCAAGCCAACAACAGATTCATCCAACGCTTCTATGCGTTGTTGTTTGTACAAATAGAATAACCTCTGTATATAATCATTTATAACAGTAGGTTGTTCAAATAGCAGTACATGACACATTTTTTTGAGCTCGCACTACAAGGTACAACTTAAGCAAAATTCATAGAAATGAAACTAATATATTGATTCAATGGCATAATCTGTTACATTGCAATGCAAGTATCATCTATTAGGAGTACATCAATTTCCTAGAAAATGAAACATTTTACAGGATATAAATTTCTAAAATTATGTGAACTGTCTTCACTCTCCTCCAAGTACCAAAGATCAGCATATATTATCCAAGGACCCAAGTAATCATCTAGTATTGAACTTCCCATCGACCTACAAAGAAAAAACCATAATACTATTTAGTTATAAATTCGAAATTTGAAGTCTAAAAATATACATGTATGCATTCTACGGAAAGGATCCACATAAAAATACCAAGTCTCCAAGAAAAGATGTTTCGGAGAATAGACATAAGCTTATGTATGTCTTACACATAACTTAGTAGAGTTCAGATTAAGACACTAATGATGTGTTTGGTTCGCAGAAAAATAGCGGTTTCCGATTTCAATGCTTCCTGAAACCGTACCATCGTGTTTAGTTCGCCCGCAATGTCTTTTATAGCTGTGGTTTCTGATACAGGACCTCATGAAACTAAAAATGCCTAGATCGAAGCTGATTGGAAAACTGAAGCGTATCTGCACCAACCAAATGAAGCGTGTTTTCCATAGAGCTAATCGGAAGCAAAGCTTCCCAATACGATAAAATCAATACGTTTCTGGAGCCGAACGAACCGTGTCGTAGGCATCTTTGATCAATCGGATGTGCCTGGTCACTATGAACAACCATCAACATGTATTTACTACTAACAATTATCCAAAGATTATATTATATTGATAATGAGATAATTTCAACAACCAACTGTATACCAACTAGATGGTAAGTACTTAGGTAACAATAATATCAACTAAAGAATTGGATATTTCTATTTTCCAAAGGACTCTGCACTAATTAGTTTTGCTTTCTATGATGTATTAAGAGAGAAAATATCGATGCCAGCAGCTCAAAAACCATCACACAAAACTGCGTAGTTACCTGAGAACTACAACTTCAGAGGTTAGAAATTTTCAATCCATGAGTGCATTCTCAGAACCTGTAGAAGGAACAACATGAACAAGAAACGCATCATCAGATTTGGGGCAGTTGGCGTTGTTAACTATGAAACGGAAAAGCGGTGTTGTTGGATAACTTTCTAATCCACTCTGCTTGCCATCATGCCTGACCTGAGCCCCTGACTCGGCCTTGCAGGATAGCATGATCTAATTATTACAGACAAGATCATGCCCTAATTAGTATAGAAGAGAGGACATGAGAGAATAATTCATTAGATGTTAGGAAAGATAAATCGGAGGTACCATACTAGACTGAGCCGCTATAGGAAGTTTGGTTTCACTCTGACCGCAACACCACCCCAATCTGAGATGAGGACATGAGACACAAACAAATATTTAGAAGAGATGAGCCACGACTATGGTCTTGGCCGCCCCAGATGGGGCATGAATTGGTTTGGGCTTCTCTAGGAAAAAGTTTGGATGTTCTGTTTCCAGAGAAAGTGAGATCCAAGATGTTTAATTCTTGAAGACCAATCTAGTACATAAGCTAAATACATATTTATGAAAATGCATCAAAAGGTGACCTATGTAATGGCTGAACAGTCTGAATAAAAGCAGACCATGGCTGATTAGTTTTTTTTTCAATACTTACCTAGTTTTATGAAATACTACCCATAAGCCATTGCCGCCAATGTGGCATATTATATATCAAAAGAATTTGATCTTTGTGACCTTTTAGCTTCCTAATCTTGTATCATTTGTCATGCCATTCAATAACTGAACATCAAAACCTATAGGAATGTACAAAATAGGGTACTGGGCAAAATATGGGAATGTACAAAATACCTAATCAAGGAGCGAATGGGTTACCTCACTCTCCGATGATGTAGTAGTCTGTACATATCCATCTGCCCTGAAGCTGCATGCCATTAAAGTAAGTTAATCCCTTACAAATCAGCCAAGGCAAGCTAAAGATTTTAACACAATCTTATTTATTTGTGCATCTACTGTCAACTGTTTGAAACCTGACCTGGAAACTTCATACCAAAATCACAGCTACTCCAAGTGTTTAGAGACTGACAAACTGCTAGCTGACATCTAGTAGGCACAAAAAATTCATGGAAAAAATCACATGATGATATACAGGTGGAAAATATAATTAGATACACTCGACACACATCTTATTGGTGGTCAGGAAAGTTTGTGCTACTAACCTACTTGTCATGGAACAGTACAACTTCAGCACGGAATTGATTTGCAGAGCTTGGAGATTTCATGGTATGACAACCCGAAGCCAATGTGGAGGAAGCCTGGAGCTCCTGCATAGATGTCAATAGAGTTCATCATAGGTTCAATGCATGTTTTATCTTGAAAACAGAAGGGGGGAAGCATCAACAACTGAACTGTAGCTACATTACGCGCCCATAAGGCAATTTGTGTCAGATCCAACCTGCAGTCAAGATTAAACGTCGACATAGGTAGCCTAGGAGGCACAACACCGTCAGGCCTGAGCGCAGCAACTCGTGTGCAGACGCGAGGTAGTGGGCCTAGAAACCATTGGTGAGAGAACCGTGCCAGACACCTGTGGCACTAGGGTTCAGAATAAATCCCTTGTGTATATAACAGGAAGGTTACAATCCATACTTCGACACTATGCAATGGTTTGCACCACGATTCATCTGTGTGTGCTCCAAATAAACAAACAGGGTACCAGTTCATGATCATTGTTGTTGGTTTGAACTGAAGGTGACCATGTGTTACCAACAAAACCTGTGATACCAATAGTTCGACATTGCAGATCAATTTTTTCCAGAACGTGCTCTTATAGAATAAACAGTTAAAGATTACAATGATTCAGAGGAATTGTGCATGTCTCTCAAGATGCGTGTTGTTACCGGCCCTACAATGTTGCTGGCTCCACCTCCTCCTCCCTCTCACCATCACCAACAACCTCCGACGGCCAAATTCCGCGCAGAGCCGCCCCGACGAGATAAGTTTCTCCCGGAGTCAACTGTCGCGCTCACGAGTTGGGGGACCTCGTGGAGGCAGGTAGTGGTCTATGCGGTGGGGGCCACGGCGGCTGCGGCGGCGGGGTGGCTCCTCCAGGGCTCCGGCGCTGGTGCCTGCTTGCAGCGGAGAGGTCGAGGAGGTGGTTGGTGGTGCACGGAGCTGCTGCTCTCGTGTGCGCTTTGGCCCAGATCTGGTCAGGCCAGTTCGGCACCGGCGGCTGCTCGCGCACACATGGTGGCCTGCTGCGGCCATCATGGAGGCCGGGGGCTCGCGGTGGGGCTGTCTTGTGGTGGCGCTAGTACGTTCCTCAACAAAATTGGAGGCGGTGGCGGCAGCGTCGTGGTCATGGAAGTTGGGCGACAAATGGGAATCAGGCGAGAGGGAGATAGATGTTTGATAGTAGAAAAGTTTTTTTTTGGGTACGGGGAGGTTAGCTCAAAGTGTGGGAGGGGTGGGAGGTGGGAGGTGGAACAAACAACACATGTTATGGTATCGTTGGTAGATATCCGTTGCTATAGGTGGATTTTTGTTGTAGTGGGTGAGAAAAGTGCGTATAATCCATGGACTCAACATTAGTCATAAATAACTCATATACTTATTGCAAAAAATCTACAAGTTATCAAAGCAAAGTATTATGCGCATGCTCCTAGGGGGATAGATTGGTAGGAAAAGACCATCGCTCGTCCCCAACCGCCACTCATAAGGAAGACAATTAATAAATAAATCATGCGGTAGACTTCATCACATAACGGTTCACCATACGTGCATGCTAAGGGAATCACAAACTTTAACACAAGTATTTCTAAAATTCACAACTACTCAACTAGCATGACTCTAATATTACTACCTCCATATCTCAAAACAATTATCAAGCATCAAACTTTTCTTAGTATTCAACGCACTCAAAAGAAAGTATTACAAATCTTGAATATCAAGCATATTATTATTATAAGAAAATTACCATGCTATTTAAGACTATGAAAATAATCTAAGTGAAGTATGAGAGATCAATAGTTTCTATAAAACAAATCCACCACCGTGCTCTAAAAGATATAAGTGAAGCACTAGAGCAAAACTATATAGCTCAAAAGATATAAGTGAAGCACATAGAGTACTCTATCAAATTCCAATTCATGTATGGCTCTCTCAAAAGGTGTGTACAGCAAGGATGATTGTGGTGTACTAAAAAGAAAAGACTCAAATCATACAAGACGCTCCAAGCAAAACACATATTATGTGGTGAATAAAAATATAGCTCCAAGTAAAGTTACCGATGAAAGTGGACGAAAGAGGGGATGCCTTCCGGGGGCATCCCCAAGCTTTGACTTTTTGGTGTCCTTGGATTATCTTGGGGGTTCCATGGGCATCCCCAAATTTAGGCTCTTGCCACTCCTTGTTCCATAATCCATGAAAAAAAATTCACCCAAAACTTGAAAACTTCACAACACAAAACTCAACAGAAATCTCGTGAGCTCCGTTAGCGAAAGAAAACAAAAGACCACTTCAAGGTACTGTAATTAACTCATTTTTTATTTATATTGGTGTTAAACCTACTGTATTCCAACTTCTCTATGGATTATAAACTATTTTACTAGCCATAGATTCATCAAAATAAGCAAACAACACACGAAAAACAGAATCTGTCAAAAACAGAACAGTCTGTAGTAATCTGTAACTAACGCAAACTTCTGGAAGTCCAAAAATACAGCCCAAATAGGAAGACCTAGGAAATTTGTTTATTGACCAGCAGAAATTGGAATCACTATTTTATCACGTTCTGGTGATTTTTAACAATTGTTTTCGTGAACCGAAAGTTTCTGGAAATTACAGCAAGATCAAATAACTATCATCCAAGAAGATCCTATAGGTTTAACTTGGCACAAACACTAACTAAAACATAAAACCCCATCTAAACAGAAGGTAGATGGATTATTTATTCCTAAACAGAAACAAAAACAAAAAACTAAAAATAAAATTGGGTTGCCTCCCAACAAGCGCCGTCGTTTAACGCCCCTAGCTAGGCATAAAAGCAAGGATAGATCTAGGCATTGCCATCTTTGGTAGGCAATTCTTCAACGAGGCATCTACCTTCCTTATAGATTTCTTTCTTTCTATTAATTATAAAACTTTCAAGCAAAAGATCAAGAAATTCATTCGTAGCAAATGGTTCCTTAATGATAGCAAAAAGATTAGGATGAATACTTATAGATTTAAGATCTGCGGTTTCCTTACTAGAGGATTCACCCTTATTTTTAGGAACATACATGAGCATAGCAACTTTAGTAGGTGGACTTGGAGTATTTTTTATGGAAGAAAAAGTGGTTCCCAAGTTGGTAATGATACCCTCAAGTTTATCGATTCTAGAGGAATCTTGATTTATTTTATCATTAACTATGGGTTCCTTCTCCTTAATATTTTTCAAAGTTACTCCTACCTTAGATCCATATAGGGTAATTTGATTGTGGATCTTTTTATCTAAATTTTCAATTAACTCAACGGTAGCAACTTTATTTTCAATAATTTCAAGTCTTTGCATTAAATGCTCTAAAGTTAACATAGTTCCATTAACCAAAAGAGGTGGTGAACCGAATAAATCTACAATAGCATTATAAGAATCAAAGGTATGGCTACCCAAGAAATTCCCTCCAGTAATGGTATCAAGGATATATCCATACCAAGGATTAGCACCTACATAAAAATTGCGGAGAAGAACTGAAGTAGATTGCTTCCTGGTAGATCTTTTTGAGCATTGCAAATTCTATACCAAGCGTCTTTTAGATTTTATCCCTCCCTTTGCTTAAAATTTAGAATTTCATTCTCGGGGGACAACGGAGAAGATATAAGACTAGCCATAACGACAAGCAAGCGAGAAAAAGGCAAACGGGAAAGAGAGGGCGAATAAAACGGCAAGGGTGAAGTGGGGGAGAGGAAAACGAGAGGCAAATGGCAAATAATGTAATGCGAGAGATAAGGGATTGTGATGGGTACTTGGTATGTTGACTTTTGCGTAGCTTCCCCGGCAACGGCGCCAAAAATCCTTCTTGCTACCTCTTGAGCTTGCGTTGGATTTCCCCGAAGAGGAGAGGATGATGCAGCAAAGTAGCGTAAGTATTTCCCTCAGTTTTTGAGAACCAAGGTATCAATCCAATAGGAGGCCACGCGGGAGTCCCTCGTACCTACACATAACAAATAGCTCTACGCAACCAACGCGATTAGGGGTTGTCAATCCCTTCACGGTCACTTACGAGAGTGAGATCTGATAGAGATGATAGATAATATTTTTGGTATTTTTGGTATAAAGATAGAAAGCAAAATAAAAAGCAAAGCAATAATAAAGTGATGGAAGATTGATATGATAGAGAATAGACCCGGGAGCCGTAGATTTCACTAGTGGCTTCTCTCAAGAGCACAAGTATTTCACGGTGGGTGAACGAATTACTATTGAGCAATTGACAGAATTGAGCATAGTTATGAGAATATCTAGGTATCATCATGTATATAGGCATCACGTCCGAGACAAGTAGACCGACTCCTGCCTGCATCTACTACTATTACTCCACTCATCGACCGCTATCCAGCATGCATCTAGAGTATTAAGTTAATGAAAACAGAGCAACGCCTTAAGCAAGATGACATGGTGTAGAGGGATAAATTCATGCAATATGATAAAAACCCCATCTTGTTATCCTCGATGGCAACAATACAATACGTTCCTTGCTGCCCCTACTGTCACTGGGAAAGGACACCGCAAGATTGAACCCAAAGCTAAGAACTTCTCCCATTGCAAGAACTACGAATCTAGTTGGCCAAACCAAACGGATAATTCGAAGAGACTTGCAAAGATAACCAATCATACATAAAAGAATTCAGAGAAGATTCAAATATTGCTCATAGATAATTTTGATCATAAACCCACAATTCATCGATCTCAACAAACACACCGCAAAAAGAAGATTACATCGAATAGATCTCCACGAGAGAGGGGGAGAACAATGTATTGAGATCCAAAAAGAGAGAAGAAGCCATCTAGCTACTAACTATGGACCCGAAGGTCTGAAGTAAACTACTCACACTTCATCTACTACTATTACAAAAAGTTGCGGCGGTGGAATTAGGTTTTTGGCTCCGTATCTGATCGTTCGGGGGTACGTAGGTATATATAGGAGGAAGAAGTACGTCGGTGGAGCAACAGGGGGCCCACGAGGGTGGAGGGCGCGCCTGGGGGGGAGGGCGTGCCCCCCTACCTCGTGCCTTCCCTGATGATTGCTTGACGTAGGGTCCAAGTCTCCTGGATCATGTTCGGTGAGAAAATCAGTTCCTGAAGGTTTCATTCCGTTTGGACTCCGTTTGATATTTCGTTTCTTCAAAACTCTAAAATAGGCAAAGAAAACAACAATTCTGGGCTGGGCCTCCGGTCAATAGGTTAGTCCCAAAAGTAATATTAAAATGGAAAATAAAGCCCAATATGGTCCAAAACAGTATATAATATAGCATGGAACAATCAAAAATTATAGATACGTTGGAGACGTATCACCCACTTACATCATGGGAATGTTTAAACTACCCTTTTCTGTATGTGATGAGCTCACTGGGATGGTAAGGGGCTTCCATTGGGGATCCTCAAATGGTAAACGGAAAGTTCATTGGCGTGCTTGGGATGATTTGTTACAGCCAAAGAATAAATGCGGTGCTAGATTCTAGGATTTCCATCTGTTCAATCAAGCGTTAGTAGCTTGTCAGACCTGGCGGTTGATTATTAGACCAGAGAGCTTATGTGCACAAGTTCTGAAGGCCAGGTATTATCCAGAAGGAAGCTAGAGGACACTTTTTTTCTGGGAACGCCTCGTCATCTTGGCAGGCTATTTCTTATGGCTGGAGCTTTTGAAAAAGGGTTTGGTCTGGAGAGTTGGGAACGGCAGGAGCATACGAGTCTGGCGTGATAATTGGGGAGCTTCCATTCGCCGCTCGTTGCGGCAAACAGGTGCGGTTTCGCACAGGCGGGGCGCTGTAGCATAAAAAATGCAGCCGTCGCGGGAATTCAAAACCAGGACCTCACGCTATAACTGACGTGGAACAACCAATCGAGCTAGCAGTCGTTACTGATTCTATAGCAGCGCCAAGCTTAAAGAACAAACCCGCAGTGCAGATCCAAATTATATCTTGAATTTCAAAAGCATTTTTTATTGAAAAAACCGAAGGAATCTATGAAACACAAGCAAATTGCTAAATTGCGAATAAAATTTTAAAAGTGAGATATTTTCAAATATCAGGAACTTTTTTTCAAAATGGGAACATTTTCCTAAATTCCAAGACAAAATTTGAAAACGCGGACATATTTTGAAAAATGTGAAAAAAAGAACAATTTTTGAAATTTGTGAACAAAAGTCTGAAACTAAACAATTTCGAAAATCCTGAAAAAAATGAAAAAATGCACATTTTTTAAATTTGCGAACAATTTTTGGAAACGAGAACATGTTTTGAACTGCCCGAACATTTTTTGAAATCTGTGAACAAAAATTTGAGACTGAACAATTTCAAAACTCCTGACAGAATGAAAACATGCACATTTTTCAATTTTGTGAAATTGTTTTGAAAACAGGAACATGATTTGAACCGCCAAAACATATTTTGAAATTTGTGAACAAAAAATTGAAACTGAACAATTTCAAAACTCCTGAAAGAATGAAAACGTGGACATTTTTTAATTATGCGAATCATTTCTGAAAATGGGAACATGTTTTGAACCGCCCAACATTTTTTTGAAATTTGTGAACAAAAAATTGAAACTGAAGAACTTCGAAACAGAAAAATGTGCACATTTTTTATTTTTTTGAATAATTTTAGAAAATGGTAACATTTTTTAAAATCCTGAGCATTTACTAATTTGTGAACAAAATTTTAAAACATGAACACTTTTTGATTGGCAAGCAAATTTTGAAACATGAATATGTTTTGAATTTTTTATCAATTTTTTAAAACGGGAGCATATTTCTTAAACCAAACATTTTTTTAGTTCGTGAACAAAATTTAAAAAGACGAACACTTTTTTGAAAATAAGCGAACAATTTTTTAAATTCTAAACTTTTATGAAATTTCCGAACAAAAGTTTGAAAACAGAAACATTTTCTGAAAAAATGAATAAATTCTGAAAAGTTCAATTTTTTAAAAAATTCTGAAACACTCGTTGAAATAGAAAAAAAGCAAGAAGAAAAAAATACAGAAAAAAGAAAAAGGAAAGAAAAATAAAAAAATAAAATCTAAAAAGAAATATAAAAAGAAAAAACAGGTTCAGGAAAACCGGAACAAAACCGTCTAGGCACATTCATAGAAGGTCCCCAAAACCGGTATAGTTGGAAGGCTTAACAGGCCGGCCCACGCGCGACTGCTCGGTCGATAGTCCTGTGCGGTACCCCGAACTGTTGCCGCAGCGAGCGGCAAATAGGGTTTTCCTTATAATTGAATACCCCGTCTTTTCTCGTTCAAACCTACCCGTTCAACTAGCGACAATTAAATTCCACACGTCTTATGGGGAAGAAAATCTTATAAGACCCGGGTCGTACCGAGGCAGTCGTGAGACCCTCTCCCGCGAGCGACGCGTGGCGATACAAATCTCAAAGCAGCAGCCCCGTCTCGTTCCCCCACCTCCCTGTGCAAATCCTGATTCAATCTCGACGGCCCCCAAGCTGCTTGCCACATCGCCGCCGGCGGTACGCTCCATCCCGGTCGGCGGTCCAACTCGCGGCGCTGCCCCAGCTACTTCTTCCCGCCGGCCACGGCGATGTTCCTCCACTCGCAGCGACGCCGGCAAACTACGCGGGCTGCACGCGCCCCTTGGCTACGGCCAAGCTTCTCGCGCGCTGGTGTGTTGATCTCCTTCCATGGCCACCCTCCTCAGGTTGGCTCCATCGGTTGTGGCCTAGCTACTGTACATTGACCTGCTAGCTGCATCTTGTCAAATAACTCCAAGTTCAGAGCATGACGGCTCCCTCTGCTGGTTGCAACACAAGCACATACTGTAACTATGTGCTCTGTCCATTTGCATCATTTATTCTTCTGGATATGCTTGTGCTGAAGTTATTCTCTTATTCATTGACAGAGCATATAGAAGAACCAAAAGGAAGATCATCAGCATGATGGCAAAAGGAAGACAGAAGAACCAAAAATCTGCTGTTGTGCATGCCTCTGTCGATGAAGATTCAGTGCTTTGTAGAAATGTCCGCGCAATTTGTTTCACTTAACTAGACCAAATAATCAGGAAACTCAAGTCAAGTAGCTTAGTACTGTTGATGCTTTCTGATTTTTCTTTTGAATTTTCTCCTTAGTCAAGATAGGATAGTTGAAGCACATTGGGCTTTTTATTGTATAACTGAATTTGGTGTACATGTGAATAAAAGCTCCTGATATTTGAAGATCCTTATAATTTTTGCAGTGTATAATTGTTGTTGTCCATTCTTGTGATAATTGTTGTTGTCCACTCTTATAGACCAAACAATCTATAGTTTGCTATTAATTTAATTCCTTTCACTAGTATGTACAGGAGCAGATTTAACACGCACATGTCTTTCTTCAGAAGCACGCGGCCAAGTTTCAGTAAAGAACAGATAAATAGCATCAATCCTTTGTATTCTTCCTTCCAAAAATCTCTTTGCCAAATACCAGGAACTTCTATTCACAGTGTACATCAAATTATTTTACACAACAGCAGCCCAAATCACTGGCAAGATGAGCAAACTACAGAAATTTGTACATGTATCAGCAACTCAAATCACTGACAAGATGCAGCCTGCAGGTGTGGACGGCGGGGGAGCTGGACGGTGGTCGTGGACGGAGCGACAGTGTGCAGCGACGTAACGAGCAGACGAGCTGCCGGCGTTGAGGAACGCGGTCATGGATCGCGGGGGATAGGACTGGGGGCGGCGGCCATGGCCGCGGCCACGGCGGGCGAGCACGAGAAGCGCCTCAAGGACGAGCTTCTGGGGGCCGAGGAACGCCGGGGAGAGCAGCCGAGGCAGCGAGGGCGAAGGCGGCGGGGGTTGCCGCGGCGAGCGAGCGGAGGAAGATAAGGGGAACTTAGTTTTCGTAGGCCTTGTTTGGATTCGGAATTTTGTTAGTGAAACAAAGGATAAATGGCCTACACGCTTTGAGATTTGCCTTTGCCAAGTGTCCTCATCTCGAGAGGGTCTCACGACCTGGGCGTACGACCCAGGTCGCATAGGATTTTCTTCCGTCTTATGGCGTGTCGATTCATCCAGCATTGTGCTCCACTAATTGCAGTCATCAGTCAAGCAGTCACCTTCAATCCAGAAGCCTCTGCGAGTCTTTAGTCAAGTCCAAACACCTTCCCCAAACTTGACACCACCCAGCTGCTAGCACTCGTTGCTGTTTACCCCGCTATCTTACCACCTGGTGCTGCAGTCAAGGAGGTTCACATAACAATGGACATCCTCGTCTCTGCAATCGTAGGTGACCTCATCAGCAGGTCGGCGTCGTTCGTGATCGGCAAGTACTTCCAGCAGCAGCAGCCTGGCATCGACATGATTCTCCAGAGGCTGCAGCGAGCCGTTAAGAGAATCGACACCGTCGTCGAGGAGGCTGATGGGCGGCGCATCACTAACCAGGGGATGCTCCGTCAGCTGAAGACGCCGAGGCAAGGAATGTACAGAGGCCGCTACATTCTTGATGCCCTGAGATTCCAAGCCGCCCTTGACGATGAGGAGGAGGTGAGCCACTCACTGACTGCTGCTCTGCTGTCTGAATCCAGTAGTATGGCCAAACGGCTTCGTTTCTCCGGTGGTGCCGGTGGTGGTGGTAGCGGCAGCAACAGAGAAACAGCAGGAGTGCTAATGTTTGGTGCAAACAACAAGATACGAGAAGAGCTGCAACGGGTGGTTTCTTCTCTTGAAGACATCATGGATGCAGGTATGAAGGAGTTCCTTCTCTTCTTGGAGTCGTATCCTCGGGTACTCCGCCAACCATACGCCGCATATTTGCTCTTGGAGAACTGCATGTTTGGTCGCCAAACGGAACGGGGACAGGTCCTGGATTTCTTGCTCCATCCTGCTGCTACTCCGATCTTGGCTGTACTTCCGATCGTCGGTCCACTAAGAGGAGGGAAAACCACTCTTGTTGAGCATGTCTACAGGGATGAAAATGTGCGCAGTCGCTTCTCGACGATCCTCTTCTTTCGAGAAGGCAGCCTTGAGGATGAAGGAGTGACCGACTTGAGAGGGGGCAGCAACTTCAAAGTCAGACATCAGAATCACGCCACTCAGTCTCACAACAGGTTTCTGATCATTGTCGAAACCTCCAAGGACATCAACGAGGGAGCATGGAGAAGTCTGAAATCGTGCGTCGCCCACATGGCACCTTGCAGTGGGAGTAAAATCATAGTCACCGGTCGGTCAGGCAGAATAGTGGATCTTAGAACGACGGAAGCGCTTTCACTGGGCCGTGTCCCTCGAGAAGCCTATTGGTATCTCTTCAAGTCGCTCGCTTTCGGAAGCGCGAACCCTGATGAGCACCGAAGCATGGCAGCGATGGCCATGGAGATTGCTTCGGAGCATAGACAGTGTTTGATCAGCGCGCATATGGTTGCCGGGTTACTGCAAGATAACTTCAGTCCTAGATTCTGGCGTGCAGTCCTTGGAAGCGTGAGAGCATATAGAAAGGCACATCACCTTGCATGCGAAGATGGACAGCGGTATTATTGGAGGTTGGGAAGGAGCTGCAAATTACAAAACAGTAAAACAGAGCTAGCTACGACTCCTCACAGCGAGTTGACGTATACAGCCGTTGAATTAGACTTTTCAACGTCCCAGATCCTGTGAGCATCCCGCACTGGCTCTTCGGGCAGCCTACCCCCGAGCGTACCCCCCCTCCCCCCCTCTTTACGACCGAGGCTAATGTAACCGGGCTGCTGCTCCTAGGAACGACCTGTGAGCACTGTGATTAATCGGGCCGAGACGCCTTGGGCCACGCAGTCACGAGGGGATGACTCATTTAGCGGGCCTTCCGTATGTACTTATCACTTTGATTTTCCACCGAAGCCGAAGTGTCTCGCTCCATGCCGCCGCCGCCGGCGAACTCATAGCGATGGAGCTCCTGGTTCGACCGTTTCTCCCTCTTTCGCCTCCCTTCATGTGTTGTGGTAGCGGAGATGATTACTTCTCCGTTTATCTTCCTTCAAGCTTTAATCGTGTTCCCCTCCGCGGCTCCACCTTTCCGACGTTTTGGATCAGCGGCACGGTGACGCCCTCCCCTTTCAGGGCAGAGGCTCGATGATGGAAGAGAAGTACGAGGACGACATGCAGCTATAAAGCGAGAGGTCGCGGAGGAGGAAAGGATCACCAGATGGTTCATCTTGGAGAACTCGGGTCCAATTCGTCCCAATCTCCTGCTCTTCTGTCTTTTTCCCACGCCCATATCGAACAGGTACTGGACTCTTCTCTTTGCTCTTGCCTCACATCTCATGTATATGTATTCATTTTTTTTTGTAAAATCCTTGCTTTTTTTTTTTTGTAAAATCCTTGCTATTCAGCGTGTTCATTGATTGTGATTGTTAGCCAACTGTTTTTTATCTACGCAGCTTGAATTTACAACAGGTGGATGATTTGGATACTCTACCATGTTTTTTGCTTCATGTCATTGCTCTTTTAAGGGTGATGATAACCTCTCTCCATAAGTTCAAACATTTGGTCCAGAGGGTTGATTCAGATATTGATTATAGCAAGCTAATTTGTGCAGGATTTCCTCGGGCACAAATACCTTCAGCTAGCCTTAGGATCAGCTCTAAGTCATGAAACAAGGTAGCGTTCATGTAGTATAATCGAAATACTACGTGAGGCTTCAGGATCTTGCAAAATGTTAGCAAGTTCCGCATCAAACTTGTTTTTTCAAGTAAATAAATTAACTTTGGAGTTTATCACCAACGTAGATGTTTTTCATACAGATTGAAGGTAAGGTGGAGCTTTCAAGTACACTTGAAAGCAACAGCGGAAATGTCATGTTATTTTTGGATTTTGAATATAGTTATCCTCCTATCAAATTTACCTTTCTTAGCTGGGCAAGTTTCCTTCGAAATCTATTTGATGCATCTCCTAGAAAATGAGCTGTTGTGCTTATATAATTACCACATGCATTTTCTGTTCAATAACATGATGTGTGACAATGGATCTTCTGCATTTGCAAGTGTTGGCATTTGAACGGAGCCGAAAACCATCATAATTGTCTGTGTCATGGTAAACTTCTTTTTGAAACGAGGCAAAAGGCTTGCCAGTTTCATTGATCAAGAAGAGAGAGTGAGAATTTCCCAGTTAATCGATGGAAAAACGGGCAAAAACCGAGTCATGGTAAACTTTTGCGTTCTTGGGTGTGTGTGCTTTCCTGGTTTCTCATGTTCTCAAAGGTGTTTAGTTCAGGTAGCTCCCTTGTCTTTCTTTCGTCTGGTTTGTGCTTATCGGATTCTTGCGTTGCTTACATGTTGCAGTTCATGCTAATTGTTTTCTCCTACTGTTAGTGTAAACTAGATAAGAAATTACTAAACCAGTTTAGATTCAGCCGTATAGTATTATTGTCATTTTCCTTAGTGTCAAATTCTATGTTTAGGTTATGCTGCTGGTACACTTCTTGCGCGTGTGAAATGACATTCATTACTGTTTCGGCATTACAGAATAAGGATAGGACCAAAGGTTGAGTGCATGCTATGGTATCCCATCGGGTATAAGTCGTTTAAGCCTACATTAAACCTATCTATATTTATTTACGACTACTTTTGGAGCACTTTCTTTTCATTTATTGTACGATGCGAAGGTTCACTCCACACAAATTGATGAATCTATCTGGGTTTGATGTGGAGCTTAATGTATTGACGTGAAATCATATTTATTATTTGCTACACAAATCTTTTGATATATCTTCATTTTATAATTCCGTGCTACAGTGTGCAAACCAGTGTCGTATTGTTTTGTATACAGAATATAGATTTGCCGTTGTTATTGACCACTTGTATGTCATTGTCTCCAATATGATTGATATGACACTTTGAACAAACATGTCATACCATGCAGATTACTCTTATATAGTCCTTCAATGTTCTATCTTTTCTTATAAAATTAACGGGCACGGCAACGCGCAACTTCATGTTCTAGCATTTCTTGATTTGCAGCCATCACCAGTCTCGGGACGTGGCGGTACATTGCCCAGAGGGAAATTTGAGGCTCTCGCATGGAGGTCTTGCATACCGCCCTACTACAATTACACGGTAAGCTGTGTGATGCCAGCACCGCAATCTACGGCGGGAAGGAAGAAGCGTGTCCTTGAGGAAGGACGCTTGGTTTGAGCTTGTGACTCTGTGACCGCAGTCTTGCGAATTTATGAAATGTTATCACATTAGAGTATATACTGTCGAGCAGTACGTGTTGCCAAGTTAGTCAAAATAGATGGCAATCAACATCTAGGTGTGGGGTCATGTCCTAGTAGTATAATTGCTTCCATGCTGATCATTGAGTACGGTGTGTTTGGCCAAGTATAAGTCAAGGAAATGTTTGCGCTGCCGTTTTGTTTTTGTTTTACATGAAGAACCAAGACAAGTTGTATTCCCTTCGTTCACTTATATAAGACGTTTAAGCCTGTTCAGACAGTGCTCTAAACAGTTCAAAACCAGCTGTCTAAAACGCCTTATAAAACGAGCGGAGGGAGTATTAGAAATTTGAGTATGTATTCTGTTGATTGATGTGGATACTAGATCCCAGGATCCATGGAGCCCCCTTTTTTGCAATGACCAAACAATATTTAAAACCTCAAAATTTTCTGAAGAAAAACATATACATATAGATGTATATAGTTTTGAAGTATAATAATATATATAGTATATTTTTTTCATTAAACTATATATTTCCTTTTTTTTAGTGAAGACCATCATGGCTAAAAATTATATTTTCAGTTATGTGCACACAAATAAGACAAATATATGGATGAAATATGGATTGACTATTTGCTATTATATGGATTCAAATTTGCCATTTTGTATAGCTTAAAAATGAATGTATGTATTCTTAAAAAATTGTACAAATACACATAACACACAGTCACATATTTTCTGTCTTGTCGGCGCAAACTTGTTCTCTGGGGGTGCATAGGGTTCTAGGGGCACATATTTGCTGGAGTGAATTGCAGAAAACCACCACATTGAAGCCTAGGGTTGCAGAAAAGACTCTTCTACGTTTTTGTGCCAGAAAACACTGATTTCGCGCCTAATCATTTGCAGAAAACACATAACCATCTGTTCGGGCAGTTTAACCTCTATTATGACAGGTGGGGCCCTGTTTCGTCTACGTGGCATCACAGCCGCGAGCTGACGCCGTCTAACGGCGTGGCGGCCGCTACTGCTTCGTCGTGTGGGTAAAAACTGGATCGATCCAGCTCTCTCCTCACACTCTCGCCTCTGCCTCGCCCTCTCCTCACTCTGTTCTTCCTCCCCGGCGCCGCCACACCGCCGACCGCCGTTCTGCTGCTCCCCGGTGCCATGGTGTCGTGGAGCGACGAGACCAGTGAGGATTCAGTCCTGAACATCTCCTCCTCCTGCGATGGCATCATCAAGGTCAGTTGGTTAGATAGCTAGAGCTAGGGTTAGGGTTAGTGAATTGGGGATTTTGTCACTGAGCTCGATCTGAACCTAGCCTTCTGTTTGCTTGCTCCTGCAGCTTCCAGCTACGATGCACGATCCGGATTTCAATGGCACTGATGCAGATGTGACTGTCTTGTGTGAACACGGTGAGTCGGCCGAGCGCTTTGTAGCATTTGAAGGGATGCACACGGGAAGGAGGTTTCTTGGATGTGCTAAGAAGGTATGATTCACATCCTGTGTAAAGGAAGTTGTTTGCTTAATGCTTTGTTTATCAAGGCGTTAAGATTTTTTTACACTACTAGGGAAAAGCCTAGCAGCAGCGCGGGTTTTGGGCCTATTTGTAGCGCGGGGGCCGGCGCTACAGCTAACGTATAGCAGTAGTGCGGGTGCCACCCGCGCTACTACTACGTCTTTTAGTAGTAGCGTGGGTAAAAACCCGCGCTACTACTACCAATGCTGGTTTTTTGAATTTTTCAAAAAATATTTCGATTTTTCCCTAATTTTCAAATTTCTGAATTATTTTAACCTCAAATCTCTAATCACCCCTCACCGCTGCTCAATTTAATCTCTAATCACCCCTCATCATTCCAAATCATCTAACTTCCCGGACGGTCACCCATCCTCTCATTACTCCAGCCTGAGCACACTTAACTTACGGGTTCTATTCTCCCTCGTTTCCAAGTCTGCACTTGTTGTTTTCCTGACAATAGTAAGATGTCAATCCTATTAACCTCAGGAATTTAGCTTGAGCATGAAGTCACACATTTCACTATTTGAGTTTGAAACTATTGTTCTAAAAAATTAGTAACACTAATATTTCTTGAATAATCAGTTTGACCATAGTTTGGCCATAGTTTGACCAGATTTGACCAAAATTCAAAAAAAAAACTAAAATAATTATTTAGTAACACTAATATTCTAGAATAATTAGTTTGACCATTGTTTGTCCACAGTTTGACCACACAGTTTGAATTTTTTTTGATTTTTTCCACTCTAAATTTTAAAAGCCCCGTAACTTTTTTCTATTTGGTTTTTGAGAATTTTGAAAATGTTTAACGGGTTCCCCCAGTTAAATTTGGATGTAACTTTTCGAGTAGATGATTTTTCATATTAAAACCTTTTTTATCCGAGTTAGTATGCGAAAGTTATGCCCATTTTTACAAATTCTCGAGAGATTTTGCAAATAAAGTCAAAATTCATATTTGCAAATTTTCCCAACAACTAGACCACATATCACATGGGAAACTTATTTTCTTTTATTTTTTGACATTTTCATCATTTTCTTTTATTTTTTTAAACTGAAAAGCGATCCACGGGGGTGGGGGGTAGAGTTTGAAAATGGGACCTTTAGTAGTAGCGGTTTCTACCCCTCGCTACTACTATGGCACCACTTAGTAGTAGCGAGGCTAAAACCAACGCCATGCTATCAAACTTAGTAGTAGCGAGGTTTTAAAACCCGCTACTACTATGGCATGTCCCGGGGGCACGGTAGATACCGCTTAGTAGTAGCGAGGGTTGAAAACCCGCGCTACAGCTATCAACTTAGTAGTAGCGAGGTTTAAAAACCTACGATACTTGTAAGTAGCAGTAGCGAGGGTTTTTAACCCTCGCTACTAGTAACTTTCTGTGTATAGGCTTTTCCCTAGTAGTGTTAGCTTGGTCTTTGTTTAGCTTATTCTGACATGCCTTGTCATTAGTGGATTGTACACATTGTCATCAGTGCTTACTCCTTTGTTTATCAAGTTGTTAATTAGCCTTCAAGTTGTTTATTGTGGTTAGTGCTCTGCCTTCAAGTTGTTAAGCTTGGTTAAGTGCTTTGTCTTTGTTTAATTTGCTTTAGCCACTGTGTTGGAGTGTGTTCTCATTAGTGGATGGTAGTCATTGTTTAATTTGCTTTAATGACTTGTTTACCAGTGGGCATTGTTAATTTGTCTGATGTATGGTAAGGAACCTGTCAGTGCTTAGTGACTTGTTTATTTGTCTGTTTAATAGTGCACATATTAGATACCTAAACCTCTTGGTTTGATGGTCTTAGACAATTATTTATTCTTTTATTGTTTATAATACAGGAAGGCTTAAATTGTGGAGTAGTTCAATGGATTGATTTTGAATGGCCAGACTCAATGGAGAAGGCGGATATGTATGAGGAGATTAAGTCAGCTAGGACCAATGACAATCTAGAGAGATCCTTTGCAATTCACAACCTGACAGAAGAGAAGAAGAAACTACAGGAGAACTATGACAATTTGTATGCTGATGTGAATGCTCTTTTGGATGCCCAGCAGTAGAGGGGTGTGGAGTTAACCAATCAAAAGGAGCAGAAGCAATATCTTGAAGTGAAGCACTACTAGAAAAAGGGCTATAGATGGGATTCACACTAATGGCGCACCAGAAAGTTGGTGCGCCATTAGTATATACTAATGGCGCACCACATTCTGATGCGCCATTAGAGTCGAAACTACTAATGGCGCACCATGCAAAGGGTGCGCCATTAGTATCAATTTTTTTTTGAACTAGTGCGCCTGTCCAAACATACTAATGGCGCATCCTTCTTAAGTGCGCCATTAGTAGTTGTAACTACTAATGGCGCACCAGGCAGTGGGTGCGCCATTAGTATAGAAAATTATTATTTTTGAACTAGTGCGCCTGTCCAAACATACTAATGGCGCATCCAGATGAAGTGCGCCATTAGTAGTTGTAACTACTAATGGCGCACTGCGCCAAGGGTGCGCCATTAGTATTTTTTTTTTGCAAAACTACTAATGGCGCACCGCCAGAAGGTGCGCCATTAGTAACCCGGATTACTAATGGCGCATTTGTTGCTAGTGCGCCATTAGTAAGTGGGCAACAACTAGATATTTTGGACAGCCTCTCCTACCCACACTCACTTTCTCCCCACTTCATTCTCTCCACCTCCTCCTTGTCTCGGGTGCCTCCTCTTTTTCACCTCATTTCCACCATAGATTCATTCAAATTAAGTGGTTAAATTACCTTGTTTTAATAGGTAAGTAAGGGGAAGCTATATTTATGTTGTTCTCCTACAACAATGTGCACATGCACTTTTTATGGCCTAGCTAGATCTATGTATGTTCGTGGTGTTGCATATGTTTGTGGTGTTGCATATGTGTTTGTGTTTGGAGGTGTACCGTATTTGAAATGCGATAGTTGCCAATATTTTGCGGAATGTTGATTCATTTCCGTTTAAGCGAGAATTTTGGCATTAAGCATTCTTTTGGTCCTATTTTTAGGGAAAGTCATGCCAAATTTTTGTTTGGTTCTAAAATATCGTTTTGCTCTACCCAAAGAAACCATTGATGTCCGCACGATGACCGAAGGCATCGTGAATAGGTTTTGAGGTCCGCGAAGGCGAGATGCTTCAAAAGAACGAGGCGGAGATAAGATGTCGTTGTCGAAGATGCAAGTGAAGAGCCTTATTGCGGACCCGGATTCCGGCAGGTGCGGGACCACCTGCTCTTGCGTGGTTTCATGGATGGCTGTCGGTGGCAAGGTGATGAAGATGACTACTGAAGTCGTCCATGGGGCCGGGCAAGAAATGAGGAAGGGCAGCAAGACAACCACCGCGGCTCGGGCGGGCGAGAAGACGAAGAATCCCGGAGATGATCACGGCGGTGATGCTTGTACACAGTCATCATGTAGAAGATGCAGGACATGATGATGAGGAAGATGCGGAGCGGCGACGGGCATGATCATGAAGATGATGATGCGGCGGAGCGACGACGCTGGACCATCGATGGGCTGGGTGCAGGACCCTCATATTCAAGAGCTGCTTCTCAAGCGGACGGATAACGCCAGAGCTGCCGCCGAGAGAAAGCCAAGATGGATCAACTTGAGTTAGACGCGGTTACTCCATTGTATGAAGGATGCAGGCCGAGGATACCGCTTTGAAAGTAACGCTCATGGCTCGGAGATGAAGGTAAAACACAAAATGACCGGCGCGTGCTTCGGCGAGAACATGTCATTCAGCACGAACGTCTTCCCAAGGGGAACAAGTGCCCGACCAGTTTGGAGGCGAAGAAAATCGTGTGTCCTCTCGATTTACCGCGTGAAATACCATGTGTGCATGAACAATTGCATCATTTATCGGGATGAGCACGCGAGTCTACCATATGTCCGGTGTGCGGCGTCACTCGATACAAGAAGAGGAAGAAAGCTCCTTGAAAAGTGGTGTGGTACTTTCCGATCACTCCTCATCTGCAGCGCTATTTCGCGGACCCTAAGGTAGCAAAGCTCCTGCGTTGGCACGCGAATAGGGAGGAGAAGAAGCGAGAAGATGACGCAAATGATCCGGAGATAGATAAAAAGACAAGATGCTGAGTCACCCTAAGGATGCGAGCGGTGGCAAGCGTTGAACTTCAAGACTCGAATTTGGGAGCGATCCAAGGAACATCATGCTGGGCGCGAGCACCGATGGAGTCAATCCGTTTGGCAGCGAGAGAAGCACACATAGCACCTGGCCTATGTTTGTGTGGATGTACAACCTTCCCCCAGTTGTGCATGAAGAGGAAGTACATTCACATGAGTATGCTAATTGAAGGGCGAAACAACCAGGAACGACATCAATCAGATCTGGGGCTGCTGAAGAGGAGCTTGACACGCTGTGGAAAACGCCAGCCAATACATGGGACTCCGCGAGAGAAAGAATATTTCCCTATGAGAGCCGCACTGCTCACGACGGTGCACGACTATCTCGATTCACGGATATCTCGCGGGGCAGGTAGTCCACGGATTTTTTGGATGCGTAAGGTGCATGGATGACACAACGTATCGCCAGCTAGATAGAGATCCCGGGTCTTCGAAAACCGTGTTCATGGGACATCAAAGGTGGCTTCGCGACGATGACCCGTGGAGAAACGCAAGGATCTGTTCGATGGTGAAACCGAACCCCGAAAACGCCCGTGTACGAGGAGCGGCGAGGAAATAGACAAGCTGTTGAAAAATTGGAAAGACTGCCTTGCCGGAAAGAAGCAAAAGGCGCCAGAGCCGGAAAGAAGCGAAAGCGCGCAGAGCAGCTGCTGAAGGTATGGAAAACGAGGTCTGTTTTACGGGACTTGCCGTCTTGGAAGATCCACCGTGTGCCTCACAGCCTTGATGTCATGCATATCACGAAGAACGTGTGCGAGAGTCTGCTTGGTACCCTGCTCAACATGCGGAGAGGACCAAAGATGGGCGAAAGCAAGGGCAGACTTGAAATCAATGGGCATCGAGCAGGAGCTTCACGCTAATGATGATGATGATGATGAGGCGAAGCAGGACACGAAAAGTCGTCGCCAAAGGAAAAAAGGCCAAGAAGACCGGAAATGACTACCCTCCAGCGTGCTTCACTCTAAGTCGGGGGAGATCGAACAGTTTTCACCTGCCTCCTAGGAGTAAAACTTCCTTCTGATTCTGTGGGAAGATAAGCAGATACCTAGACCCGGCGAAGCGAAGTTCAGCGGGATGAAGTCTCACGACCGTCACGTCTTGATGACGCAGACTTTCGATTGCAATCCATTGGGATCATGGGCGCGCACGTCCGTGAAACGCTATTTGGCCTATGCAACTTCTTCGACGTCATCTCTCGGAAGTCGATTGGCGTGAGGCAACTCGAAGGCTACAGGAAGAGATCGTGGTGATACTATGCGAGCTTGAGATGTACTTCCGCCCGCATTCTTGACGTTATGGTGCATCTGCTGGTCCATATAGTGGAGGATATCATCCAACTCGGGCGACGTTCCTGCACAGCATGATGCCGTTCGAAAGGATGAATGGTGTCATCAAAGGATACGTTCGCAACATGTCACGTCCAGAGAGGAAGCATAGCGGGGCTTTCGAATCAAGAGTGCATCTCCTATCGCATGAATTATCTAGGCATCGAGAACCCGTTGGTCTGCCCGTCAACAGGCACCTCGGCAGGCTCGCTGGATGGGGTCACCGTGAGGGTCGCCGCGAAATGCATGTCGACTTCGAGGGTCGACTCGCCGACTTTGAAAGAGCAAACCTAGTCGCGCTACAACACATAGACGTGGTCGATCCTTGGGTGGTAGAGCACAAAACCTTTATTAAGAAGGCGTACAATGACCGAGGTCAACAGAGGACGGACGGAGATATACTCAAAGAGCACAACTCATGTTTCACGCGTTGGTTCAAGCAGAAGCTTCGTCGCACCCTTTACATGAGGATTCTTCCGCGGAAGAACAACTCATATTCGCCTTGTCACAGGCGCCGAGACAACTGATGACCTATGAGGCGTCACGATATCAACGACTACACATTCTACACGAGGCCAAGGACATGAAGAGCGATGGTTATCGAACTCCGGGTAACGATGGAATCCTACACCGTAACGACAAGGACAGATACTACGGAAGGATCGAGGAGATCTGGGAGCTGAGCTACGCCGGAGAGAAGGTCCCATGTTCCGTGTCGAGATGGGCCAAGAACGTCATAAAAGAAGACTGGTATTTCACCACCATGGTTATACCCGGCCAAATCCAAGACCATGGCAAAGCGTCACCGCAAAAAATGAGCCATGGGTACTGGCTTCCCAAGTGGACCAATGCTTCTTCATTACCGACCCGCCAAAGCCCGGTCGTGTTGTCGTGAGGAGAGGCAAAAGGAAGATCACGGAATGGATGGAGTAGCCAATGAGCAAGACTTGACAAGTCGGCGACCCGAGGATCGAACATGGCGACGATGATGAAGTAGCAGCATACACCACAAGAAGAAGCAGGACCACCCTACCTAAGGGCGTCCATTCCACGAAGAACTCCATTTGCGAAAAAGAAGGGCAAGAAGATTGTGAACAGATAGCTAGCTAAGATCGATTGTATTTAAATCGTAGCCTTCATTTCTCGATTGTATTTCATGGGTACTTTTTGAACTATCATGAATATTTTTAAATTTCATGGACACTCGATCTCGATCCCCCTCCATCTCGATCGCTATCCCACCTCGCCAGATCCGGTCCCCTCGCCATGAGCACCCCAGTCCACCGGCCGCCGCTGCCGACCCCCCGCACCCTCAATTCCCCTACTCAACCGCCGCCGCCGACCCCCCGCACCCCGCGCACCCTCCCCCGCTCCACCGGCACACTGTTTGATGATATTTTTAAAAAAAATTATTACAGTCTTATAAAAAAATATTATCTGTTATGATTTAAACAAGTTTGAACATATTTAAACACAAATAAGTATCAAACAACTTTTAAATGCTAAAAAAATTTGTGGAGCCTAGGAGTCGAACCCAGACCTCCTGGTGTGAGAACTGGCTCTTGACCAGTCGAGCTAGTAGAGGGACTTGATGTGGACCAGTTCGGTGGTAGATAACCTGTTGGCTCGGCGAAATAAAAAAAATACTAATGGCGCACCACGGTGAGGTGCGCCATTAGTATGGATGTACTTATGGCGCACCGAGGGTGGTGCGCCATTAGTATTGTGCCCGATCCCCCTTCCTATCCCCTTCCCGATCCCCCTCTCCCCTCCCCCGCCTTCCTCTCCCTCCTCCACCGCGCCGCCGCCGCCTGCCTAACCCGGCGCCCGTCATCCGCGCCCGCTCCACCGCCGCCGCCTGCCTCTCGCCCTCTCCTGCGCCTCGCCTCTCCTCCCTCGCCCTCTCCTCGCCTTCCCTCTCCCTCGCCCTCTCCTCGCCTTCCCTCTCCCTCGCCCTCTCGCCTTCCCTCCCCTCGGCGCCACCGTCGCCCTTCGCCCCACCGCCCCGCCGCCCTCAGCTTCACTCGCCCCCTTGCCCACCGCCCGACACCACTCGCCCGCCGCCCTCGACTCCGCCCAGCGCCGTCGCCCGCCGCCTCGACCCGCCCACGCCACCGCCGCCCGCCGCCCTCGACGCCGCCCGACACCACCGTCGCCCGCCGCCGTCGACCCGCCCAGACGCCACCTCCCTCGCCCAAGCCTCGAGGGCACCAGCGTGGAACGGATCGGGCGAGACGCAGAGACAGGCGAGTGGAGGAGCCCGCCGCGTGTCACCAGAGCTTCAACGCCCAGCCGCTGCGGAGCTTCAACGCCGGCGTCTTCCTCCATTCCTCCATCCCTCCCGGTGATTCCTCCTTCTCCTCCACCCTCCCCGCAAACCCTAGAGCCATGGCGGCATGCTTCTTGCTCCTCAGTTCTACACGCATGGCCCCATCTTGCTCCTCAGATGCTCCTCAGTTCACTTTAGTGATTTAGTTGATAGGTCACAAGATGCATATTTGGTGATTTGGGATTCCTGCATTCGAAACTTCAGTGATTTAGTTAGAGACCCAAAATAGTTTATGAAACTGTTGTTATCCTGAAACAGTTTACTGAAAATATTGTAGTCTGAAAAAACAGTTTACTGAAACTGTTGCTTTTTTTATCTTACAAAATTCTGATATTTAGGTTGTTCATCTGCTCCCTGCTGATCTTCTTTGATGAGAATGTACCCTAGTCTTGAATGTGTTATGCACAATGTGCAGATGTTAGTGTAGAGCAGTACATCTATAAATTTTTGACACGTATGCCCTCGTTAATTACAATTCTTGGTGCTCTAAGATGTCTTTGCTGAGCAATGAAGCCTAACACACAGTATCAAGTGCTGTAGGAAGTATGTACAATACATTAGTTATGCACCATATAAAGTGGTAGGAGCAAGGTGTATAATTGTATATTTATGAGTATCGTCAACTTCCAACATTTTCTCTGTAGTCCATGTGGTTTAAGCATTTAAGTCTAGTGAGTGATTCTTGCTATGGGCTTGTAACAAGTACCTGCATAACCTGATGGTTATTTATGCCTCAAGTACTGCAATATATGAGTTGGGGTGAGAGAGGTACAGGAAATTGTCATGAAACATCCCCCTCTTTAGTTACAAGCATTGCTGCTCTAATCGTTTGGGTGCGCATTGAAGCCTAACACACACCATCGAGTGCTATAAGCATTGTGTATTTATATATAAAACAGTAACACTGCACAATATCAAGTCTTGAAAGCATTTGTGTGTAATTGGGTATTTATTAGTATCTTCAACTACTGAAATTTGCTGTACAGTCCATGTGGCTGAAGCAATGAAGTGTAGTCGTGATTCTTGCTTTGAGTGCTAATGGGATTCTAACAAGTCCCTGCATATTATCGATGGTATTTCTGCCGACAAAGCGTGCAAAATATATGTAGATGTAAGAGAGGTGGCTCTAGTGTTGATTATATCTAGGAGAAATGCTCTGCGCGTCGATTATATATAGTGTTGATTATATCATTTTTTAAGTAGTTGGATGAAAATAGTAGGTGCCATGTCGATTTGTTCAGTCCTTGGATGAAACAGTTTTTCTTGCTACAGATTAACTGAAAATGTTCAAGGTTCCAATACTGTAGAGAAACTATAGTGCCTGTTATTCAGTTATGACTCCTTCACTTGAAACTGTAGTGTTTGCTAAAACTGAGATGTAAACTAAAGGAGTTTGTGATTTGTAGAAGCTGTAGCATACTCCAACAAGTGATAAATGCACTCACTGAAACTGTTGTATATCTTGTCATAAAGTTCAGCAAGAACAGGGCATCAATAGTGCTACTCTAGTATCTAGTTGGGGAGGGACAAATGGACATGGCATCACTGTAGCTGTACTGCACAACAAACTATTAGTCTTAGGATTAACAATCCTCATATGAGATGAGAGGATTTTTTAATTGGCTTCTTGCAGTTTTGAAAATTCAGTTTATTCGATTCTTGAAAATTCAGTTAATTCAATTAGGCACACAAATTTCAGAACTTTTGTGTGCCCTAGTACTTGTGTTTGTAGAAACCAGGAGTGTCAATGGGACTAGAATTCACTTGTTCTTATATGGGTGAAACTTCACTTGTTTTTAGGCTAGTGTAGGGTGTTGCTTTATTCTGTCATCATTTGTAACTATGTCACAAGTAAATTGTTCCTTCTTACAGATTTGACAAGTAATGACTGTTGATAAGCTGGGGCATGGATTAAGTTGTTTCTTTGTTGTAACATACTGTATATAACTCCACAATGAAATACAATACATATTGATGTGCTTTGTAAAACTTGTTCATGTCTTGAACTACTAATGCCTTGTGATGCTCTGAATTACTTGTGATGCCTCTGAATTACTTGTGATCACATTGAGAAAGACTTGTAAAGATGATGATCATCTTTAACAGAAAACAATTTGTGATGATTTTGCTAGTTTGCTGGGTTTTGTCTCCGACCATCGTGTCGTGATGATTTTGCAGGTACCCCAAGAGGCCCTTGAGTTTGCCGGAATGTCGATTAACTTCCGTTCCGGCAAATTCGGGTACTCCATATGTCCTATTTTCAGCAAAGGTCATGCTGAAATTTTCCGTGAATTTTAGCATGGCTTTGCTAAAAATAGGACATATGGGGTACTTGTGACTAATGCATGGGCCGGGGTATCATAGTAGTTAATTAAGTAGGATCAAGTGCCCTGGCGTACTTGTGACTAATGCATGGCTTTTAGGGTGCCTCGGTGTCGATAAAAACCGAAATGATGAAAGCTTAGGCTTTTAGGGTGCCTCGGCGTCGAAAAACCCTCAATGATAAAAGCTTAGATTTTAGGATGCCTCGGTGTCGACAAACCCTAAATGATGAGACCATGATCTTGTTCGTTGACAATAACCAACTTTTTGACCAAGCTTTGTTTCTATTTAGAGAGAAACATGGCCCACAACGATGAGGCCGGGGTTGGGCGGCAAGGCATTCTGGAGCTGTCCCAGAGATGGAGGAACAACCTCACTTGTATGAGGCCGCCGCCTTCCCCACCGATCCCGAGACCACCGATGGTGCCGCCGAGGATGACCACACCGATGCCACCACCGATGGTGCCGCCGAGATGCCACCATCGATGATGGCGGCGCCGCACGATGGCAGCCAACGAAGAGGCAGCGGAAGGACTGGCGCCCGACCGTGCTCCGCACCCTCAAGGAGGAAGTTATTGAAGTGGACTCCGGCGGAATCCAACGGCGCCCGACGAATAGTCAAGGGTACTCGCTTCAGCTCGGGTGCATTCTCCGAGCACCGTCTCGATCAACACCGAGAACACGAGGCATCCCGACCGAGGGAATTTGCGCAACCTCCTCTTCACGAAGCTGCACGAACGATACAAGTTCCCGCTGCTTTCGAAAACACAAGCCTCAAAGGGAATAAAGTGAACAATGCTGCCCTCACGAAGATGAGCAAGGCCCTGTCTACTTGGAAAAGCAATGTGAAGAGAATGATCGAGAAAGGTGAGAGTTATGAGAAGATCAAGGAGAAAATCCTTCGATCACCGAAGATGACTACAACGACTTCAAGATCAATTGCTCGAGCACCGCAAACTCCCAATCAAGTGAGTGGGGAAACAAATCTGGGAGCTGAACATAGGGGAACACACACTCGGTCCCGGCGGTTACTGAGTGGCGGAGCCTATATGGGACAAGGAGGAGGCGGACCGTGCGAGCAAGGCCTACCGCCCTCTTTGATAAATCTGGTGACAAGCAGACCAGGAACTTTGTCGGGGCCCGGTACAAGAAGGACCTGAAAACAAAGGAGCTTACCACGGATCCAAGACCAGGTCGCTTGAGCTTGTTCAGTAAGGAATACACCCCGCATAATTAGCTCCATATGGTTGCATTCTAATTAATGAAGCCAAATTTCTAAATGCTTCACATTCCTTCCGCAGCGATCGAAAGCGATGGCGCTGGGTCGACTCAGAGCAACCCTTGGGACACCACTCTAAATAGGGGTTGAATGTAATGAAGAACAAGGATAAGCTCGATGGCCGACGTCGGTGGTCTTGTGGCGGCAAAGGCTTGTCGACAAAATGGGGGTCATACTATACCGCTGGTGTGCGGAAGGAGAAAAAGACCAGCTCGGAAAGCCAGGCGCGAGAGGTTCAAGAACTCAAGGCACAGGTGGCGCGGATTCCGGAGATTGTCCAAGAGCAAGTGGAACAACGACTCGGGCGGCGATCACCGCCATTGTGCCTACCTTGATCTCGGGGTTGAGTGCGTGGATTGCGGGCGGCCAACAGGGGCCGCCCCCGATTCCTAGCTTCACGGCTAGCAACTCGCATAATGCGATGGCGGGGCCATTGGTGCCTCCGGCGGCGGCATTGGTGTCTCCGGCGCCGCACGGAGCTTAATGCACCGGGTGTACGCCGCCGGCACCTCTGCAGCAAGCGGCCCCTCCGTCAATCGCACGCCGCCGTTGGCGGTGCCTCTACATTAGCCGAGCTCGGCGCCATCATCACGGTAACTAATTAAGCCTCTCTCGGGCGAGGACTTCATCTCCTTGCCTTTGATCGGCATCCCCGGCGCCCTACATGTTTTCGCAGGCGCCGCCGATGTTCCGTGCACTCTCCTCCACTTCGTGAACAACGAGTTGGTCGATGTCGCCAAGGGCAAAATAGTTCAACCGGCAACCCTTGTTCCACGGTACCCAGATGCCACCCAACTTGTTTAGGGTTCAACTGGTTGGTGCTGCCAGCTGCGACGAGTTGTTACCTCGAATCGACCCGTCGGGGCCGCGATGATGACGTGATGACCCTCGGCGCGTGCTTGAGCTGGCCCTGCTTTGGCGAAGAGCGGATTCGTTTGGGGCGGGGACACCACCCAAAGACAACACCGCCCGATCGTGCGGCGCCAAGTCGACCCCATGGCAAGACCGCCGAACGGTGCCGGACATCCCTATGCCATCGGATCCAAACATGCATATGGCACAGGATCAAAACGACGAAGACGGCGACTATGATACATTTGGCAACGTCGATCAAGTACTTTGCCGATCATGGGTACGATGGCGACTTCATGGGGCCTCCTTCTCAAGAACCAAACCCAACAAAAGGCGTGTGCGATCTAGCTCGTACATGGAGAAGCCAAGTTGCAACAGCGCCGTCGGCGTTCAGCTCTCGAGAGCCTCCAGCTGCCGACTTCACCGAGCCTCGAGATAGGCGAGGTGCGAAATATTATCATCCCCAACACACTCAAGAAGGCGGTCTGTGAGCAAAACTCGTCCCATTACAGGAGAAGAAGAAGGCACGCAAAAGAAAGACTAAGAAGGGTGCGAGCCAGCCGCACAGAGTACGATCCGTGCTCGGGGCGGGCCACCTTCACCGCAGGATATCTTGAGGAGGGTGCATGTGGCGGGTAGGGCGATGCTACCGACAAATATGCTCAATGCTGCAACCGGTGCTATCGGAGTCTGCATGATGTTGTTCTTTCTTTGGAGAAGCGGCGTCTCGTGGAGAAGGATGTGGCATACCCAGTTTTTGCGGCCAAGGTGCCGAGGGCAAGGGCTTTGTGGATAACTCCATCGGGCGTCACGATCGTCCTGCGTTTGATGACATCCACGCTATGTTGAACCTTCATCCGCTGCACTACACCTTCGTTCGCTATTTTCGCTGAGTATGGAGATGCGGATCATTCGCGACAAGACCACGGACATCGTGATAGTCGACCCCTTCTACATGCGTGCCAAGATCTTGGCCAGCGCCGGGACCGCAAGTCGCGAGTTCTTACCTCGAAGGCGCCATTCGGCAAACTAAGATAAGGATAACTTCCTCGTGCCTTACTTTCCCGAGTAAGTCCTCCCTCAACCGCCCGTAACATATGAATTCTTACATTTCGATCGTTTTCTTTTAACATTCCGTGTTTTCTGCAGTGACACACGTTGCACGCATCCTCCTAAGCCCCAAATATTCCATGGCCACGTATTTCAACCCGGACCGTCGATCGAGCGTAGACTACACAAATGTCAAGAAGGTTCTTGATGATGTTCTCCCGCCACGCCAAATCTGGAGGCACCTTCACCAGGCCTATTCAATGAATCGGCAAGCCGTGTTCTCCCACAATCTGACGTTCGCTGCGTCAAGCAGCCGCTGGCGATCGAAGGGTGCCTACTCGCCATCCATCACATGCGGGCGATCGTGCGGGACCATCATCAACTTCGCTACCAAGTAAACTCCAAGATTGGGCGCGAGCATGTCGGCAATCCAGGACGCGGACATCGACAAGAATTCTTCGCATCCAATGGAGTTTGCGGAAATCATCCATCAAGATGTCCTTCGACCTCGGGCAGTTCTACCTCGAAATCAACCGTCCAACGGTGACATCGACACAATGCTACAAATGCAGGATGACAACGCCCGTTCTTTCATGACTCCCACGATAGACGGCGGCTTCATCCATGCTCCGGTCTCTTGAGTCGAGTTGTCTAGTTCTGAAACATCGATTGGCTCATGTTGTAATTAAACTTTAATGAACTTGTAGTATGTCTCTTTGGTTTCGAGAGTCGTTCAACTTAGATGTAATCGATGCTATTAATGTCTTGCTTTTCTCTTCCGATCGTTCTGTTGCATACTTATATATTGCTTATGTATTGTCTGTGAATTGGTACTAACGTTTCATTTGCCTAGTGCATAGCGATGCCGACGTATGTCGTGTACAAGGGTAAGGTTCCCGGAGTCTACGATGACTGGGAGGAGTGTCGGAGACAGGTTCACCGATTCAGCGGTAACAGTTACAAAGGGTACACCACTAGGGCCGAGGCCGAATCTAGATACGCCCACTATCTAGCGGGAGAGGGGAGGGAGCGTTGGAGGAACCGGATGAAGACGAGTTTCATCGTGATGATGCTCATCGTGATGACCGCAGCTCTCTTCTATGTGATGGTAGTTTAGATGATCGATATCGACTTGTAATGTGAAGACAAACTCGCTACTCGCGGTCTCGAGACTTGTAATATAATGTTCTATCTTTGTTCGGTCTTTTCAATTCGGAGACTAATATGATGAATTGTATTCGGAGACTAATATGATGAATTGTATTCAAAGACTAATCTTCTATTGTATTCGATGAATCTGTTATTGATGTGTGCTGTCTATATTTTGTCAAATTATACATTTTGTAACCTGTGCAAAAAACAGAAAAATAAAAATAAAATAAAACCTAATATTCATACTAATGGCGATCACATGACAAAGTGCCATTAGTATGACAAAGCATACTAATGGCGCATCATGGTCAAGTGCGCCATTAGTATGTTATGGTTACTAATGGCGATCTCGTGGTCGTGCGCCATTAGTATGCCAAAGGACCTGGTATACATGGCCTGGGAGGCATACTAATGGCGCACTTGGTGCGCCATTAGTATACCAGATACTAATGGCGCACCACTGGTGCGCCATTAGTAAAAGTTACTAATGGCGTGCTAGTAATGGCGCACCAGTGATGCGCCATTAATGGCCAAATTAGGTGCGCCATTAGTAGCGGTTTTTCTAGTAGTGAAGATTGCTAAGCTAGAAACTGTAGTTGGCAAGGCAGAGCTGTCAAAGAAAGAGGAGGAGAAGAAGAAACTATAGGAGAACTATGACAGTTTGTGCTGATGTGAATTCTCTCTTGGATGCCCAACGGCAGAGGGGTGTGGAGTTAAACAATCAGAAGGAGCAGAAGGAATATGTTGATGTGAAGATTGTTGAGCTTGAGACTGTAGTGGGGAACTTGAAGGCAGAGCTGTCAAAGACAGAGGAGGAGAAGAAGAAGATGCTGCAAAACTATGAAACTCTGAAGAACCTGACATGTGCTCAAGCCAATGTGATTAGGAACTTGAAGTTCAATCATTTGAAGGAGAAGGAGAGGCTGACAGAAGAGAGGCTTAAACTGCAGTATCACATTTCTGAGCTTCAAAAGTCTGAGGAAAAGATAAAGTTGAAGCTTGAGGGTGTGAAGGCCATCTTAGATGAGTAGGGTGCCTTCTAGTATGATAATCATGTATCAGTTTCTAGATGATAATCTTCAATCCAGTACTTTAGTATGAATTTGTGACCCAAGTACTTAAGTGGTGAATTTGTGATCTATGGTGTTGGATCCAGCAGTGTTGTAATATAGATGATAATCATCTATTAAGTACTCCCTCTGTAAACTAATATAAGAGCATTTAGATCACTATTTTAGTTACCTAAATGCTCTTATATTAGTTTACGGAGGGAGTACTTTAGTATCTATTTCTGAACCTTTATGTATGTATTTTGTGAGATCAGGTGTTGGATCCAACCTTGATGAACCTTTATGAATGTGAGTGCACTTTGATTGTTATGTGGTGTTTGTGCTTAGTAGAATCGCATGTGCTCAAGCCAAGGTGGTGCATGTGCTAAGTTAGTAAATTCTGTCATCTAGATTCATGGATTAACCTTGAGGGTAATTTCATCGATATATGGACAAGGTAACCGTAGTGTCACCTTGAGCCTCATCTTGTCGACATATCGATGAAATGACCCTAGGGTTTACCTTGAGCCTCATCTTGTCAATACATCGATGATTTGACCCTAGGGTTTACCTTGAGCCTCATCTTGTCGACATATCGATGAAATGACCCTAGGGTTTACCTAGAGCCTCATCTTGTCGACATATCGATGACACCCATGGAGCCTCATCTTGTCGAAATATCGATGATTTGACCCTAGGGTTTACCTTGAGCCACATCTTGTCGAAATATCGATGATTTGACCCTAGGGTTTACCTTGAGCCTCATCTTGTCGACATATCGATGAAATGACCCTAGAGTTTAACTAGAGCCTCATCTTGTCAACATATCGTTGAAATGACCCTAGGGTTTACCTAGAGCCTCATCTTATCGACATATCAATGATTTGACCCTAGGGTTTACCTTGAGCCTCATCTTGTCGAAATATCGATGATTTGACCCTAGGGTTTACCTTGAGTCTCATCTTGTCGACATATCGATGAAATGACCCTAGAGTTTACCTAGAGCCTCATCTTGTCGACATATCGATGAAATAACCCTAGGGTTTACCTAGAGCCTGATCTTGTCGACATATCGATGATTTGACCCTAGGGTTTACCTTGAGCCTCATCTTGTCGATATATCGGTGATTTGACCCTAGGGTTTACCTTGAGCCTCATCTTATCGATATATGGATGATTTGACCCTAGGGTTTACCTTGAGCCTCATCTTGCCGACATGTCGATGATTTGACCCTAGGGTTTACTTGAGCCTCGTCTTGTCGATATAGCGATGATTTGACCCTAGGGTTTACCTTGAGCCTCATCTTGTTGATATATGGATGATTTGACCCTAGGGTTTACTTGAGCCTCATCTTGTCGATATAGCGATGATTTGACCCTAGGGCTTACCTTGAGCCTCATCTTGTCGATATATGGATGATTTGACCCTAGGGTTTACTTGAGCCTCATCTTGTCGATATAGCGATGATTTGACCCTAGGGTTTACCTTGAGCCTCATCTTGTCGATATATCGATGATTTGACCCTAGGGTTTACTTGAGCCTCATCTTGTCGATATATTGATGATTTGACCCTAGGTTTACCTAGAGCCTCATCTTGTCGACATATCGAGGGATTGACCCTAGGGCCATATTAACAATCCAACAACAGTGCATCATATAAAAATTACTAGTTTAGCCTAAACTAGTGAACATTGTAATGGCCATAATAACAAGCCAACTTGACACAAATAGAGAGGCTTAAGTAAAGTGCATCATATAGATTCATAGATTCATAGATTACAGTACCATATCACATCGTCATGAAACTAGATCCAACAACATAGCAATTACTAGTTCAGCCAGATTACAGTACCATAAGTTGTTGCCAAAATAGATCTTAGCAATTACTAGTTTAGCTAGATCACATCATCATCAAGGTTTAACATCAGTTCCCAGAAGCATAGAAATAGTCTTTCAGCCTACTGGGTTGCTTTCTCTGTCTCGGTGGCAAGAATGGTGCTACTGTGGCTGCTGCAGCTATGAACCTACCTTACTTGCTGTAGCTGAAGAAGCTCTCCTAGCAGCAGTTGAGCTGGCTTCCCTTGTTGCCGCACCTGCAGTTGAAGAAGCTGCCCTTGGTGCTGGAGCTGCTGAAGAAGCTGCCATTGGTGCTGGAGTTGTTGAAGAAGCTGCTCTTGGTGCTCCCCTTGGTGCTCCACTTGTTGATCCCCTTGGTGCTCCCCTTGGTGCTCCACTTGTTGATCCCCTTGGTGCTGTTGGTGCCCTGCTTCCTTGTGTGCTACCCTCCTTTGTGCTGTTAGACTGCATATAAGAATTGTAGCAAGTTAATACATTCAAGTGTTAGAAAACAAAATGATGTGTATCTGTGATGCTTGTACAAACCTAATGCTTGTTCTTTCTCAATGCTAAGCCTTGTTTTAGAGTCTGTTTGCATGATGTGTATCTGTGACCTACAAGCTGGCAGTTGCTGCATGTAATTGAAGCCATCCTAGATGTATCTTTGGGTGCTGGTGGCTCAAACTGGCTCCTTCTCCTCTTGGTTTGCTTCTTCCCTGGCTTATCCTTGAACACTGGAGGTTCTATGTCTCTGCTATTGGTCTTGGGCCACAGATCTTGTCCTGGTACAGGGAATATGATGGGGTTGTATGCTGCCAGATACATTGGCTTTTTGAAAAAGTCATGTACAAAGTCTTCAGGCCTCAGTTTGGCTTTGGTGATAGCTGATACTGCATGATTGCATGGGATAGCAGCCATGTCCCATTTCCTGCACCCACATGTCCTATGCTGTAGGTTAACTGAATAAGTTCTCTCATTGCTTGTCACTTGGTAGATATTTGGCCCAGCCATCAATGCTTGACAGTTCCTAGAATTTTTCTTTGCTTCTTCAAGCAACTCAGCATATGTTGGGCATATATTCACTTGGCTACCTCTGTCTTAGTCCTATTGCAATTGAACCTAACCATCAACTTAGTCATGATTCCATCTATCATGCTCTTTATTGGTTTGCCCCTCACATCTAATATCATCTTGTTAAAGACCTCACTAATATTGTTGACAACTAGGTCAGTTTTGCAATTAAAGTCCATTGCAAATCTAGCCCAAGTAGCTCTAGGAACTTTGTTAAGCCAAGCCCAAGCAGCCTTGCACTCATTTTTAAGAGCATCTATTGCAGCAAGTTGGTCATGTTCAGCATAAGAGTAACTAGCTTTATCCATGTACTTCTTTAATTCTGACCCCCTAAAACCAGCAGTCTGAAAGTTTTGATAGATGTGTCTAAGGCATAATCTATGTGGGCAGTTGGGGAATACATTGTTTGCAGCTTTAAGAAGGCCCTGTTTGGAGAAATCACCATGATCACAACTAAGCAATGTATATGACCAACAACTAATTAAGCAATTATGAACTATGCAATTGTGAACTATGCAATTATGAACTAAGCAATTAGTAATCAATGTATATTATAAAATACAACTAAACATGGGAATTACCTTCTGTCTATCAGAGATTATGGTGTAATAACCAAATCTCCCTGATTCTCCACCAATTGCTATCTTCAGTTCAGATAGAAACCAAGTTCAACTTTTTGTGTCTTCTTTGTCCACAACTGCAAAAGTAATGGGATATATGTTATTATTCCCATCCCTTCCTGTGGCAGCCAAGATTTGTTGGCCAGTAGACAGCTTGATGAAGCATCCATCCACACATGCAATGGCACACAACACAAGTCAGAAGCAAGGCATTGAAACAAGGCAAAGTAAACAAAGTAAAGTAATCACCTATGAATGGTCTACATCCATTCAGAAATCCTACCTTGCAAGCATTCAAACAGATGAACAGACCATGGAACCTTGGATTTATGCTTCGATGCTCCTTTAAGAACTTAGTAGTGACAATGCACCTACTACTTGGATTTGTGTCCAAGACAGCCTACAAGTAATCCCTGATCCTGGTATACTGACCCTCTGATCTGCTTGCACCATCTCAACTGCTTTGTTCTTAGCCCTGTAGGCCATATGAGTGCTAATCTCAACTCCATACTTGCTCTTCAGATTTTGTATTATTGTAGTTATTGATGTGTTCAACTCTGTTCTTATTGCTTCTAACACCTGATGTGTGACCCACTTGGTAGTCACCTTGGTGCTCTCTGCACCAGCTGGAAATGTGTGCAAAAAATTTGCCTTTCTAATGCAAAATGTTCTCTCATTTGCCAACATAGAAGCTGCAATGAAAAAAGGGCAATCTTCATGTCTGTAAATAGCTATGATTCTGTCATTGCAGTTCCTATGAAACTGATAGTTTCTATTTTGAGCTATGTGGAATGTGAGAAGTGCCCTTCTAAATTGGTAAACACTTTCAAAACAAAGCTTCTTTACAAACTGCATCTCTGGGCTCTCTCTATCCTCATCATACCAGATTCTTAGTTTGGGTTTTTTTGCCCTACTCTTATTGCCAAGCACAAAAGCTAGGGGTACTGCCCCATCATCCTCCTCCTCCTTCAAATCACCAGGATTTGGATCCTCATCAGATGATGGCACCCAAACATCCTCAAATTCTTGCTCCAAACTTGCATGTGATCTACTAGTTGGGCCCTTTCTTACTTTCAACTTCTTCCTCTTTTCCCCTTGTGGTACCACCTCCTCTTCAATTTTCTCATCCTCTCCATGCTCCTCATCTTCTTCTAGCTCATAAGGTTCTTCAACATCAGTGTCACCTTCAAAGTGTAAAAATGGGTCCTGTCTCTGCCTCCTCATCTCAGCCATCCTAGCCATGAAATCCTCATCTTGCTCCAAGTCAGAGTCATCTCTTCAGTTAGTAAAACAGGAAGTTTTCTTTTAATTGCCTCCACCCTCTCAACACTCTTCTTATGCTTCTTATACCTCTGTATTTTATTCCTCCTCTTAAGCTCCATACTTCTTCCCAACTCCTCTTGCTCCAAATCAACATCTCCTGCATTTCCTTGATCCATATCTATACCTTTGTGCATAATCAGATGTGTGCTCTGCTCTCTGGAGTAAAACTGTATTGGATGTGCCTCCTGCTCATCAACTTGTGCAACTCTCCTTGTTTTTTTTGGATGGTGACCTGTACACCACACCTTCATCACTGACCTCATACACAGTCCTCTCTCCACACTACAAAAAAAAGACACATCCGTGACATTTTGGGCCGAACGAAATTTTTTCTGTCATACATATGACACTTCTGTGATGATAATTGTGACAAAACCCGATACCATCATAGATGTGGTGGGCTCCTACTTCTATGACAAAAAATCATGACAGAAAATGGGCTTTTCGTCCTGGGCGGGCGGAGACGAATCGCATGACATTCTTTGGGCCGTCCATGACGGAAAAACCGTGGTAGAAGCGAGGGGAGGAAAATTTTGGGAGTTGCGATTCGGTGGGAGGTCGGGGCGAGCGATGCGCTTTCTCATACACGCAGGTGGCGTTGGCTCTAATCGAACCCGAGCGATTGCACCGCGCAGCTATGCGTTCTCGAACCCGGCGATTGATCAATGGCTGTTAATCGAACCCGATGGAGCGATTCCTTCGCTGCTGCTAACTGAAGCCGATCGATTGGATGAACAATGAGCGTTGTGGGGGGGGGGGGGGTTGGATGAACAGTGAGCGGTTGCGTTGCCTCTGGATGAACAGGACCCCGTGGTGTGGAGGGCTGGATGAACAGTAGACGGTGGAGGGGTGCCCGTGGAGGGGTGGTTGAACAGGACCCCGTGGTGTGGAGGGTTGGATGAACAGTAGATGGTGGAGGAGTGCCCGTGGAGGGGTGGTTGAACAGTAGCTGGTGGAGTAGCGCGTGGTGGAGGCTGGACGAACACGAGCCCGTGGAGGCTGGAGGAGGTCGACGGTAGCCCGTGGAGGCTGGAGGAAGTCGACGGTGGAGATGAACAGATCCGTGGAGTCCTGCTTTGCGACGCCACACCCTCCCGGCGAACAGACCCCGTGCTTTCGACCATAGGAGATCCATTTCGTCCGTTTTGCGGTACGCCACACCCCTCACGATCAACAGGACCCCCGTTTCGACCGTAGGAGGTCCATTTGCTCCGTTTTGCGGTCCGCCACACCCCTCCCGATCAACAGGACCCCCGTTTCGACCGTAGGAGGTCCATTTCCTCCGTTTTGCGGTACGCCAGGCCCCTCCCGATCAACATGACCCCGTTTCGAACGTGGTCGGTCGAACACAAGGCCGTTTCCTCCATTGTGCGGTATGCCAGGCCTCGTTTTCATCGTCTGTTCCGTCCAAGCCCTCCCGATGAACACGACCACGCATTCCGTTCCGACCCAGCCGGTTGGCTCCCCATGAACACGACGACGACGCTGTTTCTCCGTTCCGACCCAGCCATGTACATATGCGCGATAGGTGTTCGAGACCCTGCCCGTATGTACGTACGTGGCCGTATTTTCTTTCTTGCACCTCGCCACAGACGTGCGTGTACATGCTACGCAGCGCCTCTACTACGACACGTGCGCGCCTCTACATCCACCAGTATATATGTACGTACACGTTCGCGATCAGAATGACAACGCTACGTACGCTTCGACCAGGTGGGCCCGACTGTCAGGCACTTCCTTGCGTGCAAAGATGTAGCTGGTGTGTCCCAGCAGTCAGGGGGGCGAATCGTTTTTTTTCCGGACACACTTCCTTGCGTGCGAAGATGTAATTGGTGGGTCCCAGCAGACAGGGGGAAATGTTTTTTTCACTAAATACGGTGGCCCGTCCGGTGGGTCCCCGCTGTCAGGTGGAGGAATAATTATTTTGCGCGTAATAAGGAGGCACTTCCTTGCTGCGGCCGTGGACCCAGCTGTCAGCCTCTCCACGTACAGTCCACGTCTGATGGAAGCCATTCCTTGACCACGCCGCGCCGAGAGCACCAGGGCGGTGGACGACGGTGAGGCCTAGGAAGGGGACGACGCGGAGCCGGGGAAAACGCGGCAGTGGATGCCCACATGTAGAGGAGTATGAGGGTTCACTCGTTCGGCTGCGGTGTGAGGCTGTCGTCGCCGCAGAATAACAGGGGGTGTGGGTGCGTAGAGGGATGGCCTGGCCAGCGATGGGAGTAGTAGGGGCGGTGAGGCCTCCGGGCATCACAGCCGCCACGGGCGGCAGGAGCAAAGGCACGACCGGCGCTGCTTTGGGCGGCCGGAGCAAGAAGACCAGAGGTTGAAGAAGCACTACGGCCGCTGGATGGACATCGACGGTCATTGAGCTAGAATCGTTCATATATTGACTAAAGTTGACAAAGGCCTCCGTCCCAGTCAACTTAGTAGGCCCACAAGTCAGCCTCCCACCAAGGTTGGTCCCAGCTAGCAGGGGGGTATTCATTTTTTGTGCGTAATAAGGAGGCACTTCCGGTGGGTCCGAGCTGACAGCGGGGAACGTTTTTTTTGCGAAATACGGTGGCCCGTCCTGTGGGTCCCAGCAGTCAGGGGGAAACGTTTTTTTCGCGAAATACTGGTGGCCCGTCCGGTGGGTCCCTGCTGTCAGGTGGAGGAATAATTATTTTCCGCGTAATAAGGAGGCACTTCCTTGCGGCTGCCGTAGACCCAGCTGTCAGCCTCTCCACGTACAGTACTCTTCCGATGGAAGTCGGTCGTTGACCACATTGACCACGCCGCACCGAGAGCACCACGGCGGTGGACGGCGGTGAGGCCTACGATGGGGATGACGGGGAGCCGGGGAAGACGCGGCAGTGGAAGCCCGCGCGGAGAGGAGTACGAGGGTTCACTGGTTCGGCTGCGGTGTGAGGCTGCTGCCGCCAGCAGGCTGGCCAGCGATGGGAATAGTAGGGGGCGGTGAGGCCTCCGCGGCAGCACAGCCGGCCACGGGAGGCAGGAGCATGCGGCACGACCGGCGCTGCTTTGGGCGGCTGGAGCAAGAACACCAGAGGTTGAAGAAGCACTACGACCGTTGGATGGCCATCATACGGTCACTGGAGCTAGAATCGTTCATATTGACTAAAGTTGACAAAGGCCCCCGTCCCAGTCAACTTAGTAGGCCTCCCACCATGGTGGGTCCCAGGTAGCAGGGGGAGTATTCATTTTTTATGCGTAATAAGGAGGCACTTTCGGTGGGTCCGAGCTGACAGCGCGGGGAACGTGTTTTTCGGGAAATACGCTGGCCCGTCCGGTGGGTCCCAGCAGTCAGGAGGGAAACGTTTTTTTTCACGAAATAAGGTGGCCCGTCCGATGGGTCCCTGCTGTCAGGTGGAGGAATAATTATATTGCGCGTAATAAGGAGGCACTTCCTTGCGGCCGCTTGGACCTAGCTGTCAGCCTCTCCACGTACAGTACTCTTCCGATGGAAGACGGTCGTTGACCACGTTGACCGCGCCGCGCCGAGAGCACCAGGGCATTGGTCTGGATGACGGCGAGGCCTAGGAAGGGGATGACGCAGAGCCGGGGAAGACGCAGCTGTGGTAGCCCACGCGGAGAGGAGTACGAGGGTTCACTGGTTCGGCTGTGGTGTGAGGCTGCCGTCGCCGCAGAATAACAGGGGGTGTGGGTGAGTAGAGGGATGGCCTGGCCAGCGGTGGGAGTAGTATGGGGCGGTGAGGCCTCCGCGGCATCACAGCCGGCCATGGGAGGCAGGAGCACGCGACACGACCGGCGCTGCTTTGGGCGGCTGGAGCAAGAAGACCAGAGGTTAAAGAAGCACTACGGCCGTTGGATGGACATCGTACAATCACTGCAGCTAGAATCGTTTATATTGACTAAGTTGAGAAAGCCCTTGGTACGCGTCAACTTAGTAGGCCCACAGCTCGGATTTGGCAGAGAACATATAGCCCATTTGCATTTGTAAGAATGTACAGCCCATTTTTCAATTCTAATGGAATTTACTACAACCCATTTATGGGTTTGTTAAAAGTACAGCCCAACTTCTAGCTAGGACAACGATTAATAATTTCAAACAACCGCTCAAAACAGAATTCAAAAAAAAATTCCCACATTTTGATGGGATCCGAAATATTTTTATCCGAAATTTCTAGTCAGGTTAAATATAATTTCAAAATAAAGTTGTATCACGTTAAAATCCAACGAAATATTGCTTGCAAGAACAAGTAATGAAATTAAAATTTCCAAATTCCAAAAATAATATATTTTTCAAATAATTACGTGTTTGGTGCATAGTAATTGCCCAGTTATTATAATTACATCCCATTTATTATTTCTTAAAGTCCATTTTCTTGTTAAGCCTAATGCATACCTCCTAGGAAACTTTGCAGCCCAGCGGGGCGGATAAGAAGTTGACCCGGATATTGTGTACAACTGTCGGCCCAGTTGCATTGCTGATGTTGAAAAAAGGCATGTGTAGTACAGTACAACCTAACATGGTTACTTAGCCCACATTCAGGGACGCCGGAAAGGCCCAAACAAGGCTTCTGTACAACCTTTTGAAGTCAATGAGCTCAATTAATAACTTAAGAAAAAAGTTAGATTACAATGGAACCTAATTAAAAGCTGTCACGAGCAAATAAATAATTCAACGGGTCCCACTTGTGCGTGTGTGCGTGTGTGTGTGTGTGAGAGAGAGAGAGAGATAGAGAGAGAGACCCATCGGTCGATGCTCGTAAATACATATTTCAGCCATATGCATTGCCGATGCTCAGTAAAAACTTATATTGTTGACACAATCATATAGAACATCATAGCACACTGAACTTGCGTACAAAAATTTCACGCAGGCGGCACAATCAGGATGGAAGCAGTGGATCGCTACGGGAAGGGCTATGTTGAAACCAATGAATTCGTACATAATGGTTCATCATCTTTATGAATGACGGGGAAATATTTTGAATGTTGTGCAAAGAAAACAGACAGACAACACAATAAGTTCTGCTAGCACATTAAGTTGACGTACAACCCTTTCTAAAAAAAGTTCAGGTACAAAATTAGAATAGGTCACAATCAAATGTACCGCATATCGCTGCTTCGCACCCATAGCTCGGATTTAACTAGTACTATCGACAAGATTCAGTTGTTACCTCAAATTAGAGCTCATCCAGCAGCCAGCCCTGCCTCTTCTCCCAAAGAAGCAAAGGGCCTCCGCCGCGATGGAGTAGGCCCTGTGCCATCCATCGTTCCGAGCAACACGGGGAAAGTCTGACGTTGACTCCTGTAATGGACATCGTTGACGGACCCTGGCACCAGCGGCGGCGGCAGGACTTCGATTGATGGATTGACCACTTCTTCGACATGCACGAACACTCGATATGGTCAATCCCTAATGTGGTCCGCGCGGCCTTGGTGGCGATTTAATAGTACAACCCCGGTTCCTGCACCGGTATCTCAACACCAATCACCTTCGGTATGGTGGACGACTTCTTCATCCATGCCATAACCGTCAGAGCCCAGCTGTCTGGAGGAACAAACATACTTACGAGCTCACCTCCAAGGTCGTTGATAAGCTCGTTCATGGACTCGCTGTTCCAAGCACGTCGAGGCATGCCGTGGAAGGTAAGCTTTGTTAAAAACTCAAGCTCAGAGGGCGTGCCACCGATCAAAGCTCACCAGCGCGTCATCGCAGAACAAACGCCGGGAAGATTCGAACACACGGCTGTAGTCAAAAGTTGTTCGGAACCTGACGAAGAAATCAGCCGGTGGCGGACAGACTTTGACGAGCAAGTCACTTATTTGGATGCCGTGCGCAATGCCAAGAGCTTTGACAAGGTCGTCCGGCAAGACGGGAGGCCGGTCACTTTTGATGGTTACCATCAGCACTTTGCCGGCAAACTGGTCATCAAGCGCCGCCATGCCACTGTTGAGCGACAACACGCAGCGATCAAGGCAGGATTTGACCTCGTGATCTCCGGCTCGGAGATCCGCGTTGACCGCGACATGATAGTGCGCTTGAGTACAGGGAGTACAGGAGGGGATTTGGGAACTGGAGTAGGAATCGAGATTCCAGAGGTGGGGAGAGGCGGAGACCGGGATGAAAAGGTAGCATGAATTTGAGCACGCGCTAATATGCTCTCGGCGCAAGCGCATTTAAAACACCGTGGCGCCCACATGTCGGCCTAAGAATCCTTATTCTTTCTTTTTGGAGAGCCTCGACCTTTTTTTTTCAGATCTCTTGAGAGCCCAGCCCGAGAGTCATAATTGACCTGTTTGGCATTGCGTTACTACTCGCCCATATTCAACGACACCTCACCGCCCAAACAAGTGTACATCATCGAAAAGACAAGGAGCCCAAATTATATAACTTGAAAAAGGAGATATACTCAACACCGGAGAATGGTGATTCCTCATTTAGCCCACCAAGAGTTCGAGACAATAAACAGTTCAAACAACGATATATACAACATTCAAACACTGACTAGTGACTACTACGGACATAAACAACAAGACATGATAGTTCATAAGAAGTCTTGCTACACCACCAAAACGTACCCATCTGCAGCGCTTAGACTCTTGTGATCCAGACGAGAATGACATTCTAAACAGAAGCAACTATTACATAGAAAGGGTGACATAGACGAGGATGACCAAATGACAAGGAATATGCATAACAAAAGAAAGAACTACCCATCCAGAACCAGCAGCAAAGACAACAAAGTCATTCGAAGAGATGATCCAACACCATCATAATTTGCGGCCCCGCTTCAGCGACCAGTGATCCGGAGACACCAGTACTCCACCCTTTCGATGCAATAGCCCAATTACCTATCAACCTGAAGGCATGAACCACATCACTGCCTATCGTAATTGAGACATCCAAGGATCAAAGTTAATCCGGATGCCTTTGTCATTCTCACCTTCTTTTGGCTGCAGGCTGTATCGTTGACAATCAGGGGAGTATGCTCCCTAACTCCTAGGGCTCGCTGTAGACACAGCTTTTCCATAGCAAACAGAGCCTCTCTGCCATCAAGGTCCTTGCCAATGGTGATCTCCTGTTAATCGATAATTGAGTCCGAGAAATGAGAGTGTGAACCAAGGCTGTTTACCCGCCCAACTAAAAAATCCTAAAGGCCCCAACAAGCTGGTATCCTGCTCATAGACGTAACAGCCATCGTCCGGATACTCATGTATTACATGGTGCTTGTATACTGATGGGTTTTTGCAATATAACTTTTCCGCTCATGTGTCTGAATTATCATCGCCTTTTGTCGTCGTTCGATCGAGCGAGGAACCAGTTGTGCTTCCTGTTTTTGGCAAAGGTGGTGTAATTACAAAGGGCAGAATCGTAGGGACACCGCATCATATAAAAAGGACAGGCATTGTTAATGTAAGATCACCATTGTTCGAGTATGAGTAGGATAATGCAAGAAACAGCATTGATATGTCCTTGTTGGGCCGGGAGGAAAATACAGGAAATGTATACTTTGGGTTCAAAATATAGAAGTGCCATGCATGGTTATACTCATGTTATCTCGCAATCGATTCTTCACAGAAACTACCATGTCATGCATGTTATGTAATCATGTTCTGTCCTCACAAACAAATTCTTCAAGGTAACTAACAGACCATGCATTGTTATATACTCGTGTTCTGTGGGCAAATTTTTTGTGAGGATATTATTCTAGCCGTTGATTGCTGAAGGGCGAATATAGGTATGTATACATGGTAAGCATTGCAGGATTTCACTACTTCTAAATATAGAGTTCTCCATATGCACATTTAGTTCCCTAATGTATGGTTAGATGAAACCAACAGTGTGGTGCATGTTTCTACATCATGAAAATGAGGAAACTAACATGGCCATTGATACACACTCATATTTAGTAGTAGTATATAGATTACTGTAAAATAAGGATAATATCCATATATTCCTAACCGTTTGATTATTCAGGGTACAAATTGGTTGTAATGACATGGTCACAATCGCATGAATTAACTCATTCCAAATATAGCTGATTTACGGCGTCTCTAATATATTGCCATAGTTCTACTCAAATTCTGCTCAAACAGGGATATGCTAATCATCACAAAAAGTTCAAACAATGTCATGGCGTCATCATTAACATGAGACGGAAACAACTTACACGCGCTGTCCCAGCAATACGTGGTGCCATCTGCTTTGTCGATCGCGTAGATGATGCCATTGTGTTCAATAGCATCACAGAAGTGTGTATCAGCTTTAACGATGATCCACTGCCAGCCGAGTTGTCTCCAGCTAAAAAAGGCACCGGCGTAAAGATAGGCGAGTCTGCGGTCGAACAAGGCAATTAGCTTGAAGTCTGCGTAATTCGCATGTCGTGTGGGTACTTGGCAGATTACAATCTTCTGCAAAACAAGGTTCGTCCAACTGACGTAGTAATCTAGATGACTTGGACCGCGATGGTAATACTCTATATAATCCAACGGAGGAAGGATAATCTCATGGGAGGTCTGGAGGTTCACGAGCACCAACTTTTTACCGTCTTATCTGAAAACAGGCATCCAGTGGGAGTTCATGCCGACCCACTACATACCTGCCAAGAAGTTTCGGGCGATGGTGATCGGATCGATGTCGAGGGAAATGATGTACGGTGACACACTACATACCTTCAAAGAAGTTTCGGCTAATGGAGATTGGATTGAAGTCGAGGGGCATCATGCACGCCTCCGTATCATGGTGAGCCAATCTCGCAAGACCAGATAGCAGCAAGCAGGGTGTCTTGAAAAGCTTAGGCCTCGCTTCGACGATGGTCGTGTGAATGTCCCTCGAGCATGCACCCAGCCGCAGGGCGTTCAACATATCCATACACGAACAACAGAGGTCGAGGATGTCACTGGGGAGATTGCTCCAATCGCGGCTCATATGGATGCTGCACGGTTCGCGTTCGGCCATGGTGGATGGAGTTTGGAAGGGGGCTTGATTTACGGGGGAGAAGGATGTCGGTGCTGGAGCGGCTAGCGAGGGAATAGTGGTACTGGGGAGGCGATCGAGGCGACAGACACGGGGCACAAAGAGATAGAGACGAGACGGAGACGGAGAAGGAGATGGAGATGGAGTGGTGCTATGGGAGCGGAGAGGAGACGAGGCGAGGCGCCAATGTGTTTGTCAATGGCTGTGACAGATCGCACAAAGGCATGTGGTGAGGCTGACTTTGGTAACCCGAACACGCCGCCTCTTGGACTAGTGTCAGGCGCAGTGTGTTGTCACTTCACTGTGAGGACCGGATGAATAGTATTTTGACCATCAAGTGTACCACAGTTGTACTACTACTACTACTACTACTACTACTACTACTACTACTACTACTACTACTACTACTACTACTACTACTACTAGTAGGAACATGAGTCCTCCAGTATTGTATAGCGGAAATAGGTCTCCCGTGCTAGCATGCCTGTTCACTTCATCGTTCATGTATCATCCATATTGCGAGCAGAACCAAATTCTCATGCATGCCCAATCAACGCCCTGCCCCGATGCATGTAGTGGTCGTTCTGATGCATCAAGGACGGCATGCAGATCGTTCCACACTTGAGAAGAGGAAATATGGAAAGGTAGAACACGGCAGTAGAGGAAGAGAACGGTAGCTAACGAGGCTGGGAGGGGATCGAGCAGGAAGTTAATGCTCCACGCCTAAAGGTTTTGGGAAAACCTGATTTTCATAAGATGACTTATACTCACCTAAATGGAGGGAGTATTCCTTAACCAGAGAATGTTGTGTCTCCCACTCACGCGCTCAAAAAAAAGCTACGACACATTTTTTTATCTGTTTGCATAGGTCCCACCTATCAGGAAGGATGGGCACGTACACGGACAGGTACGACTCCTCAGTCTACCCGCATAGCCTTTTCGTTTAGTCTACCTAGCCGTCTAATCAACTGCCTACATGCCACTTCTCCCATTTACTTCTCCATCGGGAACCGATTCGCCTCGGCTTCTTCACCTCCCCTTCATCTTCATTTGCATCCAAACCCCACTGCGTTCACATTGTTTTAACCTCTCTAAATAATCATCTACTACTTCAGTTAGACTACCATCTAATCCTAATTCTCCAAACCATAGCCCTCCGTTCCAGCGGTTCCAAATTGCAAAAAAGATCGAGATGCAGGTTTTTAGCGTCCAACATGTCCTCGTCGAAGGCTCGGTGCGCATAGTTGCCACCGTCACCGCCCACCAAGGGTTGTTCGTAGTGGATCAACAATGTATCCAACTCCCTCAAAAGGTAGAGACGAGGGTCATCGGTCTCGACGCAGAGTACACGGAGCGCCCACTCGAAGACCCAAGACGTCGCCGCCCTTCACCGTGCCTCAAGATGATGTTTTGGTGTACCACATCATACACTCGCCCTCCATACCAGGTGAGCTTCACGATTTCTTGTCTCGGGAGGACGATACTTACGTGGGGCAGCCATCGAAGGGGACAAACAGAAGCTGGAGCCGCATAACCTTGATTTGAAAAGCATCGCTGACCTACAAACAAGAATCAAAATTCTCAGAGAAGATTGTGCTAAATGACACCATCCCTATTCGACGAAGCAAATTTTGTGCTCGGTACAGATCTTCGAAGGGTGACGAGACGGTGTAATTAAGGTCGTCTGGATGGGAGAATTATCCCTTGATGTACGAGCGGATAAAATATGCTGCCCTCGATGCCCGTGTGAGTTTCGAGATAGATGCATGGTCCAAAGAGCTTGTTGCGAAGCCGTCTCCCACAGAAGAAGAAGAAAACGCTGCACCAGCAGGAGGGCATTATGGATGGATGGACTATTTCCTCTCTTGTAAAAAAAATATTCCCTCTCGGTGTATATTGATATAGATGGACTATTTCGATGGTGTGCATGTCTTTGGAACAGAGTAGTAGCGTGGGTCCGCTTGACTATAAGGAACTATTTATCCGCATATATAGCTTTCTCTTGCTACTCCTTCCAAAGGATCGGTATGCAGTGCATGTGTCCGTAGACATGACAGCTTGTCCATGGAAGTTCAACTACGGCGACCATCACGCTTCATCTCGCGATTCCTCGACGCCTCCAACCCACGGCACCACGCCCCGACGTCGCCTCACCCTCTCGGTCGCACCGCCCTCTGCCTTTGTGTGGATGACATGTGGGCCACCTAAAATGCGGCGAGCATCAAGTTTCTACCACAGCCACCATGATTCCCAAGACGCCGCTCAAACCCATGAAACCACACGCCCCCGACCTGCCTCACCCTCTTGGCCCCACTGCCTCTCTCGCCTTGGAGCATTACATGTGGACCAGTCACCTATCAGGTCCACATGTTATTGACTCAAAGGTAGGTGTACTAAGGCGCTGAAGCTCAGTCCCGACGGGCTTGTGGTGCTCCATAGAGCACTAACTCGTGCCAAACTCGAGATTTGTTTCTTTACTATACATGCACGCAACGATTTAATGGACATTGTAATCTCAACATGTGATGGGGAGCTCTAAATTTGAATTTGAAACTTATAAAACGAAAAGATTCAAAACAAATAAATGAAGGAAATATGCCCTAGAGGCAATAATAAAGTTATTATTTATTTCCTTATTTCATGATAAATGTTTATTATTCATGCTAGAATTGTATTAACCGGAAATATAATACATGTGTGAATACATAGACAAACATAGTGTCACTAGTATGCCTCTACTTGACTAGCTCGTTGAATCAAAGATGGTTAAGTTTCCTAGCCATAGACATGAGTTGTCATTTGATTAACGGGATCACATCATTAGGAGAATGATGTGATTGACATGACCCATTCCGTTAGCCTAGCACATGATCGCTTAGTATGTTGCTATTGCTTTCTTCATGACTTATACATGTTCCTGTAACTATGAGATTATGCAACTCCGCTTACGGAGGAACACTTTGGTGCTACCAAACGTCACAACGTAATCGGGTGATTATAAAGGAGTACTACAGGTGTCTCCAAAGGTACATGTTGGGTTGGCGATTTGAGATTAGGTTTTGTCACTCCGATTGTCGGAGAGGTATCTCTGGCCTTCTCGGTAATACTCATCACCTAAGCCTTGCAAGCATTGTAACTAATGAGTTAGTTATGAGATGATGTATTATGGAACGAGTAAAGAGACTTGCCGTAACGAGATTGAACTAGGTATTGGATACCGACGATCGAATCTCGGGCAAGTAACATACCGATGACAAAGGGAACAAAGTATGTTGTTATGCGGTTTGACCGATAAAGATCTTCGAGAATATGTAGGAGCCAATATGGGCATCCAGGTTCCGCTATTGGTTATTGACCAAGAATAGTTCTAGGTCATGTCTACATAGTTCTCGAACCCGTAGGGTCCGCACGCTTAAGGTTTCGATGATGCTTATATTATGAGTTTATGAGTTTTGATGTACCGAAGGAGTTCGGAGTCCCGGATGAGATCGGGACATGACGAGGTGTCTCAAATGGTCGAGACGTAAAGATCGATATATTGGACGACTATATTCGGAGTTCGGAAAGGTTCCGAATGATTCGGGTATTTTTCGGAGTACCGAGAGTTACGGGAATTCGCCGGGGAGAAGTATTGGGCCTTATTGGGCCCTGCGGGAAAGAGAGAGGGGCTGCCTAGGGCAGGCCGCGCGCCCCCCCAAGGCCTAGTCCGAATTGGACTAGGGGGAGGGGCCGCACCCCTTCTTCCCTTCCCCTTCCTTCTCTCCTACTCCTACTAGGAAAGGAGGAGTCCTACTCCCGGTGGGAGTAGGACTCCCCCTGTGCGCGCCCTCCTAGGCCGCCACCTCCTCCCTTGCTCCTTTATATACGGGGCAGGGGCACCCCAACACACAAGTTGATCTACGGATCGTTCCTTAGCCGTGTCGGTGCCCCTCCACCATATTCCACTTCGGTCATATCGTCATGAGCTTAGCGAAGCCCTGCACCGAGAAGTCATATCGTCGCGGAGCTTAGGCGAAGCCCTGCGTCGGTGGAGCATCATCATCGTCCACCACGCCGTCGTCTTGACGGAACTCATCCCCGACACTTTGCTGGATCGGAGTCCGGGATCGCCATCGAGCTGAACGTGTGCAGAACTCGGAGGTGCCGTCGCTCGGTGCTTGGATCGGTCGGATCGTGAAGACGTCGACTACATCAACCGCGTTGTTATAACGCTTCGCTTTCGGTCTCACAGGGCGTGGACAGATACTCTCCCTCTCGTTGCTATGCCATCACCATGGTCTTGCGTGTGCGTAGGAATTTTTTGAAATTACTACGCTACCCAACAATGGTATCGAGCCAGGTTTTATGCGTTGATGTCATGTGCACGAGTAGAACACAAGTGAGTTGTGGGCGATATAAGTCATACCGCTTACCAGCATGTCATACTTTGGTTGGCGGTATTGTGAGATGAAGCGCCCGGACCGACATTACGCCAGACGCTTACGCGAGACTGGTTTCACCGCTTGAGCACTAGTTGCTTAAAGGTGACCGCGGTGTCGGTTTCTCTCACTTTAGTTGAACCGAGTGTGGCTACGCCGGTCCTTGCGAAGGTTAAAACAGCACCAACTTGACAAACTATCGCTGTGGTTTTGATGCGTAGGTAAGAACGGTTCTTGCTCAGCCCGTAGCAGCCACGTAAAACTTGCAACAACAAAGTAGAGGACGCCTAACTTGTTTTGCAGGGCATGTTGTGATGTGATGTGGTCAAGACGTGATGCTATATTTTATTGTATGAGATGATCATGTTTTGTAACCGAAGTTATCGGCAATCGGCAGGAGCCATATGGTTGTCGCTTATTGTATGAAATGCAACGCCATGTAATTGCTTTACTTTATCACTAAGCAGTAGCGATAGTCGAGAAGCAATAGTTGGCGAGACGACAACGATGCTACGATGGAGATCAAGGTGTCGCGCGGTGACGATGGTGATCATGACGGTGCTTCGGCGATGGAGATCACAAGCACAAGATGATGATGACCATATCATATCACTTATATTGATTGCATGTGATGTTTATCCTTTATGCATCTTATCTTGCTTAGATTGACGGTAGCATTATAAGATGATCTCTCACTAAAAATTATCAAGACGTGTTCTCCCTGAGTATGCACCGTTGCCAAAGTTCGTAGTACCCAGACACCACGTGATGATCGGGTGTGATAAGTTCTACGTCCATCTATAACGGGTGCAAAACAGTTGCGCACGCGGAATACTCAGGTTAAACTTGACGAGCCTAGCATATAACAGATATGGCCTCGGAACACGGAGACCGAAAGGTCGAGCGTGAATCATATAGTAGATATGATCAACATAGTGATGTTCACCATTGAAACTACTCCATCTCACGTGATGATCGGACATGGTTTAGTTGACTTGGATCACGTAATCACTTAAGATGACTAGAGAGATGTCAGTCTAAGTGGGAGTTCTTAAATAATATGATTAATTGAACTTAAATTTATCATGAACTTAGTCCTGGTAGTATTTTGCAAATTATGTTGTAGATCAATAGCTCGCGTTGTTGCTTCCCTATGCTTTTATATGTTTGTTTTGATATGTTCCTAGAGAAAATTATGTTGAAAATGTTAGTAGCAATGATGCGGATTAGATCCGTGATCTGAGGTTTATCCTCATTGCTGCACGTAAGAATTATGTCCTTAATGCACCGCTAGGTGACAGACCTATTGCAGGAGCAAATGCGGCGTTATGAACGCTTGGCTAGCTCAATATGATGACTACTTGATGGTTTAGTGCACCATACTTAACGGCTTAGAATCGGGACTTCAAAGACGTTTTGAACGTCATGGACCATATGAGATGTTCCAGGAGTTGAAGTTAATATTTCAAGCAAATACCGAGTTGAGAGATATGAAGTCTTCAACAAGTTCTATAGCTAAAAGATGGAGGAGAATCGCTCAACTAGTGAGCATGTGCTCAGATTGTCCAGGTACTTCAATCGCTTGAATCAAGTGGAAGTTAATCTTCCGATAAGATAGTGATTGAAAGAATTTTCTAGTCACCATCACTAAGTTACTAGAACTTCGTGATGAACTATAGTATGCAAGGGATGACGAAAATAATTCCCAAGCTCTTCGCGATGCTAAAATCGGCGAAGGTAGAAATCAAGAAAAAACATCAAGTGTTGATGGTTAACAATACCACTAGTCTCAAGGAAAAGGGCAAAGGAAGAAGGGGAACTTCAAGAAGAATGGCAAGCAAGTTGCTGCTCGAGTGAAGAAGCCCAAGTCTGGACCTAAGCCTGAGACTAAGTGCTTTTGCTGCACTGGAACTGGTCACTGGAAGCGGAACTAGCCCAAGTATTTGGCGGATAAGAAGGATGGCAAAGTGAACAAAGGTATATTTGATATACAGATTATTGATGTGTATTTTACTAGTGTTCGTAGCAACCCTCGGTATTTGATACTGGTTCGGTTGCTAAGAGTAGTAACTCAAACGGAGTTGCGTAATGAACAGAAACTAGTTGAAGGGAAGTGACGATGAGTGTTGGAAGTAGTTCCAGATTGATATGATCATCATCGCACACTCCTATACTTTCGGATTAGTGTTAAACCTAAATAAATGTTATTTGGTGTTTGCGTTGAGCATGAATATGATTTGATCATGTTTATTGCAAAACGGTTATTCATTTAAAGTCAGAGAATAATTGTTGTTCTGTTTACATGAATAAAACCTTCAATGGTCATACACCCAATGAAAATAGTTTTCAAAACGGTTATTCATTTAAAGTCAAAGAATAATTGTTGTTCGCTTAAATGAATAAAACCTTCAATGGTCATACACCCAATAAAAATAGTTTGTTGGATCTCGATCGTAGTAATACACATATTCATGATATTGATGCCAAAAGATGCAAAGTTAATAATGATAGTGCAACTTATTTGTGGCACTGCCGTTTAGGTCATATTGGTGTAAAGCGCATGAAGAAACTCCATGTTGATGGGATTTTGGAATCACTTGATTATGAATCACTTGATGCTTACGAACCATGCCTTATGGGCAAGATGACTAAAGACTCGCTTCTCGGAACAATGGAGCGAGCAAATGACTTATTGGAAATAATACATACCGATGTATGCGGTCCGATGAGTGTTAAAGCTCACGGCAAGTATCGTTATTTTCTGACCTTCACAAGATGATTTGAGCAGATATGAGTATATCTACTTAATGAAGCACAAGTCTGAAACATTTGAAAAGTTCAAATAATTTCAGAGTGAAGTGGAGAATCATCGTAATAAGAGAATAAAGTTTCTACGATCTGATCGTGGAGGAGAATATTTGAGTTACGAGTTTGGCCTTCATATAAAACAATGTGGAATAGTTTCACAGCTCACGCCACATGGAACACCATAACGTAATGGTGTGTCCTAACGTCATAACCGTACTTTATTTTGATATGGTGCGATCAATGATGTCTCTTACCGATTTACCAATATCGCTTTTGGGGTTATGCATTAGAGACAGCTGCATTCACGTTTAATAGGGCACCATCTAAATCCGCTGAGATGACACCGTATGAACTATGGTTTAACAATAAACCTAAGCTGTCGTTTCTTAAAAGTTTGGAGTTGTGATGCTTATGTGAAAAAGTTTTCAACCGATAAGCTCGAACCCAAATCGAGAAGTGCGCTTCATAGAATACCCAAAGGTAACTATTGGGTACACCTTCTATCACAGATCCGAAAGCAAGATATTTGTTGCTAAGATGGATCCTTTCTAGAGAAGAAGTTTCTCTCGAAAGAAGTGAGTGGGAGGAAAGTAGAACTTGATGAGGTAATTATACCTTCTCCCTTATTGGAAAGTAGTTCATCACAGAAATCAGTTCCGGTGATTCCTACACCAATTAGTGAGGAAGTTAATGATGATGATCATGAAACTTCAGATCAAGTTGCTACCAAACCTCGTAGGTCTTCCAGAGTAAGATCCGCACTAGAGTGGTACGGTAATCATGTTCTGGAAGTCATGTTACTAGACCATGATGAACCTACGGACTATGAGGAAGCGATGATGAGCCCAGATTCGCGAAATGGCTTGAGGCCATGAAATCTGAGATAGGATCCATGTATGAGAACAAAGTATGGACTTTGATTGACTTGCTCGATGATCAGCAAGCCATGTTTAAATAAATGGATCTTCAAGAGGAAGACGGACACGATAGTAGTGTTACTATCTACAAAGCTCGACTTGTCACAAAAGGTTTTCGACAAGTTCAAGGTGTTGACTACAATGAGATTTTCTCAATCTGTAGCGATGCTTAAGTCTGTCCGAATCATGTTAGCAATTGCCACATTTTATGAAATCTGGCAAATGGATGTCAAAACTACATTCTTTAATGGATTTATTAAAGAAGAGTTGTATATGATGCAACCAGAAGGTTTTGTCAATCCTAAAGGAGCTAACAAAATGTGCAAGCTCCAATGATCCATCTATGGACTGGTGCAAGCATCTCGGAGTTGGAATAAACGCTTTGATAGTGTGATCAAAGCATATGGTTTTATGAGACTTTTGGAGAAGCCTGTATTTACAAGAAAGTGAGTGGGAGCACTACAGCATTTCGATAAGTATATGTGAATGACATATTGTTGATCGGAAATAATGTAGAATTATTCGCAAAGCATAAAGGAGTATTTGAAAGGAGTTTTTCAAAAAAAGGACCTCGGTGAAGCTGCTTACATATTGAGCATCAAGATCTATAGAGATAGATCAAAGACGCTTGATAAGTTTTTCAATGAATACATACCTTGACAAGATTTTGAAGTAGTTCAAAATGGAACAGTCAAAGAAAGAGTTCGTGCACGTGTTACAAGGTGTGAGATTGAGTAAGACTCAAAACCCGACCACGACGTAAGATAGAAAGAGAATGAAAGTCATTCCCTATGCATCAGCCATAGGTTCTATAAAGTATGTCATGCTGTGTACCAGATCTATTGCATACCCTACCACTAAAGCTTGGTGAGGGAGTGCAATAGTGATCTAGGAGTAGATCAATGGACAGCGGTCAAAATTATCCTTAGTAGAATAAGGATATGTTTCTCGATTATGGAAGTGAAAAAAAAGGGGTTCGTCGTAAAGGGTTACGTCGATGCAAGTTTTAACACTAATCTAGATGACTCTGAGTCTCAATCTGGATACATATTGAAAGTGGGAGCAATTAGCTAGAGTAGCTCCGTGCAGAGAATTGTAGACATAGAAATTTGCAAAATACTTACGGCTCTGAATATGATGACCTGTTGACTAAAATTATCTCACAAGCAAAACATGATCACACCTTAGTACTCTTTGGGTGTTAATCACATAGCGATGTGAACTAGATTACTGACTCTAGTAAACCCTTTGGGTGTTGGTCACATGTCGATGTGAACTATGGGTGTTAACCACATATAGATGTGAACTATTGATGTTAAAATCACATGGCGATGTGAACTAGATTATTGACTCTAGTGCAAGTGGGAGACTGAAGGAAATATGCCCTAGAGGCAATAATAAAGTTATTATTTATTTCCTTATTTCATGATAAATGTTTATTATTCATGCTAGAATTGTATTAACCGGAAACATAATACATGTGTGAATACATAGACAAACATAGTGTCACTAGTATGCCTCTACTTGACTAGCTCGTTGAATCAAAGATGGTTAAGTTTCCTAGCCATAGACATGAGTTGTCATTTGATTAACGGGATCACATCATTAGGAGAATGATGTGATTGACATGACCCATTCCGTTAGCCTAGCACATGATCGTTTAGTATGTTGCTATTGCTTTCTTCATGACTTATACATGTTCCTGTAACTATGAGATTATGCAACTCCGTTTACGGAGGAACACTTTGGGTGCTACCAAACGTCTGGCGTAACTCGGTGATTATAAAGGAGTACTACAGGTGTCTCCAAAGGTACATGTTGGGTTGGCGTATTTGAGATTAGGTTTTGTCACTCCGATTGTCGGAGAGGTATCTCTGGGCCTTCTCGGTAATACTCATCACCTAAGCCTTGCAAGCATTGTAACTAATGAGTTAGTTATGAGATGATGTATTATGGAGCGAGTAAAGAGACTTGCCGGTAACGAGATTGAACTAGGTATTGGATACCGACGATCGAATCTCGGGCAAGTAACATACCGATGACAAAGGGAACAAAGTATGTTGTTATGCGGTTTGACCGATAAAGATCTTCGTAGAATATGTAGGAGCCAATATGGGCATCCAGGTTCCGCTATTGGTTATTGACCAAGAATAGTTCTAGGTCATGTCTACATAGTTCTCGAACCCGTAGGGTCCGCACGCTTAAGGTTTCGATGACAGTTATATTATGAGTTTATGAGTTTTGATGTACCGAAGGAGTTCGGAGTCCCGGATGAGATCATACACTCGCCCTCCATACCAGGTGAGCTTCACGATTTCTTGTCTCGGGAGGACGTATACTTCTGTGGGGCAGCCATCGAAGGGGACAAACAGAAGCTGGAGCCGTACAACCTTGATTTGAAAAGCATCGCTGACCTACAAACAAGAATCAAAATTCCTGTAGAAGATTGTGCTAAACAGACACCATCCCTATTCGACGTAGCAAATTTTGTGCTCGGTACAGATCTTCGGAAGGGTGACGAGACGGTGTAATTAAGGTCGTCTGGATGGGAGAATTATCCCTTGATGTACGAGCGGATAAAATATGCTGCCCTCGATGCCCGTGTGAGTTTCGAGATAGATGCATGGTCCAAAGAGCTTGTTGCGAAGCCGTCTCCCACAGAAGAAGAAGAAAACGCTGCACCAGCAGGAGGGCATTATGGATGGATGAACTATTTCCTCTCTTGTAAAAAAAATATTCCCTCTCGGTGTATATTGATATAGATGGACTATTTCGATGGTGTGCATGTCTTTGGAACAGAGTAGTAGCGTGGGTCCGCTTGACTATAAGGAACTATTTATCCGCATATATAGCTTTCTCTCGCTACTCCTTCCAAAGGATCGGTATGCAGTGCATGTGTCCGTAGACATGACAGCTTGTCCATGGAAGTTCAACTACGGCGACCATCACGTTTCATCTCGCGATTCCTACGACGCCTCTCCAACCCACGGCACCACGCCCCCCGACGTGCGCCTCACCCCTCTCGGTCGCACCGCCCCTCTGCCTTTGTGTGGATGACATGTGGGCCACCTAAAATGCGGCGAGCATCAAGTTTCTACCACAGCCACCCGCGATTCCCAAGACGCCGCTCAAACCCATGAAACCACACGTCCCCCGACCTGCGTCTCACCCCTCTTGGCCCCACTGCCCCTCTGCCTTCGGGAGCATTACATGTGGACCAGTCACCTATCAGGTCCACATGTTATTGACTCAAAGGTAGGTGTACTAAGGCGCTGAAGCTCAGTCCCGATGGGCTTGTGGTGCTCCCGCAGCACGAACTCGTGCCAAACTCGAGATTTGTTTCTTTACTATACATGCACGCAACGATTTAATGGACATTGTAATCTCAACATGTGATGGGGAGCTCTAAATTTGAATTTGAAACTTATAAAACGAAAAGATTCAAAACAAATAAATGAAGGAAATATGCCCTAGAGGCAATAATAAAGTTATTATTTATTTCCTTATTTCATGATAAATGTTTATTATTCATGCTAGAATTGTATTAACCGGAAATATAATACATGTGTGAATACATAGACAAACATAGTGTCACTAGTATGCCTCTACTTGACTAGCTCGTTGAATCAAAGATGGTTAAGTTTCCTAGCCATAGACATGAGTTGTCATTTGATTAACGGGATCACATCATTAGGAGAATGATGTGATTGACATGACCCATTCCGTTAGCCTAGCACATGATCGTTTAGTATGTTGCTATTGCTTTCTTCATGACTTATACATGTTCCTGTAACTATGAGATTATGCAACTCCGTTTACGGAGGAACACTTTGGTGCTACCAAACGTCTGGCGTAACTCGGTGATTATAAAGGAGTACTACAGGTGTCTCCAAAGGTACATGTTGGGTTGGCGTATTTCGAGATTAGGTTTTGTCACTCCGATTGTCGGAGAGGTATCTCTGGGCCTTCTCGGTAATACTCATCACCTAAGCCTTGCAAGCATTGTAACTAATGAGTTAGTTATGAGATGATGTATTATGGAGCGAGTAAAGAGACTTGCGGTAACGAGATTGAACTAGGTATTGGATACCGACGATCGAATCTCGGGCAAGTAACATACCGATGACAAAGGGAACAAAGTATGTTGTTATGCGGTTTGACCGATAAAGATCTTCGTAGAATATGTAGGAGCCAATATGGGCATCCAGGTTCCGCTATTGGTTATTGACCAAGAATAGTTCTAGGTCATGTCTACATAGTTCTCGAACCCGTAGGGTCCGCACGCTTAAGGTTTCGATGCGATGTTATATTATGAGTTTATGAGTTTTGATGTACCAAGGAGTTCGGAGTCCCGGATGAGATCGGGACATGACGAGAGTCTCGAAATGGTCGAGACGTAAAGATCGATATATTGGACGCCTATATTCGAGTTCGGAAAGGTTCGAATGATTCGGTATTTTTCGAGTACCGGAGAGTTACGGGAATTCGCCGGGAGAAGTATTGGGCCTTATTGGGCCCTGCGGGAAAGAGAGAGGGCTGCCTAGGGCAGGCCGCGCGCCCAAAGGCCTAGTCCGAATTGACTAGGGGAGGGGCCGCACCCTTCTTCCCTTCCCTTCCTTCTCTCCTACTCCTACTAGGAAAGGAGGAGTCCTACTCCCGGTGGGAGTAGGACTCCCCCCTGGTGCGCCCTCCTAGGCCGGCCACCTCCTCCCTTGCTCCTTTATATACGGGGCAGGGGGCACCCCAACACACAAGTTGATCTACGGATCGTTCCTTAGCCGTGTCGGTGCCCCCTCCACCATATTCCACTTCGTCATATCGTCGCGGAGCTTAGTGAAGCCCTGCACCGGAGAAGTCATATCGTCGCGAGCTTAGGCGAAGCCCCGCGTCGGTGGAGCATCATCATCGTCCACCACGCCGTCGTCTTGACGGAACTCATCCCGACACTTTGCTGGATCGAGTCCGGGATCGTCATCGAGCTGAGCGTGTGCAGAACTCGGAGGTGCCGTGACGTTCGGTGCTTGGATCGGTCGGATCGTGAAGGCGTCGACTACATCAACAGCGTTGTTATAACGCTTCGCTTTCGGTCTACGAGGGTACGTGGACAGATACTCTCCCCTCTCATTGCTATGCCATCACCATGGTCTTGCGTGTGCGTAGGAAATTTTTTTGAAATTACTACGTTACCCAACAATAAACTGGGAGAGAGGGAGTATATCGTAGGATGTGTCCCATACAAAATAAGTCCCCTGGTTTGTCACCGCGAAGATGCGGTTAGAAAGGAGCACATCGTCTTCCTACTCGTACGACAACAAATCGGCCGCAGACAGCATGGTCCACCCTTAACCGGCATGTGCAAGGTTCGTGCTATCTTTTATTCAATCTCACCGTGGTTCCATCGTACCAATTCATGCGGTGGCCCGTTGCATGGCAGATCACAATGTTGGACACAGGTTCTACGGGAACGGTGTCACCATTGTAAATGTTGTGCAAATTGATGTTGGTACCCTCCCGTACATATGCAAGGCAATCTCCACTCGCACCGAGCCTAGCCTGTGAAACAGTGGGCAGGGGGAGAATTAGGAAATGGACACGGAAGTAGTCTTTAGAATGCATTTACTACGTGATCAAACTCATCTTACCTGCTCATTGGAGGAAATCCGAGTGCCCCTCAACGTCGGCATCTCAAGGGGTCGTCAACTTGCAACTACGGCCACGCCGCGCCGGAGAGACCACCAAGGAAACATCCTCCTGCGTTCCACGGAACATCAAGATGCATTTGTACGAGTAGTTTATCTTGTGAGAGAAAAGGATGAACGAGGGAAGGCCTCTAGAGATAGAGATGGACACTACTACTACCAATGTGCTGGCCCGTGCGTTGCAATGGATCCAAACTAGTACTAGAATAATACTTGTTCACGTGCTTGAAATATAAACACTAGTTTTGATATACATGTGTCAGCAGACATGACAGCTTGTCCATGGAAGTTGAACCACGGACCATCACGTTTCTTGTTTCTACCACTGCCACACCCACACGCGATTCCCACGACGCCGCTCCAACCCACGGCACGACGTCCCCCGACGTGGACATGGATCCTCTGACGTGGCTATCACTGCCTTGCCCTGCCTTTCCTTCGCTGACAGGTGGGACCCACAATTATGGGTCCCACATGTCAGTGACAGAATCGTAGGATTGTTCATGCCCCTCATCCCTCTCGGCCCCACCGCTCCTCTGCCTTTGTGTGCATGACATGCGGGCTAGCTGAACTGCGGCGACCATCAACTTTCTACCACAGACACACCCAATTTGTCACATCCCCAGAGTTTGCTTGTAACTAGTGGCATTGCATCCATGCATCATGTTTAAGTTTCATGAAGTTGAAATGGGGATTGATCCAAACCCTAGCACCAAGTGAATTCAAATAGGATCAAATAAAATCCTTTTCAATAAATCCAAAATGTCCTCTGGAAAAGTTCATGATTTTTGATAAAGGTGAAAACCTCTGGCAAAAATGATGCACATAATTCTAGGTCATTTCTGGACTTTTGAATTAAATCCTATAGTATTTGCGTTTGGGCATTTAAATGCTATAAAAAAATTTAAATGCTCAAATAATCATAAACTAAAATGTTTACTGTTGGATATATTCTAAAGAGTAGCCATGATTAGTTTCATGATTTTTGGAAACGCCCTGGCATTTTTAATAAAGCCCTGAAGTTACAAAAAAAATAGATAACATATAATAAACGAAGAGAGAGAGAGAGAGGAAGCCCACCTGGGCCACTTACCTGGCGCCCCACTGCAGCCCAACAGGCCGGCGCAGCCAGCTGGCCGTGCCAGTCGTCCCCTTCCTCGCGCCAGGAGGACAGGGGCACGCGCGGCCACGCGTCCGGCCGGGGCCACGTCTCCCGCCACCTCCTGCTTCTCCCTTCCGTCGCCTGGATCGCTCGGACGACGCCACGCGCCGCCCCGACCGCTCTCACTCTCCCCCTGCTCTCTCCCTCGCCGTTTCCCCCCACCTCACCGAACGCGCCCGCCGCCGCCGACGAGCACCACCGCAGCCACCGCCTTCCCCTCGTCCTCTCTTCGAGTCCGGGAGATCCGCCTCGTCGCCCGCATCTTCCTCGACGAGCCAAACGACCAGGGACGCCCTGCATCACCCTCTGCCCCGCCATCTTCGCCATCTCTGCCCGGAGATCACCATCGTCAACGCGCCGTCGCAGAAGCTTCCCTGAGCCCGCCGAGCTTCTCTCCCGACCCCTTGTGAGCTCCTGCGCCTTCCCCCTCTCTCCATGCAGTCTAACTCGCCCTCTAACGCTAGCGCTGTCGTGCCCGAAGCTCACCGCCGCCCAGCCATGTCGCCGCCGTGGCCACTGTCACCTAGAGCCGCAACCGAGCGCGCCACCGTGCTCAGCACGTTCCCAGGAGTCAACCGCGACCACCCGTGGCTCCTGCCGCTCCCTGAAATGCCGATTCGCTCGAAGTCCGAGCTCCGGCCGCCGCGCTTACCATCGCCGCCGTCGTTAAGGTCCACTCCGGCGCGAGCTGATGGCTCCGTTGGATGTGGACGAGCACCAGCTTCTCGCCAAGCCAAACCGCCGCACGTTTCGTCGCCTGTGCTGTGTTTCCGAACCGCGCCGCCGTCTCGGGCCTCGCCGGCGTCATATCGCCGGTGGGTTTGACCCATTTGACCATGTGGGCCCCGCCCCTGGTCAACCTTAGATTAGGAGTTAATCTAATGTTAATATAGTTAGTTAAACTAATGACACTGACACGAGGGACCCACGCGCCAGGTTTGACCTGGACCCGACCTGTTGACCTGCTGACGTCACACTGACGTCAGGCTGACGCAGTAAATCATTTTTTGGATTAAAATAACTCAGTAATTCCAGAAAATGTCTAAAACTTCTAAAATCCATAGAAATTCAACCGTAACTCCAAATTAAATAAGTTATATATGAAAAACTATCAGAAAAATACAAGGAATCCATCTGTACCATTTTCATGCATGTTTGAACAATGTTTGTCCTCTGTTTTGGACAAAACAAATAAAGGGCATTTAAATAATCATATATGTAGTTGGAATTTGAATCATGTATCCAAACCAACTTCATTTAAAACATAGCTAGATGCATTAGCTCAAATCACAGCATATTGCTATGTCATGATCATGCATCATATTGTGGCATTGCATTGATTGTGTTCTTTCTTAGTTGCCGGTGTTTGCCCCCTCTCGATAGACGTGGTTCCGATGATGAGTTCGATGACACTGATGAAGAGCTATAATATCTTCAGGAGTGCCAGGCAAGCAAAACCCCCTTGTTCATTCCGATACAATCCTACTCTCTCGCTCTTGCTCTCTTTTACTGCATTAGGACAACAACGATTCAACTGTTACATGCCGCGGTAGTTGAACCCCTTTCCTCTGCTTGACCTGTCATTGCCACAGTAAATAGATGAAACCCACTAGCATGAGTAGGAGTTGTTTGAGCCCTGATGTGCCTACTCATCATGCTTGTTTGTCATGCCTGCTACTGCTTAGATTTGAGTCAGGTCTGATTCGTCGAGGATGAATCAGAGGTGTGTGAACATGTCCTACTGTGTGTGAGCTAAGTGTGTGAACACGATTTGGTAAAGGTAACGGTGAGAGGCCATGTAGGAGTACATGGTGGGTTGTCTCATTGCAGCCGTCATCAGGAACTGAGTTCTGTGTTTGTGATCCATGAAATAGTTACTACCACTCATTGGGCTCCGGGCACTCCAAGCTCTCTCGACTTATTAATCAACTTGATCTCTGTCCAGGAGTTGCAACTATTTCTGGTGTTTGTAGGATATGTGTTGGGGGCCGTGAGTAGTGCTGACCCTAGGGTGGGCTATGTTGCGGTAGAGACACGAGGCACGGTGTACCGGGATGCCTGTTTGGTGCCTCGGGAACCCTGCTCTCATCGTTTGGGGCCGTGAGCGACACCCCGGCCGGATCTCCTTGAGGATGGAACCCGAATAGGCGATAAACCTGGACGAGAGACTTGTGTGGTTAGTCAGGTCATGGCCGACTCCCTCGGCAGGCTTCCGCTTGAAGGTTGCCGAGATACACGACGTGTACATGGTGGTAAGTGGCGAGAGCGTGTGTGAAGAAGTACACCCCTGCAGGGTTAACATCATCTATTCGAATAGCCGTGTCCGTGGAAAAGGAGTTCTGGGTTGCCTGTACAGTTCATAGACAAGTGAAAGTGGATACTCTAAAATGCGCAAGATAAGCATGGGTGCTATGGATGGCGTTCTCGTAGGGAGAGGAAGCGCATCCATAGTGGATTGGTGAATATGTGGACTCGTGTACGCCACCTCAAAAGAGTTACTTGCAGTCGTAGTTCAGGATAGCCACCGAGTCAAAGCTGGCTTGCTGCAGTCAAACTCCACCACCCCCTTTGTTGATAATGATGCATATGTAGCTAGTTCTGATGTAAGTCTTGCTGAGTACATTTGTACTCACGTTTGCTTATTTTATGTTTTGCAGAGAGACGTCAGTCTCGCTAGTAGTTCCGCGTGGACTTCGATGTTTAGCTTGATACCTCAGCTACGATCTTGTGCCCTCGGCAGATCTCGGTAGATAGTCGGGCTTCTCGGCCTTTTTCATTTATAGTTATGCGTACTCGGACATGTTAAGCTTCTGCATGTGTTTGACTTGTATGCTCTCAATGTTGGGTCATGAGACCCTGTTTGTAATATCTCGCTCCTCGGAGCCTAATGAATAAATACTTGAGTCGTAGAGTTATGTTGTGATGCCATGTTGTATTTACACATATCGAGCATATTGTGTGTATGTTTTGAAATGCTTGGTATGTGTGGGATCCGACAAACTAGTTGTTTATCCTTGGCAGCCTCTCTTATGGGGAAATGTAGTCTAGTGCTTCCTTGAGCATAGTAGTCCACTACAGCCCGGTTCACCGGAGTCCTGCTAGCCCAGCACTACTGCTCAGGACACTTGACTGGCCGGCATGTGTTTCACTTCGTTCCTGTGTCTGTCCCTTCGGGGAAATGTCACGCGGTGACATCCGAGTCCTGCCTAGCTGCTACAGCCCGGGTTCCCGAGTCCTGTTAGCCAGTGCTACAGCCCGGATTCACACGCTGGCGACCGACATGCTCGAAGTTGATTCATGTATGCCTGTCCCCATGGGTTAGTGCCGCTTTGGGTTCACGACTAGCCATGTCGGCCGGGTTCTCTGTCATATGGATGCTAGCGACACTATCATATCGTGAGCCAAAAGGCATAAACGGTCCCGGGCCATGGTAAGGCGACACCGTGAGAATACCGTCGTGAGGCCGCAAAGTGATATGAGGTGTTACCGGCTAGATCAATGTGACTTGGAATCGGGTCTGACAGCTTTGGTATCGAGCTTTGATTGCTGTGAGGATTACCAAGCCAAACCGGTCGAAGTTGTGTTTAGAAATGCTTTAGTTATGTAAGGGAATTGATTGTGGAAGGGAACGTAAGGCTCTTTTTACTCCTTATACCTCATGGCCTTGTGATCTGAGTCATCCTCTTCTCTTCTACGGGGATTAAGAACTAGCCCTTCTCAGCTATCTATCAGGATGACGTGTTACTAATCCATAGACTTTTAAGGTTGTTGGTTTTAAGCCCCAGTTCAGTTTCTACTACTTCCGTATGTTCATAGTTGGTCTCAGAACCTTGATATTGTGATGTTGAGTGGTCATGCCACCATTTTTGCAGGATGTCTCAAATCATTTTGAGCATTTACAGCCGTTATCTGTCCGAGTCATCCTGTGTTTCTAACTAGTCGATGCATTTGCAAATTCCTTCTTCCGTTCTGAGCGTTCCTTTGGGCGGTTTAACCACACTAATCCGTGAGTTGAGGTACCCTGTTGCCTTGACATATATATTGGAGCTATTATTATGACCCTAGGTGTTTTAGGGAGTCACCTAGTAATCTAGCCGTGTTTTGTGTTCCCGGTGTGATGATTCTGGCCACCATTCTAGAAAGCATCCCGTGATGCCATTTAGTAGTAGATATTCTACTCCTGGGTTCTTGACCCGAGATTAACCCTACCTACTTCGTGTTGATAGCGTTTGCTAGTTCCTTTAGGATATTAGTAACCTTTGCATTAGTCCTCGAGGTCCGTGGTATTTCTTTCTTCCAAATACCATGAACCATTATGGCAGAAGTTCTTTGAACCAAAAGATCACAATCAGAGTACTCTTGAGGAGTTCTCCATTCATAATTGTGATTCTGCCAGTTCTACCTTTCTGCATGAGTTATCTGGAAGAAACCTGTTGAACTTGTTTCGACATATTAATCTATGCATCCACAACTCAGAAAGATATATGTTCCTTTGAGTTGTTTCCATTGTAGTTGTATTCGATCCCGTCTATCGGTTGGTAGTCGAGGAGTAGTTGTGCATTCATGTTATCGATGCCTATTACTCATGTGGTCCGTCAAGCCATTCTATTCCGGAATGACTAGGAGAAACAAACTCTAGTACCTCATCCATATCCAGGATTGGGTCAAAGCAGTTGTGTTCCGCAGATCAAAATGCTAATCTAGCTCTTGTTCTGTTCTACCCTGGAGTATTACCATATTTATATCAAGAATATCATGGGAATTGCACACCATTCTATGAACTCTTGATACAGTGATACTTCTCGCCCTCATTATTCATTTCTCGGCTCCCTGTTGTTGCAACCGGCATGCCGACAAGTGAATCGTGATGTGTGAAATCAATACTTCTAGCAACCCCGTTGCTTGGTAGTTAAAGGACAATAATTTAATTCTTAGTGTGTTGGTTCTTGAATCATCATTCTAAGATAGATTGTGCTACCTAGTCCTTATTTCTGGTGCACTCTTCGATCGATGAGTTAGGATTTCGTCAAACCCTTGCTCTGTTGATCATATCGTCTTGCCCTGAAAAGCAAGATTGTTCTCAAGCTTAGTAACATATCGGTGGTTCGTGATTTTCCGAATATCTTCTCGGAGGTATCACCAGGTTGTCACATGACCGCTATGTTGAGTTCGTGATCAAATTGGTTCCTTGTAACCACCCCCTTCTCCAAGAATCTGTGTTGGATACACCTGAGCTAGTTGGTTAAGCTAAACAACAACTTGGAGAGTTGGAAGATGAAAGCTTGTCCGACTTAGTTCATTCTAAGGGATATTTTGTATGTGTGTTGAATAAAGGTGATGTATTCACTGATTGATCCTCGCGATCAATTGCTGGACCTATCATCCTAACCAAAACTTTGATTTGAGTATGGGCTATCACCAAATCAAATCAGTACCATCGATGTTCGTAATGTTGTCTTACTCGTGGTTGATCCCTCGAGCATACACCATTACATCCTTTGGTCTGACCAATGCTATCACCGTGTTCACATGATGGTGGAAGTCCAGTGATATGGAATCCGATGAGTTGCTGTTGGGCCCATCAGCAGCATTTTGTCTCCCCCATGACTCATGTTGAACATCAACCTAGTGTTGGAAACTTTTATAAGCATTATCTTCATGTCCCATTCGTGAAGAATATGTTGGATGAAAGAAGTAACTTCCTTGAATTCACGTGCATTTGATGTAAGTTGCCGCCATGAATTCGAGACAGATTGTTTTTGCTTCCTCTCGAATCATCCCAAGTTAGTCATGCATGTGCGAAGTATACTTTGGTTTGTGAGATTAGCTACCTTCATTCCGTATGTGTTTCCTAGCACACCAAGCCACTGATTGTCTTGTTAAAGGAAAAGAGAAGTCTATGTTTGGGATCTAATCCATGGACTTGCGTAAAGACTTCGATATCCTCGATGATGGTTCCCCACCTGAACTCGGTAGTGTTTCATTATAAGACTACTATGTGGTCATGCTTGTCTGGGACAACATGCTCACATGTATGTAGCAGAACCAGCTCATGTTTTGGAGCTTGCTATCATAGTTCATATCCCGAGAATCTCGCAACGTCATCTCGTCGATTTGTGTTGCAACTTTTCTTTTCAGACATGTGAGTCGGAAGTATCCTGTTTCTAACCAGATCTGAATCTCAGGCAGATATGATGGTTGGAACATTCCCAGCATTAGCACTTTGTCCCTAGCTTGCACCGCCATTGTGCCATCCAACCATGGGCTACCCTTCTCGGTAATTTCTGGTCAGGATTGCCCTCAACAGTGGTCCTACCATGGGTTCCATCCATTTCTGATGATAGGCAAAATCATCCATTGTGTTGTCTTCAACAAGGTAGTCCACATCATCCATTCTAGTCTGAGTATGTCATTCTTTCAAACTCCTTCAAATGATCGATTGTGATTGCCTTAGGCTGGTATAAAGAGTCTCAATGATCTCTATATCAAAAGTAATTATTTTGTCATTTAAGGGAATAATTCTACGAGTCTCCTCCTCCAAGGTGCCCCGTTATGGGATCATGGCAGTTTCTTCTCGCTACTTTGAAACCCTCGTCAAATTGTTTCTTCTGTCGCTCCTGATGCATGCCTTGCCAATCATCTCCAAAGATGTTTCTATGTCTCATTCTGTGAGTTGATCTTGTGATCATTAAGATGATCCTAAATTGTTCGAACCTCAAGAAGATCGATTCTTCTAAAATTCTCCCTTTCTACTCGTGGTTATGTTGGATGAAGTTCTCAAAGCAAGATGTCAAGATCAAGATGATGATCGGATCAATGTTCTTACGAAGTGCAACCTGGATCGTGAAGACCGTGTTAGCTTGTGCCCCTCTGTCTTCTTACCTCACGTCTTGAATCTCGGGACGAGATTCTTGTTTAGTGGGGGTGAGTTGTCACATCCCTAGAGTTTGCTTGTAACTGGTGGCATTGCATCCATGCATCATGTTTAAGTTTCATGAAGTTGAAATGGGGATTGATCCAAACCCTTGCACCAAGTGAATTCAAATAGGATCAAATAAAATCCTTTTCAATAAATCCAAAATGTCCTCTGGAAAAGTTCATGATTTTTGATAAAGGTGAAAACCTCTGGCAAAAATGATGCACATAATTCTAGGTCATTTCTGGACTTTTGAATTAAATCCTATAGTATTTGTGTTTGGGCATTTAAATGCTATAAAATATTTTAAATTCTCAAATAATCATAAACTAAAATGTTTACTGTTGGATATATTCTAAAGAGTAGCCATGATTAGTTTCATGATTTTTGGAAACGCCCTGGCATTTTTAATAAAGCCCTGAAGTTACAAAAAAAATAGAAAACAGAAATAAACAAAGAGAGAGAGGAAGCCCACATGGGCCACTTACCTGGCGCCCCACCGCAGCCCAGCAGGCCTGCCCAGCCAGCTGGCCGTGCCAGTCGTCCCCTTCCTCGCGCCAGGAGGACAGGGGCACGCGCGGCCACGCGTCCGGCCGGGGCCACGTCTCCCGCCACCTCCTGCTTCTCCCTTCCGTCGCCTGGATCGCTCGGACGACACCACGCGCCGCCCCGACCGCTCTCACTCTCCCCCTCCTCTCTCCCTCGCCGTTTCCCCCCACCTCACCGAACGCGCCCGCCGCCGCTGACGAGCACCACCGCGGCCACCGCCTTCCCCTCGTCCTCTCTTCGAGTCCGGAAGATCCGCCTCGTCGGCCGCATCATCCTCGACGAGCCAAACGACCAGGGATGCCCTGCATCACCCTCTGCCCCGCCATCTTCGCCGCCTCTTCACAGAGATCACCGTCATCAACGCGCCGTCGCAGAAGCTTCCCCCGAGCCCGCCGAGCTTCTCTCCCGACCCCTTGTGAGCTCCTGCACCTTCCCCCTCTCTCCACGCAGTCTAACTCGCCCTCTAGCGCTAGCGCTGCCGTGCCCGAAGCTCACCGCCGCCCAGCCATCTCGCCGCCGTGGCCACCGTCACCTAGAGCCACAACCGAGCGCGCCACCGTGCTCAGCACGTTCCCAGGAGTCAACCGCGACCACCCGTGGCTCCTGCCGCTCCCTGAAATGCCGATTCGCTCGATGTCCGAGCTCTGGCCGCCGCGCTTGCCATCGCCACCGTCGTTACAGTCCACTCCGGCGCGAGCTGATGGCTCCGTTGGATGCGGACGAGCACCAGCTTCTCGCCAAGCCAAACCGCCGCGCGTTTCGTCGCCTGTGCTGCGTTTACGAACCGCGCCGCCGTCTCGGGCCTCGCCGGCATCATTTCGCCGGTGGGTTTGACCCATTTGACCATGTGGGCCCCGCCCCTGGTCAACCTTAGATTAGGAGTTAATCTAATGTTAATTTAGTTAGTTAAACTAATGACACTAACACGCGGGACCCATGCGCCAGGTTTGACCTGGACCCGACCTGTTGACCTGCTGACGTCACACTGACATCAGGCTGACGCAGCAAATCATTTTCTGGATTAAAAATAACTCAGTAATTCCATAAAATGTTTAAAACTTCTAAAATTCATAGAAATTCAGCCGTAACTCCAAATTAATTAAGTTATATATGAAAAACTATCAGAAAAATTCAAGGAATCCATCTGTACCATTTTCATGCATGTTTGAACAATGTTTGTCCTCTGTTTTGGACAAAACAAATAAAGGGCATTTAAATAATCATATATGGAGTTGGAATTTGAATCATGTATCCAAACCAACTTCATTTAAAACATAGCTAGATGCATTAGCTCAAATCACAGCATATTGCCATGTCATGATCATGCATCATATTGTGGCATTGCATTGATTGTGTTCTTTCTCAGTTGCCGGTGTTTGCCCCCTCTCGATAGATGTGGTTCCGATGATGAGTTCGGTGACACCGATGAAGAGCTATAATATCTTCAGGAGTACCAGGCAAGCAAAACCCCCTTGTTCATTCCAATAAAATCCTACTCTCTCGCTCCTGCTCTCTTTTACTGCATTAGGACAACAAAGATTCAACTGTTACATGCCGCGGTAGTTGAACCCCTTTCCTCTGCATGACCTGTCATTGCCACAGTAAATAGATGAAACCCACTAGCATGAGTAAGAGTTGTTTGAGCCCTGATGTGCCTACTCATTCATGCTTGTTTGTCATGCCTGCTACTGCTTAGAGTTGAGTCAGGTCTGATTCATCGAGGATGAATCAGAGGTGTGTGAACATGTCCTACTGTGTGTGAGCTAAGTGTGTGAACACGATTTGGTAAAGGTAGCGGTGACAGGCCATGTAGGAGTACATGGTGGGTTGTCTCATTGCAGCCGTCCTTAGGAACTGAGTTCTGTGTTTGTGATCCATGAAACAGTTACTACCACACATTGGGCTCCGGGCACTCCAAGCTCTCTCGACTTATTAATCAACTTGATCTCTGTCCGGGAGTTGCAACTAGTTTACGGTGTTTGTAGGATATGTGTTGGGGTCGTGCGTGGCGCTGACCCTAGGGGTGGGATATGTTGCGGTAGAGACACGAGGCACGGTGTGCGGGGCGCCTGTTTGGTGCCTCGGGAACCCTGCTCTCATCGTTTGGGGCCGTGGCGACACCCGGACGGATCTCCTTGCGGATGGAACCCGAATAGGCGATAAACCCGGATGAGAGACTTGTGTGGTTAGTCGGTCGTGGCTGACTCCCTCTCGAGCTTCCGCTTGAAGGTTGCCGAGATACACGCGTGTACATGGTGGTAAGTGGCGAGGCGTGTGTGAAGAAGTACACCCTGCAGGGTTAACATCATCTATTCGAATAGCCGTGTCCACGGAAAAGGACTTCTGGGTTGCTGTATGCGGTTCATAGACAAGTGAAAGTGGATACTCTAAAATGCGCAAGATAAGCGTGACTGCTATGGATGGCGTTCTCGTAGGGAGATGGAAGCGGATCCATAGTGGTGTATTGATTGGTGAATATGTGGACTCGTGTGCGCCACCTCAAAAGAGTTACTTGCGATCGTAGTTCGGGATAGCCACCGAGTCAAAGCTGGCTTCTGCGGTCAAACTCCACCACCCCCTTTGTTGATAATGATGCATATGTAGCTAGTTCTGATGTAAGTCTTGCTGAGTACATTTGTACTCACGTTTGCTTATTTTATGTTTTGCAGAGAGACGTCAGTCTCGCTAGTAGTTCCGCGTGGACTTCGACATTTAGCTTGATACCTCAGCTACGATCTTGTGCCCTCGGCAGGATCTGGTAGATAGTCAGGCTTCTCAGCCTTTTTCATTTATAGTTGTCTGTACTCAAACTTGTTAAGCTTCCGCATGTGTTTGACTTGTATGCTCTGAATGTTGGGTCATGAGACCCCTGTTTGTAATATCTCGCTCCTCGGAGCCTAATGAATAAATACTTGAGTCATAGAGTTATGTTGTGATGCCATGTTGTATTTACACATATCGAGCATATTGTGTGTATGTTTGAAATGCTTGGTATGTGTGGGATCCGACAAACTAGTTGTTTATCCTTGGCAGCCTCTCTTATGGGGAAATGTAGTCTAGTGCTTCCTTGAGCCATAGTAGTCCGCTACAGCCCGGTTCACCGGAGTCCTGCTAGCCCAACACTACTGCTCAGGACACTTGGTGGCGGCATGTGTTTCACTTCGTTCTGTATCATCCCTTCGGGAAATGTCACGCGATGACATCCCGAGTCCTGCCTAGCCTGCTACAGCCCGGGTTCCCGGAGTCCTGTTAGCCCAGTGCTACAGCCCGGATTCACATGCTGCTGACCGACATGCTCGAAGTTGATTCATGTATGCCTGTCCCCATGGGTTAGTGCCGCTTTGGGTTCACGACTAGCCATGTCGTCCCGGGTTCTCTGTCATATGGATGCTAGCGAAACTATCATATACGTGAGCCAAAAGGCGCAAACGGTCCCGGGCCATGGTAAAGCGACACCCGTGAGAATACCGTGCGTGAGGCCGCAAAGTGATATGAGGTGTTACCGGCTAGATCAATGTGACTTGGAATCGGGGTCCTGACACAATTGGACGCGGTTTGCCTGCTCCGCTGCTATGCTCCGATCCGTACTCCCACACCATCGAATTTCCATCCAGCGGATGTGACACATTTCGTCCCGGGCATCAATCCTCAGCTGGAGTACTTATGTACTACAGGTAGTACCCGCCGGTGTGGCAATCTACGCCTCATAACGCCCCGACGCCCAACTGTGGTACCCTCGTCACGGCCACGCCACCACCGGTCGGTTCATCTCAAACGAGTGAGTCGCGAACCATGCCACCACCATGAGAATGACATGTGGGCCAGCCGCATTTAAGGCCCGCATGTCATTGACTCATATGTCGGGCACTAATCAGTGAAGGTCGGTCCCGTGGGCCCCGAGAGGGAAATGTAACTCCTGCGGCAGGCCTTGTGGTGCTCCCGCAGTACGAGCTCGTGCCAAAACTGGAATTTGTTTCTTACTACTACCAACTAGTACTAGTAAGGTACACGTGCATTGCACGCATGAGATTCTGGTGGTTTGTGCATTATGCTTCTACATGTGGAGTTTTCTGGATTCTAACATGTGGCAAAATCTTGTGGAATGTGAGGTTAGGCAAGTTTCATTAACTCAGGTGAGTGTTTGGTTCAAGCCACACTGGCCCCACATGACATACACACAAAAAATGTGGCAAGATTCCCTTAGGCTTGCTAACTTGTGGCTCTCATTTTGAAGAACTTATTAATAACTTTGCCTGAGCTTAGTTGTGGCAAAGTTAGTCATAAATTAAGTTCAACCATGGAGTCTTCTAGATTATACATGTGGTAGAATCTGGTGGATGATATCCAATGGCCAGTAGTGCTCGGATTTGCCATCTTTGTACCGTCGGATTGGCTTCATCCAACGACCAACTTTCAAAGTTTTTCACACACTATATAGGGGTATAGATATAGATGTGCGGTCCGTTGCAATGGATCCAAAGTATATCTATTTAGTGGAGTGCACTCTAAACACATTATCTATTTATTTTCTCTAACCTTCCGTAGCCATGCAACCAAGCCACATAAGCTTCATGGGTGCCCCCACATCATATTATTCATACTACGTTGATTGAAAAAAGATAAATCACCCAAAACAAGATCTTCCCATTTTTGTTCCTACGATGTTGTGTCGTACACGTATCTACGAGTTGTATAGTGGTAGTACTAGTAATATAGTATTAGGAGTACAAACTTGGTAAGTACTAGTAGGAGTAGTACTAGTGCGGAATGCTCCTACTCTATCAACGAGCCCGCTGACACAAAATTTCTTGGCTTCCGTGCTACAGCTAGATCTTCCCTTGTTTCTGTTTTTCCAACCCGGCAAGGGCGGGTGTTGGTTTGCTCAATGGGCGGTCCCACATGAAAGTGAAAATGCTAGGCACAGGGCGGAGCTACGTGAGGGCCAACACGTGCCTGGCCCGCCCAACCTAGCAGGATTTTCGTAGTTGTACATCCAGTTTTGAGGCATGGAACGTCAGCGCAAGGGTAATTTCTATAGCACAGCTAGATCGGCACGCCAGCGTTTTGCTTCAAGCTCCGCCCTGCTAGGCAACAAGCCTACCCTAAGCTATGTGTCATGCGGATGGCCATGTTGTACTCGATTCCCGGCGTGTGGGGGTGCGACGCTTGACGTGGCAGGCCTTTTCCTTTTACTAGCAATGTGCCCGTGCGTTGCGACGGATCCAAAGTAGTAGAATAGTAGTATTTGTTCACAAACTTGAAAGAAATCACTATTGTTTTGATATACTCCTAATATATTACTCCCTCCGTACCTAAATATTTGTCTTTTTTGAGATTTCAAATGGACTATCACATACGGATTATATAGACATATTCTAGTGTTTCTAGCAAGATGCCCGCGCGTTGCATGAAGTTGATGGAAAAGGTAAGCACAACTTATAAATTGACGGATGGAGTACTAGTTACAGTGATGCATATAATTAAGCAAAGGGATCGCACATGTCGGTATTGACTGGAACGAGAATGCAACAACACAATAAGAATTAAGGCCACGATGATGCGATCGCAGTGGTGGTTACAGAAGGCAAGAAGAAAGATGGATCCACGAACGTATGACCTCCTCCTCCTCAACTTAGTGCGCCGGGCCACCGACCGACGGCTAAGGAGCGGCGGCTTTTTTGGCGAGGTCGAGGTGCTTCTCAACAAAGGCATCCAAGGCTTCCAGCCGGTTGAGGAAGGCCAATGTCGTAGCATCCTCACTGGCCTTATAGATACCTATGTACACGATTTGCTCGTACGCGTGGATGTGTAGGTCGACGAATTCTTGCAGGGCGAGGCGCCTCGCGACGAGCGCGACCTCCAGGTGGACATTCTTCGTGGCGTCGGCGGGCAGTCGCAGGGCCACCAGTGCTTGAAAGAGGTTCCGGCCATGGAGGCCGATTAGGGTGGCAGGCAATGAGGAGCCCGGGCGCGCGGGCTGGAGGAGCTTCTTGAGGACGGTGAACTTGTTGCTGGTGGCAACGATCATCTGGTCAACCGAGAGTCGTAGTTGGCGTCGGCGGCCATCCACCAGCCGGTCTCCAACACCGTCTGGAGACGATCCTCGGCGCCATGCCGCAGGCCGGCGTCGTGGACCATCTGGCACAGCCGCTGGCCGCTCACGCGCATCGCCGGCATGGGTCTAGAGCGAGCTCTTTTGCGCTTAGTATAGGTGCTTAGGCAAGTGCTTAGGTGCGTACGATGTGGTAGATGCATTGGAATGGAGGAGGGGCGCCTTTATATGAGGGCAATGAGGGCAAACTGCGTTGCATTCACATCGTGCAGCCTCTTTTCCCGGACCTCCTCCCATTACTTCCCTCATGCATTAATTGAAGGAGGATGCATTGGCCGTTCAACATATCGGGAACCGCTACTCCCTCCCTCGTCCGCATTAAAGGCGTATCAGGAACTGTGCCGCCCGCTGTCAAATCGAATACTCCCTCCGTCTAGGTGAGTATTAAGTCATCTTACGAAAACCAAATACTAGTAAACACATAGGCGTGATGCATTAACTCTCACGTTGTTTCTTATTTTTTGACATAAATAGAGGAATCAACCAAGAAGAGATGTGGGGCTTGTATGCTTTTATTGACTTGAGACTATCAAACATGACATGTAGTGGTCAGCTCGTTGTACAAGAACAAATACAACCCACGTCAGCACACACGCATCTTATAGAATCACATCCAATGGCTATAAAAGATGAATGAGACCAAATTATATCTCATCTAGATGAGTTCTAGCAAAACTGTATTAATAATACTTAGTACTCCTGCGCCATGTATCATATAAGTATCATGTAGTACTTTATTTATTGCCATGCATGACACATAGTTCACGAGCGCTCTCTATATGTACCACCTTTTTTTAATTTCAAGTTTTGCTCCATGGCGCAATCCATCGATACTACTACTGTACAAAAGTGGAGTATATACATTTTTAAAAGGCTAGAGGCCGGGGCAGTCTAGCTCGGTCGGTTTCACGAGAGGCGAGGGCCTTTGTGATTTGATGGCTCATTAATGCTGTCAAATCGAATAGTACTGTGCCGCCCGCTGCACGCCCGGCGCCTCCATTAAACCCCTCCGTTAAACCCGCATGCAAACCGAGAATCCTACTCCGGCCACACGTCCGTTCATGAGCGGGCCGGAATTAAACGCAACACCGGCCGAGCTCCTCCCGTCCGCCCTCAGTTTAAACGAGGCCAGACGCCGGCCAAGCTCCTACTGTCCGCCCTCTATTTACACGAGGCCAGACACACAGCGGGCAAGAATCGCACCCCTCCGCCGCTCCCCATCTCCTCCTTCACCATTTTCTCCACCCTTCCGATGGCTTACGATGAGCCGTTCTCCGGAATATTACCCGGCTGGGTGGCCCGCCGAGCCCTCCGAATACGGGAGAGGCCGCTCGGTGCTTCACCAACCTCGCTTGGCCCGACAGAGCCAGTTGCCGCCCCAAGCAGGCGCGTGGTTCAGCAACTCACCGCTCCAGTTCAGCTCGATGAGGAGTGGCGAGTTGCTCAACACCGGCACGACGGCGAGCACGCCGGTACGGGCGCCGTCGCTGCCGCGTCATACCGCGCCACCAGTGTCTGCGGTGGCCGCGCCTCCCGTGTCTGTGGGTGCGCCTACCGTGCCTGCGGCAGCGTCATGCAGGCAGAGACAGAAGCCGGGTGCGTGGAGAGCGACGAGTCGGTGGCGAGTTTCTCCGTGTTCGCCGCCATCATCGAGGAGAAGTAGAACACAGGAGGCCGCCGCCACTTGGGACCCATGAAGGCCACCGCCGACGCGACGACCGCGGATTCAGGTGGTTTCTTTGTTGCTTCGTCTCTTCCGAGGACCTTCGTTGACCCCGCAAGTGTCTGATGGACATGAGGAAGACAAAGGGCTCCGTGGGCGGCCATTTAGAACTAAAATAAGTAGATATATCCATTTCTAGGACAAGTATTTCCGGATGGAGGGAGTATTAATTATACAAGAGAGCCGGATTGGCACCTCTTAGTTCATGTAAATGTAATGAAATCCATCATGTTTATATGAAGATCCGACTTTTTTATACGAAATCCTTCATGCTTATATGAAATCAGTCCGTGTTTGCACGAATTTCATCTGGTTGGTTAGAGTTGTAAAACGTCGCATTGCTGGCGTTGATGTAGCCCTCCGCGGAAGGAAGCGGGAGGAAATTTGCCGGCTGCCGTTGGAGATGCTCTTTATGCTGGAAATAATAGAGTCACATCAATCCATTTGAGTTAATTGCCTGTATGATTGTCCCTCTATAAAAGTTAATTGCATGTACAGTGTACATGTGACTTGCAGGTGGCTACAACCCGTGCAGAAAGTTAAAAACAAACAAGTCAATCCTTAATATTCTAAGTACTCTGTGGGTTCCACTGTCAGTACAGTAGCGAAAGAAGTATATATTAAGGGCTTATTCTATCTGTGCCCCCAATTCCTTAGTTGTGCTCAGTTTTCCCCACTCGCTCATTTTGCCTTGGTTTTGAGCACCTTTTCAGGGGCAAAAGTGAGGAAAATGTGAAGGCAAAAATTTTGAGTCATGGGGAAAAGTGAGTAAAAACTTAACGAATGGGGAAAAGTGAGCACAACTAAGAGACGAGGGGCATAGATTTAAATAACCCATATATTAAATAAGTAGAGTAATATATAATATACAAATCTAAAGTTAAAAGACAGAATTCGAACTCATGTCATCGCATTGCGAGCATCCGGCGCTAACCAGCCCAGCACATTTTTGTTGTAGACCATCTTTGGAGATATATCTCCATGTCTACTCTTATATATACTCCATTAGTTCCTAAATATTTGTCTTTTCAGATTTCAAATGGACTACCACATAGGGATGTGTATGTAGACATATTTTAGAGTGTAGATTCACTCATTTTGCTACGTATGTCTTTTCAGGAAGGGTGGATTGTCCTTAATTTATTTATGAGGTATCCAGATGGCCTTTGCACCGCCAAAAAAGAGGTAACATCAAAATTATGGACTAATTTTTTGAGTATGTTGGTAAGGTCGGTCATAGTCACTTGTTGAAATCTCTAAAGACAAATACTCCCTCCGTGCGAAATACTTGTCATCAAAATGGATAAAAGGAAATGTATCTAGGCGTATTTTAGTTTTAGATACATCTATTTTATCAATTTTGATGACAAGTATTCGAGACGGAGGAGTAAAAACAGAGTTGGTGATGATGGTGTGCGTGCCATCCTGCAATATAGGCCGTCGGTTTACATCTAACGGATAGGAAAGAAACTCGGCAATTTTGCAAAAATATACCCACACGTCTCTCCACGTTACGCAAATAAGGCCTTCCCTCGTTCAGCCTTTTCTCTCACAAGATAAACTACTCATACAAATGCATCTTGATGTTCCGTACAGCGCACGGGCAGCTAACTAATTTCTTTTAAAATAGTTGCTGTGATAATTGGGTTGAAGTGATATATTTTATATCTGCCCGAATGATTTCAGATTCACTAGTAGTAACAAAGAAAAGGTTGCCTTGTTAATTAACAGAAAACAGGGTGAAAACTATCACATGAGGCGGTAAAACAAGGCACACTGGGTTCAGCGTCATCGTCACTACAGTTGTCTTGTGCGAGAAGTCTACATATCGAGGGGCTACCGAGCGAGGCACCGAGACACAATGTTTGAGAGAGAAACCAATTGACAGATTATGATCAGATCGAGTTGTCACCCTTACATTGTCATTGTTGGGGGAGGGAGAAAAGGCGTGTCGAAAGTGTGCGCCCGTGAGCACAGAGGCACAACTAAGCGTGTGTGTGTGTGTGTGTGTGTGTGTGTGTGTGTGTGTGTGTGTGTGTGTGTGTGTGTGTGTTTGAAAGAGGAGTCGATAGATTATTATCAAGATCGATGTGCCACCCTACTCCTTCGGTGCCGAGTAGTGTGTGTGTGTGTGTGTGTATGTTTGAGAGAGAATCCAGTCGATAGATTAGTATCAAGATCGAGGTGTCACCCTACTCCTTCGGTGTTTGGAAGTGTGGGTGTGTGTGTGGGGGGGGGGGGAAGTGACACTCACATATCTCTATTCTTATTAAAAACAGAGTTGGTGATGATGGTGTTCCTGCCATCCTGCAATATAGGCCATCCGATTTATATCAGACGGACAGGGAGGAAAATATGGCAATTTTGCAAAAAGATACCCACACCCCTCTCCGCAGTTGCAAATAAGGCATTCCCTCGTTCATCCTTTTCTCCCACAAGATAAACTTCTCATACAAATGGATCTTGATGTTTCGTGCAACGCACATGGGCATCTTGCTAGTAGGGAGAAGGAGTTTGTGTGACACATATCTAGCTATATTAAGGGATAGGTAGATAGCATATGTGTGAGAGACATTATTATACTTTGAGACATTAGTGGCTGTGGGTGGGCGGAATTAAAGGGGTGGGTGTGTTAGACATAGAGAGCGTATGTTTACTGTGTGAGAGACTTGTAGGGCCAGGGTAGAAAGGCGAATTTAACCACGACGGAGGGAGAGAAATACACGAAGCGGCGTGTGTGATTCCGATGCCCACAGGGAAATGAGATATGTATGCGTGTGAGAGATATTGCACAATTCATTCATGTATCACTATCTAGCGATCGTGGACGTGCATCGCTTGAACATAAGTCAATATCTACTTCGTATCGTGGCCAAAGGTACAATATCGATTCAACGCTATAAAGATTGGACACTCACAAATCACATTTTTTTCTATTTAAATAAACCTTTTCAGTTGTGCATGCCAAAGTTACAGTGATGTTTCTTCAAACAACCAATGTAGCTATCATGCACATGCACCATTGTTACTCTTGCATTCAAATTCATTAGTCTTGGATGATTTAAGTTTCTATTTTGAAGTAATATATGTAATATTCATATATGAATTCAGCGGATGCATAATTTATGAAATGGAGGCTATGTAATCATATAAGGTAACACTTTTAGGTAGCTAACTACAATATCCATTTCTTTTGTGTGCCTCTACACTAACACGTCAATGCATTATGTTTAAAGTAAATAACCAATGGCACTAAATTATCTATTTACGAGAAATACATAGGCTGAGCGTTTGATCCCTTTTTTGTGAGCGTGCCACTACACCCGTCGATTGGCGGCGCCCGTGTGAGCGTCCAAGTTATCGGCGCATCATCCCAAGTTATTGTATTTTTTACTGGGTGGACTTCACACCGAGTTATTAACTGCTTGACGTGCCCCCGTACAGTCTAGCATGACCTTCCCGCTAGCATGGTCCAAAATTAGTTGAAATTGGATCTGAATGATCCATGGCGGCAAAATCTCCGCCTCCTTCTAAAATTTCCGCCACCTTAGTCTTTAGCATCTGAAATCCCCTTTTGTCCTTGGTGCACGGAGACCAACAGTTACAATACTGCCCTCATCTACATGATAGGTCGGGGGCTGCTTTGGTAACTTCCAGTTCCCCCCTACTACGGCACCCCATTTCCTCTCCCCTCCAGCGACTAACTCCACAGCACCAGAGCATCTTACATCACGCCGTCCATACTTCATCGCCCTTTCTCCCTTCCCCTCTCGAAACCCTAGACTGCTCATCCACCGGCGTACCATAGCCCATTCATTTGCCAGTGGCGTCCACCTCGCCGGATCTCCTTCTGCGGCCGCATCTACCCTCCCACCTCCCTAGAAACAAGTAGACTGCTCATCCACCACTATACCACAGCCCATTCGATTGTCGGCCTTGTCCACGGTGCGGATCTGCTTCACGGTACTCTCGTCAACCGCCCAGCGCATCTGCAGCGGCTCATTCGTACTCCCACCGGAGGCAACCGTCCACACCCCCGGAGCCGCCCCCACCGCGCCCCGTCAGCAGCCTCTGATCCTCTTCGCCGACACCTTCCTCAACCCTACCGGAGTCGCCGCCGACACCTTCCTCAACCCTACGGGCAGCCGCCCGACACCAGCGTCAACCCTACGGAGTAGCCGCCTATACCATTCTCAACCCTACCGGGGCCGCTTTGCCAACTCACAAGTCCACGGCCTCAGATCCGCTTCCTCGCACCCTCATCCAACCTACCGGAGCAGCTTCTGACGCCCCGTCCACGGACACATATCCGCATCGTCGACACCACCCTTAACCCAACCATCGGAGTAGCTTCTAACGCCCCGTCCACGGCTGCAGATCCGCATCATCGACACCATCCTTAACCCAACCACGGGCAACCGGCGCCCGTCCACGGCCGCAGATCCGCGTCGTCGACACCATCCTTAACCTAACCACCAGAGCAGCTTCACCTACGCCCTCGTCCACGGCCACAGATCTGTTTCGCCCACACCGTAGTCCACCCTACCGGAGCCGCTCCACAAACACCCTACTCGACGGTTCAAGATCTCCTTACCAGACCACGACAGCCAGCGCAGCGTCATCACCCTCGACGTTTCTAACCTGATTCCCACCGTCTGGAGAGATGCCAAGCACCCGCCACGGCCTAGGTACTTGTCACCTTTAAACCCGTCCGACATCACCATCCCGATGTACTTCAAATATACTAACGATCGTTGTTACTGTTATGCGGTGGCAAAAACTACAAGGGCGATGTTTCTTACGGATCTAACAGCTTGGCCAACCAAGATCCTGGACCGAGGCATTGCTATGATCTTGTAAGCGCGTCTCTCTCTCTTGTATTGTTTTGTGCTCTGCCAGTGCTTCGCTAGGATTTTCGACCAGATAATCCTTTGTGCGAGACAATGATTTCTACTCTTGGCTGCTAAATTAGATATGTAGATGTCATACATGATACTACCTCGTACCTCCGTTCCTAAATATAAGTATTTCTAGAGATTCCACTATAGGCTACATACGAGCAAAATGAGTGAATCTACACTCGAAAATGCATCTATATACATCTGTATGTGGTCCATCTTGGAATCTCTACAAAGACATATATTTAGGAGCAGGCGTTACATTACACAAAATCGTAGGTGGCATGTAGGAATTCCGAGTGCACTACATTAGGATGAGTGCACCTTGATCCACACACACTACTAGGGAAAACCTTATACGAGAATGTTACCAGAGCGCTTGTTAAAATGAGGCGCTACTACTATAGCGATGGCGCGTCGCGCGAACAGCGCTCATTTACCCGCTTAGCGATGGCGGCGAGAGCGAGCAACGCTACTACTATAATTGCCACACCGTTCGATGTACTAGGTATAGTAGTGGCGCCCTTCTCTGAACAAGCGCTACTACTACAGTTTTAGCAGCGCGTTTTGCCTCCCACGCTACTGTTAAAGCTATGTTCACCTAACCCCCCGCGCGGCCTGATTCCCTCTCCTCTGCTTCCTCCCCTGTCGGGTGGTAGGTGCGACATATGCCAACGGGTGGCTTATCATTGTGGGAGCCAATAAGACGTCGCCAGTGCCTGGAAACGGGATGAGGCGAAGACGTGCACGCCGGTGAATCTTACCCAGCTTCGGGGCTCTCCGTGGAGATAACACCCCTACTGCTGCTCTGCGGGGTCTCCGCATGATCACTAAACAAACAAGTGGCTACAAGGGGCTCCTTGAGCTGTTCGATGAGAGGAAGAAGAAAGGCTAGGCTAGCTCTCCTCTTCTCTCTATGTGGTGTCTAAAACTCTCTGGGATCAACCCTTTGCATGGGTGCCCTGGGGGGGTTTATATAGGCCTACCCCCCAGGGGTACAATGGTAATCCGGCTGGGTGCGGGCCCTAGCCATCAGTGTCTACGCTCGCCGGCTTCTTCGCCGGCCGCTGGGGCCCGCCGACTGGTGGGTCCTGCCGGCTGCCGGCTTCTTGGTCGACAAGCTGGCCCCACCGCTGAGGGCCTGGTCGGGGCTGGTTACTGTTGCCTCAATCCTCATGACGAGGGCTTTGTCGGGTAAGCATAGCTCTGATGCCGCCGTCTTGGCGGCGATCACTGTAGCCTCACCTCGTCTTGTCTCCTTAATGGCGCCTCCTTGAGGAGGGAGTAAGCCGGCTATGGGAAGCCGGCCATATCTCAGGCCGACTGGGGGAGGCTGAGCCGCCTTCGGGCATCTCTCTGACCGGAGGGGCCCACCGCCTGTGGGTCGTTCTGACAACCTGTTGTGGGTGACGCCACGGTCAGCATGGCAATAGTGCCGCGCCGGACGGGTGATGGCTGCCCGTAAAGGCGCCTTTGTGGCCATCGCGGCGCTCCGGGATGTGGGGTGGCGGCTTCACTTGTAGCCACGCCCGTCTCATCACCGTTATGTGGTATGGATTCGAGGGTGCGGCCTTGGCGCTTGCGAGGGGCGGCTTCTTGGGTCGGCCTTCTCATGGCTGGCTCATGGGGCGGCCCTCATGTAGCCGGCTCCTTGGGAGCGGCCCTCTGTGGCCTTCTCCTGTAGGTTTTAGGGTCGGGCCGCCTCGACAGCCGGCACGAGAGTCAGCCGGCCGGGGGAAGGCGGCCCCGCGTCTTGGATGTTGGAGGGCTTGATTGGCTTATAATTTTTTCAGAGGTTCCAGGGGGAGCCGGCTAGGCTACCCGTGGTCATTTACTCCGACAGTAGTCCCCGAGGCTGGTTGAGCTTCGAGGCTGAAAGGAGGACGAGAAGCTCAATCAGCTTCCTATCCTGAGGGGCCGTCAGCTAGGAGCCGGCTTTGAGAGGGTACGCCGTGTTCGAGAAGTTCTGCAGCCCAAAGGTGAGAACGCGAGCCGAATCGCGTGTTGACCGCGCGCCATGTGGCCAAAAAAGGCCTGCCAGCCCACGCGCGCGACGGGACGTCATCGCAGGCTGGGGCCCGCCATACCTAGGCCTCGGCCCATGTGCGGATCCTCTGTGGCCCGAACGGACCGCTCGCCTTCCCGCGGAGGTTTCAGCACGCCTTTAGGGCGCAATAATTGCGGGACGTGGGGGAGTGGGCGTAGTTAATCCCACGTTCCCCCACGCCTCGCCTCCTTGGCTCCGCCGTACGAGCTTATAAGTAGGGGGAGGAGGGGGAGCGGCAGACGCTCGCACGCTCGCCCTCGCTCCACCCTTCCTTCTACCACCTTCTCCTTTCTTCTGCCGCCGCAGCGCCCTCACTGCCGCGCCGTTCCGCCGTCGACCTTCTTGGTTTTCTGCGGCTCCGCCGCAGCGCAGCTGCGCTCTCCGTCGCCGCGCCTCTCTCGCTTCCTCTCGCTCCCATGGCGCTATCTAGCTCGTGGGATGGCTCCAATGTCCACGAGGACCACATTGATTGGCTTTGCAAGACGCGGCGGTTGCCGGGTGAGGGCTATGTGAAGACCCGCCTCGCGTCGGAGGCGGAGGTTTCGCCGGCACCGGAGGAGGGCGAGCGGGTCATCTTCCGCTTGCACTGCCTGCGTGGCCTTGGCCTGCCGGCGAGCGGGTTCTTCCGCTCCTTCCTCGAGTTCTACCGCCTCCAGCCGCATCATATCACCCCCAACACGGTGATGCTGCTATCGGCCTTCGTCACCCTGTGCGAGGGTTTTCTTGGCGTCCTCCCCACCCTTGAGCTCTTTGGGGAGTTCTTCCAGTGCAAGCTCGGCACCGTCTCCGCGGGTGTGCCGCCCCATGGCGCCTTCATCACCATGCGGAGGTCAGCCGACAACAACCCTTTTCCGCCTATCCGCTGATCCGGTCGGTGAAGCTCGCAGCAATCGTGCTTCTCGTGAAGAACGCCGCCCATAAAGCGACCGTCAATTGCCGGCTTCGTGGCGGCCCTCCGGCTGGGAGGCAGCCGTCTTGGTCCTACCGAGCCAGGTCGCTCTCTCTGGCTGGGAACGCTGCCGTCACCCGGCTCCGGGTGATGGTCCAATCGGAGGGCTTGGTCGGGGCCGACCTGGTCGCCGCCTTCGTGAAGCGCCGGGTGCTCCCGCTCCAAGGCCAGCCGCACATGATCTGCCAGATGAGTGGCCGCTTCGACCCATGTTGGCTGAGCACCAAGGAGATGCCTCGTGACGAGGTGTCTTACATGGTGAACTACCTCTCCAACTGCAAGCTCACCGAGGAGTGGCAGTATGGCAAGGCGCCGTATTCTCGGGTTGATCCCCTGCCTATGGTGAGTTTTCCTTCTTTTCTTCTTTTTTTATCGGGTTCGTGGCGGCCGACTTTTGACTAGCCGGCTTGTCTTTCAGCAGAACCCCCTTCTTCGACCGGCGGCCGCGGCCGCAGGGCCGGAGCGCCAGTTCATGGCGGACCGTATGGTGGACAACCCCAACGACCCAGATCTGGGGGCGGCCACCATGGACGATGCCATAGTTGGAGCTGACGGAGAGGCAGGCGGCCCCGAGCTTGCGGCCGGCTTCAGGGACTGGCCGGATGATGATGAAGTCGAGACCATCCCGCGCCGCCAGCCGGTAGGCGATCGCCAAGGCGCAGGACCTTCTGCCGCGCCAGCTGCCCGGGGTGTCGCGCAAAAACGTCGGGCCGGGCTAGGCCTCTTCGGCAGCCGTCCGAAAAAACCCAAGGGTTCCACGGCGGCGACCAAGCGGGACGAGGTGGCAGCGAAAGCGGCCCGCTTCCGCAAGGTGGTGAAGCAGCCACAGGCGGTCCCGGCGTAAGTGTTGAATATCTCGTGCTTTTTCATTGTCTTCTTGGGTTGAGGCTCTTCTGAGCCTTCTTCTTGATTTGGGAGGAGCGGGAAGCAGAGGAGCGGAGGGCCGCCCAGGAGGCGAAGGAGAAGTCGGCCGAAGCGCAAGCCGACGCGGCGGCCAAGGCTCAGGCGGAGGCCGCGACCGCGGAGAGGGAGGCAGAGGCTCTGCGCAATCAGCCTCCGCAGCTCGTCGTTCCCCTCCGTGTCGTGGCACCCAACATCCCCGTGCCCCCGTCAGAGGAAGACGACCGCGACCGGCCGGTGATGGAGAGGAGGAAGGCGGCGTGATCATCTGGAGGCGCCCACGGTCGGCGCCGATCGAAACGAACCTAAGCGGCCGATCTGCTGTGGCGTCTGGCGGCCGGTGAAAGCGAAGTCGGCGGGGTGGATCTTGTGGTGCAGTCGCCACCTCGCCGGCGCGTGGGAGAGGCGCCCTCGGCGCCGGAGCCGCAGAGGGCTGCGGGCGCCAGCTCGACGGCGCATGATCTGGATGCGGCCAGCGCCAGCACGTCCGAGTGGACGCCCAGCGGTGGATCAAACGAGCTGAACGTGGCGGCGCAGGAGGTCCGTCGCCGGCTTCAGACCCAGGCCGCCTCGCTGCAACGGTACACCCAAGAGTTTCTCACGACGCGCGCCGTCATCCGGGTGAGGCTTCTAGCTTTGGTCGATTTCTTTCTTGATTTCTTCTGTGGGGGCGCGTCAGCGCACCCACTGGGTGTAGTCCCCGAGTTCCAAGTCGGCTGCTGAGCAGGCGGCTTGGAACTTCCAGTAGGCCTTGGCTGCTATTTTATTCTTATCCGCACTCCGTCTGATTTTCAGGAGTATCATAACCTCCGCGCAGCTGCCTTCAACTCCTGGCCCGGAGGCTGAGCGAAGGCCGACCTGACTAATATTCGGAGTGAGTGCCTTGTTTATTTTATCTCACGTGGGGGCGCGTCAGCGCACCCACTGGGTGTAGTCCCCGAGATTCGGGCCGACTGCTGAGCAGTCGGGTCGGATCTTCCCTGACAACTTCTTCCTTATTGCTTTTTCCTTTTTCTCCACGCTTGCAGAGGCCAACGCTGACTTGAGGGAGCAGCTAGGCGGGGCCCAGACCGCCCTTCGTGCCAAGGAGGCTGAGTGCAGCGCCTTGGCCCAGGAACGTGACCGCCTGGCCAAGAGACTAGCTGACCAGGAGGAGAGCCATAAGGCGGCCCTGAAGAAGGTGCGGGACAGCGAGGCCGCCCTCAAAGCCGATTTCGAGACCGAGGCGGCGGGCTGGCCGAGGCGAAGCAAGCGCAGAGCAAGGGCTATGGCCGGGTTGAGGATCTGATCGACGGTAAGCCGCCTTCCTTCTCGCCCCTTTGCTTCTTGTTTATCTTCTGACTCTGCGCAGCTTCTTTGTTCTTCGCGCATATTACTTCCCCGGTTACTCCGTCACCGCCAGCCAAGCCATCGAGGCCCACCGTGAGGCGCGCCGGCAGGCATGGGTCGAGATCGCGCCAGATGCTAGCCGGACACTTGAGGAGCAGCTTCTGGCGATCCAGGCCCGGCTGCAACCGGCTCACCGCATGCTTCGCCGCCTTCAGCGCGCCGAGGCGCAAGTGCTGACCGCCCTCTGGCCCGGCGAGGCTATTCCTCGTACCCCCAGTCGGACTGCCGACTGGCTGGAGGTTGCGGTTGGCCGCTTCGAGGCCTGGAAGGCTTCCGCTGCTCGGTCCGGCGCCAGGCGAGTGCTGGAGTTCGTCCGAGCCTGGTATCCTGGGCTGAGCTTAGGCCAGCTGAGCACCTGGCAGTAGGAGGCCGATGAGGAGCTGGTGGCGGTGCGGCCGGCTATCATCCAGTGCGCCTTGGCTATCGCCGAATATACCGACACCAACATTTTTGCTCCTAAGGTGAATGACAACGGCGTCGCCCAGCCGGAGGAGTGGTTCGGCTGAACCCGGCGGAAGGTGAGGACTCGGTGGAGGAGATCGCTTCCAGCAACGAAGGCGAAGACGAAGAAGGGGAGGGCGGCGAAGACGTCGTGCCCGACGGCGAAGCGACCAACCAGCTTCAGCCTGATCGTGCCTCCGACACGAGCGCTGCGGCGCACTGCCCCGTCTGCCAGAGGTGATGATCAGGACGAGACCCGCCAGCCGGCCACTCCTCCGGCCAGCATTGCCGCCTCTGCCGGCCTGCCCGACTCGCCCATCACTCCCTTGGCCTGATCTGCCGTTCTTGCTTTCCTGCTGTTACTCTTTGGACAACTTTTTATTAAATTCGCGCAGTTCCACCCACTGGGGGTGTATTCAAACTATGTTGAATGCCGGCCTTTCGAAGGCTTTTGTGTAAATATAATCATGCATGTGTTTGGCTTCCATTCGTATTTTCTTTTTATCCTTAGGTTGTTTCCTTTGCCGCCTTTCCTTGGTCGCCGCCTTCCCAGCCGAACAACTTCTCTGCAGTCTGTGGCTGGGGAGGAACTTGGCCATTTTTGGGAAGACAAATACTTGAGCTTTCTTAGATTGTGGCAAGGTGAATGGGAAGCCGGCCGGCCTGCTACTCTGGTAGCCGGTCGGCGATGGGACGAAGCCGGCTTTTGTTATACAAGTTCGTTAGTCCTTAGCCGTTTTTCGTGTGGGCATCCTTTCCTGCCTTTGACTCTTGCCAGCCGGACAGTCAGTTCTTCGAGCTGTGACTTTCGACAAGAGAGGGCTTGGGTGCCGGCACACTACTTGTCTGACTGCAGGTGGAACTTGAATATAACTTAAGGCGGCAAGTCCCCGTGCCGGCTGGTCGAACCCGGTGCCGGACGAGAATAAAGAATGTAGTGACATAATTATAAGCATGATACTCCTCATTCATAGATAAAAGATGGCAGGCCCCGAGTGCTCCTCGGGGGGCCTATTGTCTCATACTTAGTACAAAAGGTAGCGTGATACATACTGCATTTTAACTGTAAAATCTTCGGAGGAGGTTGGCATTCCATGGTCGCTCCGATCCTTGCCGGAATCATCTCTGTTTCATGCCTTCGGCTTCTGTGCATCGATCAGGTAGTAGGAGTCGTTTCCCAATGCTCTGCTGAAGGGGCCTTCCCAAGGGGCCGAGAGCTTGTGCTGGCCGGCTGTTCGCTGGATCAGCCGGAGCACAAGGTCACCCTCTTGGAAGGATTTAGGCTTGACCTTCCGGCTGTGGTAGCGGCACAAACCCTGCTAGTAGATGGCGGACCGGCTGAGGGCTAACAGCCGGCTTTCTTCCAGCAGGTCGACGCCGTCTTCTCGTGCTTCTTTGGCCTCTACTTTCGTGTACATGGTCACCCGAGGCGAGTCGAACTCGATGTCAGTTGGGATGACAGCCTCGGCACCATATACAAGGAAGAAAGGGGTGAAGCCGGTTGACTTGTTCGGGGTAGTGCGCAGACTCCAGAGGACGGCCAGCAGCTCGTTGAGCCAACAGCCAGCCAAACGCTCCAGTGGCATGACCAGTCGGGGCTTGATGCCGGAAAGGATGAGGCCGTTGGCTCGCTCGACTTGGCCGTTTGACTGCGGGTGGGCAATGGACGCTAGGTCCAGTCGGATGCCCTGCGTCGCGCAGAAACGTGCCAATGCTCCCTTGGCAAAATTTGTGCCGTTCTCGGTGATGATGCTGTGTGGCATGCCGTACCGAGTTGTAATATCTGCGATGAATGTCACGACAGTCGTCCCATTCATCTTCTTAATCGGCTTCGCTTCAATCCACTTGGTAAATTTATCCACGTCGACGAGCAGATGTGTCATGCCGCCACGCGCCGTCTTGAATGGGCCCACCATGTCCAGTCCCCAGACGGCAAAAGGCCAGGTGAGGGGAATGGTCTTGAGTGCCGAAGCCGGCAGGTGTTGCTTGGAGCTGATGGCACCCTTTGTAATGTTTGACCAACTCCTTGGCGTCGTCCAAAGCAGTCGGCCAAAAGAATCTATGGCTGAAAGCTTTGGCAACAAGTGATCCTGAGGCTGCGTGGTGGCCGCATTCGCCTTGGTGAATGTCCTTGAGGATTGCTATGCCCTTCTCTGGCTCGACGCAGCGCTGGAAGACTCCAGTGACACTGCGTCTGACGAGCTCTCTGTTAACAATTGTGTATGCTCCGGCTCGGCGTTGGACTTGTCTTGCCACGATCTCGTCAGCCGGCAGATCTCTGTTTACCAGGAAGTTGAGGATGGGCTGGGCCCATGATGGAGCTGTGACTTCTTCTATAGCCAACACGGCTACTGCAACCAGGGCGGGTGGGCTGGGTGGTGAAGAGCTGGAGTCGGCCACCGCCTGTGGTGTTGATGCAGTCCCCGGGCCGACTACCGTAGTCCCCGGGCCGGGCTCTGAAGTCCCCGGGCCGGGCTCTGAAGTCCCCGGGCCGGGTGCGACTATGGCAGTCCCCGAACCGCCTATCGAAGTCCCCGGGCCGGCTGCTTGGTTCCCTAAGCCGGATCCGGCTGCGTCGGGGTTAAGCAACACGATGATGGAATCGGATTCTGGAGATGGCTTGATAGACGGCTTGAGGAGGCGTTGAAGAGAGACGCCGGTTGGTATAGCTTGTCGAGTGGAGCCTATTCGTGCCAGGGCATCTGCTTCCTCGTTGTCGGCCCGTGGCACATGGAGGAACTCGCATCCTTCAAAATACCCGCTGATTTGATGAACGAGGAAGCGGTAGCTTGCCATGTTTGCGTCCTTGGTGTCCCAGTCGCCAGATGATTGCTGGACTACCAAATCCGAGTCGTCATAGCACAGGATCCGGCGGATGCCGAGCTCTTTGGCTAGCCGGAGCCCGTGTATGAGCGCCTCGTACTCGGCCACATTGTTGGAGGCGGCAAAATGAATTTGCAATGTGTATCTGAGTTTGTCGCCTTTGGGAGAGGTGAGGATGATGCCGGCTCCCAAGCTGGTGCGCATCTTGGACCCATCGAAGTGCATCCGCCAATGAGTGGAGTCGGGAGCCGGGGGCAGGTACTGGGTCTCGGCCCAGTCGACGAGGAAGTCGGCTAATGCTTGGGACTTGATGGCGGTGCGAGGCTGGTAGAAGATCGTGTAAGGGGCCAGCTCAATGGCCCATTTTGCCACCCGGCCGGATGCATCCCGGCTGCCTATGATCTTGGTGAGCGGGGCGGTGCATACGACCGTGATGGGGTGCTCTTGAAAGTAGGGCTTGAGCTTCTTGGCGGCAAAGTACACACCATAGCACATCTTACGGTAGTCTTGGTAGTTCGCTTGAGGTGGACAGTACTTAACAAATAATACACCGCCTCTTGACTGGCTGAGCTCGGCCTTCTTCTGGGCGCTGGACCACAATGACGGTACTGACCACCCGGCTGGTGGCGGCAATGTAAAGGAGCATGGGCTCTTTCTCAGTCGGCGCCGCCAAGACAGGCGGCGTGGCAGTATCTTCTTTAGCTCGTGGAAAGCTTGGTCGGCTTGGTCGTTCCACTCGAAGTGAGTGGTTTTCTTCATGAGTCGGTAGAGGGGGAGAGCCTTTTCTCCAAGCCGGCTGATAAAGCGGTTCAGGGAGGCCAGGCACCCGGTAAACTTCTGGACGTCTCGCAGCTTGGTGGGAATCTCCATTCTCTCAATGGCTTTGATCTTTACTGGATTGCTTTCAATGCCGCGTTCGGAGACCAGGAAGCCTAGAAGCTGGCCGGCTGGTACTCCGAACACGCATTTCTTGGGGTTGAGCTTGATCTGAAATCGGCGTAGGTTCTCAAACGTTTCCTTGAGGTCTTCTAGCAAAGTGTCGCGCTTCTCTGTCTTCACCACGATATCGTCTACATAGACGTGGGCATTTCTGCCGAGTTGCTTGAGGAGGCATTTCTGCATGCAACGCTGAAAAGTGGCACCGGCATTTCTCAAGCCGAATGTCATAGTCAGGTAATAGAAAGCTCCGAATGGCGTGATGAAGGCGGTCTTCAGGCGGTCAGCTGGGTCCAACTTTATCTGGTGGTAGCCCGAGTAGGCATCCAAGAAACTCAGCAGCTCGCATCCGGCTGTGGAGTCTATCACTTGATCAATCCTTGGCGGGGCAAAAGGATCTTTGGGGCAGGCTTTGTTGAGGCTAGTGTAGTCTATGCACATGCGCCACTTGTTATTCTTCTTCAGCACGAGGACCGGATTAGCAAGCCATTCCGGAAAGAACACCTCCATTATGAAGCCGGCTGCCAGAAGCCGGGCTATCTCTTCTCCTACAATCCTTCTCTTTTCTTCCGACAGTCGGCGGAGGGGCTGCTTGACTGGTTTTGCATCTGCTCGGACATGTAGCTTGTGCTCGGCGAATTCCTTCGGAACACCCATCATGTCCTTGGGGGACCATGCAATGATGTCCCGATTCTCACGGAGGAAATCGATGAGCTCGCCTTCCTATTTGCTGTCCAGGTTTGCCCTAATGACGGCAAACCTTTCTGGGTGCTCCGGGTCCAGAGGTATCTTCTTCGTTTCCTTGGCCAGCTGGAAAGAACCTTGGGCATCACATTCCTTGGGGTCGGGGGACAGGGCTGGCTGCTTGCCGGCCATGGCCATGACTCGGTCCAACATCTTCTTTTCTTCAGCGATCACAAGGGACTCGGCCAGCCGACTGCTGGCTGCAGCACACTCGGAGGATTTCTTGTAATCGCCGGCTATGGTGATGATGCCCTTGGTACTCGGCATCTTCATCTTGAGGTAGGCATAGTGGGGTACAGCCATGAACTTGGCCAGAGCAGGTCGGCCAAGCAGTGCATGATAGGGGCTCTCAAGGTCCACCACTTCAAACCAGATCGCTTCTCGGTGGAAATGATCCTTGTCCCCAAAGAGAACATCTATCTTGATCTTGCCGATTGGTGAGCAGGACAGGCCGGGTACAATGCCATGGAACACGGTCCGGCTAGGCATGAGCTGCTTCGTCTTGATGTTTAGCTTCTCCATGGTGTCACGGTACAGGATGTTGATGCTGCTCCTGCCGTCTATCAGCACGCGGGAGAATCGGGCAGCACGCCTGTCTGTCGCGAGGGTGGCGTCCAAAACCAATGCATAAGAGCCGGGGGACGGCATCACCTCTGGGTGGTCGGCCCGGCTCCAGCTGATAGGCCTTTCTGACCAGTGCATGTACTCGGGGGTGTTGGAGGCGACCGCGTTGACCTCTTGGTGCTGTCGGCGCCTGCTGCGCCGGTCTTGAGCTGGCTTGTAAAGATGGCGTGGCGGCATGCTCGTCGAGAACTTCGTTTTGAGCAGTTCCGACCGCTGGTCGGCGGCGGCTATTGAGGAGTCGGAGGCGGCTGACCAGCAGGCGGAGGCGGCGCTAGCCCTTCGCCCTTGAAGATTCGCGTGAGCGATGGCACTTCGAGTCGTGTGGTTGGGCGGCTTCGGCGCGCTGTGGAACTTGCATGGGGCGTCAAGGGCCTGCTCGTAGGAGAAGGCCGGCTGCCAAGCCGGCCTGCCGCCCTTCTGCTTCTTGGGTGCGGGCCGCCACTCGGGTGATTCGTCTTCGACTGTGGCCACCTGCCGACTGGTTGAAGGCGGCATGGGGCCCTTGCGCTTGTTGTCGTTCTGATATGGGCGTTGGTTGGAGTCGCCAGCCGGCGTCTTGGGAGCTGGGTTGAGTACCTTCCCGGAGGCGTCCACCCGGAGCTCGGTTTTCATCGAGGAGTCGGCGGTGGCGTACTTGTCCGCTATGACTAGCAGCTCGTCGAGGGTAGTCGGCTCGTCGCAGAGAAGCTTGTGCTTGAGGAGGGTGCCTTCTCGGCACCCGGCGGTGAAGTACTCTATGGCTTGAACCTCGTGCATCCCCTCGCAGGAGTTGCGAAGCTCGGCCCAGCGCGTGAGGTAGTCGCGAGTTGATTCGGTGGGTCCTTGTATGCACAAGGAGAGTTGTCTGGGCTTGGGAGCCCGCTTGTAGGTGCTAGTGAAGTTGCGGATAAAGGCTTCTGTGAAGTCTAGCCGGCTGTTGATGCTATACGGCTTAAGGCTGTTGAGCCAGGTTCGTGTCGTGCCTTGAAGCATGAGGGGCACATATTTCACGGCAACGCACCTGTTGCCGTTTGCTATGCTGACTGCAGTGGATTAGTCGATCAGCCAATCCTCCGGCTTCACAGAGCCGTTGTACTTGGGCGTGTCTCTTGGGGCGAGAACCCTTTGGGAAGGGCTCGTCCGGATCGCGGGGCGAAACAAGGCGGGCCGACATCGTCTTCCTCTTCTAGCACCAGGGATCGCGCTAGGCGGTCGATTCGGTGGCGAGCATCGTTCTCGCCGACTCCTTCGCGGCGGCCCAGTCCGCCGCTGAGAGTCAGATGCATGACAGGTGGCGGGGTGGGATATCTCTCCCCACGAGGCGGAGGAGGAGGCGGGTTGCCTCGTCGCCCCACGGCTCGAGGGCGGCCTTCTGCGTCACGCTCGATGGAGATCCGGGTTCGGCTGTGGCTGGCAGCCGGCTCTTTTTCTTGCCGCGCGCGGGTTTTGCCCGCAGTCGGCGTCCGTGACGTTGCGTCGTGCTATCGGCGCGGGGTAGGACTTTCTGCGCGGACGCCGGCTTCGTGCCGCTGCGCAGCAGCACCGAGCAGCTGCTGGATGCGTCTGGTCATGTGGGGGAGCTCTTCGGCCCCCAGTCCATTCAGCTCATCCACGGCCGCCTGGGCGGCGTGCAGATTCTCGAGGGGCGTGGCGTAGACTGGGCGGTCAACTCCTAACATGTCGGCGATGGCTGCGCCACGCTGCTTGATGGCGCCGATTCGGCTCGGCCCGTCAGGAGGCGGCGTGCCGAAGGCGGCACGGTCGACTTCGCGCTGGTGAGCCTCAGTGAGGCGCCTCATGGAGGCTAACCTCCGGTCTTCCGCCATGAGGGCGAGGCGGCGTGCCTCCAGTGTTTCGGCGTCGGCATCGGCCGGGAGGGGGACGGACAAGTCATGGACCGCTGTTTGCAGGGCGTCCTGGGCTTTCTCGCCAGAGGCGCCGCCATGACTGATGACCAGCACCTCGGTGATGGCACTGCCACAGCTGTCGGCTCGGGGGAGCGGGTCGTTGTAGATCACAACGTTGGTGGGGAAAGCGTCGAGTGATTCCGTGTCGGAGTCGACAAGCATTGGGTCGGTGGAGCCAACCGATTCCAAATCCACAGCGGGCTCGCTGGAGACGTGGAGTTGGTCGAGGAAGCTGACGAGGTGGCTCTCGAGGCGGCCTGTGCCGGCGTCGGAGGCGGGCTCGTCGGAAATGCGGGCCTCGCCAAGAAGATCGGCGAGGCAGCTCGCCGCGCAAACGTCAGCGATGCCTTGCAGCGCGTCGGGGCAAGCGCCATCGGGCGTGTCGGGCTGGCTACGCTCGCTGGGGAGGAAGAGGGTTCCCGTCCAGAACAGGTCTCCGGACGACGGTGCACCTGGCCCCACGGTGGGCGCCAAATGTCGGGTGGTAGGTGCGACATATGCCAACGGGCGGCTTATCATTGTGGGAGCCAATAAGACGTCGCCGTTGCCTGGAAACGGGATGAGGCGAAGACTTGCACGCCGGCGAATCTTACCAAGCTTCGGGGCTCTCCGTGGAGATAACACCCCTACTGCTGCTCTGCGGGGTCTCCGCATGATCACTAAACAAACAAGTGGCTACAAGGGGCTCCTTGAGCTGTTCGATGAGAGGAAGAAGAAAGGCTAGGCTAGCTCTCCTCTTCTCTCTATGTGGTGTCTAAAACTCTCTGGGATCAACCCTTTGCATGGGTGCCCTGGGGGGTTTATATAGGCCTACCCCCAGGGGTACAATGGTCATCCGGTTGGGCGCGGGCCCTAGCCGTCAGTGTCTACGCTCGCCGGCTTCTCCGCCGGCCGCTGGGGCCGCCGGTGGTGGGTCCCAGGGTCCCGGCTTCTTGGTCGACAAGCTGGCCCCACCGCTGAGGGCCTGGTTGGGGGCTGGTTACTGTTGCCTCAATCCTGATGACGAGGGCTTTGTCGGGGTAAGCATGGCTACAGTGCCGCCGTCTTGGCGGCGATCAGTGTAGCCTCACCTCATCTTGTCTCCTTAATGAGGCGCCTCCTTCGAGGGAGGGAGTAAGCCGGCTATGGGAAGCCGGCCATATCTCAGGCCGACTGAGGGAAGCCGAGCCGCCTTCGGGCATCTCTCTGACCGAAGGGGCCCACCGCCTGTGGGTCGTACTGACAACCCGTCGTGGGTGACGTCACGGTCAGCATGGCAACAGTGCCGCGCCGGACGGGTGATGGCCGCCCCGTACGGCGCACTATGGCCATGCGCTCTCCGGGATGTGGGGGTGGCAGGCTTCACTGTAGCCACGCCCCGTCTCATCACCGTTATGTGGGCGCAGATTCTGAGGGTGCGGCCTTGTCCGCTTGCCGGGGGGCCGGCTTCTTGGAGTCGGCCTTCTCGTGGCCGGCTCCGCGGAGTCGGCCTTCTGGCAGCCGGCTCCTTGGGAGCCGGCCCTCTTGTGGCCTTCTCCCTATAGGTTTTAGGGCCGGGCCGCCTCCTGACAGCCGGCCTTTGAGTCAGCCGGCCGGGGGAAGGTGGCCCCACGTCTTGGATGTTGGAGCTCTTGATTGGCTTATAATTTTTTCAGATGTTCCAGGGGGAGCCGGCTAGGCTACCCATGGTCATTTACTCCGACATCCCCCAATTCTCCTCTACTATTTCTCGTCGCCTCCGCCTCGCCGCCGTCTCCCCCGACCCCGCCTCGCCGCCGTCTCCCCTCGACCCCGCCTCGCCGCCGTCTCCCCCGACCCCGCCTCGCCGCGCCTCGGTGCCGCCGTCTCCCCTGACCCCATCTCTCTCCCCGCCCTCTGTAAGCACTCTCCCCTTCCGATCCCTCTTCTCTGCTTAGTATGAACCCTAACTATTTAGTGCTAGTTAGTATGAACCCTAGGCTATTTTTAGTGCTAGTTAGTTAATTACTTATATGGTAATTAGGGAAGTAGTTCCTTGGTACTAATTAGTTAGTAAGAACTAGGTACTAATTAGGTACTAGTATATTTTTATCTATAGTAAGTTTATTTTTAGTAAGAACTAGTTGAATTAATAGAACTAGTTAGTAAGAACTTGTTGCTACTTTTTTAGTTAAAGCAATTTTTCTCGCATCGACGTGGACGATGCCTATCCCGCATCCTCGTCGTCGAGTCGGCGGAGGACGATACCTGCTTGACCAGATGGGCCATGTCCGGGACTGGGCTCCGCCGGGGTGGTACTGGGAGGCGCTACCTACCGGGGGGCGCAGGTTGGTGAGGAGCCAGCTGTCGTTGACCGAACCTTCTTTGGTGGCGGTCGCGTGGGCGATGATGTCCAGAGGCTCGAGGACTCTGCGAGGTGGTGCGTCACCGTGTCGATGAGGAGGACACGCCGTCCATTGCTACTTGTTTGCGTTGGAGCACAGGTTCTCCAATACAGCACGTTCTCCGAGGATCTCACCGAGCTATGATCCCGTGATGGTTCCTTCTCTGTGGGTGTCCACCGCCCGCGCCCGATACCGTCGTGTGCTAGGGTTTTAGTTGTATTCATGATGTTATATGTATGACACTATTCGGGATGTATTAGTGATAATATTCGACGATGTACTGACGCATGAGATGATTTACTTTTGCTTATTGAATGCATGCTAATTTGAGTCCTATAAGATATTTTGAAATGTATATCTTGTGTTGCTCAATATCCAAGTGGCGGTCATGTTTGCAGGTTACACCTCTGAGTGGCCTATGTTTTGCGGAGTGTTGATTCATTTCCGTTCCGGCAAATTTCAGGCGCTTCGATATGTCCTATTTTAGCAAAGGTCATGCGGATTTTTCCGTGAATTTTGGCATGACTTGTGCGAAATATGTAGGAAATATCGAGTGCCCCGGATTTGTGTGTTGAGTATCCTGGTAGTTGTCTTGATCGATTTTCAATTAATGTTTTAACTATGAACATAGGAAATGTCGGACGAAAAAGGATTTCGGTATTTGCAAATACTGCGAAGACGAAGGCTTGACTTGTCTGACGAAATCTTCCTAGATGATGATAGGCGCTTCACATCAAGCTGGGCGAGAACTTGAAGTGGATACTGATGAAGTCACAACGACAAGTCTTTTTTCGTAATTAAGCATGACATCTGCTTCATTTGCTTCAACTTATTTTTTTTACTATTCTACTAGCGTATCCCCTGCCATGCAAGAATTTCTGTATTGGATAAGATAGGTTTCAGTCATACTAGGGAGGTAAAGAAAGTTTACTTGAAGACCAAGCATGGTTATATTTTCCATGCAAAATTATACAATTCAGACGACTACACCTATTTTGGATGCAAAACATGGCGAGCACTATGCAAGACTTATGCATTTGAGCCTGATATGGTTATCACCTTTGATATTCGTCCGGAAGATGATATTTACGGTAATACCGACATCTAGGTCGATGTGCAGACGCCTCCAGTTATACCATTATGTAAGTTTCTCAACCATATTTATGTCTTTGATATTGTTTATTGAAAAATAGTTGACAACTAATTTGTATTGTCAGCTTATTTTGGTGCAAGAAAACATGTCCAGCGCTTGGTAGACATGACCTACTACTGTCCCGGGGCTGAACTCAACTGCGAGGAGCTAAGTCATTATGTTTCATGGCTTGCGGATCTTGACACTGTCAAGACAAATTTTCTTCCTGCATTTAGAAATGTTAGTACTGAAAACGTGCGACCAATAGTGTTCGTAATGAACTACGGTCACATCTATTTAGGAAGGATGGTAAGATTTTTACTATTTATCCTCAGTGCATCTTTTCCATACATTATTTTTGAAGCTAAACTTCATTGCTAAGTATGTTACCATCTGATGTTCTTCAACAGGGACTCCTGATGAATGTTGTGCCTTATGGGATCGAGACTGAAGGTACCATGAGTATTATTAGCTTACGGCCAAGATATCCTACAGATTACTTTAGTGCATTCAAGATTAGCAACGGATGCTTAATAGTGCAAGACTGGACCAAATATGTGATGGGGGGAGCGCAGAGAAGTACTAGGGGGCAGCAAACAGATGCGCTACCCACGATTAGGAGACAGGTTCATCTGCATGCTCCAACTTGATCAAGGAGGAGAGCTACACATGTTTTATGTTATTTTACCTATGAGAGAGCAGCAGGAGTGATTAGCTAGCTAGAAATGAGTTTGAGGATGATGATGTTCTACACTATTACTATGATGATAAAATAGCTAGTGTTGGTGGTAATGACTATGATGATTATTATTAGCTAGTGTTCGTGGTGATTAAATAAATATTGTTGGTGGTAATGACTATGATGATGATTAAATAGCTTGTGCTGGCGGATTAGATTCAAGTGGAGGCAACATGTGGTGCACATCGAAAGTACTATTAGCCCAAACTAGATCAAGTTTGGATTAGTAGTATACTTTTGACATGCACCACATATTGCCTCCACTTGAACCTAATCCACCTTCATTTCACACAATGTTATGGACATAATGATGTAAACCTCATAACTGGTATTGTACCAATATTTGCACGATGGCGCATAAATACACTAAAAATAAAAAATAAAAAAAGAATACTAGTAGCGATGGAGAGAAAACACGCTGCCAGTAGTTACATTAGTAGTAGCGTGGGAGTGAACAATCACTGCAGCTATTTGTCCTAGCAGTAGCGCGTGCGCGCATGCGTTACTGCTAAGCAATAGCTATAGCGCCTTATTAGTAGCGTGCCTACCCGCGCTACTAGTGAGCACAAAACCAGCGCTACTGCTAGGGTTTTCCCTAGTAGTGATACAGAGTCATGGCTAGTTTATGGTACGCACACAATCGTTAATTGGTGGTTTAAATATGCGCAAGGGATATGCAATGTAGTATCATGTAGAGATGTCTGAAATTAGCCGTGTCAACTTGCAGATAGGGTTACACAATGAAAAAGTACAAGATGTATGTGGAAATTTCATGGAACATCGCAAAAAAAAAGGAGAGGCAGCGGTGAGCCTATACAGTTTGCTATGGTACGTCACTCCTCCATCACAATCATCGTGACATGTTATTTGTATGCCAGTTCTATTAGCCAAGTTTCTTAGGGACATTTATTACGAGTTATCCTAAGAAAATAAGCACCTGTGAATATAAGATCCATGTAATACGCCAACCAATTCTTTTCATTGCATTTTCAGCTTATCTTTGGTATGATCAGTGGAAAGTCTAGATTGCATTATATATATTTTTAATTTTGCTGCCCATATGGAAATTAATTTGACTTGCAAACATCACAAATTGAACCCAGTGCAGTAATTAATATGATAGGAAAAGAGACCATCACTATTTGCTCAAAATGCAAATACAAAGATACCATCTACTTGGCACAATCTACTTTGGTCAATGTTTTCCATAGAGATCACATTGCCTAATTTAAACAAAGAACGCATAACCCACATTTAAATGAAGAACAATTATTTATTGAAATTCGATGGTCCAAGTGGCTGGTTATTATCATATAGCAGCACCACCTGAAAGCATCATATAGCAGCAGCAGCTCATAGCAACTCCTCATACAATAGCAGCAGTCTGCAATTCATCATATACCAGCAGCAGCTCATAGCAATTCATCATATAGCAGTAGCAGGAGCAGCTCATAGCAATTCATCATATAGCAGCAGCAGGAGCAGCTCATAGCAATTCATCATATAGCAGCAGCAGGAGCAGCTTGTAGCAACTCATCATATAGCAGCATCAGCAGCTCATAGCAATTCATCATATAGCAGCAGCTGCAGCTCATAGCAACTCATCATACAGCAGCAGCAGCTCATAGCAATTCATCATATAGCAGCAGCAGGAGCAGCTCATAGCAATGCATCATATAGCAGCAGCAGGAGCAGCTCATAGCAATTCATCGTATAGTGGATCAGAATGAAAATTTGGCAAAAAATCAGAGGAGATCCTCACCTTGTTGGATGAGCTCATCCTTCAACAGCACCTCAAGGCCATGGCCTGGGAGGAGGAGGGGAACAAGGTGCCTTCGCGCAGATGTGGCATCAGCCGTAGTTGTGCAGCGCCCGCCGGAGTAGTGCGTTGGACGAACCACAGTGGAGCAGCTGCTGGAGACCATGAGAATGAGGGGCGGCGCCAGAGGGAGGAGCAGACAGGGAGATTTGCCCCTACCCGCCGGCCATGTAGCCTAGCTGGACATAGCATCGTCGAGGGCCAGGCCATATGGGACCAGTGGCGACGGCTCGCTGGAGGAACCCTAGTGCTGCAGGCAGGGGATCAAGGTAGAGAGAAAGGGGGGAGGAGATGCAAGTGGGCAGGGCAATGAATGCTTGCGTGTTTGTTTTTACTTGAGGGTCAGGTGTGACACGGGCGTCAGCAGTTGCATTTTGAGTGTAATATAGGCAGACAACAGAGTCATTTCACTATTCCCCTTCCCTTCAATTTTTAGTGAGGTTCTACCCGAAACACCCCCCACCAAAGTGAAATTAGTTAAGCCCAAGCCCATAACTCAAAAATGACTTCTTTACATCTTTTATGGCTTATTTTGACGATATGCCCTGAAAAGGCGGAACCGAACTGGCCCTTAACCTGCAATTCAATTGTGCGTGCAATGATGAATCAATCCTGCCTGTTATCTGTTCATTTAGGCATCATCATACATGGCATAACCTAATACATGTGCATTCCATTGTAGAATCTGGAATATGCAATGTTTATGTTAGTTCATCGTTGCACATGATGTTTAAATGCCCTTAAATCTGGTCATCAAGTGATGGTCTTTAAGCCTCCTTCTTTGCTTCTTTTCTTGATATCTAAGATTTGCTCACACATCTGCTTCAATTGCTTGTTTGCATCAGCCAGCCATACTAGGACTGTTTGCTTTGATTACTTGTTGTTCTTGACCTAACACTCTAACAGCTTGTCAACGATTTAAACACTAAGGGCTCTGTAGTGGGGCATTGTCTAACTCATAGGTGACATAAAGGTTTGGCTGTACACTACATGGCTCTCCAAGAGTACTGGAGATCCAGTTCGAAGGTATGCCTAGTTTTTACATAGTGCGAGACATAGTAAATGCTCATTTCATTGTGTGCAAGTGCAAGAGATCGGCATGTTTCATTATGTGATGTTGTTTTGTTATAATCTCATCCTTTTGTGTTCACAGATGGAAAGTATGCATATTTATCTTCAAGGAGACGAGTAACTAGTTTGTGTCACCTTGCGAGGGGTGCAATGAAGATAAGATTGAGGATTTCCAAGTACAAGATGTTAGGAAGGAGCCTTGCAAGAGAAGTAGGAGCTGCGCTGAGCCTCTTCAACCTGCTAAGGTAAGTCACTTTATGCAACTCAACGGTTCAATTCCTTGTTTGTTTCAGGCACAGTTAATTTTCTCTTTTCAAATGCTTTATTTGTCCTCACTTAATGAGATGCTCAAATAATTATGCCTGATGTTTGGTACTTGTATCACTATTAGTTGACATAATTAAAGACCTTACCATTTAATTACTCTGCCGAAGTGTGTCTGAAGCTTTGAAGTCTATTAACCAACTATTATTGCATGAGGCTCACAATCTAGTTTATACTATGCTAATGATTGCATAGTTTTTCCTGCTGTAGTATGTTTGTATGAAACCCTCTGCTGTTCATTATGCTCCCTAAGACTTTAATTGAGGTACAAAATGGCCAACTGCTTGCTTACTTATATGCAACGTGCTGTCTAAATTTGTAACTTGTCTGTGTTTTCGGTTGGGCCCCAACATCATGCTCCTCTGGTGAGCTAAGAGGGATTTCTGTATGCAGGCTGCACAGACTATCTTTTTTATAATTTTTAAAATATCACCTGCTTATGCTTCATGACGTGTAACATTTTTTTTGTGAAAGTGACGTGTAACATTATTGTTAGTCATGTTTGCCATGTAGTACAAAATAGTGTCTTGTTCGCTTCACTATTGTAACTATATTTTTGCCCTAGTCATGTGTACTTACAGAAACATTTCAGGATGAAGTGACATCAACACAAAAATCTGCGAACAGTGCGGCATGGCCATTACCAAATGATTATGGATTGGAATTGGAATGTGCTGATGTTCTCGAGCATCAACTAGAGGTGGCAAGACAACATGTACATGATTGTCAACGTATAATCAACAAGTTGAGACTGGACATGCAGGTATTAGATGCAGGAGTCAAAAAATGAAACAAGACACCGAGGTAACCATGAAGGAATTGGAGATTTTGCAGACTGAAATTTGTGCTATCTGAATCCGGCCAATCCTATTTTCTGAAGAGATTATAGTTCAAATGGAGTTAAGTTGATGCGCGTCCATGATGTATGAGCCGTATTTGCCCAGTGTATGTAATTTGTTGTTTGTGTATGCTTTATTATCACCTGTGTCGTACCATAATGCCCAGTGGGTATAATCGGCTGTAATTTCTTTATTGTATAGTGTAGGATTATTCTACCTTTCTATGCCTTGATCTCTTTGTTGTATAGTGTATGCTTTTTAGAGGTGATAGTATTGAGTAGGATAATTCTTTGAATATGCTATATCGTTCAAACGGGGGCCAACTCGCCCGACCATGGGCCTTCTACGTCTCGTAGGATCCATGGGCCTTCTACGTCTCGTAGGATCCATGGGCCTTCTACGTCTCGCAGGATCCATGGGCCTTCTACGTCTAGCAGGATCCATGGGCCTTCTCGTCTAGCGTGTCCATGGGCCTTCTCGTCTCGCAGATCCATGGGCCTTCTCGTCCACGTAGGATCCATGGGCCACCGATTCATTATGGGTCTTGTCTCGGCCTTTAATGGGCGTAGACGGACCTATAATGGAAATCGTACATTTTATGGGCTGACCATAACGGGCCGTTAATAGGCCGTATTTGGTGATGCTATGAAAATGACCCAACAGACTAACGGACCACAAACGGGCCGACTGTAACGACGGGCTGAATTTGGCCCGAAGCGAAAAATGACGATGAACGGGCCGTAAGTAACCGAATGCTGCAAATGAGCCCAAGAATAAATGGGTCCTCAGAAGGCCGAAAGTTAACTTGGGCTGGAAACGGCCCAATGGAATAACGGCTCGTTAATGGGTATAAAGTGTTACACTATTCATTACGGGCCAGTTTCACCACGAGCCGTTAATGGGTGTAAAGTAATACACTGTTCAGTACGGGCCAGTTTCAGCACGGGCCGCTAATGGGCCAAGAGTTACAAAGGGCCTCATATGGGCCGAAAGACATTATGGGCCATACATGGGCCAGAAGTGAAAACGGGCTGGAATCATATTGGATGGCCCAGATGACGCTACTGGGCCTAATTCGCATAGGGCGTAACGGGCCTTGGGTTAGCGGGCTGTAAATGGGCTATATGCTAACAGGCCGTTAACAGGCTTTCCATGGGCCGGCCCGCTAGCTTTTGACCAAGTCAAACGGGTCGGCCTTTTCACAGGAATGGGCCAATGTTGGGCCGTGCCACGTGTCGACGTATCATAGGCGCCTTCTGTCCAGTGAGTGGATGACATCTGTCCCAATGATGAGCCGACACGTGTTTCCTCCAGCCAATGATGATTTTACACGTGGAAAATCCCCATTGGTCGGGGCTGTTAACGGGTTATCGGATCCAAAACCCGACCCGATAGCTTAACGGCGTTCCGTTACGGTGGATGCCATGTGTCGGTCACTCTTTACGAAAGCACTTCTGTGACGCGCGATTTATTGTAATGGAAGTGGACACTTGCGTGATGATAATTTTGGTAATGTCATGGAACACTTCTACGACAGCACAGATATGACTATCTTGATTCTGTCATAAATTTGTCATGGATGTACATGCATGACAAAAAACGCGACCTACTGTGACAAAAACCGCCGTCGCCATGGTCCTTCCACTCCACCGCCGTCGTCAGGGCTCGCCGTCGCCATGGAGCACAGGGAGAAAGAGAGACAAAGGAGAGTAGAGTGGTGAAAGGGGGGGGGGGGGATGAAGTGGATAAGGTACCCGTGCCGTTTTGACCGAGACGGCGCGTCCGTTACCACTGTAGCACCGTCAGACGGCGTGAGCTCGTGGGCGTTACGCCACGTCCTCAAAAACAGGCCCCACCTGTCATAATAGAGGTTAAACTGCCCGAACAGACGGTTAGGTGTTTTCTGCAAATGATTAGGTGTGAAATCAGTGTTTTCTAGCATAAAAACGTAGAAGAGTCTTTTCTGCAACCCTAGGCTTCAATGCGGTGGTTTTCTGCAATTCACTCTATTTGTTGTCTTGTCGGCGCAAACAGGAATACTATGAATGTGTGTACTTTAAACAGCAATTTCCTGATCCTGCTATACTTTCTTGCAGATACGCAATAACAAGGTCAGATCCACGGTGCTCATTGCGCTCTTACGTAACATTTGGAAGCGAAGGAATGCAATGCCATTGTTGCGAGGGACTGCATGTCTCCCTGATGACTTGATTATTTGGTCCAATCGATGCCCCAATGATGTACAAGCTATTCTTCTCCGAGATTGGGGGTCAATGTTGTTTCACTTATCTGAGAGAATTTAGCCTTTCTTCTTCTGTTGGGGTGCGTTCAACAACCCCTGTAATTAGCGGATAACTATTGTATCACTGATCTAGAGGTTTCTCCTCTGATCTTCGATACAAGTTCAGGCCGGTGCAAGCTCGCCTCGTAGTCACTATGTCAAAGAAAATAACTTAACTGCAGAAATAGCCAAGTTAATCACAGAGCTCGAATGCTGCAGGTGATGGCGTAAGAAGCATATGCAAAGGAAGCATGGATGAGCGGCTGTAATTGGGATACTTGGAATGTGATGATGTATTGTGTTTAACTGTAATAGATAGTTTAGCTCTGCTGCTTACTCACTCTACTTTTTGTCTCTACATTTTGATGTGCTGAACTCTGTTACTGGCGGGTTTTTCCTAATGCAAACTGGAGAGCCGGCCGCTCGTTTTTATTTATAAAAGATTATTGCAAAAATGGATATATTTTTTTTAACTTTTAAATATCAATCATACTGTAGAAACTAATCGTGCTTTACATGTAGATTCAAGATGAGTATCACATCACTTAATCAATCACGGAGGATTTAGCTATAGCTAGTTTCGTCGTCGGTTGAAGGACAGCCGGATCATGATGATGCTCCATGCACCGGTGGTAGAACACCGCGGCCGCGACCCTGGAGAAGATCTGCACGCCGACGGACGGGAGAAGATATCCATGGAGGACATCGACAATACCGGCATATGGTACCCTCTGAGAACAGTACATGGCAAACGCGTACGCCGGGGAGATGGCAACCGGAAGGAGGCTCGCCACGAGCATCATCACGGCGGCCTCCTTCCTCCTCGCCCTCTCGGCCATGAGCCGCCACGCTCGCCGGAGAGCAGCGCGCGTTCCGCCTTCGCCGTAACCTTCATCTGCCGCCGACGCGGCGATCGCCACTCGGAACACTGCGGCGAGGAAGAGGTGCGAGAGGAGAAGGAGGAGGAGGAGGAAGAGCACGTAGCCCGTCACAAAAGACGCTGCGGCGTCTGACCGGGCAGCGGCACCGCTCGTCCACCATCGCCACGACGCGAGGGCGAGGCACGCCGCGAGGAGAGCCGCCAACGACGCGTGCTCGAGGACGGTGACGAGGGCGGCGGTGGCCAAGGTGCCGCGGACCCTCCCCGCGGCCGCCTTCCCGCGGACGAGCTCGGCCAGCGAGCGCGGGCGCCGGTCACCGCGGCACGTCGCGGAGGCGGCGAGCGCGACGGCGGCCCGCGTGGCGAGCTGGCTGGCCAGGTACGCGAGGTAGAGGAGGAGGAGCTTCTTGGCGTGTCCCCGGATCTCGTCGTCGCTTTCCGACGCGTAGACGTAGTGGCTCCTGCCGGGGCCACCGTCGTTGTCCCTGACCAGCGCGTACACGCGGAGGAGGACGCCGGTGGCGAGGGGGTGGGCGTAGAGGACGGCGACGGAGAGGGAGACGAAGGTGTGGACGTAGACGAGCGCGAAGGCGGACGCGAAGAGCCTGCCGTTGCGCGTGGGGAGGATGAGGGAGTCCGCGACGAAGCTGGTGCGCGGCGACGACGAACCAGTGGTGCTTGCTTCCGTGGCGGTGGCGGCCATGGTGGATGAATCGTGGATGCATTGGCTATGCTCGACGAGGAATCGGCGGAGAGGCTGGCCAGAGCTGCTTGATCGCTAACGTGTCGTATCTTTATGCCATTGTCACTCTCAGAGGTGTCTTCGGAAGAAAATTCTCGGAAGACGACTTTGACCTTCCGGAGTCGTCGGTCAGTTGCTGTCATTTATTACGTCCGATTTGCCACTCCATGGTTGAACGAGGACAACGATGAGGCAGGCATTGCGCATCCTAACTCATTTGCTTAATTAAAGAGAAAGTATACTTTTCGTCTCTTAATTCTTGGCGGAATCTAAATTTGGTCCCTTAACTCTAAAACCAAATAACTTGCACCCTTAACTCTGAAACCGGACAAGATTCATCCTAGTCATGGTTTTAACCGGTTTGGTGGTGTCCCACCCCGGTTTTGACCGTTCCGACTCAAATTTGCCTACCTTTTCCAAGTCCACGTAATATTTTAAAATTTGGTTACTTTTTTCAAATACGTGAACCTTTTTAAAATTTGTGTACTTTTTCCAAGTTCATGTACTTTTTCAAATATGCATATTTTTAAAGTTCATTTAGTTTTTTTAAGTTCATTTAATTTTTTAAAATTTACCTTTTCATATTCGAGTACATTTTTTGAAAGAATTCATGAATTTGAAAATTTTATGCGAACATGAAAAAAGTACGCGGACATGGACTTCTTTTACGCAAAAATATGTGGATTTCAAAAATTACTTCAACTTGAAACAAGTACGTGAATTTCAAACAAAGTTCATGGATTATAAAAAGGAACACGGATTTGAAAAAAATGCGGACTTTGAAAAGCATGTGGATTTGAAATAAGTATGCGAATTTAAAAAACAGTTCATGGCTTTGAAAAATACTTGGATTTGATAAATTACACAAACTTTGGAAAAAATACGGGGATTTGGAAAAAGTACGTAAATGTTAAAAAATCACGGATTTTAAAAAAGTACGCAAATTTCAGAATAGTTCGCTGATTTGAAAAAAGTATGTTTATTTTTGAAAAAAATACGCGACCTTGAAAAAACTACGCGGGGTTAAAAAGTGTATGTGAATTTCGAAAAGTTCACGGATATAAAAAAATTACAGGAATATGAGTGAGCACCGGTTAAAACCGGGGTGAGTCAACACCATAACCGGTCAAAACCGAGTAGAGACGAACCTTGTCCGGTTTCGGTAGTTGGGGGTGCAAGTTGTCCGGTTTTGAAGTTGAGGGACCAAATCTAGACTTCACCAAGAGTCGAGGGACGTAAGGTACACTTTTCTCTTAATTAAATTAGAGTCCAAGATAAATTATTTGTCCTACATGGAGTCCAAGATAAGATGTATTTGAAATTTTTAGTTTGTTGGACCTAGACCCGCCTAACAGAAGATACACATGGTCCAGTGACCATGAAATCCTTTATATTTGAAATTTGATAGGCTTTTACTGAATACTTATTGGAGTATGCATTTCCCTATGACCACTGTCAGGGCTATTGAGAGAAATGGCTCTGATCATATACCTCCATGTTGATATACATTGGGAGTCATGAACAAAAATCAAGTTTGAATTGTGTTGGATGGAGAGGGGTGATCTTAGAAATATTATCCAAGAGGTTTGGGACCTTCCTTTTAGGGGAGAGAACCTCTTAATGAATGGAAAGGGAGATTTAGAATCATGGAGAGGGGCTGGGCTGCGGTGACCATTTCAGTGATTTGTATGATTGTGAGCTCGTGTGACAAAAGGGTGCTGCCCCCCCACACACACACACACACACCTCTCTCGCTTGTAACTTCCCATGTCTCTGTTACTCCTTTGAAAATAATAAAAATAAAAATGATTCAGGTGGGCGGCTTTGCCCCCCCCCCCTGACCTTCAAAAAGAAATCTTTTTTTGGTGACATTAAAAGGAGAAAAAAGTTTTGAATGATAAGCTTGAGATTTTAGATTTGTGTTGGGGACGGAGGGGGTGTGGGTATGGGTTAGATGCTTATGAGACCCAGCGAAAAATCTCTAGAAATATGAGCTAAAAACCATAATGCCCTGGTTGTAATCGGTGTATCTTTTTACACCCGTGTTTATTCTACAGGTCCAACTGAGAAAGAAAACAATGGATGGAGGTGTGTATCTTTTACAGGTGTAAAGCCCTAGAAAACAACAATCCAATCATCACCTAATGAAAGAGGACCAGATCAAGTGGATCTAAAGAGCCAAAGGATAATGATTTGAAATTAGGTGATTGCAACACTAAAATTTTATGTGTAAAGCCAATGAAAGGATGAGACAGAAGGCCATCTTTTCACTCAATGTTGGTGATAACATCATTGAAGGTTAAGATAATCTTATGAAACTTATAACTTAGTTTCATAAAAAAAACTCTTTCGATCTGGAGTTAGTAATAATATTGATGTCAACTTTTACTCCAATCATGTGATTGAGGATGACATTAAAAATGACATCCAGAGTAAAAGATAATAGTGACATAGTGCCATTTTCTCGAGAAGATTAAGGCCCTTGTCTTTTTCTGTTGATAATAACGAGCCTCTGGGCTTATTGGGCTCCCAATTGAGTTCTACCACCATTTCTGGGTAATTATTAAAAATCATCTAAAAAGATTCTTTGATGATTTTTGTTAAGGTAAATTAGATGCCTAGAGGTTGAACTATGGAAGCATTTCTCTAATCCCTAAGGTAATTGGAGCTAACAAAATTCAGCAATTTAGACATATTTGCTTGCTCAATTCTAGCTTTAAACTTGTAACAAAAGGTGTCAGTAGCAAGATGAATGTATGTGCTAAGAAGAAAAACGATCTCTTACAAGCTCCATTCATGAAAGGTAGGAATATTATGGAAAGGGTCCTTATTTTACATGAAACCTAGCATGACGTGCATTTTCAAAAACAATTAGGGGTTCCCTTTTAAGTAGATTTTTTTATTAAGCCTATGATAATATTAACTGAATTTTCTCTATAAAATAATGAAGCTTAAAGGTTTTGTTGATAAAACCATCAGTTTAATCATGAATATTATGGTGAATGGTAAAGTTTTTGTCAAAGTAAACAATGAGCTTGGACCTTACTTCACAACTTATAAAGGTATGAGGCAAGGTGGTCCCTTATCACACCTTCTATTTAATATTGGAGTGGATACACTTGCTTATTTGGTTCATAAGGGGAGGGGGTTGGGTTCATTAGAGGTTTAGCCTCTGACCTTCAGGAAATGAACATGATACCATGCAATATGCAGATGATACGTTGTTTCTCCTCGAGGAAGGGGAGGAGAATGCTATTGATTTTTAAAAATAAATTATGTCTCTTTGAACAACTCCTAGGGGTTAAACAAACTTTCACAAAAGTGAGGCTTATTTCATTACAGATTTTGTTAAAAACAACTTTAAATATCCATGCATTCTTATTAGTAGTGGTAGGATCCTATATAAAGAATGGAAACCTATTGAGGATGGCATAAAGAAGAAACTTCAATTTTGACAAGGGAAGCTACTTTCATTTGAGGTAGGCTGACCTTGCTCCTCTCTTAGTAAGAAACCTATCTACATGCTATCTTTTTATGGAGTAACTAAAGGGTTGTAAACCTTGAGTTTATGAAACATAGCCCTTCTTGGAAAATGGTCATAGAAAATGGGATTTGTCGAGAGTTGCTCTTTAAGAAATATCTTAAAAAGTAGACATTGTCACCAGCCAACAATTTTTATGGCAAGTCCCAATTTTGCAATGCCTTAATGGACATTTTTTCAACACATTTTGTAGAAAAGAAGTCCATGATGATAAGGCTACTAGAATCTGGGAGGATCTTTGGATTGGAGATCAATCGTCCTTGGCTACTAGGTTTAGTAGATTATATGCACTTACTTTCTCTCTGAATACTATGGTTGATAAGCTAATCATGAGTGCTTGTTGGTGTTTGAGTTTTAGAAGAGCTATGTGGGGTGTTCTCCTAGAAAAATGAGTTGCTTTGAAGGATCTTGTGTTAGATTTCCCCCTCTAAGAAGACAAAGATATACTCATTTATATGCCTAACCGAACTAAAGATTTGTTGTTAAATCCTTGTATCAACAACATTATTCACACTTGCCCTTTGATGGTTGTCGTTTCCTTTGGAAGGTTGAGATCTCATCCATGATTATTGTTTTCTCATGGCTGGTTCTTAAGCATCTGAACTAGAGATACCCTACTAAATTGTGGGTGGGTTGGAGAAAAAAGTTCCAGGATGAATCTAGTGACCATCTATTTTTTGGGTGTTCAATAGCTAGGTTCATCTCGCGATTGTACAATGCACTTTTAAAGTTGCATCAACCCCTGCTCGCTTGGATCAGTGCTTGGTAATGATCTAAAATTTTCCTACAAACAGAAGGAAGCCAATTGTTGTGGGGATAGCTAATGCTATATGGGTTATCCAGAAGACACACAACAAAACGTGGTTTCAGAAAGAGTGCCCGGATGATATTGCTAGTGCCATTCATTTAATATGTCGGCATATTGATGATTGTTCCGGCTTGCAGAAGGAAAATGTGACGGCGGCTCTCCGGTGAGGAGCCAGAAGACTCACGGCGGTGGTGGCTGGGGTGTTTGACCAGGCAAACGGATGGGCACCACTTGGGCATCGTGTTGTTGGATGATTGTTGTACCCGGTGGTGCATCGGCTTGCTCACGTTTGGTCGTGACTCTCTGAAGTTTCATTTTGCATGCCCTGTTTTCTGTAGTGTTCTGCGTATGCAATCTGAGTGTGCCATTTTGCTGAGTGATGAACCTCCCAGGCTCCGACTATGTCAGAGATGTTGCAATGTTAGCTATAATGTTGCACTCTATTGTTTATTCACTTTACCTTCTGTCTCTATGTTTCAATGTACTACGGTTTCTTTTATGGAGTTGTTTCAAAAAGGTTAAAAAGAGGACTCACTTTGTAAGAACTTTTAAAAAGCATTTAGCATTATAAACACGGAAGAGTTGCGTGGAGCCCAAATTGGCACTCATGTCGATCAACTTACACCGTACCAAACACTCGATCAGTATCGTTTTTCTGTATCCAAATCTACCCCTCTACCCCTAATAATATAGGAAATAGTGCTTTTGGCCGTCCGTCCAAAACAATACCCCGAAAGTTGCTATAAATTACCCACCATGTCATCTGTAAGTGATGAAAACGATTCAATTTTATTTCAGGGTCGCCGTGGAGTACGGTTCTTATACGGTGACGCCTCCATATTACACAAACACCGAAATGGCCCAATGGTTTAGCACTCCATGTTCCACCCTCTACGCCAGGGTTTGAATCCGAGATCTCCCATCCTTTTTGTCTATGTCGACTTTTCTCTCCTCGCCGCAAGAGCTCATGGGCCGGCCCATGCGCGCCGTGTGACACCCTGTTTTTTCAATTTCATTTTTGCTTTTTCTATTCTCATATCTTTTTTTTTGTTTTTCCTTCTTTAATTATTTCAGGATTTTGAAAAATTCCAACTTTCAAAAAGTTGTGACTTATGAAAACAAATGAAAAATCGTAATATGTTTGCGAATTAAAAATATAGTCGGGAAACCGTAAAATGTTCGTGATTTTAAAAAACTGTCCGCATATTATTAAAAAAATCATCATTTCGAAAACATTCTCGTGAAATAAAAATGTTCATGATTTTTAGTGTATTCCAACCATATCCGGGAATTTTAAAAAAATGTCCATGAAATCTGAAAAATACTATCTTGAATGATTTGGAAAAAAAGTGGTTGGGGAATACAATAATGTTCATGATTTTGAAAAAAAAACTGTCATGTATTCAAAACATATTCATGAATCTGAAAACTGTCCATGAATATTAGAAGATGTTCACAAAAATTCAAAAACATATCGCAAATTTCAAAATTTGTTCCATATTTTTTTTAAAAGCTCATCGATTCAAAAAATGTTTGTTGAGTCAAAAACTATTCATGAATTCAAAAACTGTTCATGCATTTCAAAAAATGTCGTCTCAACATAACAAATGTTCGTAGTAGGACTAGGCGTTCATGCAGTCTTTTATGTCTTGGATTTGATTAGTTTTTGGAAAGTCTTTATATGTCTAGGCATTGGTAGTAGTTCGTGCTCAATGAATTTGTTTTTAGAGTTTTAAACATTCCCTTTCGCGGCACATTGACAAGTGCAGCGTGCAGTGGGAAGCTCATAGTCTTGGGGTTTACCATGTCGAATGCATTGTGATCATGTGGACATTGCAGACATCATCGATGAGGGTGGGAAGAAAGATAAATGGCAACATGGTGGACCACCATGTTAATACAGAGGATGCTCATATTTCATGGTATTGAGCCATGTCTCCTGTTGCAACGAACAAGCATATTTGCTAGTGAGTATCATACATATTCAGATCATAAAGGATTTAGCTACCTAGCTTGTTTCATCGTCAGTGGCATGACAGATTCATAATAATGGTGCTCCGTGCACCGGTGATAGAACACCGCGGCGGCCACAGTGGAGTAGAGCTGCACGCCGGCGGACGGGAGAAGATATCCATGGAAGACACCGAAGACGCCGCTCTGCAAACAGTACACGGCGAACGCGTACACCGGGTAGATGGCAACCGGCAGGAGGCTCGCCACGAGCACCATCACGGCGGCCTCCTTCCTCCTCGCCCTCGCGGCCATGAGCCGCCATGCCCGCCGGAGAGCCGCGCGCGTTCTGCGTTCACCGTAACCTTCATCTGCCGCCGACGCGGCGATCGCCACTTGGAAGACCGCGGCGAGGAAGATGTGCGAGAGGAGGACGAGGAGGAGAAGGAACAGCACGTAGCCTGACACGAAAGACGCCACGGCGGCGGCCGTGTCCGACCGGGCGGCGGCACCGCGCGTCCACCAGCACCAGGACGCGAGGGACGCCGCGAGGAGAGCCGCGGTCGACGCGAGCTGGAGGACGGCGACGAGGGCGGCTGTGGCCAAGGTGCCGCGGATCCTCCCCGCGGCGACTAGCTCGGCCAGCGAGCACGGGCGCCGGTCGCCGGCGCACGCCGCGGAGGCGGCGAGCGCGACGGCGACCCGCGTGGCGAGCTGGCTGGCGAGGTACGCGAGGTAGAGGAGGAGGAGCTTCTTGGCGTGTCCCCGGATCTCCTCGTCGCTTTCCGCCGCGTAGCCGTCGTAGTCGTCGTTCTCCCTGGTCAGCACGCCGACGTGGATGAGGACGGCGGCGGCGAGGGAGTGGGCGTAGAGGAGGGCGACGGAGAGGGAGACGAAGGTGTGGGCGTAGACGAGCGCGAAGGCGGACGCGAAGAGGCTGCCGTTTCGCGTGGGGAGGATCAGGGAGTCCGCGACGAAGCTGGTGCGCTGGGACGACGAACCTGCGGTGCTTGCTGCCGTGGCGGCCATGGAGGAATTGATGGATGGATGGATGGATCAGTTGGCTATGCGAGACTGGCCGGAGCTTGACCGCTAAACTTAACGTGCAGCAGTAGCTTGTGAAGCAGACACGAGCGGATTTGCATCGCAGTCACGGTGGGCATCCGAAGAAAAATCTCGGGAGACGACTTGGACATTTCGGAGTCGTCGGTTAGTAATAAACGTGACATATATTTCGTCAGATTTGCCACTTTACAATTTCGGACCTGCTAAAAATCAATCGACTGACCACGTAACACATGTGGTAAGCAATCCAAACATTTCAAAAAAAAAAAATATCAGTCGACTGAGATTTAACCAAGTCTCAGTCGACCATGCAGCATTTTATGCCATCATTTGCAACATTTTTACCTACTGGTTGCAACATCCAGCTTGTTGATTGTAGCATGTCATTCCTCATAGATCGTAGCACGTCATTGCACCAGTTGCAACATCCTTCATTAACGGTTGTAGCATTTCAGTTAGAACGTTTGTAGCATTTATTGGTGTTGCTTGCAATACCGTCGCAACATTTTTCATTATTGTTTGTACCATCCAGCCGTGCCACTTGTAGCAAAAAAATCACAGTGACGACACTTGACTGAGACTTCGTAAGGTCTCAGTCAACTGAGTTCTAGACACACCCTTACAATTTTCTTAACAGGATTGCTAAATCTAAGTCGATCGAGACTTCATCTTGGTCGATGTTATATTCGTGAGAGCTTACTTGAAGTGCATAAAAAGTTTAATTTTCTTCTTTATTCCTTTTTACATGTTGTGTCATTTGACCGAGACTTGATTAAGTCTCAGTCGACTGAGATCTAGCCAATCCTTTTATTTATTTATAAATGACCGATACAATGTCTAGTGACACAACATACCCACCATGATTACAACTACATATAAACTCCTTGTCCGTCTCAAGCCACGAATGACAAAGAGGCAGGACACAAAGGCCTAGGTCGTGTCTCAATCAATGTTGAACACCTCGGAAGCATGAACATAACTCCATGCCTGACAGACTCAATGCATACTCCACCCTTGGCGAATAGGAGAATAGCAGGTGCACAACAATTGTGCCTCTCCGAAAGAGAAAAAGTAAATTTCTCTTTCGTGAGAGGAATTGATTTGCTTCGTCGCGGAGGCACAAATTCCCATTCGCGAGAGGTAGAACTGTGCCTCTAAGAAAGGAAAATTTTACATTTTTTCTTTTTCCGTGGGAGGCACGGATTTGCTTCTCGTGGAGGCATTCTACGTGAGTCAAAGTTGTACCTCACAGAGTGGGATAAACACAGTTTTTCTTCTTCTGCGAGAGGTAGGGATTGTTTTGCGTGAAGGCAGACATTTGCTTCCGCCAGAGGGACAGTGCCTCTCGAAAGAGAAAAAAATGGGGGGAAATCGTGCTTCTATCTTGGATCTTTTACTGGTTTTTTGTTAAAAAAGATTGTCGAAACCTATTAACATGGGATCTAATTTCTAAGATCTTGAGGCGAAAAATCCATCTGCGTAAACTTTTCGTGATTTGGATGCCGGATTTAAGAAATAAAATGTTTTGAATAAACGAACCAACAAGAAAATGAAAACTCCAAATGTGCCATTCGTCGCGATTGGGATGCATGGTTTTTTGTCTTTGTGTTTTTTCTTTTTTTTTCTATTTATTTTATTTTTCTTAGATTTCTTTCTTATTTTTCATCAATTTTCTTCATTTTTCTTTGGTTTTGATTTGTTTTTCTTGGTTTTCATTTGTTTCCTCACTGGTTTTCACGTTCTTTTTTTTTGGAATTTTCTGTTTTTTTTGTTTTCGATGTGTTTATTTCTTTTGTTTGTTTTCTTTGCACCGCTTCTCTTCAACAAGTTTCTGTATTTTCATAAAAAAATTTACATCTTACTTATACATCAGGAACAATTTTCATACATACGTAATATTTTCCGAATGCATGATTAACATTAAAATATGAATATTTTTCTAATTCACATTGTACAATTTCGGTATATGCCAGGAACAGTTTTTAACAGATATTACCTTTTTATATATATGGTTAAAATTTTGTTACACACGATACACATTTATTAAAACTGATGTTTTATTTTCAAAAAATTAATATGTGTTCTACATTTTTCTATACATAACTAACATTGTGTTTCATGTTTAAGATTTTTGAAATAAATGATCAATATTTTTAATATTTGTGTTCGGTGACTACATTTTCATGCAGACTGTACATTTTCATTATATATCAGGAACTTTTTACTATACAAAGTTAATATTTTTAAACTATATTATTAAGAATTTTTGATATGCGATAAAATTGTTTTAATATTTATGTTTTAAGTTCAACTTTTGAACACCTGCCTAGATACATGGTGTTTAAAACATTTAACATTTTAAAATAAATTATTGAAATTTTTAATACATGGTCAACATTTTTCTATACACATTTCACACATTATAAAAGCTTCATTAACATTTTTAAATAATTGTTTTAAAAAATTCAAATGCTTGATTAACAGTTTTTTAAATATATGATCAACTTTTTTCACACATGTTTTATATTTTTTGTATAGATGAGAAACATTTTCTATCTTCAAATTTAAGTTTTTTTCAAAAGCTTGGTTAACATTTTCTAAAGTGTTTTATGTAAAACATTGGAATATATTTATGTAGAATACTTGGAAGTATAAAGTAAAGTAAAAAATGAATGCAAAAAAAACCTGAGGCTGTGGCCTCCCGCGCGCCTCTGGCCAGCCCATCCCGCTCACGCCTTCACACGAGACTTCACTACTTTCTCATTTATTTATTTATTTTTTCTTTTGTTTATACTTTCAAATATTCCGACGAGAGCCTACCTTTTCACGCTTGTAAGAAAAAAAATCAGATAGAGGAACGCATCAACTCCAGCGCCTATTATGGGCCGGACCGCCGGAGAGGTCAAGGAGGCTTCTGGAAGGGCTGTTCTAACTAAAATATGAATTTCAGTTACAGCTGAACGCGAACAAGATCTGGCTGATCTCTGGTTCTCAACGTTTATCATACTCACGTTCCAAGATTTTAATATTTAAAAACTTGTGGTGATCGCACAAAGAACAAGAGATAGACAAATACTGTATTTTTTTGTTGGATACGGGACCATTTGTTCATTTCCGGTAAACTTTTAATCTATTTATCTTTCAATCATGTTAGTACAACGAACACCGAAAATATTAAAAATTACATTCAGATTTAGATCACCTATCGATGACTACAAGCACCGAAGCGAGCCACCGCCGTCATCGCTCCTCCTTCGTCGGAGCCAGGCAAAATTTATTGTAGTACACAATCGGAAAGTCGTCGTGCTAAGGCCACACAGAACTAGCGCACCAGAATAACAACCGCCTCCATTGAAGAGTAGCGTAGATTGGAAGGATCCAACCTAAATACACACAAACTTAGATGAACTATGATCTGATCTGAACAAATCCACCAAGGACAAATCCGCCGGAGAGACACCTCTACACGCGCACCAACGATACTAGACGCACCACCGGAACGGGGGCTAAGCGGGGATAACCTTATTCCATCTTTAAGGTGCCGCCACCATCTCATATTTCTCAGTAGGACACAAGCCCTAACAAAACTCAAAGAAATTCCTCGATGTTGTTCACTACAGGATGGTCTCAATCTCCTCGATGTTAGTAGTACTCAACTTACTGTACTATTTACTGGTTCTTTGCTGACCATTCTTGGACTATTATTTACTATATCCGTTCAGGTTTATTAGTCTCTTTCTATTTTGGGTAAAATTCGGACCTTTGATTTAACTCCAAAAAATAAGGTATATATTACAAAAATAGTACCATCGAAAACCTCTTTCGAGTATGAATCTAACAATATAATTTTTATGACATATAATTTATATAACTCTTAGTCAAATTTATGCTCAAAATTGGGTATAAAATACAAATGAGATCAATAAACCCAGAGAAAGGTAATACTGGGTTGTCAACTTGACACTATATATATATGATCAGAGTGGTTGATCTTCGTCTGGAATAGCCCGATTTATTTACTGGTTGTCAACTTGGCACTATATATTCCCCGGATAAGCATAGTGGGGGCATACATAGGCATAATGGTCAGAGTGGTTGCATCTTGCAGACATATGATATGCTTGTTGCCTAACACTCGGTTTTATTTACCGAGCTGATGCCCTGGCTGCAGCGCCAGATTCCAAATCAGCATGTGCGCTCCTCGTTATCAAAGGCACATACGATCTTGACCGAAACGAGCCGATCTAGAGCACCATTACTCTTTCGTTTCTTGTCCGTATGGGGTAGCCACGTGACGAAGTAGGTTGCCACTCGCTCCCTCACGCGTCAGCCGTGACGGAATAACAATGCCGGGGGGAAAGGCTATCACATTCATGCTACGGAAGGAAAATAGATAATTTAAGTGAGTACAGTGTTAGCTGAACAGCTATACCACAATAGCTACTCCCTCAGATCCAAGTCGCGGTTTTAAACTACTCACTATTTGTGAAACTTTTTCGAGTTTCAATCACTATTTGTGCCCCGTCGATAAAATTCAACCACACAATTAAAACAATAACCGCAAAAACAGAAGTGCAATTGTATCAAAATAAAGTGTAGTTGCAGGTTTCTCGTATTCAGATACACATGCACGGTTACTCTTTCACAATATGCATGGGACGGTGGCAATTTCTTTAGAAACACACGCATTTTCCAACAAAAATAAGGATTTGCTGTAAAAATTGCCATGTTCGCTCCGAGAAATTGTATAATTGCCGTGAAAAATGTTCAGTTTGCCATCCTCTCCCAGTGAACTTTCATTGAATAACATTACCCAAATGTGTAACTATTTATTTTTTCCTCTTTCTCCGTGTCGAAGAAGGGATGCAGAGGAACAAGGCCCTTCTCTAGTCTAGTGTCTTCTCCTCCGAAGATGAAAAAATGTCTAGTGTCTTCTCAATCAGAAAGGGAAGAAAAGAAATGCCTGCGGTAGGTAGGCCTTCTCAAACTAGTATAAGTGCATGTGATAGAGTAGTACAATACAGACAGAAAAGTAGTATACACTACAGAAGTCGAAGCCAACAAAGAAAAGTGAGATAATGAAGCTCATCTGCGACTTCCCGTCGCCAAAGTCCCTGCCGGACAAGTACGTCTTGCCGCCGGAGAAACGCCCTTGCAACCACGAGCTACGGGACGACCTCTCAGTCGCTCTCCCCGTCGTCGACCTCCAAGGAGCTCTTGGAGATGGCCGCCGACAGGTCATTGGCGAGATCATGGAGGCTGGCAAGGAGTTTGGCTTCTTCCAGGCACGTTGCCTTGCTTCGCTTCACTGCCCTGCATGCATGTAATTTGCGCTCCTGAATCCTGATCTGTTCTTGCATTGCATGCATGTGGCGTTGCAGGCGGTGAACCACGGCGTGGGGGAAGACGTGATCCAGGGCTTCCGGGAAGCGGCGGCAGAGTTCTTCAGGATGCCGGCGGAGGCAAAACTCAAGCACTACTCCAACGAGCACAACAAGCATTGCCGGGTCTTCTCCGGCTCCGTCACGTCCCACACTGACACCAACGACGTCCGCTACTGGCGCGACTGTCTCAAGCTCCGGTGCTACCCGGTCGACAAGCTGATGCACCATTGGCCATCACAGCCAGAAACATTTCGGTAAGAGCACGTTCGTGTTGATTGCTTTTACTCTCACACGTAGCTATAGTGGCATTGTTCATGGGCTGCAACCCGGCCACGCAGGGAGCGTCTTGCCAAGTATGCGGTGGCAGTGCAGGAGCTGGCGCAGAGGCTCCTCCGGTTGATTGCGGAGGGGCTTGGCTTGGATAGTCAATTCTTCGAGGGCGACCTCACCGGCGGGGAGACGATGATGAACGTGAACTACTACCCGCGATGCCCCGACCCGAGCCTCACGTTGGGCATCCGGCCGCATTCCGACCGCTACATCCTCACGGTCCTGTCGCAGGGCGATGTCAGTGGTTTACAGGTGAAGCACAAGGGGCGCTGGATCGGTGTCCAACCCATGCACAACGCGTTTGTTGTCAACTTCGGGCTTCAGCTAGAGGTGAGTTCGCATCAAATCGCATCTATCCTATGGAAGAAGAGAGCACATGGTAGCTAATTATATGTATGTTCTTGTGTAGATGGTGACCGACGGGGTGCTTACAAGCGTGGAGCACCGGGTGGTGACGAACTCGGCCAAGGCAAGGATGTCTGTGGCAACGCTTATCAGGCCGAATATGGGCTGCAGGATTGGTCCGGCGCCGATGATGGTGAATGGAGAGACCAACCATCGTCCTAAGTATAGGGACTTCACGGGGAGCGAGCTCATCGAGGCGTACGAGGCCACTGCGGGCAACAGGGAGGCCCTGCTTGAAATGTTCAGGATCCATCACACCAAGTAGCTAGAGCCAACGCCAAACACACACACACATCCTGTCGACCATTGTTTTCTTAAGTTCACAGTGCCGATAGTACGTAGTTTATTACCCCCAACAATAAATGATTGTCAAATCGTGTATGCCGTGCAGTCGGTTGTTTTGATTTTCGATATCGTTGCTATATTTTGCACTGCAATAAGTAACAGAGTAATTGGAGGTCTAAGGACAGACATGTAGCTTTGTTGTCTCAAAATTAACTAATTTATGAAATATATGGTACAAACTCTAAGGACAGAGTAATTGGAGTACATGATAGTTTCTCTTATGTGGAATAAACCTCAACAAGTTCAGTATGCCACACTGGATCCTTCAGTGGCAAGAGGAAGCCGACGGGGAGGAGGCACTGGAGGAGAAGGGGTGCATACATTTTTGCATTATTGTGTTTGAATAGAGCCATTGCGTCTGATTTTGAGGTATATCGTATCCCAACTTGCGCCACTATCCTCTGTTCAGCCTTCCACGTGTGGTCCGAGCGCCTGCTATTAGGCCGCATCCGGGTGCCCACCGTGCGGCATCGACCCGACCGTCGGAGCGGTGGCGGTCACATGGATCTCTTAAACACGTTTAAGCAGACAACATATAACATATGCAGAGCAGTGCACTGAAGCAAGGTCACATGGATCTTGCCAACAAAGAGGAGATCAAAGATCAGATAAGCATTTGCCACTGATGAAATTGACCACTTCGGCCACAGCTTGGTCCAGGGCCTTCGTAGCAGCAGTCAAGTTTTGAAGAAACTCCTCTGCCCTTGGCTTCTCTCCATCGACAATTTCAGTCACAGCTTTGACAAAGATTGCAGGTGTTGAAAACATATCGGTAACATGTGCCACCGCCGCTCCCTGGTAGACAAACAGAAAAAAGAAACAGCTTGAGGTCTACAAAATACAAGACTACATCCTTATTTCTTATTCCTTAGCATGTAAAAACAAAAATGCAATGAAGTAGTGGGTACACAGGAACAGAGTTGTCTGCTCCACACCGAATGCAAATGTACTAGAGAATGGACACACCACCTTCCACTAAATGTGGAAGGAGGCCACCAACCTCGGCACCCTCCCTGTCCAGTGCCATGAGGATCACTAGCATATGGGCAACAACCCCCCTCCCCATTGCAACCTATCATGTGTTTTTTGAAATAATAACCTATGTCATCGTATACTTTCACCCCAACGCTGCCATCCGAAACAAAAAGTCTCTATCTACTTTCTCCAGTTAGGATCAAAACCTTTCTTGCGAAGAACTTGTTCCGCATAAAGCCATTTATGTTTATCATGACTTTCTCATAATTCACTTTAAATATAAATTTGTTAAATTTCCTTGAATTAAACTCATGAGTAGAGTCATGAGGACGACCACACCCCTTCTGATTGTGTCACTAAGGAATGGAAGTCGTCTTTCTCAGATGAACCGCAATGTGTGCAATCATGGCCAGCCTATTCGTACCCACCTTGGTAAAAAAAATCTAATGTTGAGTAGATAGATTGGTTGGATTTTCTCATCCTCATTGCATCCTTTTTCTGAAAACGCGAGAGGCCCGACATTAAGCTTAAACAAAGTAAAATCATCTTTGAATAAGTCTTGAAACATCAATATTAGGTCTCATTTGATGATCCCCCAAAACACCTCTCATAAAAATCATGTCTTTACTGCTCTTCGTTTAAGAGATGGCATCATACACTTCTTTTTTCCTAAAAAAGGTGTCATCAGAAAGAGTTGAGGAATGTCAACATGGTGTCCTCATCCAGCGATATAGGGAGTCAGACAACTCCTTATGATGATTCAACATGTATGATTTAAGAAGATCCTGATTCACAATGGTCCTGTCATCTTGTTCTATTTGGACAACTTTTTTCAGTGCTTCCCATTTGCAATCAAATGGAAGAACTTCATAATATTATCCTCTTCCCTAACATGTCTAACTTTAACACATTAGGCCCAATTTATCTCTTCCTCGAATATTGACTTAGCTAAGCTCTCTCCATCCTCTCTTTTGGCAATGCATTCCATCAAGTTTAGGGAGGTCGATTCTACTTTAATATCCCGCACATAATTGAGCGGTAACAGCTTACCCTTTTGTTTTCTATACACATGATTCACACTCTTAGCCCATTTCCACATGAACTGTCTAAGATGATAAATGATAAATTGCCACCTCTCAACATAAGTGGTGGCACGTGTCTTCTTCGATCATTAACAACTGCCAAGTCAATGAAACCTTCTCTCTCAACCACGATGACTTGAAAGAGAAAGCTGATTTATTCCCAACTTAAGTGGCAAAGAGGAGCATGGTCGGAGATGCTCCATTGTAATTTCCGAACCATCACAAGTGGGAAAACCTTTCTTCCCACTCGATTCATAGATATCTCTTCTTGTACATGGTCTACATGTTTTGTGTGATTTATCTTTAATAACGAATTTGATTAACAATATGTTATAAAAACTTATATCATTGAAGACTTGTGAATAGAATCAGATGATAGTATAATTTTGTGAAAAATAACCAACTCTGGTTAAAATTAACGGCCAAACATACGCTTTGAAAGACTTGTGTGCCACATGTCGAAGGGCGGAAGCAGTTTAAGTAGGGACCTGGTCAGAGTCGCTCCGCTCCATGACTCTGCTCCCGAAGCAGCCGGAGCCGTGGTTGAAAATCATGGAGCGGGCAAACAGGTACTTCGCGGATCCTTGTATTTTATAGAGATGGTGGATTGCCGAACAGGTAGTATTAATGAGTGAGGTGTGCCTTTTTTTTTGAGATAAAATGAGGTGTATCTAACGTGTATCATTTCGAACCGAAGAAAAATACACATATATTCAGTGGAGTTTTATGTGTGTGGCTGTTAAAATGAACCTGCTGTTGGAGTAGTTTTTTTTTTTTTTTTTTTTTTTTTTGAGAATATGCTGTTGACTAGTTGACCTGTGCGCCGGCAGCCAATTCCCCAAATCAATTGACATCCTCCGCATGAGCACGACAGGAGAGATGGCTCTCCGCCGCCTGCCTCTCTCCCAGACGACGACGACATGCTCGGGGAGATCCTCCTCCGCCTCCCGCCGCGCCGTCTTCCCTCCCCCGGGCCTCCCTCGTCTGCAAGCGTTGGCGCAGCCTCGTCGCCGATCCCCAATTCCGACGCAACCACCACGGCAAGCCCCCTCTCCTTGGCTTCTTCCTCGAGGACTATCCGTCCTCTCCGTTTGTTCCAATACTGGATCCACCAGAACGCATCCCCGGCGCTCGCTTCTCCATGACTCTCAACAAGGGCAACCGCATCGTCGACTGCCGCCACGGACTCGTCCTTTTCATCCATCGGAGCCCGCGGCGCCGCCTACTTGTGTGGGACCCCGTCGCCCGCGACCAGCGCCGGCTCATCGTCCCACGAGAGCTGGACAACGACCTGCTCATGTTCAAAGGGGCCGTGCTTCGCCCTGCCAGCGGCCATGGCCATTTCCAGGTGGCCCTGATAGCCCATGCCGGACTTAGTAATCATACTCATACAAGAGTTTTCGCATGCCTTTACTCATCGGAGACCGGGATATGGAGCAAAATCAATTCACTGCAGCTGCAATCGTATATGGCCACGCCAGAACCCAGTACTTTGATTGGGAATTCCTTTTGCTGGTTAGTTAAGGTGCCACCTGGCCTTCAAGATGTCATACTTGAGTTTGATCTGGATAGGCAGAGCCTAACTGTGACAGAGCTGCCACCACAAGTAAAAGCTCTCCCTTTCAAGTTAAAGATTGTGCCGACCGAAGATGGTGGGCTTGGCATCATCCATCTCTCAACATTTCAGGGCCAATTATGGAAGAGAGAGCCTGGTTCTGTATGGGTGCACGAGAGAGCTATTGAATTCGAGGAGCTCGGGTCAGCTTGTAAGGGAGACCGATACCCACTCATTGTGGGGTTTTCCGAGGACAGTAATGCAATCCTTGTACAGACGAATTCTGGTGTTTTCATGGTCTATCTCCGGTCCATTGAGTTTAAGAAAATTTCCAATACGGGGGACTTCCATCTCCATTATCCATTTGCATGCTTCTATCCTGCAGGTAATAGGCAGCCTTTATATAATTCAGTTCGCAATATTATAAGATAAATTTATTTTTAGTACTAATTAGTTGCTGAAATGCCTATCATATCCTTGAGTGTTACGCTGATGATTGAAGTTCAAATTACATCAATTTTCCTTTTGCTGCTTGACCAATTCTTTGAAAGAAAATAGTACTTACGGTCACTGTTCTACGCTGTTGGTCATATGTATAAATTGTGTTTCAAATGTAGTCTTATGTGCCTATCTGAAGTATATATATCTTTTCATTACAGCACCAGATGCATAACAGTTGGAAATTGACCCAATAGCTATTGTCGGTTGTGGAAGAACCCTGCTCTGATTAGCTAGTTCAGATGTACAACTGGAAAATAAATAAATAGGCCGAACCTATTATGTTTCTAGTCAGGTTTTTAGTTTTGGTGTGTCTTAGTTTCTTTTTGCTTGGTCTTACAAGGAATTGAGTTTACTAAATATGATTTCTGGAAAGTCTCTTAATCTTTTCTCCCCTGTGAATTGTGTTATGGTAATATTCAGTACTGGGGTGTGGTTCTCTTGACAATGTGACACATAACAGCTAAACGAGCTGAGACTGGACCAGTTGAATGTGTAACTCCATTGCCACTTTTTAAAGCTAAAAGCTAGTTACACTTCATTTGGAAGTTTAAACCAATCGAATAAACTGAATTTCTATTATGTTTTGTTGAATGTCTTCTTGAAGTGAGGGGTCCATTTGCACTAGAGAATAAACAATTTCCTTTATGTCTCATGTTTTTTTAATCTCAGATCACATAACTACACACCTCTTAGTTCACTTTGATATCCCACTACGATTCTCTCCTCTATCGATGGTTTTCCATCGGGATTGTCGTTGGTTCCTGACCTATTGTGCTTGCAGGTACTGGCATTGATGATGGACATGGTGGAGATGACGTGTTAGAAGATGTGAAGTGGTTGTTTGTTGAGACATGCTAGTATGATGTGATGACTGAAGGTGATGTTACATTATCTCCTAGATGTGTCCATCGGGGATATCTATGCTATTTTACAATTTACTGGTTATTGCTGCATGGGCTTTGACTGACGATTTTTCTTATGAAATAACTAACTCCAGTAATTTGTAAGGCGTCCACCATTTGGCCTAAGTAATTGAAACTATATACATCAGAAACTAAGTAATTCAGAACACTAATTAATACAGTCTCCGTTAGCATATTGGTAAGTTATAACTGATAGGTATCTCTAGTTGAGCCAGATGTTGCTTTTGTTCTATATGCAATCAATTTCTCTACCTGATCACTAGTTTATTTTATATTGCACAAGATGAAAGTCACATGACTAGGTTCATAAATAAACGATATTTCCAGGTTACATAAATTTGTAATTTTGTATGGCATTATTATATACTCCTTTCGTTCACAAATATATGTTCTAACTTTTTTCTGACTCGGATGTATATAAACATGTTTTAGTGTGTTTGTTCATTCATTTCATTCCGTATGTAGTACATATTGAAATATCTAAAACATCTTTTATATTTGTGAACGGAGGAAGTACTTGTTAACTCTTGACAGTAACAAAAATAGCGGTCAAAGGCTCATCTTTTCTGACTTCTAATGCCATGCAAAGTTTAAAATGGCATCCATTTTGGGCTGAAAGTAATGTTGTTTTATGAGTTGACAACGTAGTATCTGCTGATACTAGTTGTGAGTAATTCCAGTATGCTTATAACTAAGCTGAATGTTTTTACTTTCTATTCTTTTTGCCCAATGCATGATACTTACATTATACTCCTGCATTAAAGCACCATGTAACTGATTGGATTGTTGTTTATACAGGTATGGCTAAGTTGGAGGAATGGCTTATCGGTGTAGGTTCTTCTATTTTGTGTTTTCTGGTGTTGTGGCCAGTGATGGTCCATTCCATCTGGAAATTGATCAGTTGTAGTACGCTTGCATGAACGAACTGTTTTAACTTGTTAGCTCACACTATATATTTCTTCAGTGACCTCTGTAGACAGTAAGAAAATTGACAGTTCAGCATGGTGGGTCTGTGCCCTGTAGCTGAGTAAGACTTTCAGTTTCAGTGGTTCATCTGCTTATTTATTTTGAGTGCATTCGCCATTTCGCCAAGCCCAAGCAGGCTCACCTCTCAGTTTGACGGACTGGTGCTCAACCAGTCTCCAGTGTGTTGCTCATGCTGGAAACAACCTAATTCAGAGGCTAGTTTCTCTCTCTGCCTACCAAGTAACAATAAGCAACTAGCAACGACCGGAGCTGCGACCATCACTGGTAAAGCTGTGACTGCAATCAGCGCATGCTGGAACCGGCGTTGGCGAAAGCTGTGACCACGGCCACCAAGTGCCGGAGCCTGCTTCAATGAATGTTGCGATCGTGGGCACCAAGTGCTGAAGCTAGCTTTGACGAATGCTGCGACCATGACCACCAAGTGCTTGAACCGGCCGGCTGAAGTGCTACATCGCAGCAAATGGTTGCACCTGCCGGTCATAGCTTTTGCGATCGACGGTCACAGCTTTCCTTCGTGCCGGTCGTAGCTTCTATGGTCGCTGGTTGTAGTCAGTCACATTCACCGGTCGTAGCTTCTGAATGCGCCGACACAGCTTTCCTAGCCGTCGGTTGCAGCTTCTGAGAGTGCTGGTCGCAGTCTTTGTCTTCACCGTTTGTAGCTAAAGCGGGCGCCCGCCACAGCTCTGGTGGTGGCGGGTCGCTGCCGCGATCGCCACTTGTGCCAAGATGTGGCGCCTTGGCTTGCAGATATCAACAGATATAGCTGGCAACTCCTGGCAACTCTGATGCCCCTGAGGCCATAACGGGGAAGATGGAGACGAGCATGATGGCGACCTCACGAGGTTGGCGATTCCTTGCTGGTAGCAGCCCCATGTTCTAGCTTGCAGCATATCAGAGGGCACGATGTTGTCGCTTTTGGCCTCTCCTTGTGTCGGGGAGAGGCAGACAACGGAGGCTTGTAGCGAATGGAGGAACAAAATCATGCGCGTGGTGATGCCTTGCATGCCATGCAGGATCGAATATCAGGTAGTATGTTTAGATAAGGAAGCGAGATCCTCTGCAGGAGACGGGTGCTTGGAGAGAAAAAGTGTGGTCCGGTGTCAAATGCTGAAAAGGTTGGAGGGAAAAGTAGAGATGCATGTGTAGTAAAGTCTTTATTTTCTAGTAATTTTTAATTAGGTCTACTAGTGGCAGCTTACATTGAGGAAAAAAATATAGATACCTCAAACTACTTTTTGTCATGGACATCTGTATTCATATGCCACCGTTATACATTGTCCTAAGTTAAAAAAAAACTTGTTGTTGACTAGTTGACCTTTGCGCCGGCAGGCAATTCCCCAAAGAGAATCAATCGCCATCCTCCCCGCCGCCGACCAAATCACGCACCGAGAGTGAGACTGAGAGGAGCCGCACTGCTACGCCCTAGCATGAGCACGAAAGGGGAGATGTCTCCCCGCCGCCGGAGCACCTCTCCGCCGCCCGCCTCTCTCCCAGACGACGACGACATGCTCGGGGAGATCCTCCTCCGCCGCCCGCCGCAGCCTTCCTCCCTCCCCCGGGCCTCTCTCGTCTCCAAGCGCTGGTGCAGCCTCGTCGCCGATCCCCAATTCCACCGCCGCTTCTGCGACCACCACGGCAAGCCCCCTCTCCTTGGCTTCTTCCTCGAGGACTCTCCGTCCTCTCCGTTTGTTCAAATACTGGATCCACCAGATCGCATCCCCCGCGCTCGCTTCTCCACGAGGGGAACTGCATCGTCGACTGCCGCCACGGACTTGTCCTTTCGCTCAGCTTAAGGCCGCCGCACCGCCTACTTGTGTGGGACCCCATCTCCCGCGAGCAGCACCGGCTCATCGTCCCACCAGAGCTGGACAACGACCAGACGCGCATCTTCAACGGCGCGGTGCTTCGCCCTGCCCGCAGCCAAGGGAGCCATTTCCAGGTGGCCCTGATAGCTCGTGCCAAAGATAGTAATCCTATAAGAGTTTTCGCATGCCTTTACTCATCGGAGACCGGGATATGGAGCAACATCAACTCACTGCAGCTGCAATCGTTTGTGTTTGTGCTAGAACCCAGTACTTTGATTGGGAGTTCCCTTTGCTGGTTACTTTGGGTGCTTCCTGACCATTATGGTGGTGCCATACTTGAGTTTGATCTGGATAGGCAGAGCCTAACTGTGACAGAGCTGCCACCACAAGTAAAAGCTCCCCTTTTCAAGTTAAGGATTGTGCCGACCGAAGATGGTGGGCTCGGCTTCATCCATCTCTCAGGATTACACGCCCAATTATGGAAGAGAGAGCCTGGTTCTGTATGGGTGCTCTACAGAGCTATTGAATTCGAGGAGCTCAGATCCGTTTGTAAGGGAAACCGATACCCCCGGGTAGTGGGATTTTCCGAGGACAGTAATGCAATCCTTTTACAGACGAATTCTGGTGTTTTCATGGTCTATCTCCAGTGCATGGAGTTTAAGAAAATTTCCAATATGGGGGTCCTCCGTCTCCCATATCCATTTGCATGCTTCTATCCTGCAGGTAATAGCCAGCCTTTATATAATTCAGTTCGCAGTATTATAAGATAGATTTATTTTTAGTAATTAGTTGCTGAAATGTCTACCATATCCTAGTGTTACGCTCATGATTGAAGTTCAAACCACATCAATTTTACCTTTTGCTGCTTCACAAATTCTTTGAAAGAAAATACCCCCTCCATCCCAGAAAGATTGTCCTAGATTTGTCTAGATATGGATGTATCTAGAGACGTTTTAGTGTTAGATACACCCGTATCTAGATAAATCAAGACAAGCTTTTTGGGGCGGAGGTACTTAAGCTCACTGTTCTACCCTGTTGGTCATATGTATAAATTATGTTTCAAATGTAGTCTTATGTGCCTATCCAAAGCATAAACTTGATGACACAAAAGAGGACGGCTTGCTAGCATACCATGTCTTGCATGCCGATGCCGCTCACGGGGCGGGCCTTGACGGGCCTTGACGCTCTCAATTGTGGCATAAAACTTGTTGCACTCTTGTTGGATCATCCTCCATCGCTTCGGAATGGACACCCACCCACGCGTGCTCACAATTTGGTAAGGCGGAAACTTCTTGCGCTCATGAAACTCCCGGTGGACACGAATCCAAAAAGTTGAATGCTTTTGTTCGGCGCCCGTCTTGGGGTCTTGTCCAATGTCTCACCAACACTCACAAAGCTTGTCCTCGGCCGCCATGTATGCCTTCGTGCGCTTGCTCTTGCGCTTCGGCTTCAGACCGGCGGCTTGGTTGGCGAGCTCGTCCTCGAACAAAGGCTCCACGTCGATGTCGCACTCGTCCTCTTCCTCTTGCCCATAGTCGTCCGAAAACTCGTGGTCAAGTGGGAAGCCGTCCAGGTCCATGCCGACCTGATCACACATGAAGGCCGCCTGATCGGGATCATAGCCACTGGCCGACGTGAACGCCCCGCGACCGTCCTGGCTTTGTGTCTCGTCGGGATCGTAGCCAGCGGCCGGCGCACCGCCCTTGAAGATGAGGTTCTACATATAGTCCTCGTCGCCAGCTTCCACCATTCCCTCGAACAGGTTGCGAGCGTCCGGGAGCATGCCGGTCGGCAACTGTCGCGTGAGTTTCCTCGCACCTCCGGATGACGAGCCACCGGCCACCGGTGTGGCGTTGAGGTCGATGGGCGCGGGCGTGGAAGGCGCCACCACGCTCACGTCGGGCGAGCACTCCTCGGAGAGGCGGGAGGCCTACGGGTACACGTGGAAGCCGAGCATCGGGGTGCAAGCCAGCGCGCGGGGCGAGTCGGGCAGCACCAACGGAGGGAACGCCGATGAGCCGGTGCTACCGGCAGCGACGGTGGCGTTGACGAGGCCGTGCTGGCTAGGGTTTAACCCTAGCACATAGAGCGCCTCCCTCGTTGCCGCCGCGACGCGGGCGTTGGTGACCTCCTGCTGCGCGGCGGCGGCGGCGGCGGCGACGACGGCTTCATCCCTCGCGTCGGCGGCTTGCCTCCGGCCCTTTCTCTTGGCCGACTCCCTTGCCAGCTGTTCGGCCGTCAGCGCCTTCTTTGGTTTGGTCGCAGCGGCGGTCTTGCGCGGGGCACCAGGCTTGCCTTTGCCGGAGGGGGCGGTCGTCATGCCGGACGAGGCGAGGGAGGCGAGGCCGGCGGCGACGTCAAGGTCGAGGTCGTCGTCCATGGCGGGACGGGAGCGCGCGCGGGCGGAAGGGTTTTGGGCGAAATGGGGGGGGGGGGGGGTGCTAGTTGCCACCGACCGGCGGGCCCAGGGAGAGGAGTAGGCGCGCGCGCGTCCGTCTGGTGTCCGCGCCGACGCAAATCTGGCTCAAAAATTGTCGGGAATGGGTCGCAATGCGGGCGCCAAGCGGACGCGCGTTGGGCCGCCTTTTGTGTCCGCGCCGACCCAAACTGACGCCAGCGGACCAAATGGGTCGCCCCATTTGTCGAGGATATACCCCGCGGTGTAACCCGGCCTGATGTATGACTCGGCTGGAGCTTGGCGACTCACGCGTGAGCCGCCCGGACTTGGCGACTCATTGATGACCCGACCGAGCATGGCGGCTTATTGGCGACCTGGCTAAGACGGCTACTGGTTAGTGACCCGGCATGCGGCTTGATGATGACCTGGCGGGAGGGTTATACGAGGAGCAATACCCAACGGCCCAGAAGACGGCTCGTGGGAGGGCCGACTCACGTTCTGGTGGGCTGGCTTAAGATGAAAGGCATAAGGAATATTTACCTACAAAGGAAGCAAGACTTGGACTCCGCTTATAGAGTTGTCTTAATCCTAGTAGGACTCTACATGTAACCCGTCCCTTCAACTTATATAAGGAGGGGCGGGACACCCCAAGAGGAACATGTTTTTTAGACGTCTCAATGGACGGGTCTTAGGATCAATCTAGATAGACAAACAAGTCGACGACTCTTGCGATGAGAGGTAGCGAAACACGCCCTTGTAATCGAGATCACCGTCATCATCAATATCAGTCAAGCAGGATGTAGGCTTTTACCTCCACCGTGAGGGGCCGAACCTGGGTAAAACCTCGCGTCTCTCGTCCCGCTCAACCCCTCTCAAGCTACCACATAGATGTGTTGGCCTCGCGACTAAGTCCTTATGCTAAGGACATCTGCCGTGACAAAACCACGACACCATTGGAGTTGCTCTTAATCCTCCCATTTTTTTGAAATAACCACATATATTTCATTAGACAAACATATTTGAAAGAGTACATATGTGGTCATCATAGGAGACATACATAGATGACTAGCAACATCAAAGACTTAGCAAGAAGTAAAACAAGAATTTCACTTTGGCAGAATCTTCTGCCACGCCAAAACGTCGTCCACAATCGTCCTCGTCCGTCGCGGAGGCAACGTCGAGGAAAGAAGGGAACTGCCTTCATACCAAGATCTAGAGGAGCACCTTTGCATACAAGGATGCTTTTTGAGCCGATGAACCGGACCACTGCAAGCGACGAGACCGAGGCTTTGTGGCAGGTAGGCCGGGGTTCTTCCCCGTGTCCGCTAGATCCCAGCGCCGTCAACTTCATTCGACGAGATAGAAGAAGAGGAACGCCACTGCATTCTGCCATCCACGCACCGCACTGCAAAACACCAAACACAACCACAACAGCCGACACCAACGCCACTCGAGAGAGTGTTGAGCGCCGACCATCAGACACAAATCTTATCGGATCTGAAGATCGGCAAGAAGACCGAGCCACCTGCTTCCCGACACCACCCATTAGAGCGGTACCGAGATGGAGAAAGAGTAGGAGCAAATTATTTCGACGCGGTGTCATCTTCTCCATTGATGCACCTCTGAAAATAAACTATGCCTATCCTACCGGAGAGAAACTGCCGGAGTCCCCCCTGCTCCCGCCGCTGGAGCGGTTGACGGAGACTGACGAGGACCCAGCCTCGCCGGTGCCCGGCGGAGGCTCCTGTGTTGCCCTGTGGAGCGGTTCCCGGAGCGACAACGAAAGCGGTTAAATCCTCCCGTGTTTAACCCAACAAGCCACACAATTAATCCACTGATCTGCCCACCCGTTTGAAAAAAAAACCAACGCACCACGATCATTCCCACGCTGCCAACCTCCTCCTCCAACGGCCAGAGCACACGCCCGTGCCTCCGCCGCTGTCCACCCATCCTCGCCCTGCTCCGCCAGCTGCCCATCCTCCACCGCCGCCCGCCGCCCGCCGGTCCTCTGCCGTCGTCCGCTGCCCGCTGGTCCTCTTCTCCGCCTCCGCGAGCGTGAGCAGCCCCCCGTCGGTCCTCTTCTCCGTCTCCACCCCGCCGTCCCTCTTCTCCGTCGCCGCCCCACCGGTCGTCTTCTCCGCCGCCGCGAGCGTGAGTAGCCCCTGCCGGTCTTCTTTGCCGCCGCCCCACCCCCGCCGGTCCTCTTCTCCGCTGTCGCGAGCGTGAGCAGCCCCCCACCGGTCCTCTTCTCCGCCTCCACTCCGCTTCTAACACGTCATTCGTCCCTGGCTCCGCTGCCAGGCGCTGCTGTCGAAGCCCATCGCCAAGCGTCCTCGGGTGGCCCGACGCCCAAACTCGGCTCCCAATGGCATCCCCGCTCGAGGTCCTCCTCCACCTCTTCCACTCGATTGGATTCATGTGCCTTCTACTGGTGATTCCAGGCTAATGTGTGTGTATTTTGTGATATCTTGTTACACTTTTGGAGGCAAAGTTTTAGTTTCACGCGAATTGGGGTGCCCCTGAGTAGCAAGAAACTGCAATTCGGGAATATTACACTGAGCTGTTTTACGGTGATTGGGTTAGTACTCGGAGTACTTAGCAGTACTTACAAGTCTGATCACGTCTGATTTTTATTAGCCGTACGATCTTGCGGGAAATTTTAATTGATTAAATTTAATATGTTAATTGTGATAAGGGCATAATGGTCCAGGGGGAAATATCTTTTCTTGCACCGATCACCTGAGGACCAGATCCATGTCTACTCGATCCAGTTCAGAATCCTCCTCCGATGTATTAAATGCGCCGCCGCCTCCTCGACCTTCTCCGTCCTCGACCTGCTGGTGAGAGGAATAAATTCATCGTCCTCGTCCTTCTCCGTCCCCAGCCCCCCACGCCGTCACCGAAGAAGAAGGCCGGATCTGCGCCGGCTGAATCGGAGGCGACGGCGGCGGGCGATCCCATCTCTTAGCACGTACCATCATTAAGGTATGAATTCGGCTTGACGTTCTTCTCGTTCTCTTGGACGTTGTGCCCCTCCACCGTGCATGCAGTACAACCTCAACCCCACAAGACCCGGGTAATTTAGCAGTATGCGAGATTTGTACGGACTAGAACAACAAATGGAAAGCTTCATCGTGGCATAGTTTCTCTTGAGCTAATCGCATCATGTTAGTTTAACTAAGATGTTGAGGGCATTGCTTACTTCCTTTGGTACCGCAGAAAAAAAGTGACATACTTGACATTTGAGATGAGATATACTAAAGGAAGATGAGATACTGGTTCCATAGTTGACTTAATTTAGTTTATTAAAGTCATCATCACTTTAGGTTTGCATAGTGCATGAAATATAGTTTAAAGGAAGATGAGATACTACTTGTTGGATGTTGATGATTGGTTTCCTTCACATGTCAAACGAGCAAAGTCTTTTCCATGCACTTGTCTTTGCCTATGAGCTATTTTACACCTGCAACATTGATAAACAGAAAGATGTTGATGATTGGTTTCCCTCACATGTCATATGCAGGAAGACATGGCGTATGCAAGTGATGAGAGTATGTTCGAGTATCTAAATGTTGTCAGCAAGATGTTTGATAGTGAGGCTGAAGGCTATGAATTCTACAACAAATATGCTCTTGAAAAAGGTTTTAGTGTGAGGAAAAGCTACGTTGAGTGGGATGGATCCAACAAATACATAATTTTAAGGAAAATTGTGTGTAGTCGTCAAGGGTTTCACGAAGAGAAGCACATGAAAAGAAAGATGGAAGATAGAAAGAGGAGGCCACGAAGTTTAACTCGTGTTTGGTGTAATGCTAAATTGGTCATTACGAGACAGGAGGAAACCGGTCGGTGGTTTGTCAAGGATTTCATCGATGAGCACAGCCATCCTCTAGCCCCACGGGATCTTTCTTGTCTGCTGCGTTCGCACAGACGAATTAGCGTTGAGCAGAAAGCGGACATTGCAGACATGGAAAAATGTGGGATCCGCAAATACCGTATTATGGATATTTTGTGCTTTCAATACGGTGGATTTGATAAGGTTGGATGCATAAAGAGGGGCATTTATAATTTCTGCCATGCTAATAAGCAGGAGACAATCAGCGCCGGTGATGCTAATACGGTGATCATGCACATGATGGCGGCGAGAGCGAGATGTGGATTTTTCTTCAAGTACTTGGTAGACGAGCATGGCCATCTGAAGGACTGTTACGGGCTGATAGTCAATCGCGACTTGACTACGAGGCTTTCGGAGACGTCATTGTTTTTGATAGCACATACGAAACCAACAAATACAATCTGCCATTCGTGTCGTTTGTCGGGTTGAATCACCACCGGAGCGCTGTCATTTTTGGCTGTGGTATAATTTCTCATGAAACAAGCCAGGCATACGAGTGGATGTTGCGGACCTTTTCTGATTGCATGTCACAGAAGCATCCGATATCTGTGATCACAGATGGGGACCTTGCAATGCGAGAGAGCAATCGGGGTGGTCGGCGGACTCAAACCATAGACTATGTATATGGCACATTCAGCGAAACATTATCGCCATCTGCATGATGACGGCGTAAAGGAGGAATTCAGATCTTTCATTTATGATACTTCTTCCATTGAAGAGCATGAGATAGAATGGATACAATATTTACAACGGAATAAAGTAACGAGTGAGGAGTCTTGGCTGCATCAGATGTATCAGATGATAAAGTTGTGGTGTGCTCCATATCTTAAGGGACGTTGTTTCCTAGGATTGAGCAGCAATCAGAGGAGTGAGAGCTTGAACTCTGTGCTACATACGCATCTTGAGGGTAAGATGTCGTTGTTTGAAATGCTAGAGCACTAAGAGCGTTGCCTTGCGTCGCGACGGATTAACGAAGCTCTCCATGACGTCGAAGCCTTGCAGTCCATTCCATTTACAGAGGAAAATGCTTCACCGCTTGAGAAACACGCCGCGTTTTCAAACCTAGTGTCTTTAAGATGGTCTTATGGAGCATAGATGATGTCAGCAAATGTCATATCAGAGAGATACTAGATGGATCAGAATATTCCACTTATGTTGTGTCCAAGAAGGAAAGAATGGATAAAAAGTTTGGAGTGTGCATTGAAGAGCAAGGAGGTCTTTTGCACAGGGTGAGTTGTTCTTGCCGTAAGCTAGAATGCGCAGGCACACCATGTTCCCACATTTTTTACATATTGGGGATTTTAAAACAAACAATTCTGCCCAATTGTTGCATTCCCACTAGGTGGACTATGAATGCAAAATATGCATACGCACCTACCAGAAAAAACCAGATGTATGACTATTCGGTAAGCCTGCAGAGGTAGTCACGCCGCAAGTTTCAAGGCATGCCACTCTGATGAGGACTATCACCGTCTAAAGATGCTTTTGCAAGCACAACATCATGGCAAGCAATCAAGTTTTGAACAAGCTGACAACAAGGAGTCAACTAATGCTCAGCATAACAGCATTAGGTTTGGCCCGTTGATGCCGCACTCGGAGAAAGTTGATAAGTTTCTGGATCCCGTGCATGTGCCAGGCCGAGGTGCACCGAAGAAAAGGCTGCAGGCAAAGACAAAGAAGTCAAGATCACAGAATATATGTGGCTATTGCAAGAATCCTGGTCACAATCGACGTAAATGTGCTAAATTGCTAGAGGTATGAAATATGTTCATATTTATTTTTTGCATGTGTTTTACTCATAATTGATGTCCATGTGATTTATTCTATTCTTCTGTGTAGGATCTCGAGGCTGAACTGTGATGTCTGCATACAACATGAACCGACGATGAGCCAGAGAAAGTCGTGTGCCATTCAGCTTTGTGTGACGTGGTCTTTACATTCTATTTCATCGTGACAGTAATTTAGTGAGTGCGGTTGTACTGCCATGTTACTGTATTAGTTCGACATCTTTCGTTTCCATTTTCTGTGTGTATCATTTGATGTCCAACTTTAAGAATGATGATGTATTTCGAACAGGAATAAGGGCTAGCATGGAGCACTTGTTATTTTCGAGTAGAATAAATTTTGTGATGTATTTCTGCACGCACGCACGGCCGCCAGACGGATCTCCCGCGTGATCTCACGGTCTGCATGGCTCATGCATGGCAGGCCCTTTTCCTACGTCGACCCAAACACCGGCCCATCCGAGGTTGCAGCTCCGGGCGGCCCACGTCGCGTACGATCTCGCGCGTTGTTCTCGTGTAACTAAAAATAGTCCCACCTCGCCCCTCGACCAGCTCCTTTACCTGCTTAAATACCTTCATCGAGGTGATTTTAGCAAGCGTTGGTCCTCATTGTAGGATGAATATGATTCTTCACCCTTACTATGGTTGTCATGCATATTCATAATCATCATGCATATTCTTCATTTAGAGATCATTAATGACTGACGTACACTAGTAGAAAAGGGGGCAATGGTCCAGGCCCGGCCAGCCCATTAGTCCCGGTTCAATCCAGAACCGGGACCAATGGGGGCATTGGACCCGGTTTGTGAGCCCGAGGGCCGGCAGGCCACGTGGGCCATTGGTCCCGGTTCGTCGACCTTTTGGTCCCGGTTGGTGGGACGAACCGGGACCAAAGGCTGCCCTTTAGTCCCGGTTCAAGTCACCAATCGGGACCAATTAGTTGCCTATATATACCCTCTCCATGAAAGCAGCACTCCCGGTGCTCTGTTTTTCAGAGTCCGGCGAGGGAGAGCTTTGTGGTGCTCTAGCTCACCTCCTATGCACACGAGGTGTTCGATGGAATGCCCGAGCCACACTACTTAAGCTTTCTCCAAGCTCGACCTCCAAGCTCCATTTTCCTTAATATTTGTCTAGGTTTAACGGTCCGTCACGTCCCGTCCCCGTCTTCACCGCCGTCGATAGCCCGCGCCGATCTCGTCGCCGGCACCACCGTGGTGAGCCTCTTGTTCTTATCTTCTCTCTGAAAGGAATTTTTTTTACTTGTATGTTTATATAGATACTTGTATAATTTTCTTACTTTTATTATTGCATCTTATATAGTGCGATGGTTTTGGTATCCGCCCCCGTCGGCCCTCGTCCTGTCTATGATTCGGATGTGGTATATATTATCTTTTCATAACTATTGGTTCATTTATTGTTTATGACAATTATGCCGACCAACGTGACATAGATTTTATTTATCTAGGAGGTTGTTGAACCGGAAATTCCAACCGACCCTATTGTCGAGAGGTTAAATTTAGTTGAAGAAGAAAACAATTTTTTGAAGGAAAAAAATAGAAAAATTGAGGAGGAGAAGATGATATTGGAGTTTCATGTTGCGGATGTCGTCGATGATCACAAGATCAAGATGGATGCAATGCGCTTGAAGATTAGAAAGATTAGAAAATATGCCATTCATACCGAGGCTTGGTATCATTATGCCATTGGATCAGTTATTACATTGGTTGCTATTATGATCGCATTTGTTTTCGCATTGAAATGTTTTACATAGTTTCAGTGTATGGTTTAATTTATTTAGATGCTCTGCAGAGCTTTATGTTGTTAGATGAGAACTATGTATGTACTTTGGTTTTAATGTGATGATAAACTTCTATTAATTTGGTCACTTAATTATCTATTCATGATGTTCTGTAATGATTTTTGACACACTTAATTATATATAATGCACGCAGATGAACCGGCAATGGATGTACGGTTCAAGACACACCTCCGAGTACATTAAGGGCGTGCATGATTTTCTCGAAGTGGCTGAGGCAAACAAGCAGAATGGTTTTATGTGTTGTCCATGCCCTATATGTGGGAATACGAAGTCTTACTCTGACCGAAAAATCCTCCACACCCACCTGCTTTACAAGGGTTTCATGCCACACTATAATGTTTGAACGAGGCACAGAGAAATAGGGGCTATGATGGAAGACGGCGAAGAAGAAGAGTACGATGACAACTATGTGCCCCCTGAATACGGTGATGCTACTGAACATCAAGAGGAACCAGATGATGTGCACGATGATGCTGCAACGGGCGAAGCTGCTGAAGATCAAGAGGAACCAGACGATGTGCCCGATGATGATGATCTCCGCCGGGTCATTGTCGATGCAAGGACGCAATGCGAAAGTCAAAAGGAGAAGCTGAAGTTCGATCGCATGTTAGAGGACCACAAAAAAGGGTTGTACCCCAATTGCGAAGATGGCAACACAAAGCTCGGTACCGTCTTCGGAATTGCTGCGGTGGAAGGCGAGAATCTTGTGCTCGACAAAGGATTTGAGAAGCTCTGAAAATATTGAAGAAGAAGCTTCCAAAGGATAACGAATTGCCCAACAGTACATACGCAGCAAAGAAGGTCGTATGCCGTCTAGGATTGGAGGTGCAGAAGATACATGCATGCCCTAATGATCTGCATCCTCTACGCATGGTGCGTACAAGGATCTGAACGCATGCCCGGTATGCGGTGCATTACGGTATAAGATCAGACGAGATGACCCTAGTGATGTTGACGGCAAGCCCCCCAGGAAGAGGGTTCCTGCGAAGGTGATGTGGTATGCTCCTATAATACCACGGTTGAAACGTCTGTTTAGAAACGGAGAGCATGCCAAGTTGACGCGATGGCACAGTGAGGACCGTAAGAAAGACGGAAGTTGAGAGCACCCAGCGACGGGTCGCAGTGGAGAAAAATCGAGAGAAATCTTGGGATGAGTTTGCAAGTGAGCCAAGGAACGTATGGTTTGCTTTAAGCGCGGATGGCATTAATCCTTTCGGGAGCAGAGCAGCAATCACAGCACTGCCCGTGACTCTATGTATGTATAACCTTCTTCCTTGGATGTGCATGAAGCGGAAGTTCATTATGATGCCAGTTCTCATCCAAGGCCCTAAGCAACCCGGCAACGACATTGATGTGTACCTAAGGCCATTAGTTGAAGAACTTTTACAGCTGTAGAATGGAAACGGTGTACGTACGTGGGATGAGCACAAACAGGAGGAAATTAACCTAAAGGTGTTGCTATTCGTGACCATCAACGATTGGCCTGCTCTCAGTAACCTTTCAGGATAGACAAACAAGGGATACCACGCATGCACACACTATTTACTTGACACCGATAGTATATACCTGGCAAGCTGCAGGAAGAATGTGTACCTGGGCCATCGTCGATTTCTTCCGACCAACCATCCTTTGTTTAAAGAAAGGCAAGCATTTCAAAGCGAGGCAGATCACCGGAAGAAGCCGCCATGCGTGCGGTGATCACGTGCTTGCTATGGTCAATGATTTACACGTAATCTTTGGAAAGGGTCCCGACGGACTAGCTGTTCGAATGACGCCGAGAATCACGCACCCATGTGGAAGAAGAAATCTATATTTTGGGACCTACCCTCTTTGGAAAGACCTAGAGGTCCGCTCTTGATCGACGTGATGCACATGACGAAGAACCTTTGCGTGAACCTGCTAGGCTTCTTGGGCGTGTATGGGAAGACAAAAGATACACACGAGGCACGGAGGACCTGCAACGCTTGCGAGAGGGCATGCCTCCGAAGCGATGAAGGTCCCGCCACCTACGCTCTTCGAAAGAAGAAAAGAAATCTTCTTTGAATGCGTGCTCGATGAAGGTCCCGACCGCTTCTCGTCGAATATAAAGGGAATAATAAATATGCGGAGAAAAAGTTCCGAACCTAAAGTCTCATGACTGCCACGTGATTATGACGCAAGCGCTTCCGATTGCATTGAGGGGCTTCTACCGAAAACGCGTCGATTAGCCATTGTGAAGCTATGTGCATTCGTCAATGCAATATCTCAGAAGGTGATCGATCCAGAAATCATACCAAGGCTAAGGAGCGATGTGGTGCAATGTCTTGTCAGTTTCGAGCTGGTGTTCCCACCATCCTTCTTCAATATCATGACGCATGTCCTAGTTCATCTAGTTGACGAGATTGTCATTCTGGGCCCCGTATTTCTACACAATATGTACCCCTTTGAGAGGTTCATGGGAGTCCTAAAGAAATATGTCCGTAACCGCGCTAGGCCGAAGGAAGCATCTCCATGGGCCATCAAGCGAGAGGATGTCATCGGGTTTTGTGTTGACTTCTTTCCTGGCCTTAAGAAGATAGGTCTCCCTAAATCGCGGTATGAGGGGAGACTGACAGAAAAAACACGCTTGGAAGGGACTCAATAATATGCGAGGACGGATATTCTTGGTCTCAAGCACACTACAGTTCTCTGAGAACTCTATCTTGGTGACCCGTATGTCGATGAACACAAGAACGATCTGCGCTCCAAACACCCGGGCGGTCTGCGACGATCGGATTACATGTGAACACATCAGGACTTTCAGCAGTTGGTTGGAAGCACGTGTCGGAGGTGACAACACTGTTTGTGATGAGTTGTACTTGTTGTCCAGGGACCATCTTTGACTGTATTGATTTGGAAAGGATCTGAGATAAATGTGAATACATTTTACACGATTGACCAAGATCAAAAGAGCACCAACCAAAACAGCGGTGTCCGCTTTGATGCAACAACCGAGAGGGGAAAGGACACATATTATGGTTACATAGTGGACATATGGGAACTTGACTATGGACATGATTTTAAGGTCCCTTTGTTTAAGTGCAATTGGGTCAATCTTTCAGAGGCGGGTGCAGTGTAGACAAACAAGATGCGGAATGACAACAAGGATCTGAAAAATCTTGGGTACACTGACGAACCGTTCGTCCTAGCCAATGATGTGGCACAGGTTATCTATGTGAAGGACATGTCTTCCGGACCGAGAAAGAGAAAAGATAAGGAAGCGAATACATCATACGATAAGCCAAAGTGCCACATAGTTCTTTCAAGAAAAGGGACATCGTTGGAGTGGAGGACAAGATGGACATGTCTCAAGATTATGAAAAGTTTCATGAAATTCCTCCTTCAAAGTCAAGGCTGACCCAACATCCCGATAAGCGATGAAGATTATCAATGGTTACTGGCGCAATAAGCAAATGACACAAGCGAAGAAAAAGTGAAGACTTTCTCCATAACTATTATGATGATACCATGCCAACTTTGTGGCCGAGCAGTATGATACCATGCCAACTTTCAACTTTTTCAGAGTTCATTTGAAATGCTTTAATGTCTTATGGTTTGGCCCTCGTAATAATTAAAAATAGCAACAATAAGTTTTTGTTGTCGGTAGAAACAAAATAAAATAAATAAAGCAAGAAAGAAAACAAAAAACAAAAAAAGTGTTTTCAAATTTGAAAACTAATGGCACTAACAGAAAGTTTATAATTTTCCTAAAACTAAAATAAAAAAGAATTGAAAAATAAAGCAAAAAACAAAAGAAAATAAATAATGCATAAATCAAAACAAAATAACAACAATAAGTATTTTGTTGTAAATAGAAACAAAATAAAATAAATAAAGCAAGAAAGAAAACAAAAAACAAAAAAGTGTTTTCAAATTTGAAAAGTAATGGCACTAACAGAAAGTTTATAATTTTCCTAAAACTAAAAGCAAAAAGAATTAAAAAATAAAGCAAAAACAAAAGAAAATAAATAATGCAGAAAACAAAACAAAAAATGAAAAAAATAAAAAAAATAGCAACAATAAGTAAAGAAAACAAAAAACAAAAAATGCCTCCCATCTGGCCCCCACGGCTGAATACGACATGAAACCCTACTATGGGCCAGGGTTCAGGCCCTTGATGAGGCCTGTAAACCCATCGAGCACAGCAATAGCAAGTAGGCCCGAAGCTGCGGTGGAGAGGAGCTCGAGAGGGTGCGGCGGTGGGGCTTATAAACCATCGCGCACCCTCTCAACTAGCGAGTGGGACTAAACCTTGGCCCCGACGCGTGCAACACGGGGCCTTTGGTCCCGGTTGGTGGCACCAACCGGGACTAAAGGGGGGCATTGGTACCGGTTCGTGGCACCAACCGTACCAAAGGCCGCCGCTTCCCGCCCTTTGGGCTGCCAAAAAAGAGGTTTTTGGTCCCGATTGGTGGCACCAACCGGGACTAAAGGGTGCATTAGTCCCGATTGGTTTCACGAACCAGGACCAATGGCTTTGCTATATAAGCAAACACTTTGCAAAAATTCAGAATCTCATCGCCAATTGCCCAAGACGACGCCGACCCTCCTCGGCGCCGCCAGTTGCTCCACCTCGCCGTCGCCGCCGCCGCCGCCAAGGCCGTCCGCCCCAACCCGCGCCTGTCCTCGTCGCGGCCTCCCCGAGCCCAGCGCCCGTCCCGCCCCTCGCTGCCCGAGCCCTGCCCGTCGTCCGGCCCAGCAGCCAGGCCGCCGCCCCCCCCGTCGCCATCGTCATCTAGCCGCCCCATTGTGAGCCGCCACACACCAGCTCTGTTTTTTTCATTTTATTAGTTTAATTTTTTGTTCATATATATATATATAATGTATATGTGTATCTATGTGGCTATGTGTATGTAGATATTCAAAATGTATAAAAAAATGTTCAGAGCATGTTTTTCTTTATATATGTATTTTTTGTTCATATGTGTATTAATGTTTTCATATATGCAAAAGATAGATTTTTAGAAAACACTACAAGAAAACTGAGATACTGTGACGAAAATCCTCATGACGAAGTTGGACAACGTCACAGGAATACCTAATGCGTGATGTTTTCGTAGGTGGCGTCACTGATTACTGCAAATCGGTGACGATAGACGTCACATAATCGCTTTAGCCTTTGACCGCACCTGGCTACCAGTTTCTATGACAGTTTGGTAATTTCCATGACGAACCTACTAGAGTCACCGAATATTATGAATGTGTGATGATTACTTTTTTATGTGATGTCCACAGATGGGACCTGCCATAGCTGTTTCACGGGTTACTGAGTGGTAGGACCCACATATTAGTGTTGGCAGTACGACCCACCATAGTGTTTTCAAAGTGTACTGAGCACTCTAGTTATTTTGTTCCATGTAATATAGATAGGTAATGGCCAGGGAATTTTTTATTTTGTTCCATCTAATATAAATAGATAGTGGAGATGATGTTATTTCGATGTATCATAAAAAAATGGAAATATAAGTTAATGGGGGGAAATGGTATACAGGGAGTTTGAACACGGGGCCATTATGGTCTCAACTAACGGTGTTGCTAATAGGGTAGAGTTTTATTTTTAGATACTAATAATGTTAATTGTGCTAAAAAATATACTAGTATATTATGGTACTGGACTATATATATACGCCTATAACAATTAGCAGGTTAGTCATTTCTTTCCTAGGGCGTGTGTGGCTCGATCTGTAGGTTAATTATTTCGTGCCAGGGCGTATGTGATCTATCAGTTCGTCTGTCCTGGGTTCTAGCCGGTGTCACATCGCATCCAAGAGAGGAAAGGCCTTTTGTTTTTATAGGGGTGGCTGGCGGCTGTTTTTTTTTTGCGGCTGTTAATTTCGTGTGTGACGGGCGCAGCACAGCCCATGGCCTGGCAGCAAGCCCTTTCTTTAAAAAAGATTCTACTATACGTGGGCTGAAGCCAGCTCAACTTATACCTTAAAAAAATCCATCTACAGCGATATTTTTTACCTCGCCCACCTTCTCCTCCCTGAGCGAAACCCTATCTCCGACCTCGTTTTCTTTCGCTCGTATGATGGCGGCGGTAGATCGGGGGCAGCCAAACGCGACGACGACGGTAGGAGTAGCTGCTCTCTCCTCCCTCTCCCGTCGGGTTCCTTGAGGGCACCCTGCTGCGGAAGCTGCTAATGGTGTCAGGGCCCTCCATGGCGCGCAGCGGCGGACCCAGCGTGCGCCGCAGTCGGACCAGCCTGGTCATGCGGCGGCGGCCCAGCCTGTGTGCGTGACGTTCATTCTCAGTGTGAGTACCTACGTGCGTGCGTCCTTTCATCCCTCTGGTTCAACTCATCGATACACTTCTCAATTCCATCGAAGCAAATGAGGGAGAGTCATGGTGATGTGGGTACTGGCTATGGCCTCCTTGAGCGAACCCCGGGCGCGCCTATGACACCCGCATCGTCGCCTTCGTCAGAGACTACCGCCACAGGTTATGATTAACTAATGAGTAGGGTCGTAGTCATCCGATCTTTCACACTTATCAGTACTAAATAATGACCCTCTGTTTTTTTTCTTCTTCTTGGATTTTGTCTGTCATATACTGACATAGAGCACAGACCACAGGGGCACGCCGGAGTTCAAATGGAGGACCGTCAAGTTCAACCAACAAACTGGGTTAATATGTGTACGACGCTCAACTCTCTGCTCTCAATTTAGATGAATCGCTTCGGTGCGGGGATTGGTTCAGATATTAGTTTTGTTCTGTTCTTCCTAGTTAGTGAGTTCTTATTGGTCAATGGTGAGATGCTTGTATAGTACACCCCCAGTATTTACTAGGTCAGATAGTCCTTGTTTGTGTCAGTAATCTTGAACTCATGGAAGCTAGTTTATACGTGTCATTAAGTTGAAAATTGTAAACTGAACTGTACCTGCTCTGATTTATCCTTTTAGGGAAATTATTATTAGAACCTAACTAGTACATGTGACTTGGGTTAGTAACGAAATAGTGAGCTCCAATAAAATATTTTCATTATGCCGATGCTCCCCCAGTATTGTTATGTTATTTTGTAGTTCTGAGCTCATGGCAACTCGGTTTGAGGGTGTGTGAATAGATTTGCAAGTGAATTTTTGTTGTAAAACTGCCATTGGAGTTTTATGAGCGATTCAACATGATTTTGGTAAATTGCTAGTGGAGATCTAATTCCCTGCACTTGTTTGTGGCAATCAGAAGTGATGCTGACTATATGTTAATGCATATTACTGTCCAAGCAAGTAGATACTACAACTAAAGATCAAAGCCTAGACTAGCTTTTTTATTTGGCATGTGACCATCGCACAATTGTTAGTAATTTATTTTCAAATGGAAGTATCTTATTGATCAAATGTGTGCCAAGGACAACAACGAAGCTCTGCGAAACTTCTTCATGCTTTCTTCACTATTCTAGCTGCTTCAAGGTTTCTTCCTTAGTAGTTTTGTCAAATATTTTTTTCTGCACCATTTTAATTCCAATTTAATATTTCAGATGACCTTTGTTGCTCACAAATACGACATGTTTAGTTCTGTTCATATCACTTATTAGACAAGTACTATCATGTCTTTATTTGTTAAGATTCCAACCTAGAGCTCCGAGTTATAACTTCCGTGTTGTTCTTTGTTGTAGTGGTCGATGGTTTTTTCTAACTCATTCATGCTGCTGTATTTATGTCTTTGTTTCTAATAGGTTGATTCGTAAGTCATCTTTAAGAAGTTGATATGGACAAAGGAGGATCAAAACAACTCTAGCTGCCTTCATGAAGTCACGAGAAGAGGCATCCAACAAGCTTTCATGTTTCGATTAACGTGGGAGCTAAGACTCACACCAAGAAGGTCTATATTGATGACCTCCAAATGTTTTAAAAAATATGTTGCATCAAACGATTATGTAGCTTGGGTTATGTTGGATCATGTAAGTGTTTAGTGTACACGTTGTTTAGAGACAAGTTAGCTTGTAATGTAATGTGGAAATTGGTCAATGAAAAGATGGTCTTAAAAACACCACAAGCCCACAATTGGTTTTGAATCGGACCAGGCCAAACTAATATGAGAAAAAATAACTATAAATAATATAATTCTTGAAAAGGCTAGCAGAAAATGGTGACTGCTCCATAAAGAGGTGGATTGGATCAACAACTAATGGGTTGAAAATTGGCTATGGCCCACCAACCAATTAGATTCAAAAATAGAAAAATTGCTAAATTACTGGGCTTGGCCCATTTGGAAACCCACTGCGCATTAGCTCGTCAATAATCTTGTGACGACAGCTTCGTCACCGAAGGTCCCATATCCGGTGACGTTTTTTGCGCGCTGCGTCACTAGGAATAATCTGTGACGGGGATTCCATGAGGATACTCGTGACGCCTGGAAAATGTCACCCGTGAGTATTTTGTGACATTTTTAGCTATTATGTGACATTTTTGAGCTCGTCACAGTAGGTCCGATCTCTTGTAGTGAAAGTTAGGTTTTTTTTTCTGTTCATAGATTTTTTTGGTGATATTAATTATTGTAGAATATGCAAATGTTTGAATATTCATATGAACAATGCATTAGGCAAAACCTTTGTTTTTTTTTGAAATTTTCTATTTGAACATTTTTTTTAAAACAAGCTATACTAAAAGAATGAGAGGAAAAAGGAAAATAAGAAGAGGAAGAAAGGAGAAGAAGAGGAGAGGAAGAAGAGGAGAAATAAATAAGAAGAGGAAATAAGAAGAAAAAGAAGAGGAGAAGAAGGACGGAAGAAAGGAGAAGAAGAAAAATAGAAATTTTCTATTTTTATTCTTCTCCTCTATTCCTTTCTTCTTCTCCTCTTTTTTTTTCTTCTTTTTTTTCTTCTTCCTTCTTCCTCTTTTCTTCCTTTTCCTTATTTTCCTTTCTCGAGGGAGAAGAAGAAAAAGAAGAGTAGAAGAAGAAGAAAGGAATAGAGGAGAAAGAAGAAACTTCAACACGAGGGGGGTACCGATACCCCCTCCCCGATAACATTATTTTCCCATGTATATGTATGTCGCGTCGTTGTCGATATAACCCCCTCGAGATAACTTCGACATGAGGGGTGGTCGATATATATACCCCTCGACCGTGATAACTTATACAACAGCAGCACCCTCGCCTCTCACTCGACCAAAACTCTCGAGGACACCCAAACCCTAGAGAGAAACGATGTTGGTCTCCTACCCCCTCCCGGCGCCCCTACCCGACAAATTAACTCTCTCGAGGCCACCCAAATTAACCCTTGAGCGTTGTGTCGAGGCGACCCCAAACCCTAGAGAAGCGTCGAGGCCACTAACATGATTCCTTATTGTGATTAGCTAGCTAGTTCTACGTTTGCCACTAATATATATATATATATATATATATATATATATATATATATATATATATATATATCCATCTGTACCATGTTTGAATAATAATTGACATGTTGTAAATATTTGCGAAACTATGGAGCACTCCAGAGACGAAGAAATGTAGCGATGTTGGGGCACATAATCGCACAAGGTAGTGATGAAGTTGCGTCATTTCTCAACGACACCGATGGTCCCGAAGGACAGGGTGAAGAAGAGGGCTATGTTCATGATGGCTTTGACCCATTAATGCGGTACAAGAAGAGGACTATGTTCATGATGGCTCCGTGACACAATGGAGGTACAAGAAGGAGACCGTCTTGATGCTCCGGTGACCGAACCGAGTCCGCCGGTATATATATATTAGTTAAGCCCGTCTTGACTAGTTAATTGATGCATCCATTGTTTTGGTATATGTACACATATTAATTACTCTCGTCTTTCTTCCTTATAATTTCTAGCCCTCCGGATCGAGCACAACTTCGTCAGAGACGAGGCCCAAGAAAAGTTGAGCTCGGATGAAAAGTTTGAGATCATAGAAATCGCGCCTCGGTGAACCGATTGAACCCATCCGGACAAGGAAGGCATTTTCTGCTCGGTCTGGGGTTCTTTTAGGGACAAGATCCCGATCAGCATCCATCAATGGTATAAGCCTAAGGAGGAAGACCCTGAGGTGTCTTATGTCAATGATATGCAGAAAGAAGATCTTTGGACTCAGCTGAAGGCAAATTTCACCCTACCGCCAGAGGAGGATCCAGAGAAGCCAGTTAAAGAGCAATTAATCAAGTCTTGTGCTCTTAAGAAGATGGAAAACCTAATGAGGAGGTGGAGGAAAGAGATGAACCAGTTTGTCGAGAAAGAAAAGACACCAGAATTCATTGGCAAATATGAGAAGATCAAAGATCACTGGCCTGCATTTGTGGCCCACAAGACATCGGAAAAGAGTAAGAAGATGTCAGCGACAAACAAGCAAAATGCTGCGAAGAAGAAGCTTCACCATCGCACGGGTCGGTGGCTACCTCAAAGCCCGCCTAAGTGGTCCAAGGTTGAGCATGATCTGCTTGAAAAAGGATCGAACCGAGACAATGTCTTGGCGGCACCGTTGCGGACTTGGTTCTTGAGGCTGGCGGAAACTTGGACCTATAATGGAAGTGCCAGTGGACGGACGAGCAACCTGCAAATACCAGTCAAGAACCTTCGACACTATATCGATGCAGCGCTGCGAGGACATTCCTTCAAAACAGGAGAAGGACGAGCTCACAATGGCCCTTGGGAATCCTGAGCACCCTGGACGGACACGAGGCACGCCAGGCTCCATTCCGTGGAAGGTTGGTTTTTCGGACGCAGGGGGTTACAAAAACCCATGAGAGGAGGAAGAAACTGGAGCAGGACCAACTGCAGGTGCTGCACGAAAGGGTAATGGGGCTAGAGGAACGAGAAGAGGAATGAGAAGCAGCAGATCACAGCAAACGACCTACCGAAGCTTCGCCCGAAGCTACCCCGCCATCTCAGCGGAGAAGCAGCGTGGCTTCCACCGAGCTGCTTTAGCCGGAGCATGTCTTGACGGCTCCTGCCAGCTATCCCGTGGATGGTATCACGGAGTCTCAAAATTGCCACATTATGGCGCGATGGATGAATTTGAAGGTCAAGGCGGCTGTTGGCCAAGTTTATCCTAGTGGACCCGCACAACTTATCAATGCCACCGATTCGTATGGATATGCTAAGGTGATGGTGGATAAAATAACGGAGGGATTTGAGGACCTCCTGCTTGACCACCCTACCGGTGAAGGGGAGACTAGGCTGGGTTCTTCTCTGAAGACTCCATGCCTATGGCGGAAGGAGCTCATCAACCTTCCGAACTGGATGCCTCCGCCTCCTCCTCCTCCTCCGGCGAGTCAGGGCACTCCGCCTCCTCCACCGCCTCCTCCTCCGGCGAGTGACGATCAGGTCACGCGTGGCGGCATTCCGCCTCCTTCTCCGGCACGTGGCGGCACTCCGCCTCCTTCTCCGCCTGCGCCGGCGTGCCCGAGCAGCCAGCCTCCTCCTTCTCCGCCTCGTCATCAAGGGCGGAAGAGACCCGCCGCCGCTCCGGCTGCTCCGGCGCGTCGTAGTCCTTCTCCTCCGCCTCGTAAGCAAGCAAAGAAGACATCCGCTCCGTCTGCTCTGCAGGCGTCTAGCAAGACAGCCAAAGGCGGGAGGAAATACTGATTCGGTCCTTGTCGAAGACTCGGAGAAGTTACCGTACGAGAGGACCGAGGAGGAAAACGCGAAGATCGCGCAGACCGAAGTGGATGACTGGTTTGCAGGATTGAAAGCAAAGAGACATCCACCTCCGGAGGAGAAGGTAGATCCGTGAAAGCGAAGCGCACTCGCTGCCCCGAGGAAACCGCAAAGTCTCCGCCGAGAACCAACTATGAGCGCATTCTTGAGCAGACATATCTCCAAGCGGAGCGGTCGGAAGTCTTGTCGGACATCAAAGAGCAAAAGAACGAGCATCTGCGAAAAAATTGACCAGCTCGGCGAACAAGCAAACCAATCGTGCCCCCCGCTCAATGTGTCTAACGGCAACATCGCCGCTAATGTTCCGGGATGGTGGCGGTTATGGCAATCTACAAGATTACCCGCTCGATGATGCACTTCCTGAATACATGAAGGTGGAAGAACACAGATCTGATACGGGAAGCCTCTCGTCAAAGATGAAAAATCTCTAACAACGATGATGCAAAGATTCCATACTTGGTACATGAAAACCTGCAGAGAGTCTGGGGGGACGAATAGTTTGTATCTGCACATTAAAGAGGAGCACGACCTCGTTGGAACTGATCTGTTGTGTGTTCCATTTGAGGAGTTCTTCGCGTTCTTCAATCAAAAGGCCCTCGCTAAATTAACGGTCTTTTGCTACTGCCTGTAAGTACTATTTATGTAATTAAGTCTCTATATATAGCTCGGCTCTTTCATTGCATGTATTTGTAATTAATTATCCTCAATATATTATGCAGATTGAAGATCGTCGAGTGCAAAAAATGAAATCTATGATCTTTGGGTTCATTAACACAAATATCATAGATGTATTTCTGGTTGAAAAGCACGTCAAAGAGGCCGAGGACAACTTGCTACAATCGTTGATCAAAAATCAAAACAAAGATACCATACTCTTTCCTTACAACGGCAAGTGAGTGTTCTTGATCGTTTGCATATTCGGTTTCCTTATTACTCGAGTGAGGTTATAGTAATGTAACGATGAGTTATGCATGCGTCTTGAGTACCACTATATTCTTCTCGGAGATTAAGTTTGGCGTGGACTAGTAACCGTCTTAGACTCGAGACGGAAAGATCCCATCACCTATGCGGACATGACTGAAATGCTCAGCAAGTAAGTTCAATCGATCATTATCGCACCATAGCGGCAACTTTTTGTTCATTTCCTGATATCTCAAGTAATAATAATTATTTTCTTTGTCTTGCAGGGTTTGGAAATAGTTCATCGCAAAAGCTCCGAGACTGCCGAAGGAGCTGCGATATACATACCCGAAAGTAAGTACTACTGGCTAGCTAGTTGTGTGCATCTCCCGTTGATTCTATAGCTATACTTTCATCAATGCCATTTATAATACTTCATTATCAGTTTGATTGACCTCTATTTCTCGTAAAGTGCTTGTGGAAGGAACAAGGGAATGATTTCTGTGGATACTACGTGTGCGAGTTCATCTACAACGCGACTATGAAAAATAAGCGGGGCTACTCTCAAAGACAATATGAAGTGCGTAAGCAATTAATAATATTCACAATTTCATTTTATTACACCATCATTTCTGTTGAGTTTCATTCATATATATGTATTAATTAACCCCTTCTTCAAATTAGGCGTGGCGAGATCGGAATGAACTCCTAGAACCAGATTGCATTAAAGCAATTCAAGAGGAATTGGCGGGATCCTTTCTTGACCACGTCATCAATAAAGCCGGAGAATACCATGTGGAAGTTGATTTCAAATGCTAGGGGACTGTAATTGAGAGATCTTATATATTGTACATGTATGTAGCCAGAGCGTCGGACGTACATGATACGAAAACTTGTTGTTCGACCAATCTCTGGAGAAGGAGAGGTCGATCGATCATTCTCTCGGTATGCATGACGAACTTCTGTACTCGATGGTTCCTTCATTTTCTTACTAGCTAGCGTGTCGAGGGCTATATGTATATAGTACGAAGCGTCGATCAAGCACGGACATAAGAGAGGACACTTCTCTCTATTAATTAGCTAGCTAACACAATATATGAAACACCTAAATTAACCCCAAAACCCCAACCCCCCCCCCCTTTCAAAAAAAAACAAAACCCCAGCCAATTTGGAATCTCGACGATGGATGCCTTTTGGTCCCGGTTGGTGCCACTAACGGGACCAAAGGTCCCCTCGCTGGGCTCGGCGCACCGCCACGTGGAGGACCATCTGTCCCTGTTAGTGTTAGAACCGGGACTAAAGGGGAGGTATTAGTAACGACCCATTAGTCGGTTCATGAACCGGGACTAAAACCCCTCTGAACCGGGACTAATAGGTGTTTTTCTACTAGTGGTATTTTTAAATAAGCGGGCCCAGTGGGGTGTGCTTGGAAATATTTGAGAAACCTCCATGCACGTTCATCTTCGCTGCATGCAATCGGCGGCAGGCCATTGTGCGGCAGTGTCAAGGCCTTGATGAATCATTATTCACATGCAGGTCCCCGACTCTTGCATGCAGGTGCCTGGTTTTTGCATGAAGGTCCTTGGGTCGCATCATTGGTTGAGGAAGTATCTCTAGAGTGTTTCGAACTGACATTGCCCAGGGCATAAAAAATTCAAAAAAATACAAAACCTTGGAAACCTAGCATTGTTTGTGCAAGAGATCATGTGTGCCAAAATTGAGGTGATTTGGAGGTGGTCGAAAAAATGCCCGCATTCCGGAGGGACCATTTGGTCTAACATAAGCCAGTTTTTGAAAAAAGGTGAATTTTTCCACCACCTCCAAATCACCGCAATTTTCTTGTACATGGTGACCCACATGTGCCAAACATGTCTATGAAAGAAAGTTTTGGAAAAAGTTATTTTACAATGCCCCCTTGAGGCATAGACCGATGTTTTCAGCAGTCAGTCTAGAGGGCATTATAAATTCAAAAAACATCAAAAAAATACAAAACCTTGCAAACCTAGTTTTGTTTGTGCAAGAGATCATGTGTGCAACATGTCTATGAAAGAAAATTTTGAAAACAATTATTTTACAATTATTTTACAATCTTGAGGTATAGACCGATGTTTTGAGCATTAAATCAGGGTCTGTACAACTCTAGCTTGTTCTTGCCAAAGTGCAGCATCATGGACAGGCTGCAACGGAAATAATGGTGACAAATGATGTATTGACCAATGTTTTGAGCATTAAATCAGGGTGTGTACAACTCTAGCTTGTCCTTGCCAAAATGCAGCATCATGGACAGGCTGCAATGGAAATAATGGTGACAATTGCAAAAAATGAAATATGACGAAAAAAGCCTGCCTACTTGCCCGCTTTCACAATTCAACGGCCTGCATACGACTAGAAACCCAATCATTTATTGGGCCAGGATGTAGAGGCCCGCCAGATTGTGAAAACAGGTTGCAAGTAGGCCCCACAGGGCAGGGACGGAGACGGCTAGGCAATGTGCTGCCCGCTTTAGAAAGGAACTTGAGAGGGAAAGCTCAGCCCGCTATATAAACCGGTGCTAGCTCCCCTCGCTCGGCGAGGTGGGACCAAACTCCCTGCACCCCTGGGATGTGCCCGGCGCGACGCTCGCTTGGACCTTATTCGGGTGGGCCGTCCCACGCCAGCCTCACCAGCTGGGTAGCTGGATGGACCATTGGGCCATCTCGTTGTCTGCGCCTCAGGCCTGCATGCATGGGAAGGGCGGCGACGTGGGTTTGCATGCGCGGGTGGCGGACGTGCATGCATGCGAGCGAGGCGATTAAAACCTTGTTTTCATCAACGTGCCAATTAAAACTTTGGTTTCACACTTTTTTGATCCACCCGCATCTATTCAACGTGGCAATTAAAGCCTTGGTTTCACACTTTTTTGATCCAACCGCATCTATTCAATGTGGCAATTAAAGTGGCATATGGATCGTTCGACGCAACTAGCTAGTTTGAACATAAGCGCGGTCGGTTCCCTTCCCTTCCCCTTTCCCTATTTAAACCACCAACCCTCACCTTCTGCACACATCCATTTGCGCCGCCCTTCTCTTCTTCCCCAAACCCAGAGCACTCTCTGAGCGAGCCGCGAGGATGCAGTACAACGGCCCCACCTACCGGCTCCCACCGACTGTGCCGGAGAGACAGTATCCGGCCGGCGTCGTCGTGGAGAGCATGCTTCGCGTGTGGGCGTTCTCACGCTGGAGGGGTGCAAGGGGCTTTGCCTAGTGGTTCCTCCGTGCGGGCTTCGTCCACCTCCCGGCGGGCTCGCCGGTGATGTTCCGACTGGATGAAGTGCGTCCAAACTCCTGGTCTCCGCCGATAGGGCTCACCGTCACCTTCACCAACAGATTTGATGCGTACTACCTCCTCGGCAAGGTGTTTTGGTGTGGATGCGAATTCATCGCATTCACAACCCACAACATCTTCACAAACTTTGACTGCGTCTTCCCCACCCGCGACGGTATGCACACCCTCCCCTACTACATCGGCTAGGACGAGATGGGGAGGAGCACTGGAGAGGAGGCACAGTGAAGATGGTGGTGAAGGCCCGGTCTCGTCAGCTTGTCTTGCCCTAGCGTGTTAGGGCAAGTTTTTTATCTTTTAAATATTTCTATTAAATCATGTCGTTGGTTCTACCGTGAACTTTATCTATCCGAACTATGTTATGATTTCTACCCATCTATTTGATATGTCGTTGGTTATCTGTGTTTTGCTTGCTATTTCTATCTTCTTCCCTTGATATTTCTATCTTATTTGACGTCAAAACCAGCAAGTTTTGGGGTTAGCTCAGATTTCACGCGGCCCACGGGGGTGTGCTTGCGCGCTTGATGGAAAAAATTTATGTCATTCAACTTAGTCGTTCGGGTAGCAGGGGATGTTCCGTCTGGGAAGACAGATTTTTTCGGCATGCTTGAAATGGACCCAAAAAAAATTGAAACCCTTGTACCAACATGACAAGCATCCAAGCCAACTGGAAATTGTTTGCGATGTTGTATGGTTTTGTAGGCTATAATGATTACATGTGTAGATGAAAGGCAGGAAAAACCAGTTTGAAGAAAGACAACATAAATGATTTTTTACAAGTTTTATATATGGAAACTTCTTTAGATGCAATGCCATCTCACAAACAACTCAGAAACAATTGTATGATTGATCATAAAACACATGCATTGTTGTTCAAAGAACTGTCTCATCAATAAATTGTACCATAATTGCGAACATAGTGTGAAACAGAAAAAAATGTTTGTTTGCAACAAAATAATCCTGTTTTGAAGCTTAAACTGGTTGAAAAACAATTGAGCCTACTCCATATGGTCTTCTGCACTGCCAAAATCCAGTGACCTCTTGCGTTGCGACGTTGGAGATTGTGTCGGGCTTGGCGACGACCCATGTGCTTCAATCTTTTTCTCTTTAACATCAATGTAACCATACAACTGAAGTTGTTCTTGTTCTTTCTCCGCCAACTCTCTAGCAAGACCCTCCATTTCTTGGATTCTCACTTCCTGTAGAAAACCATAGGAATTGTATTAGGAAGAACTTAAAAATGACGTAGCCATAAACTAGATGCATGTACCATGTAAAATTTGAACCTTTGGATCAATGTCATCCTCGGGAAAACAACCCGTAGTTCTATTGTACACAATGTACAGGTGACATGTCTTGCTGCCATTCAGATCAGAAAGCATTTTTTCAACATCATCTGGTCCTGCAATCAAGAACATTCCTTCTGGCAGCTTCGACGCAGACCCGGGTAAGAAGTAGTACAGTTCTGCTCCCATTTTGCAACCAAAACTATCTCTCATTTCACTCATAATGAGATCGTAGGTCACTTTGGAGGGTTCAAAAATTCTGACTTCTGTCGGCTGTTCATCAAAGTATGCTCTCGGGACATGTGACATCCCACCATCCCTACTAACAAAAAATTCCATGATCAGCACCTAGTATCTCACATCAGAGTTAATATATTCAATGAGTAAAGGGGCAAACATAAATTTTTATGTGCATAGCAACATTGCGGCGTTGTTACCTGCTTTTGTGGAATGTATCCTTCATGTGGAGTGACTGGGGATTGTGCCATCTCAAACCTTCTCACCTTGTTATGTGGAATGTATCCTTCATGTGGTGTGACTGGGGACTTTGCCATCACACGTTTGTTATCCTGCGTATGAAACGTCGACAGTGGGTTTACACACAAGTTTTAAAAGGTCATACCATATCTTGGGTAAGGCATCGTTGAGAGGTACTTACAAGGGGAAAATTGAAGATATGTTGTTGGGGTGGAGTGATGTGGCATTGAACGGGTGAATCTATCGCAATGTCTCGAGTGAATGGCGACTGTGCCGTCTCATGATGCTTAGCCTACATACAATCGCCGACATAAGGTTTCCACAAATTGAAGATGTTTGTATCATAGAATACGTGCAGAATTGGTGCGAGATACTTACAGGGGGAGAATAATTGAAGACATGTTGTCGGGGTGGCCGTGAGATCGCACGGTCTTCTAACATATGTCCTTCCAAGCGGACCTTCTCCAAAGATGGCCTTATAATCCATGTCCGACCGCTCCTGTAGCAGCTTCGTCCATATCCGCACGCGTGCACGCAACACATAGGCATCCATCCCGACTCGCTCTGTCATATAATACTGTCCACAAGCTTCCGGTCCTTCTACAACGTTTGATTCATTTCCTTGTAGCCAAGGAAAAACTTTTTTTCCATGTCCTCACAGTCCCGCTTATACTTTTCTTCAATCTCAAGACGCATCTTTGCCATCTTACGGGAAAACTCCTCATGCTCCTCCTTTATCATCATGTCCACGTATGAACGTTCTTTTTTGAGTTTCTTATCTACCTCATCGTGATCCTTTTGCACCTTCAAGTCGATCTCCCGGCGCGCTTCATGCAAAGACTTGTCGTACTCCGCACGGTTGTTATGCGCCTCTGAGACCATGGTCCCTACAGCAACACATATACCCATAGTATGAAAACTGTACCCACAACCTCATCCAACTAATTCCTAACAATACCACCGAGAAAATATATTCATAACGAGTTCGTACGATCAACTACTACAAACTATCAGTCAAAAAGCTCTTGCATGACACCAGAACTACTCAACTATGGCAAAAGCTGGATTTTCTAATCTCTTCGGAAATGACTTCTTGGTCGAATCAATGGGAAAAATAATCAGCACTGCAATCGAAGATGGGAGGAGCCATGGAGGAGACCTTTTTAATCCGGTGTCGGTGTGGTCGCTTGAGAAGCGATGGCGCGATCCCGGCGATGGCTATGTGAGGAGAAACAAGGTAGATGGGGGTGGTTAGGATAGGGTAGATATGCGGTAGAATGGCAAGGTATATATATCCATGATTGTAGGGTTAATTAGTTATTTTGAAGTAATGCGCTTCCATGCAAGTTTTTTTTAACGAGCGCGACCTTTTGGGGGCTTCCAAAACATGTGCACTGACCGTGGGTCCAACCACATATCACAGAAGCCCGTGCCATCGTCGTGCCCGTGCCAACCCGCGGCCCACCATTGCCTCCCTTTCCCTTGCCCCACCAATTTTTTATTCTTCTCCAGCGACGAAGCCTGCCATCGCCGGCAGACGGTGAGAGACGAGAGATGTCCATGTCCAGTTCGGCCTCTCCGTCATCATGGCCGCGGTATGGTTCACTGCCGATGACCAGATGCCCCGACTGCCCACGCATCGCGCCACTGAAGCGTTTGACAACCATATCAGAGAAGAATGGAAACCATGGGCAGGAATTTGTGAAATGCGAGAGCAAACCAGAAGCGGGGAAGGTTAAATCTATGTTCTGTTGTGTCTTTTTGCTATGAATTCTGACCCCAAATTTATTTTTATTTCCTCGGAATTGGGATTTAGGGTTTCCCTTCCCTTTTTCAGAAGCTGAAAACATGCAGCATTTTGAGTGGCTAGATGAATACGTTGAGAGGCTTCAAACGGATGGCTTAATTGATTTGAGGCACGGGGCAACCCTAGAGCTAGATCTGCCATCGGCGGTGGATAATAAGGGCTATGCCAATGTTCCTCCGATTGTGGCAGATGTGGAACTGAAGGTGGAATTGAAGAAGATTAACAAGAACTTAAGGTAGTTGATCGATCTGAAGAAGCGCGCAAATATGATGGCCGCGGGATTTTATTTTTCAATAATTGTTGTGGGATTTGTTTACTTGTTGATCATCAGTCGTTAGAAGTTGTTAACAATTTTTTTTCAGTCAGCTTCTGTATAAGCAATGTCATGTGTGCTTAATGCCTTGTATGACCAGACCAAGGAAAAGCTCATTTGAAATCTATTGGAAAGGACAAATAAAATTGAAAACTGATTTCTTGATTCCAAAATAACATTTAGCAAAGAGGAAATAGCTCGAACATAACATAGTACCAAGAACATCAATATAGTTGATCTAACACAAATTGTACGATAATGATGATTTGTAAAGTAGCACATTACATCAAGGATTTATAAAGAACGCAAATTACTTTACTACGTTGTGATGTAACAACTCGAGAGGCACATCTGGAACATGGGAAAGAAACAGATAAATCCCTTGATTTCCCATGTACAACAGCATCACCACCTTTTCTCCTATCACCAAGAGTTTGGATGACAAACAATGGTTATGGCACCATATTCTGCAATGTCTTGGGGCACAACACGATGAGGCAGTTTCTGTTGGAACAACAAATTTGTTATGTTAGCAAATTTATAACTTATTGTTCTCTAAAAAAGGAAGAGCAATAAATTCCTTCCAAGAATTTCCAGAAATAATTGTCAACCCATTTTCGTTGGTAATTACGAGATATGTTTGGCGCAATTAGTGGCTAACTGGTTTTTTTAGGAATAGTGGCTACTTGGTTTGATACATGCCAAACGTTATGTTCAGATTAGTTGCATTATTTCGTTCATTTTTTACCCAAAAAAACTATACAAAGTGTTAATTGGACAATGTGAACAATGTGGCACGAAGGTTGTCGGCCGAGCCAGTGGATGGACTAGATCGATGGTACCGGATGGAATCCATTGTAAACCAACCCTAAACCCTAAACCCAAAAAACCAAAAAACCCTGAACCCTAAACCCTGATAACCCTAACCCCCCACACACACACGAAACCGTAAAAACATTCAAAATTTTGCCCCACATGGAAACCATTATGCATGCATTCTCTATGGGGTCATGGGATGCCATGAAGAAAGTTTGGGATTATACACGCAAGTACGTTCTCTGACACGCGCATTTCCGGCCGCATGTCAACACCCCGAAAGCACTAGTTGGGTTCCTCACCTGTATGAAACCAATCCAACATCGATCCGGTCCAGTGGATGGATGCATGCTCTATGTGGCACGAAGTTTGTCGGCCGAGCCAGTCGACGGACCAGATTGATGCTACCGGAGGGATTCCATTGTAGACCAACGGTCGACCTATGTTCGGTGTGTGTGATAGGTCCACTGCAAGACAAACATAGTTCCGTCAACCCTAAAACCCTAAACACTGATAACCCCCCCCCCCCACACACACACACACGAAACATAAAAACATTCAAAATTTTGCCCCACATGGAAACCATTATGCATGCATTCTCTATGGGGTCATGGGATGCCATGAAGAAAGTTTGGGATTATACACGCAAGTACGATCTCTGACACGTGCATTTCCGGCCTAGCATGTCAACACCCCGAAAGCACTAGCTGGGTTCCTCAGCTGTATGAAACCAAGCCAACATCGATCCGGTCCAGTGGATGGATGCATGCTCTATGTGGCACGAAGTTTATCGGCCGAGCCAGTCGACGGACCAGATCGATGCTACCGGAGGGATTCCATTGTAGACCAACGGTCGACCTATGTCCGGTGTGTGTGATAGGTCCACTGTAAGACAAACATAGTTCCGTCAACCCTAAAACACTAAACACTGATAATCCTACCCCCCACTAAACCGTAAAAACATTCAAAATTTTGCCCCACATGGAAACCATTATGCATGCATTCTCTATGGGGTCATGGGATGCCATGAAGAAAGTGTGGGATTATACACGCAAGTACGATCTCTGACACGCGCATTTCCGGCCGCATGTCAACGCCCCGAAAGCACTAGTTGGGTTCCTCACCTGTATGAAACCAATCCAACATCGATCCGGTCCAGTGGATGGATGCATGCTCTATGTGGCACGAAGTTTGACGGTCGAGCCAGTCGACGGACCAAATCGATGCTACCGGAGTGATTCCATTGTAGACCAACGGTCGACCTATGTCCGGTGTGTGTGATAGGTCCACTGCAAGACAAACATAGTTCCGTCAACCCTAAAACCCTAAACACTGATAACCCTAACCCCCCCCCCCCCACACACACACACACGAAACGTAAAAACATTCAAAGTTTTGCCCCACATGGAAACCATTATGCATGCATTCTCTATGGGGTCATGGGATGCCATGAAGAAAGTTTGGGATTATACACGCAAGTACGATCTCTGACACGCGCATTTCTAGCCTAGCATGTCAACACCCCGAAAGCACTAGCTGGGTTCCTCACCTATATGAAGCCAAGTCAACATCGATCCGGTCCAGTGGATGGATGCATGCTCTATGTGGCACGAAGTTTGTCGGCCGAGCCAGCCGACGGACCGGATCGATGCTACCGGAGGGATTCCATTGTAGACCATTGGTCGACCTATGTCCCGTGTGTGTGATACGTCCACTGTAAGACAAACATAGTTCCGTCAACCCTAAAACCCTAAACACTGATAACCCTAACCCCCCCACTAAACCGTAAAAACATTCAAAATTTTGCCCCACATGGAAACCATTATGCATGCATTCTCTATGGGGTCATGGGATGCCATGAAGAAAGTTTGGGATTATACACGCAAGTACGATCTCTGACACGCGCATTTTCGGCCTAGCATGTCAACACCTCGAAAGCACTAGCTGGGTTCCTCACCTGTATGAAACCAAGCCAACATCGATCCGGTCCATTGGATGGATGCATGCTCTATGTGGCACAAAGTTTGTCGGCCGAGCCAGTCGACGGACCAGATCGATGCTACCGGAGGGATTCCTTTGTAGACCAACGGTCGACCTATGTCCGGTGTGTGTGATAGGTCCACTGTAAGACAAACATAGTTCCGTCAACCCTAAAACACTAAACACTGATAACCCTAACCCCCCCCACACACACACACTAAACCGTAAAAACATTCAAAATTTTGCCCCACATGGAAACCATTATGCATGCATTCTCTATGGGGTCATGGGATGCCATGAAGAAAGTTTGGGATTATACACGCAAGTACGATCTCTGACACGCGCATTTCCGGCCTAGCATGTCAGCACCCCAAAAGCACTAGCTGGGTTCCTCACCTGTATGAAACCAAGCCAATATTGATACGGTCCAATGGATGGATGCATGCTCCATGTGACACGAAGTTTGTCGGCCGAGCCAGTCGACGGACCAAATCGATGCTACCGGAGGGATTCCATTGTAGACCAACGGTCGACCTATGTCCGGTGTGTGTTATAGGTCAACTGTAAGACAAACATAGTTCCGTCAACCCTAAAACCCTAAAGACTGATAATCCTAACCCCACCCCCCCCCCCACTAAACCGTAAAAACATTCAAAAGAATTCCCCACATGGAAACCATTATGCATGCATTCTCTATGGGGTCATGGGATGCCATGAAGAAAGTTTGGGATTATACACGCAAGTACGATCTCTGACACGCGCATTTCGGCCTAGCATGTCAACACCCGAAAGCACTAGCTGGGTTCCTCACCTGTATGAAACCAAGCCAACATCGATCCGTCCAAGGATGGATGCATGCTCTATGTGGCACGAAGTTTGTCGGCCGAGCTACCAACGGACGGATCGATGCTACGGAGGGAATCCATTGTAGACCAACGCTCCACCAATGTCCGTGTGTGTGTACGTCCATCGTAAGACAAACATAGTTCCGTCAACCCTAAAACCCTTAAACCCTAAACCACGATAACCCTAACCCCCCCCCCACTAAACCGTAAAAACATTCAAAAATTTGCCCCACATGGAAACCATTATGCATGCATTCTCTATGTGGTCATGGGATGCCATTAAGAAAGTTTGGGATCATTAGTACATGTACACGCAAGTACGATCTCTGACACGCGCATTTCCGGGCTTGCATGTCAACACTCAACCATAAACCCTGATAACCCTAACCCCCCCACTAAACCCTAAACCCTGACCCCCTAAACCCCTAAACCTTAATAACCCTAAACCCCTAAACCCCTAACAAGTTGACAAGATTTTCTTATTTTTTATATCATTTATATCCAAATATCACATAACTCACGCGGCCCACCCCTCCCTAAATCCTGCGATTACAGCTCCGCATTCTAACCACCCGGGCCGTCCGCACCTCCCACGACCGCTGCAAGATCAGATCGGAGACGCCGGTCGCCCACGGAATACTGGAGTCAGCGGCCACCACTCGCCGCCCACCGCCAACGTGATCTGAGGGGTCGTACGTCAGTGTTCTCCTCGCCGCCTCCTCCTCGCGTGAAAGCGCCGTTTTTCCTTTGCACCTCGACCGCGCTATACCGACACTTATAGTTTGCGACGCACTAACCGCCGCCATCTACTCGGCGGCACCGTCTCCGAGATAAGGTATTACCTGATCATAACTCTTTATAATCGTTGTCGGCCGCTCCTTTAGTAGTTGAACCCTCATAGGTTTTGCACCCAAATAGGTTCTGTGCTTAAACCCATAAGTGGATCATATGTTAAATGACCCAGTTAATTTTGTTAAAATTAATTCGCTGCTAATTTTGTTATACATTTTCCAATTTTTTTAAGATTAATTGAGCCGGATTTTATCATTGCATACGAGCCAGCAATGTCAGTTTCATATACAAACCTTCATAATGGAGAAAATCCCATCTCCGAAATTACCGATGCGGTAAGTAATTGACTGTTTGTGTACAATCATTTCATACACATAATTCATGTGTACTCAGTATAATTTAATGGCATGTAACAGGAACTCGCCGAAAAGCATGGTCATATGAAGTTAGTAAGCTCACAGACAAGGTTCGGAAAAACCATGAAACTGTTGTCACCAGACCACAAAAAGTACATCATATCAGAAACCAGTCTTGGCGGTCTAACCCAGATGCATGAAGTGACACTACGGCGCATAATGTTGGTTAGACTAGCCAAGAGCATAGATATGAACACGCAATCCATTACCATTGGTAAAACGCCAATTCCTATAACAAAAGAGGACGTGCAGTGTATATTTGGCATTCCGATAGAAGGGGAGGATATAGAGCCACATCTGGAAATGCAAACCGACACAGAATTGTTTACCGCCTATGCAAACAATGGGAAAATTTTGATTTCTGACCTTGAAACGGCGATCCAAGCTTCCAAAGCCCCAGACGGCAATTTCCTGAGACGGTTCATTCTGTACGCAATTGGTACTGTTCTAGCACCAACAGCACAATATTATGTGGACTCGAAATTTCTCAACCTTGTTACAGATCTTGAAAACCTTCGGAAATTTAACTTGGGTTGTTTCACACTTAATCACTTCTTCAAGTCCGTTCACAAGTTTAGAAATCGAGATCACGTAAATCTACAAGGAAATCTAATTCTGCTCCAGGTTAGTGCTAGATCACTACTTAATATCCTTTAATTATTGTTCTGTTGCATATCTGTATGGCGATGAACTAATTTATTGTGTAGTATTAGTACTGGGAGCACGTGCGTAGTGGCCGATTGATGTATGCTTCTGGACCCCCTCCATTGATCGCACGGTGGGACGAAATTATGGCTACTTTAAGAAGAGATGCTTACGAGAAAGGAGGTCTTCATAATGGGCTGGTACCTATCTACAATTGAACTTTCTATATCTTATTTTTTATTTGGTACTAATGGTTCATTATATTTTATAAAAAAAAGGCTGTCATGGAAATTTGTGCTCCTCAACGACCGTCCGAGAATTAAAATAATTTTCCAAGAAAAAATGATGAACATGTGCATCAACATGATTCGTATCGAGCACCATCACAAGGACAGCAATTTAGTAGCCAGCAAGTATGTACTCCAAAGACTTTTTTGTTTTTGCAATATCACAAATAGGTGTCATGGAACCTCATTCATTTAGCTATTGTTATCAACGGGGTTGTATTTTGTTTACACAAATTGACATGGTAGTTAAATCCATGAATGCACGCATTGCTGATCATGAAAAGAAGGTAGGCAGGAAGTTAATGGAAATTGAGCACAGATTTGATGTCAAATAATAGACGCTAGGTGAAGAGTTGATCGACATGAAGACTAAAAATGGCACTAATCCTAGGTTGTCGAAGGCCGAGGACGAAATGAAAGACTTAAGGAGGGAACTCCATGTATGTCATACTGTGCATTTTGTATTTTGTATGAATATGTTCCTTCCTATTCATTATTGTTTGCATTGTTACAGGAATTAAATACTAATTTACAAGGAACCGACAAACAGTGTCACAGAAAGGAGGCGTGCAGGTGATCAATATCTGAAAGTAACAAACTAATGATGAAACCTTTGTTCATTGTAGGATCAAGTCAATGTGTGCAATTCATCCCTGACAAGAACTCCTAGGGCTAGCCAATTCACGGCAGGGACTTCGACTACACCAAGTGCAAGACATGTGACGGAAAACAATGAGGAACCACAATTAACTCCGATGAAGCCTGTCTTTGGTAATGATTACAAGTTCACGGATGAGGACATAGAGACAGCCGTTTACATCCATGGAACATACGACCCTGTTGAAATAGCTAGAATCGGAGACATTACCCTCACAAAGAGAAAATCTGAAGCGAAATTTGGACGACAAATACATTTATGGTGATGTAAGCCCATTATACTCTATTCTACATCATTACTGCAACAACTATCTTATTATTGTATGATTGAAAATTTGGCAGGTTATTATGGCATATGCTCGATTAGCCAAATTGAGAATGATACTACCTCAATCATATCCCTCAAGAAATCGAAAAGCTGTTACAAATGAAGGGGTGGTTCTGTTGGACGTGCAACCTCATGGTTAGCTCGTAGAAGAAAAATTTGTAGGCGCGCGAAAGGTACACATTTTCCTCACTTTCATAGTTTATGTACACATCATGCACGACAAATTTCGGTTCTCAACCCAACCCAAATTTTACTGCAGGTGCATGTCCCATCGAATGTACACCAAAACCATTGGATGGTAATGATGTTTAATTTTGACAAAAAAGAAATTCATACTCTGAACTCCATGAATTATCATTGCGACAAGACCAAGGAAGATTCTCTTGTAAGTGTTCTCTTGCTGCCTCTTTTGATCCGCATGGCACATGAGCTCCCAAAGTACCGTAACCCTATGTATAACTCGTCAGTACTTAGGTGGACTCGATTCAGTGCTGCATCGACGGCTGTCAAGAATGGGTTGATATCACCAGCTAAGAACATCAATTTTGCCGAATGGACCAAAAAACGCTATGAGAACATACCACAACAGACCGATGGGTACGCATGGCCTCATAAATTATTATTTTCCTACATGAATAAGATTACTGATCTTTAACTAAACATCGCAGGACTTCCTGTGCGGTTTGGACACTGCAGTACATGTTGTCATGGAACGGGGATGAAATGACCGATATTTTGAACCAGGTAATTGAATGCCTAATTTAAATTTGTACTTTGTTTAGCTTGAAAGCTATGCTGACGTAAGTGTCGGTTATCAAATATAGGCAAGGATAGATATTTTCAGGTGGAAAATATGTACAGCCTTACTGCATTCAAATTGCAATGCGCTTCGTCTCGAATCATATAAGTTCCCCATAACGGTTAGCGCTACATCAAGAATATATCATTTATTTCATAAGTCTCATGATTAGAACTAACACAGCACTCTCTCTTATACAGAAGGAGGTGTACGATGCCCAGCAAGCAGTTCTACCTGATGGTTCAGAAGACGACGTACAATTAGTCAACAATCCTGATGGTTCCAATGAACCCGACAGATCCAACTCCCAGAAGGATACCGGTGCACCCAACTCCCCCAAAAGTGGTGCACCCAACTCCCCCAAAAGGAAGAGAGCACGTGGACGCCCGAGAAAGCTAGTCGATCCCGAGAAAGCAGCAAAAACAAAGAGTCTTAAAGAACTGAAACTTAAATTTGACAGCACGACCATAGCCAAGCAAGTGTCTTCATTACCATCACGGTCACGCAGAGAGCATAAACCAGCACCAGCTTTATTGAGCCCATTCAAACACAAATAGGTAGCATCAATTGATCATCAATTGATACATGCTCATGCTCATGCTCTACTTTTAGCATCATTTGATACACGTTTAGTTCTTATCAGAAAGTGGAAATAGGTACTTTTGGCAATCATGAGCATCCTCTACTTATTGCAATATCTAATGCATCATCAAGACAAAGCTTGATTTGGCATCATCAAGATCCTAAGCATCTAGCATTGTACAAGGCTTAACATGCATCACCAAAATAGCATTAACAACTTGGAACACTAAAGCAGAGTAGCAGCAAATTCTTAACATAAACGGCAGATCAACCACCGCACAACATAGGTTCGGACACACCATAGGACATCAGTTTTAGAGTCGAACAACAAAGAAACATAGATAACATAAGAGGACACGGCGGTCCTGGGGCAGCAGCTGCACTCTAGCAGCACATCACTTCTCTCCCTTCTTCAATGCATGTTGTAGGGCTCATTGACTTTGACAATCTCGAGGAAGCGTGCGTAGGCCGCATGTTTAGCCAGAGAACTGGCATTATGCTTCTTACCATGTCCATTGCCAGTGCTGAAGGCATCCTGGATCATGCCATCTATGCCGCCACCGATCCCCTTGGAACAAAAAGGGCACCCAATCTTGCCAAAGAAACGGTACTTGATCTTGCCAGCAATCAGATCCTCAGGGTGTACCGGCTCTTGTTGTGCTTGTTGTCCATGCTGTAGTCCACGTCGTCGTCATCCTCCTGTGAATTAGTGAATTAGTACACATAGAAGAACTCATTGCCTTTAATTACAATGTTTTGAAAGTACACATGTGTAACATGGCAACTATCTATTTGCTAGAAATAAGGTGTATGTGCACATACATAATTGAGCCAAAGAAATTGACATGCATAAATATGGACGGTGAAATAGTTGCATTTATAGATTAGTGCACAAGTAGTACATAATTAACACATGAAAGACTTCATGAAGTGGCTTGGTTTAATGATATTTGATACTTGTTACAGGTGTAATTCTGATTGGAATCAGAAAAATGGCTTCATTATACTCCTCCATGTTTCACACAAGGGGGGTTTGTTCTATCTACTGGAATGAAGAAACCATTATTCTTTCTGACAGCGGCAATACTGCTTCTCCAACATTGTTAGACCCTGATAAGTTTCAGAAGGAAATTGGTAAAGGAGCTATGGGGTGTCTCACTGCTCATATTGATGAGAGATGTGGCTGTGATCATCTAGATAATATACTGTGGAAATTTGGCTAGATGAAATGTTTTGATTTTTTTGGTATCCAGTGGATATGTAGTGTCAGCCCATAATTATTAAAGGAGCAATCACTTCCTTTGCAAAATGGAAATCTGTATAGAATTTGCAAATGGATCATCTATGAACATGTGTGCAAACTGATCATCTATGAACATGTGTGCAAATTAATTCATCTACATAAACTAAAATGAACCAGGAACTGCAACATTTTGTCACTGTCCTGGGGAAGCCAATGGAGAATCCTGCCATATATCCATTGTTTAACCCACTTTTTTCATTAATGTATCCCTACCATGAACATTTTCTTGTATTTGGGTTCATTACCCCACTTCTTTCATTAATGTATCCCTTGTGAAACTTATGCTCATCTAGTTAACAAGACAAACCCCAATGCCATGAAAAAAAACCAGAGTATCTGCTGGAATCAGAATGTGAATCAGATTTAAAAATCCACATCCAACATGAAGATCTATGCTAGATCCCTACAATCCTACATACGTACAACTAGCACGCCCAAGTGAAATTGATGCTCATCTAGTTAACAAGAAAAACCCCAATGTCATGAAAAAAAACAGAGCAAAAAACAGAGTACTACCTCAGATAGCTCGTCGATGGCATCCTCGTCGAAGTCGCTGCCCTTCCTGCAATCTACGTCGAACTCCTTTATGGCGTTCTCCTCGAAGAGATCTTCCATTTCGTCATGCACCTTGCGCTTACGCCTTCTCATCTCCTCCTCCTCCAGATCTTCCCCGACCTTGTGCTCGCCGACGGGTGCCTCGACGGCTGCCATGGCAGCGGGAGCAGGCACAACGGTCGCTGCACCGCCAGCTTCCGCCGCTACGGCGGACTCAGCCGCTCCACCCACGGCTGCAGCCACGGCAGCAGCTGCTCTGCTCGATGGTTACCTCCGGCTCGTCCGCCAGATCTTCACGCCCGCTTCATCGCCGTCGGTCAAGACAGGAGGAGGGAGGCGAGGAAGGAGGAGGGTGGTGAGGAAGGAGGAGAGGGTGGTGAGGTGGTGAGGAAGGAAGAGAGGGTGGTTAGGTTCGGGAGAGGACGAGGGTTTTCTACCCGTTTTGGGGAAGAAATGCACCGCTCCTGCCTCTTGGAGTTGCCGAGAAGCCGCGGGTGCCGATTTGACTTGACATACCCACCCGGCCGTCCCCATTCCATGTGGGGACGTGGCGGTCGTGGACGCGGTCGTGCACCTCCTACGGTTTGCCATCAATTGCTATCGGTCTCACAAGTGGGTCCCCTTGTCATCCACACAACCGCGCCACCACATGTACCACATTTTTCTTTCTCCCCGTCTCGACCACTCCACATTTTCTTTCTCCCCTTCTCGACCAGCGCCGCCGCCGCCGCCGCCATCTCCCGACGACCCCTCTCTTCGCTGCCGGTGCGCGGCAGCCGCCAACTCTGGCAAGTACGTGAGATCTCCCCTCTTCTTCCCTTCCCCAACCGCGTCTCCCTACGGAGGCGGATCTGAGCCGATTGGTTTGGACTGAAACCTAGTGTTTGGATTGGATCTTGATTTGGTTTCTATGGTTTGAGACCAAATCAATCAATTAGTTTGAGCCGCCACTACCATCTACTACTGCTTCAAATCCAAGAGCCGTTGTTGCCAGCCGGAGCTCATCGGCTCTCTCGAGCTTTGACGCCATGTCTGATCTAGATTCATGACGTGCCCTCGCATATGGCTTTGTCCACGGTTTGAAGCTTTGGATTCAATCCAAAAGTTGAAAACGGTTTTGACTAGGTTGGATGACGAGCATGTATAGTTCGGTTCGGTCTAGATTCTAAATGAAAATATCTGGAATGGTTTGGTTTTGATGTGTGCCGTGGATTGGACTGGTTTTAGTTTGGATGCCGAACTATTCCCAGGTTTAGATGAGACGGGCATTGCCATTGTCATTGGCATTGCTTTATTACGTAGATGATAGAAAATAGATTGATTTGCCATTGCCAGTATAGGTTGTCACTATGATTTATTATATGTATGATCTTTGTATTGTACTATGTACAATTCAACTTAGAGTTCAACATGTTCTGTGTAGAATGGAGGAAGCACAATGTGGACGCTGCAACTCACGGTGCCGGACCAACCTTTCTACTGCCACGCTGTTCGGCATCTACTTCCAGCCTTCTTTTGTTGTTGCAGCGGTAACAATTTATATGAACCTTCTGACAGTACTTTCTTTTTGGTTTTTTTGCTATTTCCACTAATGTATTGTGTCTGTTATTTGTTTTTATCTTACACAGATCGTACCATGCAATGTGAGATTGGCATCCAATGAGCTCGTCGGAGACACCGTGACCTTCGACGCTCTTGGGGGCCCATACACTATGCAGGTCGAGAAGGGGCGAAAGATAGCCCAGATAGGAGGAGATGATTGGGATCATTTCATCGCCCACATGCGTCTTAGTGGGGGTGAATTGATCAGCTTCTCCTTCAGAAGAGATAGGCCCAGGATTTCTGTTATCTATCTAAATTTGATTCCGGATAGTGAGGATGAAGTTCATGAGGAGGAAGATGGTGCTGATTCAGATGATGACGATTCAGATGATGATGAGAACCCACTTGTTGAATACCTGTATGCCCAAGGACTCGGATCAGGCGATTTAGAGAAATCGGCAACCTCTGGGACATGCTTCCGCCACGTGAAGACTACCTAGGAAGCCATTCGTGACCCGCCTCACAAGGATTTATGTTAAACGCCATATCATGGTATGTTACTTAGTGTGGTAATTACATGATATGCATGCTTAGTTAGTGTAGTAGTTCATATGATATGCATGTTGTAGTACTGTGATGAGAGGCCTAGTTTAGAATTCATTTAGTGAAGAATTTTATGACATGCATGTAGTGTAGTAATATGCGATGATATGCTTAGTGTAAGCAGTAATCTAATGATATGCCTAATTACTGTAGTAATTTGATGCTTGGCGTATAGTGTAGTGATGTGATGATATATATGCTCAGTGTTGAATCCAATGATATATGTGTCTTGAAGTGTATGCTTTGTTGATAATTGCACGTGACATGATCATATATCATGTCAACTGTTTTCAGAAATTACCTAAGAGGTTACTTGATAGCTGTGGCATCGACCCGGACGAAGAAGGCATGGCTGCTGGACTACGCCTTACCAGAATGGGCTCCATCACCAGTTGTGCCTATGCAATGGACACGGACGGTCGTACTGTCTTGAGCAGGGCAGGGTGGAAGAAGTTCCTTCGTGCCAAGAATCTTCGGGTAGGACAGGCCATCCTACTCACTGTTGCGAACACCCGTCGCCATGACTTGAGGATGATGATCACCATCCACCTCATTTAGAACTGGGGTGGGCCATGTATCAATGTGAAATGAACTTGTTATGTTAGCTCTTGTTTGCGAGTACTTGTCGTGTATTACCGTACCTATATCTACTCATATCTAGGTACTATTGCTTGTGATGGATTGCACCTATTATTAACTGGTAACTAATGCTCTACTAGCTATGATTATTCCACTGTGTGATGTTTTATAGGCTGTAGTGTGACATGGTAACTGTTATATATGGTAGAGGCTGGTCTCTAAGACCTTGTACAATGCAAGGTGCTTAGGGATGTGCTTCCAGTGTGTCATGTTTTTGAAGGAAATATGCCCTAGAGGCAATAATAAAGTTATTATTTATTTCCTTATTTCATGATAAAAGTTTATTATTCATGCTAGAATTGTATTAACCGGAAACATAATACATGTGTGAATACATAGACAAACATAGTGTCACTAGTGTGCCTCTACTTGACTAGCTCGTTGAATCAAAGATGGTTAAGTTTCCTAGCCATAGACATGAGTTGTCATTTGATTAACGGATCACATCATTAGGAGAATGATGTGATTGACTTGACCCATTCCGTTAGCCTAGCACTTGATCGCTTAGTATGTTGCTATTGCTTTCTTCATGACTTATACATGTTCCTGTAACTATGAGATTATGCAACTCCGTTTACGGAGGAACACTTTGGTGCTACCAAACGTCACAACGAATCGGGTGATTATAAAGGAGTACTACAGGTGTCTCCAAAGGTACATGTTGGGTTGGCGATTTGAGATTAGGTTTTGTCACTCCGATTGTCGGAGAGGTATCTCTGGCCCTCTCGGTAATGCACATCACTATAAGCCTTGCAAGCAATGTAGCTAATGAGTTAGTTACGGAATGATGCATTATGGAACGAGTAAAGAGACTTGCCGTAACGAGATTGAACTAGGTATTGGATACCGACGATCAAACCTCGGGCAAGTAACATACCGATGACAAAGGGAACAACGTATGTTGTTATGCGGTTTGACCGATAAAGATCTTCAGAGAATATGTAGGAGCCAATATGGGCATCCAGGTCCCGCTATTGGTTATTGACCAAGAATAGTTCTAGGTCATGTCTACATAGTTCTCGAACCCGTAGGGTCCGCACGCTTAAGGTTTCGATGATGCTTATATTATGAGTTTATGAGTTTTGATGTACCGAAGGAGTTCGAGTCCCGGATGAGATCTGGGACATGACGAGGAGTCTCGAAATGGTCGAGACGTAAAAATCGATATATTGGACGACTATATTCGGAGTTCGGAAAGGTTCCGAGTGATTCGGTATTTTTCGAGTACCGGGAGTTACGGGAATACGGGGAAGAGTATTGGGCCTTAATGGGCCTTAGTGGGAAGGAGCCAGAGGTGGCGCGCCCTCCCAAGCCCAGTCCGAATTGGACAAGGGGTTTGGGCGCAGCCCCTCTCACTTCCTTCTCCACTTCCCCTTTCCCCTTCTCCTAGTTGGACTAGGAAGAAGGAGTCCTACTCCCGGTGGGAGTAGGACTCCCCTGGCGCCTCCTCCTAGGGCCGGCCTCCTCCTCCCTCCCTCCTTTATATATACGGGGTAGGGGCACCCCATAACACACAAGTTGATCTACGGATCGTTCCTTAGCCGTGTCGGTGCCCCTCCACCATATTCCACTTCGGTCATATCGTCAGAGAGCTTAGGCGAAGCCTGCGCGGAGAAGTCATATCGTCATGGAGCTCAGGCGAAGCCCTGCGTCGGTGGAGCATCAACATCGTCCCACGCCGTCGTCTTGACGGAACTCATCCCGACACTTTGCTGGATCGAGTCCGGGATCGTCATCGAGCTGAACGTGTGCAGAACTCGGAGGTGCCGTACGTTCGGTGCTTGGATCGGTCGGATCGTGAAGACGTACGACTACATCAACCGCGTTGTTATAACGCTTCCGCTTTCGGTCTACGAGGGTACGTGGACGGACACTCTCCCCTCTCGTTGCTATGCCATCACCATGGTCTTGCGTGTTCGTAGGAATTTTTTTGAAATTACTACGTTCCCCAACAGTGGCATCCGAGCCTGGTTTTATGCGTTGATGTCATATGCACGAGTAGAACACAAGTGAGTTGTGGGCGATATAAGTCATACTGCTTACCAGCATGTCATACTTTGGTTCAGCGGTATTGTGAGATGAAGCGGCCGGACTGACATTACGCCAGACGCTTCGCGAGACTGGTTTCACCGCTTGAGCACTAGTTGCTTAAAGGTGACCGGCGGTGTCTCTCTCTCTCACTTTAGTTGAGTGTGGCTACGCCCGTCCTTGCGAAGGTTAAAACAGCACCAACTTGACAAACTATCGTTGTGGTTTTGATGCGTAGGTAAGAACGATTCTTGCTCAGCCCGTAGCAGCCACGTAAAACTTGCAACAACAAAGTAGAGGACGTCTAACTTGTTTTTGCAGGGCATGTTGTGATGTGATGTGGTCAAGACGTGATGCTAAATTTTATTGTATGAGATGATCATGTTTTGTAACCGAGTTATCGGCAACTGGCAGGAGCCATATGGTTGTCGCTTTATTTTATGAAATGCAAACGCCATGTAATTGCTTTACTTTATCACTAAGCAGTAGCGATAGTCGTAGAAGCAATAGTTGGCGAGACGACAACGATGCTACGATGGAGATCAAGGTGTCGCGCCGGTGACGATGGTGATCATGACGGTGCTTTGGCGATGGAGATCACAAGCACAAGATGATGATGACCATATCATATCACTTATATTGATTGCATGTGATGTTTATCCTTTATGCATCTTATCTTGCTTTGATTGACGGTAGCATTATAAGATGATCTCTCACTAAAAATTATCAAGAAGTGTTCTCCTGAGTATGCACCGTTGCCAAAGTTCGTAGTACCCAGACACCACGTGATGATCGGGTGTGATAAGTTCTACGTCCATCTACAACGGGTGCAAAACAGTTGCACACGAGGAATACTCAGGTTAAACTTGACGAGCCTAGCATATAACAGATATGGCCTCGGAACACAGAGACCGAAAGGTCGAGCGTGAATCATATAGTAGATATGATCAACATAGTGATGTTCACCATTGAAACTACTCCATCTCACGTGATGATCGGACATGGTTTAGTTGATTTGGATCACGTGATCACTTAGATGACTAGAGAGATGTCTATCTAAGTGGGAGTTCTTAAGTAATATGATTAATTGAACTTTAATTTATCATGAACTTAGTCCTGGTAGTATTTTGCAAATTATGTTGTAGAACAATAACTCGCGTTGTTGCTTCCCTATGTTTGTTGCTTTCATATGTTTATCTTGATATGTTCCTAGAGAAAATTATGTTGAAAATGTTAGTAGCAATGATGCGGATTGGATCCGTGATCTGAGGTTTATCCTCATTGCTGCACGAAAAATTATGTCCTTAATGCACCGCTAGGTGACAAACCTATTGCAGGAGCAGATGCGACGTTATGAACGCTTGGCTAGCTCAATATGATGACTACTTGATAGTTTAGTGCACCATGCTTAAAGGCTTAGAATCGGGACTTCAAAGACGTTTTGAACATCATGGACCATATGAGATGTTCCAGAATTGAAGTTAATATTTCAAGCAAATACCGAGTTGAGAAATATGAAGTCTCCAACAAGTTCTATAGCTAAAAGATGGAGGAGAATCGCTCAACTAGTGAGCATGTGCTCAGATTGTCTGGGTACTTCAATCGCTTGAATCAAGTGGGAGTTAATCTTCCAGATAAGATAGTGATTGACAGAATTCTCTAGTCACCATCACCAAGTTAGTAGAACTTCGTGATGAACTATAATATGCAAGGGATGACAAAAGTAATTCCCAAGCTCTTCGTGATGCTGAAATCGACGAAGGTAGAAATCAAGAAAAGAGCATCAAGTGTTGATGATTGACAAGACCACTAGTCTCAAGGAAAAGGGCAAAGGGAAGAAGGGGAACTTCAAAAAGAACGGCAAGCAAGTTGCTACTCGAGTGAAGAAGACCAAGTCTGGACCTAAGCCTGAGACTAAGTGCTTTTGCTACAATGGAATTGGTCACTGGAAGCGGAACTACCCCAAGTGTTTGGCGGATAAGAAGGATGGCAAAGTGAACAAAGGTATATTTGATATACAGATTATTGATGTATATTTTACTAGTGTTCATAGCAACCCCTCGGTATTTGATACTGGTTCAGTTGCTAAGAGTAGTAACTCAAACGGAGTTGCGAATGAACAGAAACTAGTTGAAGGGAAGTGACGATGAATGTTGGAAGTAGTTCCAAGATTGATATGATCATCATCGCACACTCCCTATACTCTCGGGATTAGTGTTGAACCTAAATAAATGTTATTTGGCGTTTGTGTTGAGCGTGAATATGATTTGATCATATTTATTGCAATACAGTTATTCATGTAATTTAGAGAATAATTATTGTTCTGTTTACATGAATAAAACCTTCTATGGTCATACACCCAATGAAAATGGTTTGTTGGATCTCGATCGTGTGATACACATATTCATAATATTGAAACCAAAAGATGTAAAGTTAATAATGATAGTGCAACTTATTTGTGGCACTGCAGTTTAGGTCATATTGGTGTAAAGCGCATGAAGAAACTCCATACTGATGGGCTTTTGGAATCACTTGATTATGAATCATTTGATGCTTGCGAACCGTACCTTTTGGGCAAGATGACTAAAACTCTGTTCTCTGGAACAATGGAACGAGCTACTGACTTGTTGGAAATAATACATACCGATGTATGCTATCCAATGAGTGTTGATGCTCGTGGCAAGTATCATTATTTTCTGACCTTCACAGATGATTTGAGCAGATATGCGTATATCTTCTTGATGAAACATAAGTCTGAAATAGTTGAAAAGTTCAAAGAATTTCAGAGTGAAGTAGAAAATCATCGTAACAAGAAAATAAAGTTTCTGCGATCTGATCGTGAAGATGAATATTTGAGTTACGAGTTTGGTCTTCAATTAAAACAAAGTGGAATAGTTTCACAGCTCACGCCACCTGGAACACCACAACATTATGGTGTGTCCGAACGTCGTAACCGTACTTTATTTTGATATGGTGCGATCAATGATGTCTCTTACCGATTTACCAATATCGTTTTGGGGTTATGCATTAGAGATAGCTGCATTCACGTTTAATAGGGCACCATCTAAATCCGTTGAGACGACACCGTATGAACTATGGTTTAACAGTAAACCTAAGCTGTCGTTTCTTAAAAGTTTGGAGTTGTGATGCTTATGTGAAAAAGTTTTCACCTGATAAGCTCGAACCCAAATCGGAGAAGTGCGTCTTCATAGAATACCCAAAAGTAACTATTGGGTACACCTTCTATCACAGATCCGAAGGCAAGTTTTTCGTTGCTAAGATGGATCCTTTCTAGAGAAGAAGTTTCTCTCGAAAGAAGTGAGTGGGAGGAAAGTAGAACTTGATGAGGTAATTGTACCTTCTCCCTTATTGGAAAGTAGTTCATCACAGAAATCAGTTCCAGTGATTCCTACACCAATTAGTGAGGAAGCTAATGATGATGATCATGAAACTTCAGATCAAGTTACTACAAAACCTCGTAGGGTCTTCCAAGTACAGTCCGCACCAGAGTGGTACGGTAATCCTATTCTGGAAGTCATGTTACTAGACCATGATGAACCTACGAACTATGAGGAAGCGATGATGAGCCCAGATTCCGCGAAATGGTTTGAGACCATGAAATCTGAGATGGGATCCATGTATGAGAACAAAGTGTGGACTTTGATGGAGTTGCCCGATGATCGGCAAGCCATATTATATAAATGGATCTTCAAGAGGAAGACAAATGTTGATAGTATAATTACTATCTACAAAGCTCGACTTGTCGCAGAAAGGTTTTCGACAAGTTCAAGGTGTTGACTACAATGAGAATTTCTCAACTGTAGCGATGCTTAAGTCTGTCCGAATCATGTTAGCAATTGCCACATTTTATGAAATCTGGCAAATGGATGTCAACAGTACATTCTTTAATGGATTTATTAAAGAAGAGTTGTATATGATGCAACCAGAAGGTTTTGTCAATCCTAAAGGAGCTAACAAAATGTGCAAGCTCCAGCGATCCATCTATGGACTGGTGCAAGCATCTCGGAGTTGGAATAAACACTTTGATAGTGTGATCAAAGCATATGGTTTTATACAGACTTTTGGAGAAGCCTGTATTTACAAGAAAGTGAGTGGGAGCACTACAGCATTTCTGATAAGTATATGTGAATGACATATTGTTGATCGGAAATAATGTAGAATTATTCTGCAAAGCATAAAGGAGTATTTGAAAGGAGTTTTTCAAAGAAGGACCTCGGAGAAGCTGCGTACAAATTGAGCATCAAGATCTATTGAGATAGATCAAAAACGCTTGATAAGTTTTTCAATAAGTACATACCTTGTCAAGATTTTGAAGAAGTTCAAAATGGAACAGTCAAAGAAAAGTTCTTGCCTGTGTTGCAAAGGTGTGAAATTGAGTAAGACTCAAATCCCGACCACAGCAGAAAATAGAAAAGAGAATGAAAGTCATTCCCTATACCTCGGTCATAGGTTCTATAAAGTATGCTATGCTATGTACCAGACCTATTGTATACCTTGCTCTGAATTTGGCAAGGGAGTACAATAGTGATCTAGGAGTAGATCACTGGACATTGGTCAAGAACATCCTTAGTGAAGACTAAGGAAATATTTCTCGATTATGGAGGTGATAAAAGAGCCCGTCGTAAAGAGTTACATCGATGCAAGCTTTTTACACTGATCCGATGACTCTAAGTCTCAATCTGGATACATATTGTAAGTGGGAGCAATTAGCTAGAGTAGCCCGTGCGAGCATTGTAGACATAGAATATTTGCAAAATACATACGGCTCGAATGTGATGACCCATTGACTAAACTTTTCTCACGAGCAAAACATGATCATCCCTTAGTACTCTTTGGGTGTTAATCACATAGCGATGTGAACTAGATTATTGACTCTAGTAAACCCTTTGGGTGTTGGTCACATGACGATGTGAACTATGGGTGTTAATCACATACAGATGTGAATATTAGTGTTGAATCACATGATGATGTGAACTAGATTATTGACTCTAGTGCAAGTGGGAGACTGAAGGAAATATGCCCTAGAGGCAATAATAAAGTTATTATTTATTTCCTTATTTCATGATAAAAGTTTATTATTCATGCTAGAATTGTATTAACCGGAAACATAATACATGTGTGAATACATAGACAAACATAGTGTCACTAGTGTGCCTCTACTTGACTAGCTCGTTGAATCAAAGATGGTTAAGTTTCCTAGCCATAGACATGAGTTGTCATTTGATTAACGGGATCACATCATTAGGAGAATGATGTGATTGACTTGACCCATTCCGTTAGCCTAGCACTTGATCGTTTAGTATGTTGCTATTGCTTTCTTCATGACTTATACATGTTCCTGTAACTATGAGATTATGCAACTCCGTTTACGGAGGAACACTTTGGTGCTACCAAGCGTCACAACGTAATGGGTGATTATAAAGGAGTACTACAGGTGTCTCCAAAGGTACATGTTGGGTTGGCGTATTTGAGATTAGGTTTTGTCACTCCGATTGTCGGAGAGGTATCTCTGGCCCTCTCGGTAATGCACATCACTATAAGCCTTGCAAGCAATGTAGCTAATGAGTTAGTTACGGAATGATGCATTATGGAGCGAGTAAAGAGACTTGCGATAACGAGATTGAACTAGGTATTGGATACCGACGATCAAACCTCGGGCAAGTAACATACCGATGACAAAGGGAACAACGTATGTTGTTATGCGGTTTGACCGATAAAGATCTTCGTAGAATATGTAGGAGCCAATATGGGCATCCAGGTCCCGCTATTGGTTATTGACCAAGAATAGTTCTAGGTCATGTCTACATAGTTCTCGAACCCGTAGGGTCCGCAACTTAAGGTTTCGATGATGTTATATTATGAGTTTATGAGTTTTGATGTACGAAGGAGTTGAGAGTACCGGATGAGATCGGGGACATGACGAGGAGTCTCGAAATGGTCGAGACGTAAAGATCGATATATTGGACGACTATATTCGGAGTTCGGAAAGGTTCCGAGTGATTCGGTATTTTTGAGTACCGGGAGTTACGGGAATACGGGAAGAGTATTGGGCCTTAATGGGCCTTAGTGGGAAGGAGCCGGGAGGTGGCGTGCGCCCTCCCAAGCCCAGTCCGAATTGGACAAGGGGTTTGGGCGCAGCCCCTCTCCTTCCTTCTCCACTTCCCCTTTCCCCTTCTCCTAGTTGGACTAGGAAAGAAGGAGTCCTACTCCCGGTGGGAGTAGGACTCCCCTTGGCGCCCCTCCTCCTAGGGCCGGCCTCCTCCTCCCTCCCTCCTTTATATACGGGGTAGGGGGCACCCCATAACACACAAGTTGATCTACGGATCGTTCCTTAGCCGTGTGCGTGCCCCTCCACCATATTCCACTTGGTCATATCGTCGTAGAGCTTAGGCGAAGCCTGCGCCGGAGAAGTCATATCGTCATGAGCTTAGGCGAAGCCCTGCGTCGGTGGAGCATCAACATCGTCCCACGCCGTCGTCTTGACGGAACTCATCCCGACACTTTGCTGGATCGAGTCCGGGATCGTCATCGAGCTGAGCGTGTGCAGAACTCGGAGGTGCCGTCGTTCGGTGCTTGGATCGGTCGATCGTGAAGGCGTCGACTACATCAACAGCGTTGTTATAACGCTTCGCTTTCGGTCTCACGTGCGTGGGTGGACGGACACTCTCCCCTCTCGTTGCTATGCCATCACCATGGTCTTGCGTGTTCGTAGGAAATTTTTTGAAATTACTACGTTCCCCAACAGTTTTGTACGTGCCAGGTTGTAGTATGAAATGCTAACTGTTCCATATGGTAGTGGCTGGTCTCTAATTGGACCGACATGTTGAACTAGTATCAATGGTAGAGGCGTTTCGTTGTGCGCCACATCCAACAGTTCACATAATTAATTATCCAAAGATTAAGGTATCAAACCCTTGGTCATACAAAGCAACATTTCGTTCCTAAAAATTAAGGTACTTCCACATTCAAACTAACTAATACTACAAATTCGAAGGAACTACTTAATACGTTAATAGCACATAGGGAAGTAGCCCTGGTCCAACGGCTTGAGAAAGGACGAACAAAAGCTGAAAGAAGAAGGATCAGCCAGTAGCAGCACCATCAGCCTCCCAGCCTCACAACTTCAGCCAGCCTGGTGAACTCCAGGTTTTTTCCTGCCAAACACACATGGGATGTTGGAGGCAAGAAAATAAATTTGTCAGGGGTCTTGTCATGGCATCTAATCACACAGAATGCTAGTACAAATGATGGAGAACAAAACATCCAACATGAGAAAATTCATAGGAGTTCTAGATCCATGGATACCATCAAGAAAAAATGCTCAGTTTTAATTCAGACACAAGACTTGGTGAAAACATGCATATTCATATCAGCAACATTGATATGGCATCTTTGCAAGCTTGGGTTAGTGACTTGTCTTGTGTTTCATGGCATGACAATAATTTTAACAATAAATAGACATGAAATTGACCCAAACTCATGTACAAAGTTAGGCCATATGATGCATGGATTAATTCACAAATAAATGAAAAAATGCCAACTATGTATAAAATTTGCAGTACTGAAATATTTCAATGTGTACCGGTGTGTACTGAAACTGCAGTACTGAAATAATTCAGTGTGCATCGATGTGTACTGAAATTGTAGTAACGAAATATTACATTGCCTGCCGGTGTGTACCGGAATATTTCAGTGTCTACCACTACAACATTGTACCGAAATATTTCAGTGCCTACCGGTGTGTACCAAAATATTTCAGTGTCCACCACTACAACATTACAAATTTTGCCTAGGGCAGTACCAAAATATTTCAGTGCCTACCGATGTGTACCAAAATATTTCCGTGTCCACCACTACAACATTACAAATTTTGCCTAGGGCAGTACCGAAATATTTCAGTGCCTACCGGTGTGTACCAAAATATTTCAGTGTCTACCACTAGAACATTACTAATTAGTCCTAGGGTTCATATGATGCCTAGGGTTCACATACATCATAATCCATCCTCCAAATCCATGTACTCAAATATTCATGCAATTCATTGAGATTAAAATGCCATATAGCATTCCCTCTCTGAGCTATTACGATCAGTATCACCATGATGTAAGCACGAGCAGTAGGAAGATGAGGAGTGGGGAAGCTTACTCTAAACATAGCTACCGCCGTCGTTCAGACGAGGAGAGCGGCGAGGGAAGCGGGGAAAACGGCGGGGAAGCAAGCTCGCGACCACTGTCCTCCTCATCTTGCTCTTCGGAGTCTCCGGTGACTCAGTTGGAGGCTGCACAATCTACAACGGCACCTCGTGCACGGTGGGTTCCTGATCCAGTGGATGCTCTACCCTGGATCTGAACGCCCACCACCTCTGCCTGGTCCACTTGCTGGACGAATTGGCCTGCTCCATCGCCCAGAGGAGGATCTCGATCTTGTGAATCGGTTGTGCTGGCGGGGGGCAAAGCTTTGCCCTCTCCTTCTTCGTCAAATTCTTGAAAGTGGCCATTGTCGTCCAGCTCATCTGCCTTGTGTTGTCAAACCAAGAACGGATCTCCCTCAACCTGGCCAACTTGACCTGGTCGCCGCCGGCGATCTGCACGAAGTCGGTGTTCTCGCCGCCGGCCATCAGCTCGATCTGCCGATTCTTGCTTCGATGGAAGAGGGGATGGGGGTGGGTGGGTGGGGGTTGCCTGAGTGGAGCGAAGTTGCAGCGGCGAGAAGGAGGAGATGACTGCGTGGACTTGGAGGAGAGGGAGGAGATGGCCGCCGATGAGTAATTGTGGAAGTTGTAGCACCATGGCGGCGGTTTTGCATTCGACGAGAGGGGCGGCGCGTGCAAATTTTCCTAGGACTAAACTGCCCCTATATTAAAACGCGTCCCCACCTTGTCACGAGTACCGGCCCCACTCGTTTTAGTACTTTCGCGTACTTTCATCGGGGTACTACCCAGTACTTCGTATTTGTCTGCCGTTAGATCGACATCAACGAATGGTTCTAAAAAAGCCCAACCACTCTAAAAGTTGTATATTACACTGGTTTGGAGCGCTTCTAATTGTGGTTACAACAGCGAGGTAAATCAATACTGGTAGCCTGACGTTCTTAACTAATTTTATTTCTGCCAATAGCAGTGATCACTAATCTGCTTGTTCTGAGGGAAATTCTTAACTTGGATAATAACACTGGAACGAACTTGTGTCTGTTGAACTTTGTGTTACGAATCCTCAATCAAGCAGAGGCAAGAATCAGCTTCTAAGGTCTCTCTTTCGATTGATAGCATCAGAAGAAGGATATAAATTCAGTTTACATTATTGGGGTACAGGAAGAAGGAGGTGGCTGAGATACAGAGGGAAGCAGGATTTGCAAGAGGTAGGTCATATTCGGGAAGCAGGATTGCCTTGAAGTCTTTCCTCTGCTTAAATAGCCTACCGAGTCGAAGGAGGCCACAGACGGCTGTATCTTCCGGTTTGGACTTTCTCTTCTTCCGGTTGGTCCACTGATCCATTTGTTCGCTGCTTCATGCACTTCTCTTCGTCAGTTAACTTGGTATTTCTTCAAGTGTTGCTTTTCTTCGTCAGTTAACTCCTTCAGTTTGCGTTCTTGTCCTAATCCTGTATTGCAGGTCTACCACTTTGGTCCAACTGCCTGACTACCATGTGGATCGCACGTGATCTTAGAAATATGGACATGGCTTTGACTAAATAGTTTTGTACTCCCTCCGTTTTGAAATAATTGTCTTTCTAGCCATTTCAAATGGACTACAACATATGGATGTATGTAGACATGTTTTACAGTGTAGATTCACTCATTTTGCTCCGTATGTAGTCACTTGTTGAAATCTCTAAAAAGACAATTATTTCGGAACAGAGGGAGTATTTTTCTTGGCTAATCAATGTTCTAATCATGAAGTTTGGTAGGTGGTGGTCGTTTAATATATGTCAGTTGGGTTTGGATAATACACTTTATCATACATTCTGTATAAATTCAATGCCTATTTTGTTTTATTTCTAAAGTGAATTAATAACCTGCAGTGTTCACTATGTGACCTATGATGGGGCTAATCTAAATATGGCAACCCATGATATGTTATGATGCCCATGTTTACTGATATTAGCAAGAGAAAGAATACTTTGATGTAGCATATCTGCAATGTTCATGTATAACTAAAAGTGACTAAGCTCTTTCTTTTTTCACTCGCCAACTTAATTCAGTATAGTTCACATTTTATCTGAGCCTATTCAGAGATTAACCTATGATTTCTGCCACAATCTCTACATCAGATCATCTAGTAATCTAAAACTTTCTTATCCAAGTATTTTATCTTTGTTTTTCACAATTTTATTATGCAAAAATCTAAATTGTTTCGTGTTCATATTCGTGAAAAATATTAAGTGGCCACATACCATGGGACCGGCTTCCCATTCCCATGCCCCTGCCTCCTCTTACTTGATCGGGAGGTGGAACAAGGGGATGCCCGTGCCTTAATTTCCTTTCTTCACCAGAGCAAGCAACACATGCATGGAGATGGAGGGTCATCATTAAACGCCAAGTGAGTACTAGCTAGTGGCTGGAGTCTTTCCACAAATACATTACATGCATGCTACAAAGTCGTTTAACAGCTAAGTTCTACAAGTCATCTGAATGAAGTGAGTAAAGTTGTTCAACATACACCATACAGACCATACATAAATAAGAAACCACAAATCTAAATGTCTTAGCTACACCTGTGTTTACAACCGAATCAGATGGACCCTCAACGTCTGCATATCCCTGTTTTTCTCTGTCGCTTCAAAGAGACACACATCCCCCACCTCCAGTTCCAGATTATTCTCGTCAAGAAACTTCTTCCACCCCAGAATATAAGCCATACTGCGACCCTTTGAAACACGGTATTGGGTACGAGTATGCTTATTGTTCTCTATCTGAAGGTGAAGCGTTCCACTCGTCCTCGGGAGCCGTTTTGTAAATTTGGAGCAAAAGTACTGAAATGCAAGTTCACATATTCAGATGAACTTCTAACCAATGTTTAATTTGCAAAAACAATAACAAAGTCAAGAATGTGATTGGATAAATGAGTATGTAAACTCACCACAATAGGGCATGTTTCCTTAGTGGAAGTTTCGGTTATTTCTCTCACAAAGATAGGATATTCAGGCCAAATTTCCATGACTTTCTGACGAACTTTGTTCTCCATTTCTGGAGATAGAGTACTCCGCTCGGGTAAAATAGACAGAGGCGATGAATCATCTTGGCTCCGCCCCTCGCCTACTCCGCATGCGAACTCGGACGGGGAGGCGTGATCAGAATATGTAGATTCTTCTGAGACCTCTTCTACCGACTCAGTGCTCAACTGTAGGCAAACACAAGCATATCAGCAACAAAGTGCCACTGCCAACCTCATATGTATGGCTTACTTCACTAAACATGAATACAAGCATTTGCATGTCTTTTCACAAAGAGGATTTTTTTTTTTTTTTTTGGAAAAGGGGCCATGCCCCAGCCTCTGCATCAGAATGATGCATACGGCTCATATTATTAATAATAAGGAACCAGTCTGAAAAGTACAAAAAGGTCATAGTGCAAACTGAAACAAAATCTGCTGAAAAGAACTGCTGAAAGCCACAACCGGCTGGCAAAACTATAGGATCACTCTATCCTATTACATGACCGCCATCCAAACCGGTTGAAAATATCCCGAGCTACCATCTCCCATCGGGTAGACGCAGTAACCAAACGCTCCCTGGCCTCCGTCGGAGTGAGTAGCGACCACATACGGATGAACGCTGTGGCTCTGAAAACAACCTGCAAAAAGTGAAAGTTTGTTGATCGGTTAAAGACTAAGTCATTTCTGCAGTTCCATATTGCCCACAAAAGAGCACAAGCGCCAACACGAATGTGTCTCGCAATGTCATAATCCACCCCATCTAGCCATGTTCCAAATAACATACTAATAGAGGTAGGCTGACTGATATTAAAAGCAATATGAACCGACCGCCACAGAATCTTAGCCAACGGACAATCGAGAAAGAGGTGTTTGATGCTTTCAGAATGATCACAGAAGCTACACCGAGACGGACATACCCAATTACGTTTTGCAAGATTATCCTTAGTCAAAATTACCTGTTTATGCACAAACCACATAAACACTTTGATACGTAAGGGTACCTTAACTTTCCAGACGTGTAAGGAAGTAGGGATGACCGAAGAGTTAATGACATCCTGATACATTGATTTGACCGAGAACACACCGTTCTTAGTAAGTTTCCAATGCAGCTGATCAGGGTGAGCGGACAACCTGACATCCATCAAACGTCGAACCAGATGGAGCCAGGCCTCCCAACGATTACCAACAAGCGTCCGCCTAAAGCTGATATTGAGGGGAACGGACTGTAAAACAGTAGCAACATAGGCATCTCTACGTTGAACTATGTTATACAAAGAAGGATATTGAAGTGCTAGTGGAGTCTCCCCAAGCCACGTATCCTCCCAAAACCTCGTCGTGGTACCATTCCCAACAATAAACTTAGTCTTGTTGAAAAATATTTGTTTAACTCTCATAAGCCCCTTCCAAAAGGGCGAATCTGAAGGTCTCACAGACACTTGGGCCAAGGTTTTAGCAAAGAGATACTTATTGCGTAAAAGCTGTGCCCAAGTGGCCTCCGTCTCAGATGACAACTTAAAAAGCCACTTGCTAAGGAGACATATATTTTTGATTTCCAAATTTTCAATACCTAAGCCACCCTGGTCTTTAGGTCTGCAAATAATATCCCACTTCGCAAGTCTATACTTCCGCTTAAGCTCGTCAATTTGCCAAAAGAAACGAGATCGGTAGAAATCTAACCTTTTCCTAACTCCAACCGGAACCAAGAAAAAGGATAGCAGAAACATTGGCATACTAGTAAGGACCGAATTAATCAGAATTAATCGCCCTCCATATGACATGAGCTTTCCTTTCCAACAGCTCAGTTTCTTTTCAAACCGATCCTCCAAACATTTCCACTCAGCATTGGTTAGCTTACGATGATGAATGGGTATACCCAAGTACGAAAATGGTAAGGAACCCAATTCACATCCGAACAATTGTTGATACGAATCCCGGTCATCATTAGCTCTTCCAAAACAAAACAATTCGCTCTTGTGGAAGTTGATTTTAAGCCCGGACAATTGTTCAAATAAGCATAGCAGCAGCTTCATGTTCCTAGCTTTCGCCATGTCATGCTCCATAAATATGATAGTGTCATCAGCATATTGGAGAATAGATAGCCCACCGTCTACTAGATGTGGAACCAGGCCACCTACCTGTCCTGCATCCTTTGCCCGACCTATTAAAATAGTCAGCATGTCGGCCACTATGTTAAATAGAATCGGTGACATAGGGTCTCCTTGCCGTAGCCCCTTGTGAGTTTGAAAATAGTGACCAACGTCATCATTCACCTTAATCCCCACACTCCCTTTTTGCGTTAAAGATTTAATTTGGTTTCTCCATGCCGGATGAAAACCTTTCATACGTAACGCTTGTTGCAGGAAAGGCCATTTGACTTTATCATATGCTTTCTCAAAATCCACTTTAAAAACTACGCCATCCAGTTTTTTGGAGTGGATTTCGTGGAGCGTTTCATGCAAGACAACAACCCCTTCCAGGATGTTTCTATCCGGCATGAAAGCTGTCTGAGACGGCTGAACTACTGAGTGTGCTATTTGTGAAAGCCTATTTGTGCCCACCTTAGTGAAGATCTTGAAACTCACATTTAGCAAACAGATGGGTCGAAACTGCTCGATCCGAACAGCGTCCGTCTTCTTAGGCGTAAGAGTAATCGTCCCAAAATTCAGCTTGAACAATTGCAGCTGACCCTCAAAGTACTCGTGAAACATGGGCATTAAGTCCCCCTTGATAAAATGCCAACACTTCTTGTAGAACTCCGCCGGAAAACCATCCGGACCTGGAGCCTTGTTGTTCTCCATTTGAGAAATAGCCTCCAACACCTCTTTCTCTGAAAAAGGAGCAGTCAATAGCTCGTTCTCGGCGGTCTCAAGTTGAGGCACATCCTCAACCCTAGACTCATCCAACGCCACAAAAGTCTCTACCGGGTTACCAAACAACTGTTCCTTCATCTTTTTCTAATTGAAAAATTCTCTTCTTACGATGCTTCCCATTCGCAATCATGTGAAAGAATTGAGTGTTATCCTCGCCTTCTACGATTTTGCGAACCTTGGCTCGCAATGCCCACTTTAATTCCTCCTCACGGAGAAGCTTTTTAAGCTTCATCTCCGCATCTATCTTTGTTGCCAACTCAGTGGAATCTAAGATAGATGTTTCTGCTTTAGCTTTGAAATTTTGAATAATAAGAAGGAGTCTGTCCTTCTCCGCCTTATAGATCCCATGCGTGTGTTTAGCCCAACCACGAAGGAAACTACGGAGATGACGAATCTTGGATTGCCATTTGTCGATAGGTGTCCTACCTCCAGAGTCCATAGCCCACTGTGTAGCTAACAACTCGAGGAAGCCTTCTCGTTCGAACCAAGCCAGTTCGAGCAAGAAGAAATTCTTGTTACCCACGAAATTTTGAACACCGGAATCAACTAACAGCGGTGTATGATCCGAGACACCTCGAGTCAAAGCATGTACCGTTACCAGTGGAAACTTCTGTTCCCACTCGACACTCGCTAGCACTCGGTCTAGTTTCTCAAAAGTCGGGACCGGTAACGAATTAGCCCAAGTGAATTTCCTACCCGAGAGTTCGATCTCTCTGAGATCCAAACTCTCAATGATAGTATTGAACATAAAGGGCCATCGACCGTCAAAATTGGCATTATTCTTGTCCTCTTTTCTTCGGATTATGTTAAAATCCCCTCCCACTAAGAGAGGTAACTGCTCATTAGCACAGATGTGCACCAGATCTACCAAGAAATCTGGTTTGAGTTCTGGTTGAGCAGCCCCGTAGACTGCCACCAAAGCCCAATCAAACCCATCTGCCTTAGATCTAACCCGAAACTTGACAGCAAACTCTCCCATAACTACGCTCCTTACCTCCAATGTTTCACACTTAACCCCAAGTAAAACCCCGCCGGATCTTCCTCGAGGTGGGAGGCAGTGCCAATCAAAATCTACCCCCCCAGACAAAGTGGCGAGGAATTGATTAGTGAAATTACTCCTTCCAGTCTCGGACAAAGCAATGAAATCCAAATGATGTTCCAGAGAAGCATCCGCCAGAAACCTCCTTTTAGCCAAGTCTCTAAGACCTCTGCTATTCCAGAAAATGCCTCTCATAAGTCATCATGAAATTTTTTGGCAGTACGAATCCTAGCACTCCTACGCACTGCGGAGACTGGATAAACCTTTCGTTTCCATGTCCGCTTAGGCTTGACTATATCAACCACCGGGATATGACCCTCATCCTCAGCATCTATCACTAAAGGCTCATCTACATGGAGAGAAGTCTCAGGCTGTGAGTCTTCCTCCGCCTGGAGACCATCAGGGTCAAGATCGGCACACATACCATCTAGGACCCTAACCCCAAGCGCATGAATCTCCGAATCATTCATTGGTTTAACTGCAGCTATGTGACGAATCATATCAACCGCACGCTCAGCTTCTAAATCAAGAATGTCGTTGACTGATTTAGCAATCTGACTATCATTATTACCAAGTGAAATTCCTAGTTGATTTGCATTATTGATGATCTCATTATCAGTAAAATGCAAAATGGAATTTGACTTAATTACTGACATACCAGTGGTGGTTTCGACGTCCTGCAACTTGGCCGCTGTCACAGCGCACCGTAGTTGAATGTCGTCGACGTCCGGCTGCTCCTGCAACCGCCCGCTGATCCGCCTCCCCTGGGAGATAGGGTCCGGGATGCCACCAAAAGCGATGACCTCCTCGCGAGAGGTCCTGCACGGGGAGAGACCACCTGCCCCTCCCCCCACAGCGACGCCCTGAGCCGCCGTCACCGCCGGCATCAGCGTCTGCCGCCCAAGAACTGGCGATCCGCCAGCAGTCGCCGGCTCCGGAGCAGCCCAGCCGCCGCGCACCGAAGCGTGGGCAGAATCTACAGAGGCCCCACCCAGCCCTCCCAACACTGTGGGGGCCGGAGAGGCATCCACCCCTAGTCCTGGCGCACCAACGGCGACGAGAAGCGGTGTCGCCGCTTCCCTAGTCGTATAGGCCGGTGAAGACACCTCCTGCCTGCTGGACCCGTCCTCAGCCCCCCGAGCCTCCGGGGTGAGAGGAAGAACAGCGCTGGCCCTGACCGTACTCCCGGGCAGCTCCACCGAGTCGTCCAAAAGAGGCATGTCCAACCGCGAAACAGGGGAGCAAGGAGAGGGAAACACCTCCTTAACAGTCAGTCTGTCCTTCAAAGTCCGCAAGCCCTCCGGCATCACCGGTGGCACGTGCTCAGACGGATCATCCAACTCCAAACGATCACTCCAAAGACGAGGGGGCGCAGAGAAAGCCCCAACATAACCAAGCTGAAGCATGTTGGACGGTGCCGAACCCGAAGTTTTCCCCTTAGCAGACTCTGTTGGTTTAGGCGATTCCACGGGCCTGGAATCCCTGTCACCGTCACCGGGTGCATCCTCTGGCCGGTGCCCAGAAGCACCACCCCCATCAGATGTATCCATAGGTAACAACTCCTCAAAATCCTGAAACAGGTCCGGGTCCTCATACTCGACATTCAACATGTAAGCAACCCCCTCATAACACCATCTGACCACATCTGGCAAGAACTGAATGTTGGCCACGCTAATCAACAAACGAGCAACACCGTGAGCACGAGTGAAAGGCATGTCCACCTGCTCCGTCTTACCGAGCAAGGACCCCAAGCTCCACGTGACAAAAAAATCATCCAAGGGTTCGGACGGTGCCCCCGAAAAGCGAACCCAGATCTGAGTCAGTGGTGTGCCCTGCGGCTCCTTCTTCTTCCACTCATCAAACTGCAACACAAAGCTAGTTCCAGTAACTCGACTCATGCCAAACTTGAGAATCCTCTTCTGATCCTCTTTAGATGGAAAATCCACTTTATAAGAATTATCAGAAAGCTTCAACAAAGACCATTTGAAATTTCCTGGAGCCAACTCTCTCAACTGCTGAATAATCTGGGCTTCAGTGAGCGGTCCGGTGACCACTTTAACCACCCCAGGGAAGGAGGTTTCAACTGCAGGAGTCACCGAAGCCACACTGGGTGACTCAAAGAACATCAACTCAGAGCAACATAGCCCGTAGATATTAAGAGCCAGTTTGGGCCCGAGAAGAAGCGGACACTCAGCCGCCACATGCTTGGGTTTCCCACAAATCTCACATAACTCAGCAGAACAGTCCACCATGAAGTGACCCGTCTCCCCACAGCGAAAACAAACTAACTTCTTCTTCTTAGCCGCCCACTTAGACAGCTTGTCACCTCCGGCCTTCTCCGAGCCTTTATCAGACTCCGCATCATCCGATTGCGCTATCATCGGGACAGCCACATCAGCAAGAGCCTTAACCGTCTCCACCACTGTCTGGTTCAGAGCCGCGTCATCAGTGGCCATGTCAGAAGAGTCCGAGTCGGCACCGGGCAAAGTACGCCCACCCCGTCCACCACGGAAGCGTCCACGCCCACCACGGAAGCGTCCACGGAAGCGGCTGGGGCCAACTGCGCCCTCGACGAAGTTCCCCGGTGGTCCTTGAAAGCCCCGGCCAGCATTACCCTGCTCCGTCCAAGCGTAGCCTCGCCCACCACCGGTGGACGACGAACCCCGATGAAGCCCTTGACCGTAAGCGTCGTATCCATCATCACCCCACTGACCACGGGGAGGGTTGCGGCTGTCCCCCGCGAAAGCACCCGACCCGCGGCCCGAACCACCATTAGCCGCTCCACCCCTCCCGGCCGCCATCTGACGAGGCCAGGGGCGCTGCACATGAGATGGTGCGGCCCCGGGCGGCGGTGGCGCTGCAGCCCTGGCCGGGGGAGCCGCCGCCAACGCAGGAGCCGCAGCCGCAGCGGACGCCGGCTGCGCCAATTGGCACCGACGCAGACCTCACGGGCGGCTTCGCCGGCGGCGGAACCTTGGGCGGCGGCTTGGGCGGCATGACCACCTCGCCAGCAGCCGAATCGCGAGAGGGCAGCCGCCTTTTCACGCGACAAGTCGCAGCAGCAGGAAAGCCAGCCCGTCCCCGGCGGCGTACCCTAGCGAAGACAACGACTCGGCAGGGAGAGGACGCTCGTGCATGTGTAGGCACGCTAACCGATGCGATCTCATGCACAAGAGACTCCCCAGCCCGATCAACTGGGTCCGGTTTTGCCTGGGCCTGTAGCCCCGCTAATCCCGGCCCACCCTCGTACACACCTCGGCCCACTGAAGCCAGCCCATCGGTGCGTAGGAGAGAATTCAAACGCGAGATCCGCTGATCCCGAATCACGCTCGATCGGTCGACCGCCGGCGGCGGCGCCTGTGCCGCCGAGGGTCTCCGGTTCTTCTTCCTCTTCACTTCCTTCCACGAATTCTCAGTAATAAAATCTGACAAACAAGGTTTCGGAAGACTAACCTTAGGAATAGGCCCCTTCCAAGGCCGGATCACCGCCGCCGCAGTCCGTCGATGAACGATACGCCGGACGATTTCGATCTTGTCCTCTGGCCGCAAACCTTGTCGAGCCGGATCGTCCACTGGCACAACACCATCCACGATCGCAGCCACTTCCTCTTCAGAATACCCTGGATCAAACGCCTCGCAAATCACAGACGACGGCGTTGGCGAGTACACCTCCGGCGAGACCCTGACGTCCTCCTCGCCATCTTCATCATCCGGATCAGACTCCGCAAGAGCCCAAAACCTTCCCCCGACGCGATCCGCGCCAGCAGCGGCCGCCGGCGACACGGCCGTAGTTAACGTCCCGGGCTTCGCCCGCATCGCCCGCATCAGACTTGTGGAGGAGGAAGCACTTCAGGAAGGCTAAAGAGTTTCCTCACAAAGAGGATAAGCAAATATATGCAAAAGTTGGTTAAGAAAGTGCCGATTTCGTACAACAAAGAACATCCTACACGTCTACACAAGCAACACAAACACCCTATGCTACTCCTAACCGTTGTTCAGGCAGCAGGTAAATGTAGAGTGTACAGCTAATCAGATCTCATGGCATATACAGTATCGAGATACAGACTTAAAGGGGAGAGATGTTGCTTGCTATTGAGGCACAAGTAGTACATAAAGCAGGGCAGAAGGTGACATGCAAAAAGAGAAAACACATGAGCATTGGAGATATGCTAAGTTGCTTATAGGGTTCTAATATTAAAGCATGCTTATTTGATTATTGCTTGAAATAGCGTAAAAGCATCTAGCATATATACCTCCAAATCTAAGCCATTCATCATGCATATATAACGCAGTATATGTAAATAGAACATCAAACATCAGAAATTATAATTTGAACCTTAACTTACATGAAAATTGTCTAATGTGGTGTCTTTAGCAGCACCTTCACACTCCTATTAACGAAATACATGGATCAACACAATAAAAAGAAACTCTGAAGGAACAAATTACCAATGCACTTAACAACTACGAACACACAAAACAATCAAAGCTGCATTTACAATAGCCATCCAGAGATCTTATCATTAAGGGTACTGAAGAGATGAATATTCAGTAAATTAAACATTGCACGAGAAGTAAAATTTGCTGCTTACCAAAAGCTTTTGTTTTGAAAACAGTCCATAGGTTTCACTAAACATTGGCACATGTATAAGAATATGTGCTTTTAAACAAGAGCAGTTTCTTTGAATCGTATCAAAGAGGAGAAATTATTAGTCAGGCCAAACAAAAAAAGGCAAAATTTAACCATTCAGTTCATAGGGGAACTGGACAATTATATGTAAAAGTCTATCCAGAAATGTACTGCGAAATAAACATGCACCACAAGCAAACATCTCAAGTTGGTATTAATTACTGGAGGCTCTGCGCCAGATAGAAATTAAATACTTAAATGGGACAAAATTATTAGAAGATTTAATCAATTTGTACTGTATGAACTTCAGGTTCGGGTTTGCTAACCTTCCTCCTTTTCTTCGCCTCTAGGGAAAGCAGGGAACCATTGGTTCTCTTTAGGGAAACAAAGTCAGAAGATTCATCAAGGCTGGTGTACGAGAAAAGATAACAGGAAATAGAATGAATGATAAATAATAAATGATAAATATGCATATGTATCTATTGAAATCTATGTGACTTTTTTCTTTTTTCCCTTCACCTAGGCATGACTTTGCTCTCTGCCGATGTGATCGTGTGTGTGTTGGCTGTGTGCATCGTAGTTATGCACAGGGTTGGTGTACTCATTGTGATTGTATCCCTCGATGCTACATTATGAGTCAATAAATGACGCCCTTTATCCGATTTTTTTTGTAAATCTATGTTTTCTAGCCAATGCAACACAATGACATAAAAAACTAGCCAACATGAAGTACTTCAAACTTTTTATATAGGGGAAACATATTTTTGAAAAGCATCAGGATCACATTAAGAAAAGTACCGATGTCGCTTTCATATTTCCTCGTCACATTTCCCTTCTTTTAAGAAATTTTTTGAACAGCCATCCCAGCAGTATAATAAACGGGGACCCAAAGTCAAGGCCATGGACGCTTGAACCTAGTCGTGGCATTGAACATTCAAGCGCCGACCCACATTTTCTTTTACTTCGGGCTACTAACTAAATCATATCAGTTCAGTCACCTCTCTTGTACAACATAATACTCAAGGCATCAATATCACACTCCCAAAGAGCAATGCCAACCCTGACATGGGAGGAAAATAATATAGGCATGACAAAAGACGCTTATCAATAGCTAACACAACAGCAGGAGGTGAGTCTTACATTACCATGCAGTCTCAGTTATAATCCCTCTTTCATTTGACCACTGCCATTCATTCCAAAATTCATTGACAAGTCAAGTCAAGACTCAAAAGCCCATGTGACATTGATTCTTAATTCCTTACAGTCAAAGCTGTATGATTCGGTATTTTTCAACCCTTTCTCTAATTCCCTAACTAACAAGTATCTGTTCCTACGATCAGACTATCAACAGACAAATATCTGCTATTGTAATAGGCTAATAGCTTTAAATAAAGGACTTCTCTGATCCTTGAGTTCTTTCACTTAATCCTAATAGGAAATATTGTCAATGTTACACTAGGGACTGAACTGAATGCACGAGAATTGGATAAAACTCTAGGTCTAGGATAAGATGCAATCTAAGTATCTAACATTTCAACTCCAGTAATGTATTTCCCTTTCTCCAAAGACAACAAAAGGCTGGGAGAAAAAAAAAGTACTCCCTCTGTTCCTAAATATAAGTCTTTTTAGAGATTTCAAATGGATTACAACATACAGATGTATATAGACATATTTTAGAGTAGAGTCACTCATTTTGCTCCATATGTAGTCACTTGTTGGAATCTCTAAAAAGACTTATATTTAGGAACTGAGGGAGTATATGTCCTAAATGGTAAGGGAAGTACCTTATTGGCATGTCATATACTTGTCTGAGCAAATATGATGTATAATCGTAACCATCTTCTCGTGGTTTCACGTTCAAAATCTGAGAAACAATAGAAATGGTAATTAAAAACAGTGCACTTATCAAGTCAATATGCACTGTGTAGACCTCAGAGTAATGGAGTCAATTGACATACTCATCCACCATAAAAATATAGAGATTGTGAATGACTTGCAAAAACGTGCCTTCAGTAGAAAAAAATTTCAATTGGCATCCTTCATAATGGCAAATAGAACAATACTCCCTCTATTATGACCGGCTAGGGGCCTGGCCCAGTTATCTTATCGTTAGTAGGGGCTTAGCTCAATTATCTTATTAGGATGCTTATATAAACTCATGTAAGGACCCGTTTTGAGATCAAGCAAGAAGCAATCATTATTTGCTCGGCTTCCTTAGTGAGCCGGGAGACCTAACCCTAGTGGCCGCCCTTACACCATCTTTCTCTCTCCATAGCCGCTGCCCTCTCCCTCAAGCGAGAGGGCGCCCTCGCGCCGGCCGCAGCGTCCACCCTCGCCAACTCCCCTCCTTCCCCTATAATCTCCGCCCTAGAACCCTAGCTCCTAAGACCTTGGTATCAGGTAGATCTCGTTCGATCATGTCGTCGCCGCCGCCCACCCAACCCTTCCGCTGCCGACCTCCACCACCGCGGCTCTAGCCTCCACCACCCTGCCGCTGCTCTCCACCACCGCACCGCTGATCCTCCCCAGTGCGCCACTGGCCCCCATCGCCGGCGCGCCCACTCTGCCGCTGCCGACCACCCCCGTCACGCCGGGCGCGGGCGCCTACACCCCGGAGCAGATCACCGGAGTCCTCATAGATCTCGTCACAGCGGTCCAAGGTATCCGGCTATACCTGGCCAGCCCGTGACGGGCCGCCGCCGCGCCGCCGCCGCCGCCGCCACCGGGCCGCCGGTCTGCCGTGGCAACCGCTGCACCAGCGGCCTCCATGGCCTTCGCTGGTCGTTGCAACCCCAGCTGCTGCTTCAGCTGCCCCCGCCACCACCCCGCTCTGGCCACAGTGGCCGTCGGCGGCCGTCGTGGCAGCTTCCGCCACATTCATGGGACAGCTGCAGCCCCAGCTGCCACCACAGCCGCCGCTCCACAGTGGCCGCAGTGGCCACCGCTGGTTCTCGCGGCACCCCTCGCGACCATAACCACCGTGCAGCAGTCGTTGCCGCTGCAGCCAATGCGAGAAGTTCTTCCGCGGGTAACACACGTTCACGTCAGACCGCACCTGGCTAGCCTCTTACCACCTCCGGGGCGCCCGCACAGACGTGGTATTACGCCCTCGAGTAGGACGAGGACGGCATGCCCCCATGAGAGCGCTTTCGCGAGCTATGCCTCCTTCACTTCGGGCTTCCGATCCACGGGAGCCGACTGGCGGAGCTCGGCCGCCTTCCCTTCACCTCCACGGTGCAGGACTCCGCTGACCGTTTCCAGGCCCTGGCATGCCACGCGTCGGGTGTGACGGCACAACAGTAGGCTGAGCTTTTCATCGGCGGTCTTCCGGATCATATCTGCGTAGATGTGGAGCTCAGCAGACCGCAAGACCTCCAGACGGCCATGTACTACGCCCGCGCGTTCGAGCGTCGTGTGGTGGCCATCCAGCCGGCGCCACCACCCCAGGCCGCCTTGCCACAACCCTGGTCGTAAGTCCGGCCTGGCCAGGCTCCCACGATGCCCCTCACCGCAGCCGCGGTGCGGCCGTTCCGCTGGCTCACCCCGGCCGAGCAACGCGAGCGTCGCCACCAAGGGTTGTGCTTCAACTGCGATGAGCCCTACGTACCGGGCCACGTCTGCACACGACTCTTCTACCTGGAGGCTGCGGACTACATTGAGGAGGACCCCGCCGCCGCCGGGCTCGGCGACCTGCCCGCCCAGTTGATGTCGAGATGTTGGGCGGCCGATGATTTTCCCCGCCTTCCAGCTTGAGGACGAGCTATTTGTGCAGGCGGGGAGAAGTGTTATGAACGGCTCGGGGCCTGGCCCAGTTATCTTATCGTTAGTAGGGGCTTAGCCCAATTATCTTATTAGGATGCTTATATAAACTCATGTAAGGACCCGTTTTGAGATCAAGCAAGAAGCAATCATTATTTGCTCGGCTTCCTTAGGGAGCCGGGAGACCTAACCCTAGTGGCCGCCCTTGCGCCATCTCTCTCTCTCCATAGCCGCCGCCCTCTCCCTCAAGCGAGAGGGCGCCCTCGCGCCGGCCGCAGCGTCCTCGCCCTCGCCAACTCCCCTCCTTCCCCTATAATCTCCGCCCTAGAACCCTAGCTCCTAACACCTTGGTATCAGGTAGGTCTCGTTTGATCATATCGTCGCCGCCGCCCACCCCAACCCTTCCGCTGCCGACCTCCACCGCCGCGGCTCTCGCCTCCACCACCCCACCGCTGCTCTCCACCACCGCACCGCTGATCCTCCCCAGCGCGCCACTGCTCTCCACCACCGCGCCGGTGGCCCCCATCATCACGCGCCCACTCTGCCGCTGTCGGCTGCCCCCCGGAGTAGATCACCGGGGTCCTCATAGATCTCGTCACAGCGGTCCAAGGTATTCGGCTATACCTGGCTAGTACGTACGGGCCGCCGCTGCCCACGCCACCGGGGGCCGCCACCGGTCCTGCCGTGGCAATCGCCGCAACCAGCTGCCTCCGCAGCGCTCACCTGGTCGTTGCAGCCCCAGCTGCTACTTCAGCCGCCCCCGCCACCACCCCGCTCTGGCCGCAGTGGCCGTCGCCGGCCGTCGTGGCAGCCTCCGCGACATTCGTGGGACAGCTGCAGCCCCAGCTGCCACCGCAGCCACCGCCCGCCGCTGCTCCATAGTGGTCGCAGTGGCCACCGCCGGTTCTCGCGGCACCCCTCGCGACCATCACCACCGTGCAGCAGCCGCCGCCGCAGCCCCCCCGCTTCCCAAAGACCGGCGGCCCGACCACGGCGGGAGGCGTCCTGATCCAGCTGGTCCACTTCCCACCATCACCGTCACCGCTCCCGGCCTGGCTGTACGGGTCGCCGACGCAGCCGGTCTACACGACGGCCGGGGAACAGCCGGTGCCCACTCTCTGGTACGGAGATCTATCCGGCTCCACGTGTCCCCACGCGGGCCACGCCTACTCCACCGACCGGGCCCCAACCTCCTCGTTGCTCCAGTCCATCGAGCCGTCCGGCCACGGCGGTCACACCCAGACGCCGACCCGATTCGCCAAGATCGATTTCGCCACTTATGACGGTACTGAGGACCCCCTCAACTGGCTCAACCAATGCGAGTAGTTCTTCCGCGGGTAACACACGTTCGCGTCGGACCGCACCTGGCTCGCCTCTTACCACCTCCGGGGCGCCCGCACAGACGTGGTATTAAGCTCTCGAGTAGGACGAGGACGGCATGTCCCCATGGGAGCGCTTTCGTGAGCTATGCCTCCTTCGCTTCGGGCTTCCGATCCGCGGGAGCCGACTGGCGGAGCTCAGCCGCCTTCCCTTCACCTCCACGGTGCAGGACTCCGCCGACCGTTTCCAGGCCCTGGCATGCCACGCGCCGGGTGAGATGGCACAGTAGCGGGCTGAGCTTTTCATCGGCGATCTTCCGGATCATATCCGCATAGGTGTGGAGCTCAGGGGACCGCAAGACCTCCAGACGGCCATGTACTACGCCCGCGCGTTCGAGCGCCGTGCGGTGGCCATCCAGCCGGCGCCACCACCCCAGGCCGCTGTGCCACCACCCTGGCGTTCGAGACCTAACCCTAGTCGCCGCCCTTGCGCCATCTCTCTCTCTCCATAGCCGCCGCCCTCTCCCTCAAGCGAGACGGCGCCCTCGCGCCGGCCGCCGCGTCCTCGCCCTCGCCAACTCCCCTCCTTCCCCTATAATCTCTGCCCTAGAACTCTAGCTCCTAATACCCTCTGTCCCAAAATAAGTGTCGCTCATTTAGCATAACTTTGCACTAAATCAGCTACAATTATTTTGGACCGAGGGAGTAGTACTTTTGTCACGGTCATAAAAACTTTGAACTAGTAAGATATGTCATTTGAGGAGCTGTTCATAAGAAAAATAGACCATTTTATCTCAGAATTTCTTAGCAGACCTTCAAGGTAGTATTGCAAGTAGCTTGTCAACTTTCAAAACACAAAACATTTAGGACAAACGAAAATAATATTAAGTGTTACTAACTCACTAACATCAATGACCTAGGTAATATCATTTAAAACTAAAAACTCATAGCATATACATGTGATGGGCATTGTTTGGAGACCAGCCAAAAGAATCAAAAAGGGAATATTCAAGATCCGTGCTATGTTTATTTCAAAAGAATACATTTTCAGCAGACATACCACTGATTTCATTAAATGTTTCTCCAAGATTTTGTTCTGATTTTTCTGAAGATCTAACAAATCCTGCAGTTACCAAAGTTGAAAAGGAAAACTATCATTAGCTGGCAGGCGCGCCTCACTGATAAAAAATGCATTTTGCAAGCACCATCTGTTGTGCATAAAGAGCAGCAAATGAAAAGCAAATTTTACCCTCAGACAGAGGCCGAAATCCATGGCTGTATTGTTGTTAGTCTCTACAAACCTGGAACCCTGGAAATCAAAGATTAAAAGTTATTTAGACCAATATCCAGTAGAAGAAAACGTTGATAGACGAATAGAACTTATTTCCAGTATTCTTTTTAACGGTGATAGACAAATAGACCTTATTTCCAATGTTGTTTTTTAGCTCTGCCCCAGCAATGGTCAGTACAGATCCACTAATCGGGTGCTCACTTTGTTGGTCAATGTTTTTCGGAACAGCACGTATAGTGATAATGCACTGTGACCAACTGCAATACAATATGAAGTTAATCTTAACATCATAGTATATAACTGCAACTAAAAAGTTCGAAGGGAACCTGAAAACAGAAGGTGTAGAAACTTAGGAAGGAAACTTAATGATAAAACAACGCCCATTATTCAGGATAAGTGCTATTTATATGAAAGATCTGTTAGCAGATCTATAGAGAACATGCCTTGACTCCCTGTTAGCATGTGTTGCAGCTGTGCTACGCTTAGTAATGCCACGTGAAACTAAATCGTTAGCTTCCCTGGCATTTAGAATGGCCACCTGCGAAATAAATAACAGTGAGCATCTAATTTTATGTTATTGCCAGAAAGGCTAGTAGTACCTTACTACATGCGCTACTACAAAAACTATTCATATCAACACAGTGCATATCAACTGGAATGTGCCATTCCAAGACCCCGTCTTTCAGGTTGCGAGCCAAGGTTGATTACAGAAAAGAAGTGCAAACTCCTTAAAAGGACAGGAAACAGAAACATCTCATTCGTCTTCATTCTGTTCGTGAAATTTAAGTTATCACGAAGTCGTGGTAATGATATTTAAACTGACATCAGAGTAAGACTACTATATGACCCTATCAGGCATATTCAAAGTGTTGTTCCAAGGGTCCTAATGTTAAGGAAAGTAGGCCAACTGAGATGCTAGATACCTCTTTAAGGCCTTCAATTGTTGTTGACTGCTGGTGGACAAGTTCTGCTGCATCAGACAGATGATCGAGAATTCGTTTTTCTTTTCCTTCACAGAGAAACTCGAACATTGACAAGTAAAATGATCTGCAAGTATGACATGGAAATATTTAAGAGAGTATTTGTGATTTAATTGCTTCCACCATAGCTAGAAAACCTAACAAAGAACATGCATTTGCAGATCATGTTAAGTTATAAGCTGCTCGCGAGAGAATCAAAAACTGTAAAACTTTTTTAGTTTCAGAATTTACAGACTTGTGTGCTTCAATAATCTTCTGAACATTTGCTCTATTTGCGGCATTTGGCGTCAATCCTAGCAGAGACCCAGTACTAGATACGCAGATTATGCATTTAGTAGAGTGTACCAAGCTGGTAGTAAAAAAAACCAGAACAGGTGCACCTTGGCGATTGGTTGCCACCTTCAGATTCATCTGCCGCAGGGAATATCTTCTCTAGAGTGAGCCGTACTAGGCCGGGATTTGTCTCAGTACCAAAGACGGCATTCGCCTTGCCGGAACCCATCTCAACCAGAAGGCCGCTCTTTCCTCCCAGGAACTCGTCCACTAGCGGGATCATCACTTCATTCAAGATACACTGCACGGAATTGTAAGGAAAAATTAATAGCCTGCCAGCATATGCATAGGTTCAGGTCCTGTAAACGTCATCTAAATCATAGCCCGGTAGAGGACTACTCCTAGGTCTGTCCTGAAATCGATGGCATTGTACCATTAAGGCAGTAATTAATTAATGCAGTGAACCACCAATGGCATATCGTCAAAATGCAAATGCGGGTCAAAATGGAGCCGATTCGTCAGGGTTTTGGTGCTTTTCTTGGGGTAGAGCACCTTGTTTCTAAGCGAAAGGGGATAAGGCTGGTCATAGTGGGGAGTAACTTAGACTAGTAACATGTATATGTTACTAGGCTATGTTACTACCTCTATAGTGGGTAGTAACATATATGTAGTGTCATGCATCATTTCATTTATTACTTCATAGACTCATTTAGCATTGGGAACCGCTAGATGATGGTAACATATTATGTTACTCTATTTATCTCTCTCCTCATTAACTACTTGACACATCATCACTTTTGCTTATGTGGCATCTATGTTACTACTTATGTTACTCCCACTATGACCAGCCTAATCACAATCGTAGGCAGCGTGTTGAGGAAGAAGATTTAGGGAAAACTCACCGCACTTTGATCAGGCTCTAGGCCGGTTTAAGTACAGATTACAGGGCGGCGGAGAGATCATGGGGGAGACCCACGTCTTGCGATCGTGTGCCACTACTAGAGACAACCGGGCAACATGATCGGGCGTATCTACAGGCCGTATGTGCCATGTATGATGTACAGTACAGAAGGAGGGCACATACGATATGAACTACAAATATATACAGTTCGTCTAACACACAAAGACAGACATCACAAAATGGGTAGATGCAAATGGGGCAGATTCGCAAGGGTTTTAAGGATTTGGGGGTTATACCATTGAGCAGTTGAGCGGCAGGACCGCGGAGAAACCTTCGAAAACCTCGGTGGAGGTGAGCGCGACGGAGCGGGGACCGGTGGCGACGAGGGAGACCCCTGGCGGCGGCGGCTCCTTGGCCCTGGCACGGGCGCCGGCATGACTTCTGCGCTCCCGCTCCGGCTCCGGGAGGATGCGGAGGTACACCTTGAAGCGCTCCTCCGCCGCCGCCGGCTGCGAGGAGGTGAGCGCAGTGGCGGAGGCAGGTGGAGGAGGGTGAGGGGAAATGGCGGCGTCGGGTGGGGTGGGCGGAGGAGGCGGGAGAGGGGAAGCGGGGGCCGCGGCTTCTTCGTCGGGCAGAAGAGTGCTCGTGGTCGGCATGCCGCGGTGGGGAAGGTTCCGGCGGACGGTAGAGTTGGATAGATAAACTCTCTGTATTACGTACTCATCAGTATACATTACAGCTGCTTATATAGCAGGTTACACGAGAGGGAGAGGGAAGCTATCGTTATACTGATGTCGGACTTTATCCCCGCGCTCCTAGAGCAGCACCATGTCAGACTTTATCCCGGCTCTTCAGATGCTTTTGGGGATCCGTGCCCTATCTGTATTCCTTTTTTTTACCCCTCTTTTTTTTTTGCATGCACCCCACCTGTATTCCAGGCTCTTGTCCCCCCTAGAGGCCGGCCGCTGCGTGTATTCTGGTCGATAGGCAGCACTAGTCATCGAATCTTTGTCTCTAAAAAAAACTAGTCAAGCGAGGAATTCACGGGAGTTGCATGCAGCAAGGCCGCTCCAACAAGAGCGCTCCAACAGGATCCAGCATGCGAGCAATTCACGGGAGTTGCATGCGAGCCAATGCATGCAGCAACCGCATTGCATTGGTGCCCGTCCCGATTCCAAAAAAAATATGATGCTCCACGCTGGTTGGTTATTGCTATGATCGATACTCTGCCTTGGTACTCCCTCCGATCCTTTTTTCTTTGCGTTCTATGCTGAACCCGCATACCAAGGAGAGGAGAGCGCAGCAAAAATCGGACCGTTTTGCCCCTGGTTTGATACGGAAGGGACGCTGGGTAGTTAAATACTCTCTGCATGCGCATGCGAACGATTGGCTTGCAGGCATTTATTCTCGTGCCCACGTACTACTCCTCTCTCCATCTCTCTCTCCTTGCATGCATCTCTCTCTGCATGCGCTCTCTCTCTCTCTTGATATGCATGCACGCGTCTCTCTCTATGCAAAATCTTCTCAGCATCCGCGCCAATCTCTCACCCATTGCATGGCCTATGAGGAAGAGGTAGGCGGCTGGCTGCCTTGGGAAGACGCGAAGGACGTGCATGGGAGAGAGACGGGAGTAACTGCAGGCACGCATGCGAAGTTGGAAAGGAGGGGCAAGGTTGGAAAGAAGTGCCAAAACATGCTAGTACGCAGAGCATTGAGGGAAAAATCGTTTTTTCTAAAACGCAAACTAATGAGGACCGGAGGGAGTATATTGTCCGTTATAAATTGGGAGGGAGCCAATTGTGATACATGCCAACAGTAGATAGATAAAATTTATAATCAAGCGAAAGGAGTGAGTAAGCATATTGTCCGTTATAGATTTGTGACTCTGTGTAAGGGCTCTTCACCAACTGTGTGCACTGTTCTTTATGGAATTTTATTTGTGAACTTTTCCTAGATATATTGCACAAAGCCTCAGAATGTAAACATGAACAAACTAACGTTTTGGATTTAGCACTACTTAATTAAACATGGAGACCTATTCTTGATTTTTTTTATGTTTCAGATGGATTTTTTTTGTCATATGACATCAGGATGTAGGATGATTGGGTGCACAAGCTTTCTATGAAGCATCCAGATCCCGGCGGCGACGTCCTCCGGCATAGTGACAAACGAAGGCAGGGGATAGAGCAGAGCGGGACTGGTATTGGGTTGATACCGTTGTGGGCATTGTCCGTGCCATGATGGTGGTCAATACCCACAGGAGATTCTAATCGTGTGGGGGGATTAAACAGAGGTGAGTAAACTTCATCCATAGAAGATGCATGTGCTGACTATGTTTATAGGAGAAAGTGGTTCTTTATTATGTTCAAACACCGACCGGATCAGGTGCACCTTTAGGCTCTATGATGAGCTGCATAAGGTAGTGATGTTGATAGACGTAGAAGACATTTTTTCCCTCGAGCTCATGGTTCATGGAGTACCAAATGACTTCTCCTTATTATATATGAGTGCTATTGAGAGGCTCATATCTTTGCGATTTTATTACAGGGAGCTGAAACGCTTCTTAACCTGTCATAAAAGACGCCATTGTGGGGGTTCCACTTCTATATGTGACGTCTGAAGAAAAATAACTGCCATTTTCATTCCTTTTGCGTTTGCATGGAAACCATTATACTTCCGTTTTCATTGCCAGTACTTTCCATACTTGCATATTTCTTATGTACCTTATGACCCATTGTTTCTCTATTCTAATTTCCTTTTCATTGATGGTAATGGTAAAAATATAAGAATATACTGCTTTGCGATGCACACATGTCATGTTTGACCAGCTGATTTTCTTGGATGGTTTATGGTATTCCTCAAGATCATCAGTACCAAGAATGTTTTTTCTCATGAATGGCCCATGGTAATTTTATCATGTTCTGCTACTTGAAAAGTTGTTTGAGTGGCTAAATTATTTTTCAGGTTTCTAAGAACATACTCCCCCCGTCCCCAAATAAGTGAGTCACTTATTTGGGGACGGAGGGAGTATTATTTATTTCTGTTGCTTGGATCCTGGCATGCTGACAACAAATTCTTATTTTCAACGGGATTGTATACTGGACCGAGATTCTACACCGGTTGGTTCGCTAGGACTATTACATGAAGTAGTGTAAGCTCAGTTGTCAACACTGAGGAATTTGATAGAGGAAAGTGCCACAATTCAACATGAACCATCGCCCCGCTCGCCCTGCTTGCCGCCGCCGACTCTTTCAACACCTCCATCGCCATTGTCGTCGTCGGGTGGGAGTAGACCTATCCCTGGCTAAAGCGGCTCCAAGAGGATGATCAACAGTGGCGCGGCAGCACTGTTGCAACCGCCAGAGAAAAAGCAATGTCATGGGAGCCAGCGGTGGTGAAGCTTTTGCTGCTTTGAAGTTGCGTTCTTCACGGACCATGGTGTCAGTCTGCAACTCGCGACCAGGTCCAGGACGACGGCAGCACAAAGCTTCGGCGAGCATCAGCATGCGGAGCCAATGAGCAAGAGCAGTAGTTGTGGCAGCCCTTAGCGGTGGTCGGCGTCGGGGAGAGAGTAATTGCCAAAAACCACCACAATTGCGTTAGTCAGTGCCAAAACCACCGTTTATAAAAGTTTGCCGAAAACACCGATTTTCAGTAATTGTTTGCCCAAAGCACTAAACACTCGATTGAGAGTCATTTGATGCAAAATATGACAAACTGGGTCCGCTGTCAGGGCTGACGTGGCAGCATTATCTAACGGCGTCTGCTGCAACGTTAAGTTAACACAAAGGGCCCATCCGTCAGTAGACTGCAGTTCACTTCACTCCTTGAGCATTTTATCGAGCATGTTGTGTGCACCACGTCCATCGCCGCCCACGCTTACTCGCAGAGCACTCGACCGCCGGAGCTGATCCCGCCGGCGAGCTCGCCACCAGAGCGCCGCCCTACCGCTGACCCTGCCTCACTCCTTGCTCGCCTCGCCCGAGACCTCCTCTGCTCGATCGGGTTGCCGACCCGGTCGACGATGGCCATGGCCTTGCCGCCGCAGCTCCTACCGATGCTCGTCCCCATGGGCCCTAGCGCGCCCACGCCCTTGTGCGCTCCGGCAAGGCCGAGCACCAGCACGCCCTCGCCCCTGCCCGCTCCGGCGAGCCCCACTGTTGCAGGAGGTGGTGGTCATGCTCCAGGCTGCCCGCGACACGCTCCCCCATCCCGCCAACGACAATGTCGGAGCCCGTCTCCTCGCGAGCGCGCCCCATTGACGATACCAGCACCACAAGGAGCCTCGTCGGCAGGTGCGCGTATTGGAATTATGTGTCCTGCAACTATATTCAAATTACTAGGAATTACTAATATTCGGAATACCTCATTATGGAATTATACATGTATATTTATGCATGGAATTACTTTACATGATTATCATGAAATTATCACTTGTTGGAACGTACTTAAGTTGTATGCTTAAGGAAGCTGATCGATTATCAGTGGAATACAATATACTATTTATGTTGGAAAGACTACCCGGGTACACTGATGATTGGAAGGAGCTAGATCGTATAATTAGATTACAGCCCTAATGTTGATCTACATAATTAGAGGAATTTACACTCTATTATGACGCGTTGCTCATAAGCGCGTGCTCCGGGGACATAACGGGTAGAATCCGTTAACAGACAAATATGATCATGGTTGGTAATTTGATCTGAACTCTATCCCAGAAACTAGTGAAAAAGACTAGGAATCTTATATCTGTATAAAAGGTGTACTCTTTGAAAAGACAGCATAAGAAGGTCCCTACCCCCTAGCCTCAGATATGCGAATTGTGAACAGCACCACGGATAAGCGCGAAGCAAAAGGGGTATACCACAAACCCTAAAATTCTAACATTGGTATCAGAGCAAGGTTTAGGTCACCCCTACCGCACCGTGCAACTCTGCCGCCGTAGCTTGAACCCAAAATCCGCTGCGTACTCTGCCGCGCCGTCTGTCGCTGCCTGGAAGGTCATCTCCATCGACTGCTCGCTCTCCGTCCACGTGAGGCTAGTCATAGTGGGAGTAACTTAGAGCAAGTACAATAAAGTTGAGTCAGCGGGCTATAAGGAATAAACTAGTATATTTCTGCTTAGTTGGAGGAAAGAGAAGAGGAGAGAGAAGGTAAGCGGGCTCTTCGTGAAGAGCTAGCTCTAGCACGTGCTCCTAAACACTTTGTGAGAATGAAATGTGGGCCACATAATAAAAAGTGATACACTCTTTTGATCTACTATTATACATGTTGGCTATAAGATAGACTGTAGATGACATGACACTGGGTTACAGCCAGCAGCTGGCTATACTATTAACCATGCTCTTAGCTAGTAACATAGCGCACTTCAAGAAATTTTTGCTTATGTGGCAAGTATTTAATGTGAGGTGGTAACATAATATGTTACTGTAACATAGCGTTTCCCAAGACAAGATGAATCTACAAATTAATAAATGAAGTCATTTATGACACTACTATCATGTTACTTTGCATTATGAAGGTAGTAACTTAGACTAGTGTCATGCATATGACACTAGTCTAAGGGGCTGTTTGGTTGCCGGCCGCACCTTGCCACGCCAAAGGTGCGGCGCGCCACAGCCACCTAGGCTGCCGTTTGGTTGCCTCCTAAGGTTAGGCTCGCCACACATGCACAGTGCTTTTTGTAGTTGATTTCTCGCCACACTCTGTGGCGCTCGTTTTCAACGCCACACTCCGTGGCGCGCCCCAAGTGCGGCTAAAGAAATGTGGCGCCCCTAGTCTCCAACCAAACAGCCTCTACGACATCACATTACCGGAGGCTGCAGCCTGCGCGCCGATCGAGGAGGAAAATCAAACGGCTGGTGTACTACTGCTTGCGCGTGGATGGAGGAGTAGATCTCACCGTCTCCTACATCAATCAAGCGGCTGGAATACTGCTGCTTGCGTGTGGATGGAGATTGGAGAGTAGATCTCGCCGTCTCCTACTACTGCTGTTTGTTCGTGGATCAATCAGGCTGAGCTTGAGGCGATCTGCCATGCTGCTGGTTCGGTGGTTCCTCATCTGTAGCCAGCAAAATCAACTGGAACACTTCCGTGAAGACCAATCCACCATGGAGTAGTACTCTGTACTAGCATTAATTGATTTGTACGGGTTGCAAGATTTGATCGTTTGATCAATTCGTTTGCTACTTTGACGTGACGCCGAGACCGCGATGAAAGTACGGCCGCTGTCACGGATTCAAAGGAAGTGGTGCAGGCGTGCAGGATGGTCATTTAAATACTTGAAGATTCCCTATTTATTCCCGGAAATTCTACAACACCAACTCTCCTCGTGACCGCTTCTTCAGATTGGTAACTTTTTCTTAAATGGCATCAAACAACATGTTATCTGATTTTTTTGGAACATACTAATTTGGCAGATACTATCACGGTTTGGAAAATAGAAAATTATGATAGTATTTTCTACGGAGAACATTGATCACTGTATTGACTAAACAAACCGGAAAAGTCTACCACTTTCTTTCTTCCAGGAGAAGAAAAGAAAGGCGATCTCGCCTCCTGCCGCCAGGGCGTCTTCCGCCGCCGCCGTCCTCCGGCGGCTCCCCTCCGCTGACGACCTCGGTCGTCGGTGATGAGGGGGGTCGCCGGATCCACGCGTGTGGATTGTTTTAGGCATTAGTTTCTTAGATTTTTGGGTTGTTCATCGTTATGGCTTCGGCAGTGGTGATGGTTGCGCGGACTAATAAATCTTCAGATCCTTCCCCAACGAGGCGATCCGCTTTTGGGGTGGATTTGGAAACCAGATTGTTTAAGCAAGGATGGTGCGGCGGCGGCATCCTCGTGGTGGACCTGTGTCCTCAGGCTCCGCCGTTGCGACGATGTTTGCTCCAATGCCGGCGTGGAGCTTGGGAGGTAGTCCAAGAGCGGATGCAGATTGTAGTCTGCATTGACGGCATCTGGAAGATAGTGGATCTGGGTTCGTGGTTCGTGGCAGGCAGGTATGGTTTCCTCCTTCAACATCTTAGTTGGGCGGGGGTGCCAGATCTGGAGTTCGATGGCGTGTCCGGGGTGTTGCCCCGGTCTGATTCGTTCAACGGCAATGGCTTCGCCTTTATTGGCGAGCCATCTTGGAGGTCCGCAAAGCTGCATATCAGCAATGGAGCCACGTCGAGCTCGGGTGTGGAGGTGACCTGTCATGTTCTCCTTTGGCGGCTGCTATGGTGGTGCCAGAGGCAGGTGACGGGCGTTGGTGTAAGCTCAGAGGATTTTTCAGTCTTGTTTGTAATTTTACTTCTTGGCTGATGTTCCTGTGTGCAAAGGCTAGCGTTCTGCTGTCTTTTCAGTTTTGTCAGGTCGGCATGTACGTGGCTTGTACTATGATCCTTATGATATAAATGAGACACGTATTACCACACACAAAAAAAACCCGGAAAAGACAAAACTTAAATGCCACTGTTAAGGAAAAGGAAATATATTATGGATAACAAATGACTTGCATATTTGTTTGGGGTTATTCATTTTTTTACTGTTCAATATGAGACTGAATATGTTGCATGGAAAATAATGTGCAATCGGAAACACCTTTTTTTTGGAGTGGAATATCTCTTAGAAATTATAGATAGTTGGTTTCTTAGTGCAAGTCATAGTTGTCCTAAACTATATGCCAAAATGACTGGAATAATTTTATATACACTTGTCATCGTGAGTGGTTATTCAATCTAGCCAATATGGGATACTATTTGTTCTATGGAGGAAGACATAAAAATCTTCAAGGGAATGATCAGACCAATTATGGTTGACTAATATGGGATACTGCTTGTTGTGACACCTTGAAGAGGAAGATATTATTTTTTGCTAATAGAATTGGCTAAGAGGAAGTGTCTATTATGAAGCATCACTTATTTATGAAGGAAAATGGGAACCACTCCATGGAAAAGGAAATTTGCTCACACTTAAAGGTATGCCCATTGCCAATGTTTGTATTATATCGGTTTAACTCCCACAATTTTTTTTAAAAAAATAGTTGGATTATGGTGTTGGTTTATATACATCATTTATTGTTGGAATACCATAGCAACTTTATTGTCATGCAACAATTTCAAAGGAAAATTGATGTACTTTGGATTGGAAATTATGCCATGAAACTCCCTTGTGGAGGAAAACTATTATTATTATAGGACACTACGTGCAAGTTTAGTGAGAAGGGATTTGATTTATGGTTCTACCTTGAAACCCATTGTATATGAAATACTATTTGGAAAGGAAGAGTGGAAATATTGCTCACTGATAAAATTAGTGCATTATGGAATTTCACACAATGGTCTATTATTTCTTGATGGTCCATTGGAAATTAGCAACCCAAATTGTTATTTGGGGAAGATAACTTCATAGAGAGGAATGCTGATAATGGGAACACATGCTAGTAATTTGTTATTTTTGTCATGGACGACTTGGTCACATATCATGGAACTGAATTGAGTGGCTTACTAATTTTGGAATTCAAAACTTTAGTGGGAGGAATTCGGTTTTCTGAAGGACATATATAATGGGTATTTAACTTGCACGCCTTTCTTCTTAAGGTGGAAGGAGATAAAAAGCTTCACATCATTCTCCGGGATATACTTATGGTATTATTTTTACGCTCGCACTAGAGGTCAGATTATTTATTTATTCTCGTTCATCGAGTATTATACTTGATATGATTATGTTTATACTATTCCAAATACAAGTTGGAATGTATTATTGTGATTGTCACATTATGTACTGAAGTGGAAAATCAATTGATTAAAAGAGTTCAATGTTTTAACAACTGATTGGTGGGGTAAGTACACTTCAGGAATATATAAATTGAACATGTAAAAGTCATGGAATTACTCACCATTGTGATTATTGTACACTCCATAATTCATTGGAGGAATTGAATACTTTTACTACCATGGAAGAAGTAGTGGATATATATTGTTGTTTGTCTATGTCATTCATCTAGCACAGTCACTCCTTATGGATTTTGTAGACTGGAAGGGAATCTTTTTAGTTTGGCAGGAAATTCTCAAATACTACAAAGCACACACTAGGAATTTTGCAATGATTATTCTAGTGGATCGAACTGGTGGAAAAGTAGGAACACAATAATTATTATCATCAAGGTTGGAATTATTGACAATCATGCTTCAATATAATCTTGATCCCAAAGGAAACTACATGTGAACTCCCCGTACTGACATGCTTAGGATAAGTGGGAGGAATAAGCATGGAATATCATGTATGAATAATTGGTATGTGTTGTTGGCGTATGTCACTCTCAATTTTAGAGGAATCAATGAATTCTCTTAAAGTTTTTTTTATCAATGTCTACTATGGGTGGAAGAATTGCGGGAAGGAATAAACTCAAACGAGGAAGAGCATAGTTTGGGAACTTAATATCATACCAAATAACCGCAAACCTATTGTCTGGAAGTGATTTTTTGAATATTATAATATCACTCTTGTTATTCAATTATTCACTCGGAGGGAAATATACTTTATGGAAACTCTCTCTCTTGGAATTTTGGGAAAGAGGAACTAAAGACATGGTTTGCTAATTGAGTATATTAATGTATGGTCATATAACAAGCTTCACACATCAATGGAATAGCAGGTCATATGGGTTTCTAAATGAAGCAAGGAGGTAATCTACAAATGTAAGATATTTTGCATTATTATTGTATATGTTAACATTGTTTTGTTGTTTGCAATGATAAAGTCACATTGATGGAAGTGAAAGCCTGGTCATATTTTAACTTTCATATGAAAGGAACATTTGAAACATCCTATGTTTTACGAGTTGAAATACATAGAAAATATTTTGTAGCGTTTCTCTATGGAAAATTACAAATATGTTAAAATACCTTTGATAAAGGGAATCATACTCGGTGAGGAATTATATTTAAACTCCTGAGGAAAATGGAATAATAAATGGTACTGGAATTCATATGTATCTTCATTATATTATCATACCTTAGCTACCGTAATTTATGATGCATTCAAGCAGTGGAAGAAAAGACGAGCAGCTAAGGGAATCTCACACATCATTTAAGATTGTGGAAAGTGCATCACAACCTGTCACTTGTTCTGAAATTTATATTGAAGGTAAACACATTGAGGGAACTATTACTCTATCTACAAGATGAGAAATAAGTCCAGGTACGCATTTTCAATTCTTTTATAGTACTAATATGGTGCAGGTTCACTGACCGAAGTCAGGAATTTCTTTCAAAACATGGTTAATTATGGAACTTCATTTACTGACTGGATTTGATATTTACTAGATCATTGATGGCGCGCGTTGCTGCGCCCGTCTATTTTGACATAAAAGAGTTGTTAGAGATATGAAGTAACTTGTATACATTTGTTTGCAATGCTTTCATATATTGTATTTGTCTCTCCATTTATAGAATATGATGGGATGTAACTAAAGAGAGAAATCAAGAATATAATGCTATGTAACTCATGAGAAATCCAGTCCGATTGATCTGCAAAAAAGTACTCCCTCCTTCTCAAAATAAGTGTCTCAACTTTAGTGCAACTTTATACTAAAGTTAGTACAATGTTAAGAACTTTGTACTAAAGTTAGTACATAGTTGAAACATCTATTTTGGGATGGAGGGGGTAGTATTTTGAGTTTTCTCCTTAGGTCTAATGTTTGAGTTGTGGTATTAAGCGCGGAGATATAAATTATGATTGATATGAAAAAATGAAACTCCATGGGCACTAGCACCCACGGTTTATTGATATAGAAGAAGCATCCCTCATGAGAATTCCAGAAATTCGTCTCTGACAGAGATCGAACTCTGGTCGTTAGGTTTACAATCATGCGCCCCCAACCACTGGGCTATGCCCACGTCCTCATGATTGATATGGAACATGACCTCTTTTTGCCTCCTAAAAAGACTCCCGCAAAGACTCACATCATAATAAATAAAAAGATATCGAGGAAAGACATGAGAGAGAGAAAAAAGGCAGTACAAATATTTCAGAACTTCGGGGCGATATTTACTATCTTAAAAAATCTCAATGCGTTCTGGCAGTAATACAAGTATACATTGTGGTCTAAGGGACAAATATTCTGCATTGCGTCAGGATAGATGACTGAATGTGTACTTGCTCAGATTTGAGGTTGTAGAATTCCATCTGATCTACAATAATAATAAAACTTCTGAAACTCAATATCAAATGCCAGTGGGTTGTTGTGAAACAATGGCTCAAGTTGTGTTACATCTTAACCAACTTACAATTGCTTACACTGAAGTACAAACAAAATACTTGTTAGAAGGAAAATCAATCGAGGAAATAATTACATAAGTAGGGTGCCAAGGAGAAGTGCACAACAGTTATAATTGCTCCATAAATAACATGGTGTATGTTGATGAAAGAAACAATAATAACAACATTACCTACAGAACATTTTTGCTAATATCTGTGAGAGAACATATTTGCTAGTATCATGTGTTCCACGGATCTGACCTTGTTTTCTGTGCAGGTCTTGAGGGCATTGTTAAGTAATAAACTAATTAAGATGGAGACTGCAGGTCTGAATATCTTACACACTAATTAAACTTGCTAGCTAGTGCCTCTGTCCAGGTTTATTAGGCCCCCACTATTTTGAGCCAAACTTTGACCATCCATATTCCAAGTAAAATATAAATATATGGTACAAAAAGTACACGATTGGATTTGTATTTGAAAGAGCTTTCCGATGATATAATTTTTGTGACATACTTAAATTTATTGGTCGGCCTAATAAACCCAGATGGAGGGAGTTGCTAGCTATGAGAAAACTTGGAAATCAATCTGAGGTCCTAATCATGAAGAAACTCATGGATCTCATTAGTTAGCCGATCGATGCAACCTTGATTCACACGTTGGCAAAAGGTAGAGCTGGCCGTTAGCATGTCATCTTCTCGTGGGATTTCATCCTTCTCGGTTAATATATTCTGTTGAGACATATATTTTGCAACTGGAACAGTAAAAAGTTGTCTGGCAGCGAACCCAGGCTATAGATAATGGAAAGGGATTGAGCAATCACAACCAAAACCAGGGGAATAAATGAGTCTCACCTTTGTTAGAAGACGGCCATTCTAGAATGCATGTCGGCAGATTCAGTATTTTTCTACAACTTACTGTTGATGAGAAAGTCAAAATAAATGGAGTTAGTAATGAAGTAAACACCTATTTTGGGCCTAGACTACAAATATGTGGGCTGGGTTGTTCAAGAAGATATAACACAAGAGCACAAAGAGAAAACAGTTTTGAGCATCTTGGATGGATCTGCTTCAGTTTGCGCCTAGTCAACATGTTTGTAAGCAATATCAATGGTACTAAAAATTGTTGGAAATATGCCCTAGAGGTAATAATAAATTAGTTATTATTATTATATTTCCTTGTTCATGATAATCGTTTATTATCCATGCTATAATTGTATTGATAGGAAACTCAAATACATGTGTGGATACATAGACAACACCATGTCCCTAGCAAGCCTCTATTGGCTAGCTCGTTGATCAATAGATGGTTACGGTTTCCTAACCATGGACATTGGATGTCATTGATAACGGGATCACATCATTGGGAGAATGATGTGATGGACAAGACCCAATCCTAAGCCTATCACAAAGATCGTAGTTCGTATGCTAAAGCTTTTCTAATGTCAAGTATCATTTCCTTAGACCATGAGATTGTGCAACTCCCGGATACCGTAGGAATGCTTTGGGTGTACCAAACGTCACAACGTAACTGGGTGGCTATAAAGGTGCATTACAGGTATCTCCGAAAGTGTTTGTTGGGTTGGCACGAATCGAGACTGGGATTTGTCACTCCGGTTGACGGAGAGGTATCTCTGGGCCCACTCGGTAGGACATCATCATAATGTGCACAATGTGACCAAGGGGTTGATCACGGGATGATGTGTTACGGAACGAGTAAAGAGACTTGCCGGAAACGAGATTGAACTAGGTATCGGGATACCGACGATCGAATCTCGGGCAAGTACAATACCGCTAGACAAAGGGAATTGTATACGGGATCGATTGAGTCCTTGACATCGTGGTTCATCCGATGAGATCATCGTGGAACATGTGGGAGCCAACATGGGTATCCAGATCCCGCTGTTGGTTATTGACCGGAGAACGTCTCGGTCATGTCTGCATGATTCCCGAACCCGTAGGGTCTACACACTAAGGTTCGATGACGCTAGGGTTATAAAGGAAGTTTGTATGTGGTTACCGAATGTTGTTCGAGTCCGGATGAGATCCCGGACGTCACGAGGAGTTCCGGAATGGTCCGGAGGTAAAGATTTATATATGGGAAGTCCTATTTTGGTCGCTGAAAAGTTTCGCACTTTATCGGTATTGTACCGGAGTGCCGAAGGGGTCCGGGGTCCACCGGGGTCCACCTGCCCTGGGGGCCACATGGGCTGTAGGGGTGCGCCTTGGCCTATATGGGCCAAGGGCACCAGCCCCAAGAGGCCCATGCGCCAAGGAAACTTGGGGAGGGAAGAGTCCTCAAGGGGGAAGGCACCTCCGAGGTGCCTTGGGGAGGATGGACTCCTCCCCCCCTCTTGGCCGCACCCCTTCCTTGGAGGAAGGGGCAAGGCTGCGTCTCCCCCCTCTCCCTTGCCCCTATATATAGTGGAGGGGAGGGAGGGCATCCACACCTGAGCCCCTGCCGCCTCCCTCCCTCCCGTGACACCTCCTCCTCTCCCGTAGGTGCTTGGCGGCCCTGCAGGATTGCCACGCCTCCACCACCACCACGCCGTTGTGTTGCTGTTGGATGGAGTCTTCCTCAACCTCTCCTCTCTCCTTGCTGGATCAAGGCATGAGAGACGTCACCAGGCTGTACGTGTGTTGAACGCGGAGGTGCCGTCCGCTCGCACTATGATCATCGGTGATTTGAATCACGACGAGTACGACTCCATCAACCCCGTTCACTTGAACGCTTCGCTTAGCGATCTACAAGGGTATGTAGATGCACTCTCCTTCCTCGTAGCTAGAATCTCCATAGATTGATCTTGGTGATGCGTGAAAATTTTGAATTTCTGCTCGCTCCCCAGCAGGGTATCATGAGCTGTTGGGGAACGTAGTAATTTCAAAAATTTCCTACGCACACGCAAGACCATGGTGATGGCATAGCAACGAGAGGGAGAGTGTCTGTCCACGCACTCGTGAGACCGAAAGCGAAGCGTTATAACAACGCTGTTGATGTAGTCGTCGCCTTCACGATCCGACCGATCCAAGCACCGAACGTCACGGCACCTCCGAAGTTCTGCACACGCTCAGCTCGATGACGATCCCGGACTCGATCCAGCAAAGTGTCGGGATGAGCTCCGTCAAGACGACGGCGTGGTGACGATGATGATGCTCCACCGACGCAGGGCTTCGCCTAAGCTCCGCGACGATATGACTTCTCCGGCGCAGGCTTCGCTTAAGCTCCGCGATGATATGACCAAGTGGAATATGGTGGAGGGGGCACCGCACACGCTAAGGAACGATCCGTAGATCAACTTGTGTGTCATGGGGTGCCCCCTGCCCTGTATATAAAGGAGCAAGGAGGAGGTGGCCGGCCAAGGAGGAGGCGCACCAAGGGGGAGTCCTACTCCCACCGGAGTAGGACTCCTCCTTCCTAGTAGGAGTAGGAGAGAAGGAAGGAGAAGGGAGGAAGGGTGCGGCCCTCCCCTAGTCCAATTCGGACTAGGCCTTGGGGCGCGCCCTGCCCTAGGCAGCCCCTCTCTCTTTCCCGCAGGGCCCAATAAGGCCCAATACTTCTTCCCGGCGAATTCCCGTAACTCTCCGGTACTCCGAAAAATACCCGAATCATTCGGAACCTTCCCGAACTACGAATATAGTCGTCCAATATATCGATCTTTACGTCTCGACCATTTCGAGACTCCTCGTCATGTCCCCGATCTCATCCGGGACTCCGAACTCCTTCGGTACATCAAAACTCATAAACTCATAATATAATTGTCATCGAAACCTTAAGCGTGCGGACCCTACGGGTTCGAGAACTATGTAGACATGACCTAGAACCATTCTCGGTCAATAACCAATAGCGGAACCTGGATGCCCATATTGGTTCCTACATATTCTACGAAGATCTTTATCGGTCAAACCGCATAACGACATACGTTGTTCCCTTTGTCATCGGTATGTTACTTACCCGAGATTCGATCGTCGGTATCCAATACCTAGTTCAATCTCGTTACCGGTAAGTCTCTTTACTCATTCCGTAATACATCATCTCACAACTAACTCATTAGTTGCAATGCTTGCAAGGCTTATGTGATGTGTATTACCGAGAAGGCCCAGAGATACCTCTCCGACAATCGGAGTGACAAAACCTAATCTCGATTCATGCCAACTCAACATATACTTTTGGAGACACCTGTAGAGTACCTTTATAATCACCCATTTACGCTTGTGAAGTTTGGTAGCACACAAAGTGTTCCTCCAATGGCGGAGTTGCATAATCTCATAGTTGCAGGAACTTTGTATAAGTCATGAAGAAAGCATAAGCAACATACTAAACGATCAAGTGCTACGCTAACGGAATGGGTCATGTCAATCACATCATTCTCCTAATGATGTGATCCCATTAATCAAATGACAACACATGTCTATGGTTAGGAAACATAACCATCTTCGATTAATGAGCTAGTCTAGTAGAGGCATACTAGTGACTATCTGTTTGTCTATGTATTCACACATGTATTATGTTTCCGGTTAATACAATTCTAGCATGAATAATAAACATTTATCATGATATAAGGAAATAAATAATAACTTTATTATTGCCTCTAGGGCATATTTCCTTCAGTCTCCCACTTGCACTAGAGTCAATAATCTAGTTCACATCGCCATGTGATTTAACATCAATAGTTCACATCTATATGTGGTTAACACCCATAGTTCACATCGTCATGTGACCAACACCCAAAGGGTTTACTAGAGTCAGTAATCTAGTTCACATCGCTATGTGATTAACACCCAAAGAGTACTAAGGTGTGATCATGTTTTGCTTGTGAGATAATTTTAGTCAACGGTTCTGTCACATTCAGAGCCGTAAGTATTTTTGCAAATTTCTATGTCTAAAATGCTCTGCACGGAGCTACTCTAGCTAATTGCTCCCACTTTCAATATGTATCCAGATTGAGACTCAGAGTCATCTAGATCAGTGTTAAAACTTGCATCGACGTAACCCTTTACGACAAACCTTTTTTCAGTTCCTTAATCGAGAAACATATCCTTATTCTACTAAGGATAATTTTGACCGCCGTCCATTGATCTACTCCTAGATCACTATTGCACTCCCTTGCCAACCTTAGTGGTAGGGTATGCAATAGATCTGGTACACAGCATGACATACTTTATAGAACCTATGGCTGATGCATAGGGAATGACTTTCATTCTCTTTCTATCTGATGCATAGGTCTATTGCGTAGATTCTTTGCACGAGTAGAACACAAGGTAGTTGTGGGCGTTGATTTTGTTCAATATGCTTACCGTTACTAGTCCAATCTTGTTTCGACGGTATTGTGGGATGAAGCGCCCGGACCGACCTTACACGCATTTCACGTGAGACATGTTCCACCGATCGACATGCACTTGGTGCATAAGGTGGCTAGCGGTGCCGCCTCCCACTTTAGTCGGAACGGATTCGATGAAAAGGGTCCTTATGAAGGGTAAATAGCAATTGGCATATCACGTTGTGGTTTTATGTAGGTAAGAAACGTTCTTGCTAGAAACCCAAAGCAGCCACGTAAAACATGCAAACAACAATTAGAGGACGCCTAACTTGTTTTTGCAGGGTTTGCTATGTGATGTGATATGGCCAAGAAGAATGTGATGAATGATATGTGATGTATGATATTGATCATGTTCTTGTAATAGGATTCACGACTTGCATGTCGATGAGTATGACAACCGGCAGAGCCATAGGAGTTGTCTTTATTTATTGTATGACCTGCGTGTCATTAAACAACGCCATGTAATTACTTTACTTTATTGCTAACCGGTAGCCATAGTAGTAGAAGTAATAATTGGCGAGACAACTTCATGAAGACACGATGATGGAGATCATGATGATGGAGATCATGGTGTCATGCCGGTGACGATGATGATCATGGAGCCCCGAAGATGGAGATCAAAGGAGCAAAATGATATTGGCCATATCATGTCACTATATAATTGCATGTGATGTTTATTATGTTTATGCATCTTGTTTACTTAGAACGACGGTAGTAAATAAGATGATCCTTACACAAATTTCAAGAAGTGTTCTCCCCTGACTGTGCACCGTTGCTACAGTTCGTCGCTTCTAAGCACCACGTGATGATCGGGTGTGATGGATTCTTACGTTCACATACAACGGGTGTAAGACAGATTTACACAGCAAAAACACTTGGGGTTAACTTGACGAGCCTAGCATGTACAGACATGGCCTCGGGAACACAGAGACCGAAGGTCGAGCATGAGTCGATAGTAGATACGATCAACATGAAGATGTTCACCGAGTCGACTAGTCCGCCTCACGTGATGATCGGACACGGCTTAGTTGACTCGGATCATGTAATCACTTAGATGACCGAGGGATGTCTATCGAGTGGGAGTTCATAAGATGAACTTAATTATCTTGAACATAGTCAAAAGACCTTTTGCAAATTATGTCATAAGCTCGCGCTTTAGTTCCACTGTTTAGATATGTTCCTAGAGAAAATATAGTTGAAAGTTGACAGTAGCGATTATGCGGACAGTAGAAAGCTTATGTCCTTAATGCACCGCTCAGTGTGCTGAACCCCAAACGTCGTTTGTGGATGTTGCGAACATCGACATACACGCTTTGATAACTACATGATAGTTCGCTTAAACGGTTTAGAGTTGAGGCACGAAAGACGTTTTGAAATGTCGCGGAACATATGAGATGTTTCGAGGGCTGAAATTAGGATTTCAGGCTCGTGCCCACGTCAAGAGGTATGAGACCTCCGACGATTTTCTTAACCTGCAAACTAAGGGAGAAAAGCTCAATAGTTGAGCTTGTGCTCAGATTGTCTGAGTGCAACAATCACTTGAATCAAGTGGGAGTTGATCTTCCAGATGAGATAGTGATGTTTCTCCAAAGTCATTGCCACCAAGCTTCTAGAGCTTCGTGATGAACTATAACATATCAGGGATAGATATGATGATCCTTGAGGTATTCACGATGTTTGACACCGCGAAAGTAGAAATCAAGTAGGAGCATCAATTGTTGATGGTTGGTAAAACCACTAGTTTCAAGAAAGGGCAACGGCAAGAAGGGACACTTCGTGAAACGGCAAATCAGTTGCTGCTCCAGTGAAGAAACCCAAGGTTGAACCCAAACCCGAGACTAAGTGCTTCTGTAATAAGGGGAACAACCACTGGAGCAGAACCACCCTAGATACTTGGTAGATGAGAAGGCTGGCAAGGTCGATAGAAGTATATTGGATATACATTATGTTAATGTGTACTTTACTAGTACTCCTAGTAGCACCAGGGTATTAGAACCGGCTCAGTTGCTAAGTGTTAGTAACTCGAAATAAAAGGCTACGGAATAAACGGAGACTAGCTAAAGGTGAGCTGACGATATGTGTTGGAAGTGTTTCCAAGGTTGATGTGATCAAGCATCGCGCGCCCTCTACCATCGAGATTGATGTTAAACCTAAATAATTGTTATTTGGTGTTTGCGTTGAGCATAGACATGATTGGATTATGTCTATCGCAATACGGTTATTCATTTAAGGAGAATAATGGTTACTCTATTTATTTGAATAATACCTTCAATGGTCTTGCACCTAAAAAATGGTTTATTGAATCTCGATTGTAGTGATACACATTTTCATGCCAAAAGATATAAGATAGTAATGATAGTACCACTTACTTGTGGCACTGCCATGTAAGTCATAAAACGCATGAAGAAGCTCCATGTTGATGGATCTTTGGACTCACTCATTTTTGAAAAGTTTGAGGCATGTGAACCATGTCTTTTGGTGTATACGCATGAAGAAACTCCATGCAGATGGATCGTTTGGACTCACTTGATTTTGAATCACTTGAGATATGCAAATCATACCACATGGGCAAGATGACTGAAAAGCCTCGGTTTCAGTAAGATGGAACTAGATAGCAACTTGTTGGAAGTAACACATTTTGATGTGTGCAGTCCAATAAGTGCTGAGGCATGCAGTGAATATCGTTATGTTCTTACTTCACAGATGATTCGAGTAGATGTTGAGTATATTTACTTGATGAAACACAAGTCTGAATTATTGAATGGTTCAAGTAATTTCAGAGTGAAGTTTAAGATCTTCGTGACAAGAGGATAGAATGTCTATGATATGATCATAGAGATGAATATCCGAGTTACGAGTTTTGGCACACAATTAAGACATTGTGCAAATTGTTTCACAATTAATTCCGCCTGGAACACCATAGTGTGATGGTGTGTCCAAACATCATAGTTGCACCTTATTGGATATGGTGCGTACCATGATGTCTCTTATCGAATTTCCACTATCGTTCACGGGTTAGGCATTAGAGACAACCGTACTCACTTTAATGGGGCACCACGTAATTCCGTTGAGACGACACCGTTTGGAGAAACCTAAGTTGTCGTTTCTTAAAAGTTTGGGGCTATGACGCTTATGTGAAAAAGTTTCAGGTTGATAAGCTCGAACCCGAAGCGGACAAAATGCATCTTCATAGGACACCCAAAATAGTTGGGTATACCTCCTAATTCAGATCCGGAAGCAATAGGGATTGTTTCTTGAATCGGGTCCTTTCTCGAGGAAAAGTTCGTCTCGAAAAGTTGAGTGGGAGGATGGTGGAGACTTGACGAGGTTATTGAACCGTCACTTCAACTAGTGTGTAGCAGGGCACATGAAGTTGTTCCCGTGGCACCTACACCAATTGAAGTAGAAGCTTATGATAGTGATCATGAAGTTTTGGATCAAGTCACTACCGTACCTCGTAGGGTGACAAGGATGCGTACTACTCGAGTGGTACAGAATCCTGTCTTGAAGGTCATGTTGCTAGACAACAATGAACCTACGAGCTATGGAGAAGCGACGGTGGGCCCAAATTCCGACAAATGGTTAGAAGCCATGAAATCCGAGATAGGATCCATGTATCAAAACAAAGCATGGACTTTGATGGACTTGCCCGATGATCGGCAAGCCATTGAAATAAATGGATCTTTAAGAAGAAGACGGACGTGGACGGTAATGTCACCATCTATGAAGCTCGACTTGTGGCGAAGAGTTTTTCACAAGTTCAAGGAGTTGACTACGATGAGATTTTCTCATCCGTAGCGATGCTTAAGTCCGTCGGAATCATGTTAGCATAAGCTGCATTTATGAAATCTGGCAGATGGATGTCAAAATGAGTTTCCTTACCGGTTTAAGTAAGGAAAGGTTGTATGTGATACAATCAGAAAGTTTTGTCGATCCTAAGGATGCTAAAGGTATGCTGGCTCCAATGATCCTTTCTAAGGACCGGAGTAAGCATCTCGAGTTGGAATGTGCACTTTGATAGGATGATCAAAGATTTTGGGTTTATATAAAGTTTATGAGAAACTTGTATTTCCAAAGAAGTGAGTGGGAGCACTATAGAATTTCTGATGAGTATATGTTGTTGACATATTGATGATCAGAAATGATGTAGAATTTCTAGAAAGCATATAGGGTTATTTGAAAGGTGTTTTTCAAATAGAAAACCTGGATTAAGCTACTTGAACATTGAGCATCAAGATCTATAAGGATAGATCAAAAACGCTTAATGGTACTTTCAAATGAGCATATACCTTGACATGATCTTGAAAGTGTTCAAGATGGATCAGTCAAAGAAGGAGTTCTTGCCTGAGATGTAAGGTATGAAGTTAAGAGTTAAAGCTCGACCACGGCAGAAGAGAGAAAGGACGAAGGTCGCCCCTATGCTTTAGACGTAGGCTCTACAAGATGCTATGCCAGTACCGCACCGAAGTGTGCCTTGCCATGAGTCACTCAAGGGTACAAGAATGATCCAGAATGGATCGTTGGACAGCGGTCAAAATTGTCCTTGGAGTAAATAAGGACATGTTTCTCGATTATGGAGGTGATAAAGAGTTCGGCGTAAAGGGTTACGCCGATGCAAGCTTTAACACCTGTCCGAAAGTGACTCGAGTAGCAAACCGGATACGTATAGTGGAGCAACCATTTGGAATAGCTTCAAGTGGAGCGTGGAAGCAGCATTTATAATATGACCTAGAAATTTGCAAAGCACACACGGATCTGAAAGGTTCAGACCGTTGACTAAAACCCGCTGACTAAAACCTCTCTCACAAGCAAAACATGATCAAACCTCGAACTCATTGAGTCTTAATCACATGGTGATGTGAACTAGTTTAAGACACTAGTAGACTCTTTGGATGCTGGTCACATGGCGATGTGACCTATCGTGTTAATCACATGACGATGTGAACTAGATTATTGACTCTAGTGCAAGTGGGAGACTGTTGGAAATATGCCCTAGAGGCAATAATAAATTAGTTATTATTATTATATTTCCTTGTTCATGATAATCGTTTATTATCCATGCTATAATTGTATTGATAGGAAACTCAAATACATGTGTGGATACATAGACAACACCATGTCCCTAGCAAGCCTCTATTGGCTAGCTCGTTGATCAATAGATGGTTACGGTTTCCTAACCATGGACATTGGATGTCATTGATAACGGATCACATCATTGGGAGAATGATGTGATGGACAAGACCCAATCCTAAGCCTAGCACAAAGATCGTAGTTCGTATGCTAAAGCTTTTCTAATGTCAAGTATCATTTCCTTAGACCATGAGATTGTGCAACTCCCGGATACCGTAGGAATGCTTTGGGTGTACCAAACGTCACAACGAATCGGGTGGCTATAAAGGTGCATTACAGGTATCTCCGAAAGTGTCATTGGGTTGGCACGAATCGAGATGGATTTGTCACTCCGGTTGACGGAGAGGTATCTCTGGGCCCACTCGGTAGGACATCATCATAATGTGCACAATGTGACCAAGGGGTTGATCACGGATGATGTGTTACTGAACGAGTAAAGAGACTTGCGGAAACGAGATTGAACTAGGTATCGGGATACCGACGATCGAATCTCGGGCAAGTACAATACCGCTAGACAAAGGGAATTGTATACGGGATCGATTGAGTCCTTGACATCGTGGTTCATCCGATGAGATCATCGTGGAACATGTGGGAGCCAACATGGGTATCCAGATCCCGCTATTGGTTATTGACCGAGAACGCCTCGGTCATGTCTGCATGATTCCCGAACCCGTAGGGTCTACACACTTAAGGTTCGATGACGCTAGGGTTATAAAGGAAGTTTGTATGTGGTTACCGAATGTTGTTCGAGTCCGGATGAGATCCCGGACGTCACGAGGAGTTCGGAATGGTCCGGAGGTAAAGATTTATATATGGGAAGTCCTATTTTGGTCGCCGGAAAAGTTTCGCACTTTATCGGTATTGTACCGGGAGTGCCGAAAGGGGTCCGGGGGTCCACCGGGGGGGTCCACCTGCCCCGGGGGGCCACATGGGCTGTAGGGGGTGCGCCTTGGCCTATATGGGCCAAGGGCACCAGCCCCAAGAGGCCCATGCGCCAAGGAAACTTGGGGAGGGAAGAGTCCTCAAGGGGGAAGGCACCTCCGAGGTGCCTTGGGGAGGATGGACTCCTCCCCCCCTCTTGGCCGCACCCCTTCCTTGGAGGAAGGGGCAAGGCTGCGCCTCCCCCCTCTCCCTTGCCCCTATATATAGTGGAGGGGAGGGAGGGCATCCACACCTGAGCCCCTGGCGCCTCCCTCCCTCCCGTGACACCTCCTCCTCTCCCGTGGGTGCTTGGCGAAGCCTGCAGGATTGCCACGCCTCCACCACCACCACGCCGCTGTGTTGCTGTTGGATGGAGTCTTCCTCAACCTCTCCTCTCTCCTTGCTGGATCAAGGCATGGGAGACGCCACCGGCTGTACGTGTGTTGAACGCGGAGGTGCCGTCCGTTCGGCACTATGATCATCGGTGATTTGAATCACGATTTAGTCGACTCCATCAACCCCGTTCACTTGAACGCTTCCGCTTAGCGATCTAAAAGGGTATGTAGATGCACTCTCCTTCCTCGTAGCTAGAATCTCCATAGATTGATCTTGGTGATGCGTAGAAAATTTTGAATTTCTGCTCGCTCCCCAACAAAGGTATCATGAGCTAGGTCTATTGCGTAGATTCTTTGCACGAGTAGAACACAAAGTAGTTGTGGGCGTTGATTTTGTTCAATATGCTTACCGTTACTAGTCCAATCTTGTTTCGACGGTATTGTGGGATGAAGCGGCCCGGACCGACCTTACACGCATTTTCGTGAGACATGTTCCACCGATCGACATGCACTTGGTGCATAAGGTGGCTAGCGGTGCCGCCTCCCACTTTAGTCGGAACGGATTCGATGAAAAGGGTCCTTATGAAGGGTAAATAGCAATTGGCATATCACGTTGTGGTTTTGCGTAGGTAAGAAACGTTCTTGCTAGAAACCCAAAGCAGCCACGTAAAACATGCAAACAACAATTAGAGGACGTCTAACTTGTTTTTGCAGGGTTTGCTATGTGATGTGATATGGCCAAGAAGAATGTGATGAATGATATGTGATGTATGATATTGATCATGTTCTTGTAATAGGATTCACGACTTGCATGTCGATGAGTATGACAACCGGCAGGAGCCATAGGAGTTGTCTTTATTTATTGTATGACCTGCGTGTCATTAAACAACGCCAAGTAATTACTTTACTTTATTGCTAACCGGTAGCCATAGTAGTAGAAGTAATAATTGGCGAGACAACTTCATGAAGACACGATGATGGAGATCATGATGATGGAGATCATGGTGTCATGCCGGTGACGATGATGATCATGGAGCCCCGAAGATGGAGATCAAAAGGAGCAAAATGATATTGGCCATATCATGTCACTATATAATTGCATGTGATGTTTATTATGTTTATGCATCTTGTTTACTTAGAACGACGGTAGTAAATAAGATGATCCTTACAAATTTCAAGAAGTGTTCTCCCGACTGTGCACCGCTGCTACAGTTCGTCGCTTCTAAGCACCACGTGATGATCGGGTGTGATGGATTCTTACGCTCACATACAACGGGTGTAAGACAGATTTACACAGCAAAAACACTTGGGGTTAACTTGACGAGCCTAGCATGTACAGACATGGCCTCGGAACACAGAGACCGAAGGTCGAGCATGAGTCGATAGTAGATACGATCAACATGAAGATGTTCACCGAGTGACTAGTCCGTCTCACGTGATGATCGGACATGGCTTAGTTGACTCGGATCATGTAATCACTTAGATGACCAGAGGGATGTCTATCTGAGTGGGAGTTCATAAGATGAACTTAATTATCTTGAACATAGTCAAAAGACCTTTTGCAAATTATGTCATAAGCTCGCGCTTTAGTTCCACTGTTTAGATATGTTCCTAGAGAAAATATAGTTGAAAGTTGACAGTAGCGATTATGCGGACAGTAGAAAGCTTATGTCCTTAATGCACCGCTCAGTGTGCTGAACCCCAAACGTCGTTTGTGGATGTTGCGAACATCATACATACACGTTTTGATAACTACATGATAGTTCAGTTAAACGGTTTAGAGTTGAGGCACGAAAGACGTTTTCGAAATATCGCGGAACATATGAGATGTTTCGAGGGCTGAAATTAGGATTTCAGGCTCGTGCCCACGTCAAGAGGTATGAGACCTCCGACGATTTTCTTAACCTGCAAACTAAGGGAGAAAAGCTCAATAGTTGAGCTTGTGCTCAGATTGTCTGAGTGCAACAATCACTTGAATCAAGTGGGAGTTGATCTTCCAGATGAGATAGTGATGTTTCTCCAAAGTCATTGCCACCAAGCTGCTAGAGCTTCGTGATGAACTATAACATATCAGGGATAGATATGATGATCCTTGAGGTATTCACGATGTTTGACACCGCGAAAGTAGAAATCAAGTAGGAGCATCAATTGTTGATGGTTGGTAAAACCACTAGTTTCAAGAAGGGCAAGGGCAAGAAGGGACACTTCATGAAACGGCAAATCAGTTGCTGCTCCAGTGAAGAAACCCAAGGTTGAACCCAAACCCGAGACTAAGTGCTTCGTAATAAGGGAACAGCCATCGGAGCAGAACCACCCTAGATACTTGGTAGATGAGAAGGCTGGCAAGGTCGATAGAAGTATATTGATATACATTATGTTAATGTGTACTTTACTAGTACTCCTAGTAGCACCAGGGTATTAGAACCGCTTCGGTTGCTAAGTGTTAGTAACTCAAATAAAAGGCTACGGAATAAACGGAGACTAGCTAAAGGTGAGTGACGATATGTGTTGGAAGTGTTTCCAAGGTTGATGTGATCAAGCATCGCACGCCCCCTCTACCATCGAGATTGATGTTAAACCTAAATAATTGTTATTTGGTGTTTATGCTGAGCATAGACATGATTGGATTATGTCTATCGCAATACGGTTATTCATTTAAGGAGAATAATGGTTACTCTATTTATTTGAATAATACCTTCAATGGTCTTGCACCTAAAAATGGTTTATTGAATCTCGATTGTAGTGATACACATTTTCATGCCAAAAGATATAAGATAGTAATGATAGTACCACTTACTTGTGGCACTGCCATGTAAGTCATAAAAGCATGAAGAAGCTCCATGTTGATGGATCTTTGGACTCACTCATTTTGAAAAGTTTGAGACATGTGAACCATGTCTTTTGGTGTATACGCATGAAGAAACTCCATGCAGATGGATCGCTTGGACTCACTTGATTTTGAATCACTTGAGATATGCAAATCATACCACATGGGCAAGATGACCTGAAAAGCCTCGGTTTCAAAGAAGATGGAACTAGATAGCAACTTGTTGGAAGTAACACATTTTGATGTGTGCAGTCCAATAAGTGCTTTGAGGCATGCAGATGAATATCGTTATGTTCTTACTTCACAGATGATTCGAGTAGATGTTGAGTATATTTACTTGATGAAACACAAGTCTGAATTATTGAATGGTTCAAGTAATTTCAGAGTGAAGTTTAAGATCTTCGTGACAAGAGGATAGAATGTCTATGATATGATCATAGAGATGAATATCTGAGTTACGAGTTTTGGCACACAATTAAGACATTGTGCAAATTGTTTCACAATTAATACCGCCTGGAACACCATAGTGTGATGGTGTGTCCAAACATCATAGTTGCACCTTATTGGATATGGTGCGTACCATGATGTCTCTTATCGAATTTCCACTATCGTTCATGGGTTAGGCATTAGAGACAACCGTACTCACTTTAATGGGGCACCACGTAATTCCGTTGAGACGACACCGTTTGGAGAAACCTAAGTTGTCGTTTCTTAAAAGTTTGGGGCTATGACGCTTATGTGAAAAAGTTTCAGGTTGATAAGCTCGAACCCAAAGCGGATAAAATGCATCTTCATAGGACACCCAAAACAGTTGGGTATACCTCCTAATTCAGATCCGGAAGCAATAGGGATTGTTTCTTGAATCGGGTCCTTTCTCGAGGAAAAGTTCGTCTCGAAAAGTTGAGTGGGAGGATGGTGGAGACTTGATGAGGTTATTGAACCGTCACTTCAACTAGTGTGTAGCAGGGCACATGAAGTTGTTCCCGTGGCACCTACACCAATTGAAGTAGAAGCTTATGATAGTGATCATGAAGTTTTGGATCAAGTCACTACCGTACCTCGTAGGGTGACAAGGATGCGTACTACTTCTGAGTGGTACAGTAATCCTGTCTTGAAGGTCATGTTGCTAGACAACAATGAACCTACGAGCTATGGAGAAGCGACGGTGGGCCCAAATTCCGACAAATGGTTAGAAGCCATGAAATCCGAGATAGGATCCATGTATCAAAACAAAGCATGGACTTTGGTGGACTTGCCCGATGATCGGCAAGCCATTGAAATAAATGGATCTTTAAGAAGAAGACGGACGTGGACGGTAATGTCACCATCTATGAAGCTCGACTTGTGGCGAAGAGTTTTTCACAAGTTCAAGGAGTTGACTACGATGAGATTTTCTCATCCGTAGCGATGCTTAAGTCCGTCGGAATCATGTTAGCATAAGCTGCATTTATGAAATCTGGCAGATGGATGTCAAAATGAGTTTCCTTACCAGTTTTCGTAAGGAAAGGTTGTATGTGATACAATCAGAAAGTTTTGTCGATCCTAAGGATGCTAAAAGGTATGCTGGCTCCAGCGATCCTTTCTAAGGACCGGAGTAAGCATCTCGGAGTTGGAATGTGCACTTTGATAGATGATCAAAGATTTTGGGTTTATATAAAGTTTATGAGAAACTTGTATTTCCAAAGAAGTGAGTGGGAGCACTATAGAATTTCGATGAGTATATGTTGTTGACATATTGATGATCGAAATGATGTAGAATTTCTAGAAAGCATATAGGGTTATTTGAAAGGTGTTTTCAAATAGAAAACCTGGATTAAGCTACTTGAACATTGAGCATCAAGATCTATAAGGATAGATCAAAACGCTTAATGGTACTTTCAAATGAGCATATACCTTGACATGATCTTGAAAGTGTTCAAGATGGATCACCAAAGAAGGAGTTCTTGCCCGAGATGTAAGGTATGAAGTTAAGAGTTAAAGCTCGACCACGGCAGAAGAGAGAGAAAGGACGAAGGTCGTCCCTATGCTTTAGACGTAGGCTCTATAGGTATGCTATGCTGTGTACCGCACCGAAGTGTGCCTTGCCATGAGTCGATCAAGGGTACAAGAATGATCCAGAATGGATCATTGGACAGCGGTCAAAATTGTCCTTGGAGTAAATAAGGACATGTTTCTCGATTATGGAGGTGATAAAGAGTTCGCGTAAAGGGTTACGTCGATGCAAGCTTTAACACCTATCCGAGTGACTCGAGTAGCAAACCGGATACGTATAGTGGAGCAACCATTTGGAATAGCTTCAAGTGGGCGTGGAAGCAGCATTTATAATATGACCTAGAAATTTGCAAAGCACACACGGATCTGAAAGGTTCAGACCGTTGACTAAAACCCGTTGACTAAAACCTCTCTCACAAGCAAAACATGATCAAACCTCGAACTCATTGAGTCTTAATCACATGGTGATGTGAACTAGTTTAAGACACTAGTAGACTCTTTGGATGTTGGTCACATGGCGATGTGACCTATCGATGTTAATCACATGACGATGTGAACTAGATTATTGACTCTAGTGCAAGTGGGAGACTGTTGGAAATATGCCCTAGAGGCAATAATAAATTAGTTATTATTATTATTTTCCTTGTTCATGATAATCGTTTATTATCCATGCTATAATTGTATTGATAGGAAACTCAAATACATGTGTGGATACATAGACAACACCATGTCCCTAGTAAGCCTCTATTGGCTAGCTCGTTGATCAATAGATGGTTACGGTTTCCTAACCATGGACATTGGATGTCATTGATAACGGATCACATCATTGGGAGAATGATGTGATGGACAAGACCCAATCCTAAGCCTAGCACAAAGATCGTAGTTCGTATGCTAAAGCTTTTCTAATGTCAAGTATCATTTCCTTAGACCATGAGATTGTGCAACTCCGGATACCGTAGGAATGCTTTGGGTGTACCAAACGTCACAACGAATCTGGGTGGCTATAAAGGTGCATTACGGTATCTCCGAAAGTGTCTGCTGGGTTGGCACGAATCGAGATCTGGATTTGTCACTCCGTTGACGGAGAGGTATCTCTGGGCCCACTCGGTAGGACATCATCATAATGTGCACAATGTGACCAAGGGGTTGATCACGGGATGATGTGTTACGGAACGAGTAAAGAGACTTGCGGAAACGAGATTGAACAAGGTATCGGGATACCGACGATCGAATCTCGGGCAAGTACAATACCGCTAGACAAAGGGAATTGTATACGGGATCGATTGAGTCCTTGACATCGTGGTTCATCCGATGAGATCATCGTGGAACATGTAGGAGCCAACATGGGTATCCAGATCCGCTGTTGGTTATTGACCGAGAACGTCTCGGTCATGTTCATGATTCCCGAACCCGTAGGGTCTACACACTTAAGGTTCGATGACGCTAGGGTTATAAAGGAAGTTTGTATGTGGTTACCGAATGTTGTTGAGTCCGGATGAGATCCCGGACGTCACGAGGAGTTCCGGAATGGTCCGGAGGTAAAGATTTATATATGGAAGTCCTATTTTGGTCGCCGGAAAAGTTTCGCACTTTATCGGTATTGTACCGGGAGTGCCGAAAGGGGTCCGGGGGTCCACCGGGGGGGTCCACCTGCCCTGGGGGCCACATGGGCTGTAGGGGGTGCGCCTTGGCCTATATGGGCCAAGGGCACCAGCCCCAAGAGGCCCATGCGCCAAGGAAACTTGGGAAGGGAAGAGTCCTCAAGGGGAAGGCACCTCCGAGGTGCCTTGGGGAGGATGGACTCCTCCCCCCTCTTGGCCGCACCCCTTCCTTGGAGGAAGGGGCAAGGCTGCCTCCCCCTCTCCCTTGCCCCTATATAGTGGAGGGAGGAGGCATCCACACCTGAGCCCCTGTCGCCTCCCTCCCTCCCGTGACACCTCCTCCTCTCCCGTGGGTGCTTGGCGAAGCCTGCAGGATTGCCACGCCTCCACCACCACCACGCCCGTTGTGTTGCTGTTGGATGGATTCTTCCTCAACCTCTCCTCTCTCCTTGCTGGATCAAGGCATGGGAGACGTCACCGGGCTGTACGTGTGTTGAACACGGAGGTGCCGTCCGTTCGGCACTATGATCATCGGTGATTTGAATCACGACGAGTACGACTCCATCAACCCCGTTCACTTGAACGCTTCCGCTTAGCGATCTACAAGGGTATGTAGATGCACTCTCCTTCCCTCGTAGCTAGAATCTCCATAGATTGATCTTGGTGATGCGTAGAAAATTTTGAATTTCTGCTACGTTCCCCAACAGTGGTATCATGAGCTAGGTCTATTGCGTAGATTCTTTGCACGAGTAGAACACAAGGTAGTTGTGGGCGTTGATTTTGTTCAATATGCTTACCGTTACTAGTCCAATCTTGTTTCGACGGTATTGTGGGATGAAGCGGCCGGACCGACCTTACACTCTTCGTGAGACATGTTCCACCGAATGACATGCACTTGGTGCATAAGGTGGCTAGCGGGTGCCGCCTCTCCACTTTAGTCGGAACGGATTCGATGAAAAGGGTCCTTATGAAGGGTAAATAGCAATTGGCATATCACGTTGTGGTTTTATGTGGGTAAGAAACGTTCTTGCTAGAAACCCAAAGCAGCCACGTAAAACATGCAAACAACAATTAGAGGACGTCTAACTTGTTTTTGCAGGGTTTGCTATGTGATGTGATATGGCCAAGAAGAATGTGATGAATGATATGTGATGTATGATATTGATCATGTTCTTGTAATAGGATTCACGACTTGCATGTCGATGAGTATGACAACCGGCAGGAGCCATAGGAGTTGTCTTTATTTATTGTATGACCTGCGTGTCATTAAACAACGCCATGTAATTACTTTACTTTATTGCTAACCGGTAGCCATAGTAGTAGAAGTAATAATTGGCGAGACAACTTCATGAAGACACGATGATGGAGATCATGATGATGGAGATCATGGTGTCATGCGGTGACGATGATGATCATGGAGCCCCGAAGATGGAGATCAAAGGAGCAAAATGATATTGGCCATATCATGTCACTATATAATTGCATGTGATGTTTATTATGTTTATGCATCTTGTTTACTTAGAACGACGGTAGTAAATAAGATGATCCCTTACACAAATTTCAAGAAGTGTTCTCCACGACTGTGCACCGGTTGCTACAGTTCGTCGCTTCTAAGCACCACGTGATGATCGGGTGTGATGGATTCTTACGTTCACATACAACGGGTGTAAGACAGATTTACACAGCAAAAACACTTGGGGTTAACTTGACGAGCCTAGCATGTACAGACATGGCCTCGGGAACACAGAGACCGAAAGGTCGAGCATGAGTCGTATAGTAGATACGATCAACATGAAGATGTTCACCGAGTCGACTAGTCCGTCTCACGTGATGATCGGACACGGCTTAGTTGAGTCGGATCATGTAATCACTTAGATGACCAGAGGGATGTCTATCTGAGTGGGAGTTCATAAGATGAACTTAATTATCTTGAACATAGTCAAAAGACCTTTTGCAAATTATGTCATAAGCTCGCGCTTTAGTTCCACTGTTTAGATATGTTCCTAGAGAAAATATAGTTGAAAGTTGACAGTAGCGATTATGCGGACAGTAGAAAGCTTATGTCCTTAATGCACCGCTCAGTTGTGCTGAAACCCAAACGTCGTTTGTGGATGTTGCGAACATCAGACATACACGTTTTGATAACTACATGATAGTTCAGTTAAACGGTTTAGAGTTGAGGCACGAAAGACGTTTTTGAAATGTCGCGGAACATATGAGATGTTTCGAGGGCTGAAATTAGGATTTCAGGCTCGTGCCCACGTCAAGAGGTATGAGACCTCCGACGATTTTCTTAACCTGCAAACTAAGGGAGAAAAGCTCAATAGTTGAGCTTGTGCTCAGATTGTCTGAGTGCAACAATCACTTGAATCAAGTGGGAGTTGATCTTCCAGATGAGATAGTGATGTTTCTCCAAAGTCATTGCCACCAAGCTGCTAGAGCTTCGTGATGAACTATAACATATCAGGGATAGATATGATGATCCTTGAGGTATTCACGATGTTTGACACATGAAAGTAGAAATCAAGTAGGAGCATCAATTGTTGATGGTTGGTAAAACCACTAGTTTCAAGAAAGGGCAAGGGCAAGAAGGGACACTTCGTGAAACGGCAAATCAGTTGCTGCTCCAGTGAAGAAACCCAAGGTTGAACCCAAACCCGAGACTAAGTGCTTCTGTAATAAGGGGAACAGCCACTGGAGCAGAACCACCCTAGATACTTGGTAGATGAGAAGGCTGGCAAGGTCGATAGAAGTATATTGGATATACATTATGTTAATGTGTGCTTTACTAGTACTCCTAGTAGCACCAGGGTATTAGAACCGGCTCAGTTGCTAAGTGTTAGTAACTCGAAATAAAAGGCTACGGAATAAACGGAGACTAGCTAAAGGTGAGCTGACGATATGTGTTGGAAGTGTTTCCAAGGTTGATGTGATCAAGCATCGCACGCTCCCTCTACCATCGAGATTGATGTTAAACCTAAATAATTGTTATTTGGTGTTTGCGTTGAGCATAGACATGATTGGATTATGTCTATCGCAATACTGATTATTCATTTAAGGAGAATAATGGTTACTCTATTTATTTGAATAATACCTTCAATGGTCTTGCACCTAAAAAATGGTTTATTGAATCTCGATTGTACACTACTAGAAATACCACTACTAATGGCGCACCTAATATGGCCATTAATGGCGCATCAGAGGTGCGCCATTGACAGCACGCCATTAGTAATTTTTACTAATGGCGCACCACCGGTGCGCCATTAGTATTCTGGTATATAATGGCGCACCACCTGGTGCGCCATTAGTATATGCAAGGGTGCGCCATTAGTATGCCTCCTGTAAGCATGTATACCAGTGCTTTGGATACTAATGGCGCACCACCCTGGATGCGCCATTAGTAACAAGAGATACTAATGGCGCACTTCCATGATGCGCCATTAGTATGCACTGTCATACTAATGGCGCACTGTCATGTGATGCGCCATTAGTATGAATATTAGGTTTTTTATTTTTTATTTTCTGTTTTTGCACAGGTTACAAAATGTATAATTTGACAAAATATAGACAACACACATCAACAATAGATTCATCAAATATAATAGAAGATTAGTCCTTGAATACAATTCATCATATTAGTCTCCGAATACAATTCATCATATTAGTCTCCTAATTGAAAAGACCGAACAAAGATAGAACATTATATTACAAGTCTCGAGACCGCGAGTAGCGAGTTTATCTTCGCATTACAAGTCGATATCGATCATCTAAACTACCATCACATAGAAGAGAGATGCGGTCATCACGATGAGCATCATCACGATGAAACTCGCCTTCATCCGGTTCCTCCAACGCCTCCTCCTCTCCGCTAGATAGCGGGCGATCTAGATTCGCCTCGGCCCTAGTGGTGTACCCTTTGTAACTGTTACCGCTGAATCGGTGAACCTGTCTCCGACACTCCTCCCAGTCATCGTGACTCCGGAACCTTACCCTTGTACACGACATACGCCGGCATCGCTATGCACTAGACTATGAGCATAATGCATGAACAGATGTCATGTATATGACTTACTGTAGCAATAGATATGAATATATGACATATGAACATTGCATGGTAGTATGATGATGATAATGGCGATAGGTAGTATGAATGTACAAATGGATATGGTCGATGATGATATGTGACTAGAAATCAATCTGAATGATAGTAGAGTCATGCTAATCATGACATAAATGGCATGTGATTATCTATGTCACATTAATGCATTGTTATCAGTTCAGCATGTAACTTGGTAACTGACGTAGTATAGAATGACCTCGAAATGTTCAAGAAGTGTTCCGACTGCACTGTACAGTGACGTCGACATGTAAGAGTCACTGATACGATATCGGTACTAACGTACAGACTGAACATGGCTGTGGAATGAAGATGAACAAAACGCGTTAGATCGACTGAGATGTACATAGAGTGGTTCAGAGCCGCTGAGTGATAGCTAGTACTGATCATAAGATGCAATGCTAGTCGCCTAGGTCATGAAGTTTAGTTGATTGATATAGACTTACTTGAATAGTCAAACTGTTTAATCCTTGACCCGTCCCCTTACCTCGGATTTTTAAACCTAAATAATTGTTATTTGGTGTTTCGTTGACATAGAATGATTGGATTTGTCTTATTTGTTTTCTTTAAAATAATGGTTACTCTATTTATTTGAATAATACCTTCAATGGTTTGCACCTAAAAATGGTTTAGAACTCATTGTAGTGTACACATTTCAGAAAAGAAAAGAATAATGAAACCACTTCTTTGGCCTCATGAAAAAAAGTGAACCCAGGAGGACTTTACCCTATTTTGAAAAGGAGGCGGAACCATGTCTTTTGGTGTAACCATGAAGAAATATGGATATCTTTGGTATTGATTTTAATACTTGAGATATGCAAATCATACCATGGGCAAGATGACCTAAAAGCCCTGTTTCAGAAGATGGAACTAGATAGCAACTTGTTGGAAGTAACACATTTTGATGTGTGTCCAATAGTGTCGAGGCATGCAAGGAATATCGTATGTTCTTACTTCACGATGATTCGAGTAGATGTTGAGTATATTTACTTGATGAAACACAAGTCTGAATTATTGAATGGTTCAAGTATTTCAGAGTGAAGTTTAAGATCTTCGTGACAAGAGGATAGAATGTCTATGATATGATCATAGAGATGAATATCCGAAGTTACGAAGTTTTGGCACAATTAAGACATTGTGCAAATTGTTTCACAATTAATTCACTGAACACCATAGTGTGATGGTGTGTCCAAACATCATAGTTGCACCTTATTGGATATGGTGCGTACTATGATGTCTCTTATCGAATTTCCACTATCGCTCACGGGTTAGGCATTAGAGACAACCGTACTCGCTTTAATGGGCTACCACGAATTCCGCTGAGAACGACACCGCTTGGAGAAACCCTAAGTTGTGGTTTCTTAAAAGTTTGGGACTATGGCGCTTATGTGAAAAAGTTTCAGGTTGATAAGCTCGAACTGAAAGCGGACAAAATGCATCTTCATAGGACACCCAAAATAGTTGGGTATACCTCCTAATTCAGATCAGGAAGCAATGAGGATTGTTTCTTGAATCGGGTCCTTTCTCGAGGAAAAGTTCGGTCTCGAAAAGTTGAGTGGGAGGATGGTGGAGACTTGACGAGGTTATTGAACCGTCACTTCAACTAGTGTGTAGCAGGTAACATGAAGTTGTTCCGTGGCACCTACACCAATTGAAGTAGAAAGCTTATGATAGTGATCATGAAGTTTTGGATCAAGTCACTACCGATACCTCGTGGGGTGACAAGGATCGTACTACTCGAGTGGTGCGGTAATCTGTCTTGAAGGTCATGTTGCTGAACAACAATGAACCCACTGAGCTATGGAGAAGCGACGTTGGGGCCCAAATTCCGACAAATGGTTAGAAGCCATGAAATCCGAGATAGGATCCATGTATCAAAACAAAGCATGGACTTTTGATGGACTTGCTCATGATCGGCAAGCCATTGAAATAAATGGATCTTTAAGAAGAAGAGCGGGGCGTGGGCGGTAATGTCACCATCTATGAAGCTTCGACTTGTGAAGCGGAGTTTTCACAAGTTCAAGGTTGACTACGATGAGATTTTCTCATCCGTAGCGATGCTTAAATCCGTCGAATCATGTTAGCATAAGCTGCATTTATGAAATGCGGCGAGATGGATGTCAAAATGAGTTTCCTTACCAGTTTAAGCCAAGGAAAGGTTGTATGTGATACAATCAAGAAAGTTTTGTCGATCCTAAGGATGCTAAAAGGTATCTGGCTCCAATGATCCTTTCTAAGGATTTGGAGTAAGCATCTCGGAGTTGGAATGTGCACTTTGATAGGATGATCAAAGATTTTGGGTTTATATAAAGTTTATGAGAAACTTGTATTTCCAAAAGAAGTGAGTGGGAGCACTATAAATTTCTGATGAGTATATGTTGTTGACATATTGATGATCGAAATGATGTAGAATTCTAGAAAGCATATAGGGTTATTTGAAGGTGTTTTCAAATAGAAAACCTGGATTAAGCTACTTGAACATTGAGCATCAAGATCTATAAGGATAGATCAAAACAGCTTAATGGTACTTTCAAATGAGCATATACCTTGACATGATCTTGAAAGTGTTCAAGATGGATCATCAAAGAAGGAGTTCTTGCAGAGATGTAAGGTATGAAGTTAAGAGTTAAAGCTCGACCACGGCGGAAGAGAGAGAAAGGGCGAAGGTCGTCCCCTATGCTTTAGGCGTGGGCTCTACAAGATGCTATCTTGTGTGTACCGACCGAAGTGTGCCTTGCCATGAGTCGATCAAGGGTACAAGAATGATCCGAGAATGGATCGTTGGACAGCAGTCAAAATTGTCCTTGGAGTAAATAAGGACATGTTTCTCGATTATGGAGGTGATAAAGAGTTCGGCGTAAAGGTTACGTCGATGCAAGCTTTAACACCTGTCCGGAGTGACTCGAGTAGCAAACCGGATCGTATAGTGGAGCAACCATTTGGAATAGCTTCAAGTGGAGCGTGGAAGCAGCATTTATAATATGACCTAGAAATTTGTAAACACCACACGGATCTGAAAGGTTCGGACCCGTTGACTAAAACCCGTTGACTAAAACCTCTCTCACAAGCAAAACATGATCAAACCTCAGAACTCATTGAGTCTTAATCACATGGTGATGTGAACTAGTTTAAGACACTAGTAGACTCTTTGGATGTTGGTCACATGGCGATGTGACCTATCAGTGTTAATCACATGGCGATGTGAACTAGATTATTGACTCTAATTACAAGTGGGAGACTGTTGGAAATATGCCCTAGAGGCAATAATAAATTAGTTATTATTATTATATTTCCTTGTTCATGATAATCGTTTATTATCCATGCTATAATTGTATTGATAGGAAACTCAAATACATGTGTGGATACATAGACAACACCATGTCCCTAGCAAGCCTCTATTGGCTAGCTCGTTGATCAATAGATGGTTACGGTTTCCTAACCATGGACATTGGATGTCATTGATAACGGATCACATCATTGGGAGAATGATGTGATGGACAAGACAATCCTAAGCCTAGCACAAAGATCGTAGTTAGTATGCTAAAGCTTTTCTAATGTCAAGTATCATTTCCTTAGACCATGAGATTGTGCAACTCCGGATACCGTAGGAATGCTTTGGGTGTACCAAGCGTCCTGGCGTAAGCGGGTGGCTATAAAGGTGCATTACAGGTATCTCCGAAAGTGTGCATTGGGTTGGCACGAATCGAGATGGGATTTGTCACTCCGGTTGACGGAGAGGTATCTCTCGGCCCTCGGTAGGACATCATCATAATGTGCACAATGTGACCAAGGGGTTGATCACGGGATGATGTGTTCTGAGCGAGTAAAGAGACTTGCCGAAGCGAGATTGAACAAGGTATCGGGATACCGGCGATCGAATCTCGGGCAAGTACAATACCGCTAGACAAAGGGAATTGTATCACGGGATCGATTGAGTCCTTGACATCGTGGTTCATCCGATGAGATCATCGTGGAACATGTAGAGCCAACATGGGTATCCAGATCCGCTGTTGGTTATTGACGGAGAACGTCTCGGTCATGTATGCGCATGATTCCCGAACCGTAGGGTCTACACATAAGGTTCGATGGCGCTAGGGTTATAAAGGAAGTTTGTATGTGGTTGCGAATGTTGTTGAGTCCGGATGAGATCCCGGACGTCACGAGGAGTTCGGAATGGTCGGAGGTAAAGATTTATATATGGGAAGTCCTATTTTGGTCGCCGGAAAAGTTTAGCACTTTATCGGTATTGTACCGGAGTGCCGAAGGGGTCGGGGGTCCACAAGGGTCCACCTGCCCTGAGGGGCCACATGGGCTGTAGGGTGCGCCTTGGCCTATATGGGCCAAGGGCACCAGCCCCAAGAGCCCATGCGCCAAGAAACTTGGGAGGAAGAGTCCTCAAGGGAAGGCACCTCCAGGGTGCCTTGGGAGATGGACTCCTCCCCCCTCTTAGCCGCACCCTTCCTTGGAGGAAGGGGCAAGGCTCGCCTCCCTCTCCCTTGCCCCTATATATAGTGGAGGGAGGAGGCATCCACACACTGAGCCCCTGTCGCCTCCTCCCTCCGTGACACCTCCTCCTCTCCCGTGGGTGCTTGGCGAAGCCTGCGGGATGCCACGCTCCTCCACCACCACCACGCCGTTGTGTTGCTGTTGGATGGAGTCTTCCTCAACCTCTCCTCTCTCCTTGCTGGATCAAGGCATGGGAGGCGTCACGGGCTGTCGCGTGTGTTGAGCGGAGGTGCCGTCCGTTCGGCACTATGATCATCGGTGATTTGAATCACGGCAGTCACGACTCCATCAACCCCGTTCACTTGAGCGCTTCCGCTTAGCGATCTAAAGGGTATGTAGATGCACTCTCCTTCCCTCGTAGCTAGAATCTCCATAGATTGATCTTGGTGATGCGTGAAAATTTTGAATTTCTGCTCGTTCCCAACAGTGGTATCATGAGCTAGGTCTATTGCGTAGATTCTTTGCACGAGTAGAACACAAAGTAGTTGTGGGCGTTGATTTTGTTCAATATGCTTACCGTTACTAGTCAATCTTGTTTGACGGTATTGTGGGATAAGCGGCCGGACCGACCTTACGTACTCTTCGTGAGACATGTTCCACCAACGACATGCACTTGGTGCATAAGGTGGCTAGCGGTGCGATCTCTCCACTTTAGTCGGAGCGGATTCGATGAAAAGGGTCCTTATGAAGGGTAAATAGCAATTGGCATATCACGTTGTGGTTTTGCGTAGGTAAGCGTTCTTGCTAGAAACCCATAGCAGCCACGTAAAACATGCAAACAACAATTAGAGGGCGTCTAACTTGTTTTTGCAGGGTATGCTATGTGATGTGATATGGCCAAGAAGAATGTGATGAATGATATGTGATGTATGAGATTGATCATGTTCTTGTAATAGGATTCACGACTTGCATGTCGATGAGTATGACAACGGCAGAAGCCATAGGAGTTGTCTTTATTTATTGTATGACCTGCGTGTCATTAAACAACGCCATGTAATTACTTTACTTTATTGCTAACGGTAGCCATAGTAGTAGAAGTAATAATTGGCGAGACAACTTCATGAAGACACGATGATGGAGATCATGATGATGGAATCATGGTGTCATGCGGTGACGATGATGATCATGGAGCCCGAAGATGGAGATCAAAGGAGCAAAATGATATTGGCCATATCATGTCACTATATAATTGCATGTGATGTTTATTATGTTTATGCATCTTGTTTACTTAGAACGACGGTAGTAAATAAGATGATCCTTACACAAATTTCAAGAAGTGTTCTCCCTACGGTGTGCACCGTTGCTACTGTTTAGTAAGCTTCTAAGCACCACGTGATGATCGGGTGTGATGGATTCTTACGTTCACATACAGCGGGTGTAAGACAGATTTACACAGCAAAAACACTTGGGGTTAACTTGCGAGCCTAGCATGTGCAGACATGGCCTCGGAACACGAGAGACCGAAAGGTCGAGCATGAGTCGTATAGTAGATCGATCAACATGAAGATGTTCACCGAGTGACTAGTCCGTCTCACGTGATGATCGGACACGGCCTAGTTGACTCGGATCATGTAATCACTTAGATGACCAGAGGGATGTCTATCGAGTGGGAGTTCATAAGATGAACTTAATTATCTTGAACATAGTCAAAGACCTTTTGCAAATTATGTCATAAGCTCGCTTTAGTTCCTTGTTTAGATATGTTCCTAGAGAAAATATAGTTGAAAGTTGACGATGGCGATTATGCGGACGTTAGAAAGCTTATGTCCTTAATGCACGCTCGATGTGCTGAACCCCAAGCGTCGTTTGTGGATGTTGCGAACATCGGACATACACGTTTTGATAACTACATGATAGTTCAGTTAAGCGGTTTAGAGTTGAGGCACCAAAGGCGTTTTGAAATGTCGCGGAACATATGAGATGTTTGAGGGCTGAAATTAGGATTTCAGGCTCGTGCTCACGTCAAGAGGTATGAGACCTCCGACGATTTTCTTAGCCTGCAAACTAAGGGAGAAAAGCTCAATCGTTGAGCTTGTGCTCAGATTGTCTGAGTGCAACAATCACTTGAATCAAGTGGGAGTTGATCTTCCAGATGAGATAGTGATGTTTCTCCAAAGTCATTGCCACCAAGCTGCTAGAGCTTCGTGATGAACTATAACATATCAGGGATAGATATGATGATCCTTGAGGTATTCACGATGTTTGACACCGCGAAAGTAGAAATCAAGAAGGAGCATCAATTGTTGATGGTTGGTAAAACCACTAGTTTCAAGAAGGGCAAGGGCAAGAAGGGACACTTCATGAAACGGCAAATCAGTTGCTGCTCCAGTGAAGAAACCCAAGGTTGAACCCAAACCGAGACTAAGTGCTTCGTAATAAGGGGAACAGCCATGGGCAGAACCACCCTAGATACTTGGTAGATGAGAAGGCTGGCAAGGTCGATAGAAGTATATTGGATATACATTATGTTAATGTGTACTTTACTAGTACTCCTAGTAGCACCGGGTATTAGAACCGCCTCGGTTGCTAAGTGTTAGTAACTTCGAAATAAAAGCTACGGAATAAGCGGAGACTAGCTAAAGGTGAGTGACGATATGTGTTGGAAGTGTTTCCAAGGTTGATGTGATCAAGCATCGCACGCTCCCTCTACCATCAAGATTGATGTTAAACCTAAATAATTGTTATTTGGTGTTTGCGTTGAGCATAGACATGATTGGATTATGTCTATCGCAATACTGATTATTCATTTAAGGAGAATAATGGTTACTCTATTTATTTGAATAATACCTTCAATGGTCTTGCACCTAAAAATGGTTTATTGAATCTCGATTGTAGTGATACATTTTCATGCCAAAAGATATAAGATAGTAATGATAGTACCACTTACTTGTGGCCTTCGCCATGTAAGTCATAAAGCATGAAGAAGCTCCATGTTGATGGATCTTTGGACTCACTCATTTTGAAAAGTTTGAGACATGTGAACCATGTCTATTGGTGTATACGCATGAAGAAACTCCATGCAGATGGATCGCTTGGACTCACTTGATTTTGAATCACTTGAGATATGCAAATCATACCACATGGGCAAGATGACCTAAAAGCCTCGGTTTGAAGAAGATGGAACAAGATAGCAACTTGTTGGAAGTAACACATTTTGATGTGTGCAGTCCAATAAGTGCTGAGGCATGCAGATGAATATCGTTATGTTCTTACTTCACGATGATTCGAGTAGATGTTGAGTATATTTACTTGATGAAACACAAGTCTGAATTATTGAATGGTTCAAGTAATTTCAGAGTGAAGTTTAAGATCTTCGTGACAAGAGGATAGAATGTCTATGATATGATCATAGAGATGAATATCTGAGTTACGAGTTTGGCACACAATTAAGACATTGTGCAAATTGTTTCACAATTAATACCGCTGAACACCATAGTGTGATGGTGTGTCCAAACATCATAGTTGCACCTTATTGGATATGGTGCGTACCATGATGTCTCTTATCGAATTTCCACTATCGTTCATGGGTTAGGCATTAGAGACAACCGTACTCACTTTAATGGGGCACCACGTAATTCCGTTGAGACGACACCGTTTGGAGAAACCTAAGTTGTCGTTTCTTAAAAGTTTGGGGCTATGACGCTTATGTGAAAAAGTTTCAGGTTGATAAGCTCGAACCCGAAGCGGACAAAATGCATCTTCATAGGACACCCAAAACAGTTGGGTATACCTCCTAATTCAGATCCGGAAGCAATAGGGATTGTTTCTTGAATCGGGTCCTTTCTCGAGGAAAAGTTCGTCTCGAAAAGTTGAGTGGGAGGATGGTGGAGACTTGACGAGGTTATTGAACCGTCACTTCAACTAGTGTGTAGCAGGGCACATGAAGTTGTTCCCGTGGCACCTACACCAATTGAAGTAGAAGCTTATGATAGTGATCATGAAGTTTTGGATCAAGTCACTACCGTACCTCGTGGGGTGACAAGGATGCGTACTACTTGAGTGGTACAAGAATCCTGTCTTGAAGGTCATGTTGCTAGACAACAATGAACCTCGAGCTATGGAGAAGCGATGGTGGGCCCAAATTCCGACAAATGGTTAGAAGCCATGAAATCCGAGATAGGATCCATGTATCAAAACAAAGCATGGACTTTGGTGGACTTGCCCGATGATCGGCAAGCCATTGAAATAAATGGATCTTTAAGAAGAAGACGGGCGTGGGCGGTAATGTCACCATCTATGAAGCTCGACTTGTGGCGAAGAGTTTTCACAAGTTCAAGGAGTTGACTACGATGAGATTTTCTCATCCGTAGCGATGCTTAAGTCCGTCGGAATCATGTTAGCATAAGCTGCATTTATGAAATCTGGCGATGGATGTCAAAATGAGTTTCCTTACCGTTTTAAAGTAAGGAAAGGTTGTATGTGATACAATCAGAAAGTTTTGTCGATCCTAAGGATGCTAAAGGTATCTGGCTCCAGCGATCCTTTCTAAGGACCGGAGTAAGCATCTCGGAGTTGGAATGTGCACTTTGATAGGATGATCAAAGATTTTGGGTTTATATAAAGTTTATGAGAAACTTGTATTTCCAAAGAAGTGAGTGGGAGCACTATAAATTTCGATGAGTATATGTTGTTGACATATTGATGATCGAAATGATGTAGAATTTCTAGAAAGCATATAGGGTTATTTGAAAGGTGTTTTTCAAATAGAAAACCTGGATTAAGCTACTTGAACATTGAGCATCAAGATCTATAAGGATAGATCAAAAACGCTTAATGGTACTTTCAAATGAGCATATACCTTGACATGATCTTGAAAGTGTTCAAGATGGATCAGTCAAAGAAGGAGTTCTTGCCTGAGATGTAAGGTATGAAGTTAAGAGTTAAAGCTCGACCACGGCAGAAGAGAGAGAAAGGACGAAGGTCGTCCCCTATGCTTTAGACGTAGGCTCTACAGTATGCTATGCTGTGTACCGCACCGGAAGTGTGCCTTGCCATGAGTCACTCAAGGGTACAAGAATGATCCAGGAATGGATCATTGGACAGCGGTCAAAATTGTCCTTGGAGTAAATAAGGACATGTTTCTCGATTATGGAGGTGATAAAGAGTTCGGCGTAAAGGGTTACGTCGATGCAAGCTTTAACACCTGTCCGAGTGACTCGAGTAGCAAACCGGATCGTATAGTGGAGCAACCATTTGGAATAGCTTCAAGTGGAGCGTGGAAGCAGCATTTATAATATGACCTAGAAATTTGCAGAAGCACACGGATCTGAAAGGTTCAGACCGTTGACTAAAACCCGTTGACTAAAACCTCTCTCACAAGCAAAACATGATCAAACCTCGAACTCATTGAGTCTTAATCACATGGTGATGTGAACTAGTTTAAGACACTAGTAGACTCTTTGGATGCTGGTCACATGGCGATGTGACCTATCGTTTAATCACATGACGATGTGAACTAGATTATTGACTCTAGTGCAAGTGGGAGACTGTTGGAAATATGCCCTAGAGGCAATAATAAATTAGTTATTATTATTATATTTCCTTGTTCATGATAATCGCTTATTATCCATGCTATAATTGTATTGATAGGAAACTCAAATACATGTGTGGATACATAGACAACACCATGTCCCTAGTAAGCCTCTATTGGCTAGCTCGTTGATCAATAGATGGTTACGGTTTCCTAACCATGGACATTGGATGTCATTGATAACGGGATCACATCATTGGGAGAATGATGTGATGGACAAGACCCAATCCTAAGCCTAGCACAAAGATCGTAGTTCAGTATGCTAAAGCTTTTCTAATGTCAAGTATCATTTCCTTAGACCATGAGATTGTGCAACTCCGGATACCGTAGGAATGCTTTGGGTGTACCAAACGTCACAACGAATCGGGTGGCTATAAAGGTGCATTACAGGTATCTCCGAAAGTGTCTGCATTGGGTTGTACGAATCGAGACTGGGATTTGTCACTCCGGTTGACGGAGAGGTATCTCTGGGCCCACTCGGTAGGACATCATCATAATGTGCACAATGTGACCAAGGGGTTGATCACGGGATGATGTGTTACGGAACGAGTAAAGAGACTTGCCGGAAACGAGATTGAACAAGGTATCGGGATACCGACGATCGAATCTCGGGCAAGTACAATACCGCTAGACAAAGGGAATTGTATACGGGATCGATTGAGTCCTTGACATCGTGGTTCATCCGATGAGATCATCGTGGAACATGTGGGAGCCAACATGGGTATCCAGATCCCGCTGTTGGTTATTGACCGGAGAACGTCTCGGTCATGTCTGCATGATTCCCGAACCCGTAGGGTCTACACACTTAAGGTTCGATGACGCTAGGGTTATAAAGGAAGTTTGTATGTGGTTACCGAATGTTGTTGAGTCCGGATGAGATCCCGGACGTCACGAGGAGTTCGGAATGGTCCGGAGGTAAAGATTTATATATGGGAAGTCCTATTTTGGTCGCCGGAAAAGTTTCGCACTTTATCGGTATTGTACCGGGAGTGCCGAAAGGGGTCCGGGGGTCCACCGGGGGGGTCCACCTGCCCCAGGGGCCACATGGGCTGTAGGGGGTGCGCCTTGGCCTATATGGGCCAAGGGCACCAGCCCCAAGAGGCCCATGCGCCAAGGAAACTTGGGAGGGAAGAGTCCTCAAGGGGGAAGGCACCTCCGAGGTGCCTTGGGGAGGATGGACTCCTCCCCCCCTCTTGGCCGCACCCCTTCCTTGGAGGAAGGGGCAAGGCTGCGCCTCCCCCCTCTCCCTTGCCCCTATATATAGTGGAGGGAGGAGGCATCCACACCTGAGCCCCTGTCGCCTCCCTCCCTCCCGTGACACCTCCTCCTCTCCCGTAGGTGCTTGGCGAAGCCCTGCAGGATTGCCACGCTCCTCCACCACCACCACGCCGTTGTGTTGCTGTTGGATGGATTCTTCCTCAACCTCTCCCTCTCTCCTTGCTGGATCAAGGCATGGGAGACGTCACCGGGCTGTACGTGTGTTGAACACGGAGGTGCCGTCCGTTCGGCACTATGATCATCGGTGATTTGAATCACGACGAGTACGACTCCATCAACCCCGTTCACTTGAACGCTTCCGCTTAGCGATCTACAAGGGTATGTAGATGCACTCTCCTTCCCTCGTAGCTAGAATCTCCATAGATTGATCTTGGTGATGCGTAGAAAATTTTGAATTTCTGCTCGTTCCCCAACAATGGTATCATGAGCTAGGTCTATTAAGTAGATTCTTTGCACGAGTAGAACACAAAGGTAGTTGTGGGCGTTGATTTTATTCAATATGCTTACCGTTACTAGTCCAATCTTGTTTCGACGGTATTGTGGGATGAAGCGGCCGGACCGACCTTACACGCATTCTTCGTGAGACATGTTCCACCGACCGACATGCACTTGGTGCATAAGGTGGCTAGCGGGTGCCGCCTCTCCACTTTAGTCGGAACGGATTCGATGAAAAGGGTCCTTATGAAGGGTAAATAGCAATTGGCATATCACGTTGTGGTTTTGCGGTAAGAAAGCGTTCTTGCTAGAAACCCAAAGCAGCCACGTAAAACATGCAAACAACAATTAGAGGACGTCTAACTTGTTTTTGCAGGGTTTGCTATGTGATGTGATATGGCCAAGAAGAATGTGATGAATGATATGTGATGTATGATATTGATCATGTTCTTGTAATAGGATTCACGACTTGCATGTCGATGAGTATGACAACCGGCAGAAGCCATAGGAGTTGTCTTTATTTATTGTATGACCTGCGTGTCATTAAACAACGCCATGTAATTACTTTACTTTATTGCTAACCGTAGCCATAGTAGTAGAAGTAATAATTGGCGAGACAACTTCATGAAGACACGATGATGGAGATCATGATGATGGAGATCATGGTGTCATGCGGTGACGATGATGATCATGGAGCCCCAAGATGGAGATCAAAGGAGCAAAATGATATTGGCCATATCATGTCACTATATAATTGCATGTGATGTTTATTATGTTTATGCATCTTGTTTACTTAGAACGACGGTAGTAAATAAGATGATCCCTTACACAAATTTCAAGAAGTGTTCTCCCGACTGTGCACCGTTGCTACAGTTAAGTCGCTTCTAAGCACCACGTGATGATCGGTGTGATGGATTCTTACGTTCACATACAACGGGTGTAAGACAGATTTACACAGCAAAAACACTTGGGGTTAACTTGACGAGCCTAGCATGTACAGACATGGCCTCGGAACACAGAGACCGAAAGGTCGAGCATGAGTCGATAGTAGATACGATCAACATGAAGATGTTCACCGAGTCGACTAGTCCGTCTCACGTGATGATCGGACACGGCTTAGTTGAGTCGGATCATGTAATCACTTAGATGACCGGAGGGATGTCTATCTGAGTGGGAGTTCATAAGATGAACTTAATTATCTTGAACATAGTCAAAAGACCTTTTGCAAATTATGTCATAAGCTCGCGCTTTAGTTCCACTGTTTAGATATGTTCCTAGAAAAAATATAGTTGAAAGTTGACGATGGCGATTATGCGGACAGTAGAAAGCTTATGTCCTTAATGCACCGCTCGGTGTGCTGAAACCCAAGCGTCGTTTGTGGATGTTGCGAACATCGACATACACGTTTTGATAACTACATGATAGTTCGATTAAGCGGTTTAGAGTTGAGGCACGAAGACGTTTTTGAAATGTCGCGGAACATATGAGATGTTTCGAGGGCTGAAATTAGGATTTCAGGCTCGTGCCCACGTCAAGAGGTATGAGACCTCCGACGATTTTCTTAACCTGCAAACTAAGGGAGAAAAGCTCAATAGTTGAGCTTGTGCTCAGATTGTCTGAGTGCAACAATCACTTGAATCAAGTGGGAGTTGATCTTCCGTGATGAGATAGTGATGTTTCTCCAAAGTCATTGCCACCAAGCTGCTAGAGCTTCGTGATGAACTATAACATATCAGGGATAGATATGATGATCCTTGAGGTATTCACGATGTTTGACACATGAAAGTAGAAATCAAGTAGGAGCATCAATTGTTGATGGTTGGTAAAACCACTAGTTTCAAGAAAGGGCAAGGGCAAGAAGGGACACTTCGTGAAACGGCAAATCAGTTGCTGCTCGAAGGAAGAAACCCAAGGTTGAACCCAAACCGAGACTAAGTGCTTCGTAATAAGGGAACAGCCATCGGAGCAGAACCACCCTAGATACTTGGTAGATGAGAAGGCTGGCAAGGTCGATAGAAGTATATTGGATATACATTATGTTAATGTGTGCTTTACTAGTACTCCTAGTAGCACCAGGGTATTAGAACCGCTCAGTTGCTAAGTGTTAGTAACTCAAATAAAAGGCTACGGAATAAACGGAGACTAGCTAAAGGTGAGCTGACGATATGTGTTGGAAGTGTTTCCAAGGTTGATGTGATCAAGCATCGCACGCTCCCTCTACCATCGAGATTGATGTTAAACCTAAATAATTGTTATTTGGTGTTTATGTTGAGCATAGACATGATTGGATTATGTCTATCGCAATACGTCTGATTATTCATTTAAGGAGAATAATGGTTACTCTATTTATTTGAATAATACCTTCAATGGTCTTGCACCTAAAAAATGGTTTATTGAATCTCGATTGTACACTACTAGAAATACCACTACTAATGGCGCACCTAATATGGCCATTAATGGCGCATCGAGGTGCGCCATTGACAGACGCCATTAGTAATTTTTACTAATGGCGCACCACCTGTGCGCCATTAGTATCAGATATACTAATGGCGCACCACCTGGTGCGCCATTAGTATATGCAAGGGTGCCATTAGTATGCCTCCTGAGGCATGTATACCAGTGCTTTGGCATACTAATGGCGCACCACCCCGGATCGCCATTAGTAACAAGACATACTAATGGCGCACTTCGATGATCGCCATTAGTATGCCTTTGTCATACTAATGGCGCATTTCATGTGATGCGCCATTAGTATGAATATTAGGTTTTTTATTTTTTATTTTCTGTTTTTGCACAGGTTACAAAATGTATAATTTGACAAAATATAGACAACACACATCAACAATAGATTCATCAAATATAATAGAAGATTAGTCCTTGAATACAATTCATCATATTAGTCTCCGAATACAATTCATCATATTAGTCTCCGAATTGAAAAGACCGAACAAAGATAGAACATTATATTACAAGTCTCGAGACCGCGAGTAGCGAGTTTATCTTCGCATTACAAGTCGATATCGATCATCTAAACTACCATCACATAGAAGAGAGATGCGGTCATCACGATGAGCATCATCACGATGAAACTTCGTCTTCATCCGGTTCCTCCAACGCCCCCTCCCTCTCCGCTAGATAGCGGGCGATCTAGATTCGGCCTCGGCCCTAGTGGTGTACCCTTTGTAACTGTTACCGCTGAATCGGTGAACCTGTCTCCGACACTCCTCCCAATCATCGTGAGACTCCGGGAACCTTACCCTTGTACCACGACATACGCCGGCATCGCTATGCACTAGCCAAGCGTAAGCGTTAGTACCAATTCACAGACAATACATAAGCAATATATAAGTATGCAAATGAGCGATCGGAAGAGAAAAGCAAGACATTAATAGCATCGATTACATCTAAGTTGAGCGACTCTCGAAACCAAAGAGACATACTACAAGTTCATTAAAGTTTAATTACAACATGACCCAATCGATGTTTGAGAACTAGACAACTCGACTCAAGGGACGGAGCGTGGATGAAGCCGCCGTCTATCGTGGGAGTCATGAAAGAACGGGCGTTGTCATCCTGCATTTGTAGCATTGTGTCGATGTCACCGTTGGACGGTTGATTTCGAGGTAGAACTGCCCGAGGTACGAAGGACATCTTGATGGATGATTTCCGCAAACTCCATTCGGATGCGAAAGAATTCTTGTCGGAGGTCCGCGTCTGGATTGCCGACACGCTCGCGCCCAATCTTGGAGTTTACTCGGTAGCGAAGTTGATGATGGTCCCGTCATCGATCGCCTCGCATGTGATGGATGGCGTAGTAGGCACCCTTCGACCGCCAGCGGCTGCTTGACGCCGCAGAGCGTCGTATTGGGAGAACACGTGCTTGCCGTGCTTCACGAATAGGCCTGGTGAAGGTGCCTCCAGATTTGGCGTGGCAGGGAGAACATCATCAAGAACCTTCTTGACATTTGTGTAGTCTACGTTCGATGACGGTCCGGTCGAAATCGTGGCCATGGAATATTTAGGGCTTAGGAGGATGGCGTGCAGCGTGTGTCACTGCAGAAAACACGGAATGTTAAAAGAAAACGATCGAAATGTAAGAATTCATATGTTACGGGCGGTTGAGGGAGGACTTACTCGGAAAGTAAGGCACGAGGAAGTTATCCTTATCTTGGTTTGCCGAATGACGCCTTGAGGTAAGAACTTCGCGACTTGCGGTCCCAGCGCTGCCCAAGATCTTGGCACGCATGTAGAAGGGGTCGACTATCACGATGTCCGGGGTCTTGTCGCGAATGATCCGCATCTCCATACTCAGCGAAAATAGCGAGCGAAGGTGTAGTGCAGCGGATGAAGGTTCAACATAGCGTGGATGTCATCAAAAGCAGGACGATCGTGACGCCCGATGGAGTTATCCACAAAGCCCTTGCCCTCTGGCACCTTGGCCACGAAAACCGGTATGCCACATCCTTCTCCCTAAGACGCCGCTTCTCCAAAGAAAGAACACCATCATGCAGACTCCGATAGCACCGGTTGCAGCATTGAGCATATTTGTCGGTAGCATCGCCCTACCCGCCACATGCACCCTCCTCGAGATATCCTGCGGTGAAGGTGGCCCGTCCCGAGCACGGATCGTACTCGGTGCGGCTGGCTCGCACCCTTCTTAGTCTTTCTTTTGCGTGCCTTCTTCTTCTCATGTAATGGGACCGAGTTTTGCTCACAGACCGCCTTCTTGAGTGTGTTGGGGCTGATAATATTTACGCACTCGCCTATCGAGGCTCGGTGAAGTCGGCAGTGGGGCGTCTCACGAGAGCTGAACGCCGACGGCGCTGTTGCAACTTGGCTTCTCCGCGATGCGAGCTAGATCGCACACGTCTTTTGTTGGGTTTGGTTCTTGAGAAGGAGGCCCCATGAAGTCGCCATCGTACCCATGCTCGGCAAAGTACTTGATCGGCGTTGCCAAATGTATCATAGTCGTCATCGTCGTCATTACGATCCTGTGCCATATGCATGTTTGGATCGATGGCATAGGGATGTCCGCACCGTTAAGGTGGTCTTGCCATGGGGCCGACTTGGCGCCGACACGATCGGCGGTGTTGTCTTTGGGGTGGTGTCCCCGCCCAAACGAATCTGGCTCTTGACCAAAGCGAGGGCCAGCTCAGGCAGGCGCCGAGGTCATCACGTCATCATCGTCGGCCCCGACGGGTCGATTCGAGGTAACAAGTCGTCGCCTTTGGCAGCACCGAACCAGTTGAACCCTAAACAAGTTGGGTGGCATCCGGTACCGTGGAACAAGGGTTGCCGGTTGAGCGATTTTGCCCTTGGCGACATCGACCAACTCGTTGTTCACGAAGTGGAGGAGAGTGCACGAACGCGTCGGGCGCCTGCGAAAACATGTAGGGCGTCGGGGATGCCCGATCAAAGGCAAGGAGATGAAGTCCTCGGCGAGAGAGGCTTAATTAGTTACCGTGATGATGGCGTCGAGCTCGGCTAATGTAGAGGCACCGCCAACGGCGGCGTCACGATTGACGGAGGGGCCGCTTGTTGCGAGGTGCCGGCCGGCGTACACCCGGTGCATTAAGCTCCGTGCGGCGTCGGAGACACCAATGCCGCCTCGCTGGAGGCACCAATAGCCCCGCCATCGCATTATGCGAGTTGCTGGCCGTGAAGCTAGGAATCGGGCGGCCCTGTTGGCCGCCCGCAATCCACGCCTCAACCCGAGATCAAGGTAGGCACAAGGGCGGTGATCGTCGCTCCGAGTCGTTGTTCCACTTGCTCTTGGACAATCTCCGAATCCGCGCCACCTGTGCCTTGAGTTCTTGAACTCTCGCGCTGGCTTTCCGAGCTGGTCTTTTCTCCTTCCGCACACCAGCGGTATAGTATGACCCCATTTTGTCGACAAGCCTTTGCCGCCACACGACCAGTGACGTCGGCTTCTCGAGCTTATCCTTGTTCTTCATTACATTCAACCCCTATTTAGAGTGCTGTCCCAAGGGTTGCTCGAGTCGACCCAGCGCTACTGCTTTCGCTGCTGAAGGAATGTGAACCATTTAGAAATTGGCTTCATTAATTAGAATGCAACCATATGGAGCTAATTACGCGGGGTGTATTCCTTACGAACAAGCTCAAGCTGCCTGGTCTTGGATCCGTGGTAAGCTCCTTTGTTTTCGGTCCTTCTTGTACCGGCCTGACAAAGTTCCTGGTCTGCTTGTCACCGCCAGATGTATCGAAGAGGCGGTAGGCCTTGCTCGGCACGGTCCGCCTCCTCCTTGTCCCATATAGGCTCCGCCACTCTGAATCCGCCGGGACCGTGTGTGTTCCCCTATGTTCAGCTCCGCATTTGTTTCCCCTCACTTGATTGGGAGCTTGCGGTGCTCGAGCAATTGATCTTGAAGTCGTTGTAGTCATCTTCGTGATCGAAGGATTTTTCTCCTTGATCTTCTCATAACTCTCACCTTTCTCGATCATTCTCTTCACATTGCTTTTCCAAGTAGACAGGGCCTTGCTCATCTTCGTGAGGGCAGCATTGTTCACTTTATTCCCTTTGAGGCTTGTGTTTTCAAATTCAGCGGGGAACTTGTATCGTTCGTGCAGCTTCGTGAAGAGGAGGTTGCGCAAATTCCCTCGGTCAGGATGCCTCAGGTTCTCGGTGTTGATCGAGACGGTGCTCCGGACAATGCACCCGAGCTGAAGCGAGTACCCCTTGACTATTCGTTCGGGCGCCGTTGGATTCCCGTTGGAGTCCACTTGAGTAACTTCCTCCTTGAGGTGCGAACACGATCGGGCGCCGGTCCTTCCGTTGCCTCTTCGGTGGCTGCCATCTCAGCGTCGCGCGCCATCATCGATGGTGGCATCCTCGGCGGCACCATCAGTGGTGGCATCAGTGTGGTCATCCTCGGCGGCACCATCCGTGGTCTCAGGATCGGTGGGGAAGGCGGCGACCTCATACAAGTGAGGTTGTTCCTCCATCTCCTGGGACAGCTCCTGAATGCCTTGCCGCCTCAACCCCGGCCTCATCGTTGTGGGCCATGTTTCTCTCTAAATAGAAACAAAGTTTGGTCAAAAAGTTGGTTATTGTCAAGGAACAAGATCATGGTCTCATCATTTAGGGTTTGTCGACACCGAGGCATCCTAAAATCTAAGCTTTTATCATTGAGGGTTTTTCGACGCCAAGGCACCCTAAAAGCCTAACTTTTCATCATTTCGGTTTTATCGACACCGAGGCACCCTAAAAGCCATGCATTAGTCACAAATGCGCCGGGCACTTGATCCTACTTAATTAACTACTAAGATACCCGGCCCATGCATTAGTCACAAGTACCCCATATGTCCTATTTTAGCAAAGTCATGCTAAAATTCACGGAAAATTTCAGCATGACCTTTGCTGAAAATAGGACATATGGAGTACCAATTTGCCGGAACGGAAGTTAATCGACATTCCGCAAACTCAAGAACCTCTCGGGTACTGCAAAATCATTATCCCAGCGTAATGAAGTCGCCAATGGGTCATTTCAGAAGATCACAATGAGACTACCCTTGACAATTGTCTTGAACCCAACTCAAGACTTTTGTCATGGGATTCCACAAGCCCACATTGGTAACAATTGTACTTCAAACATGCTGTTATCGGCCAACAACAACTCGAGCGGAGTTAGCAGAGAAGAAAAGCACTATAGACATTCATCTAAAACTCTTAAGCGGCACGGTGCAGAATCGTAAGCAAGATAGCAGGTGAAGCAACTACATCATACATTAGCAGCAGTTCATAGCAAAACTAGATGAATGTTTGGCCTCTTGATAAAAAACCATACATCAGCAAAGATCACATACATCATACGAGGATACAACAGCAATTGATCAGCAGCATGTTGATGACTTCTAATTTAACAAAGTATCCTATTATTTTACCCTAATGAGACTAACCAACTGTTGAGGAGTTTGGCATATCTTCATTTTGCACCACAAATATAGCACCACAAATATACTTTTGCTTGCAAGGCTACATGTCTGAATTTTGACTGCATTCCAACACCAATATAAATTTTTGTTACTGCATTCTATGGTCTGTCTGAATTTGACAGAGTTATAAATGGCGTTGAGCAACAATTTAATGTACATTTACATGTTTTGTCATACTACACAACACAACTGCACAAACTGCCTGATCATCCTCTATTACGAGCAAGCTACAGCATAAAAAATTCAATTATACACAAAAATTCCTCCAAACACACAGAAATTCTTGCCTCACCAGAGGAACACGGTGAACAGAAAGATTAGGGCCTAACACCAGTGTTTAACAAGTATTGTTGATGATGTGCTTGATAGACACCAAGCAACACATCTCCCAAAAGAACCAAGACTGAACATGAAAATTTGAACAGAAAGTGGCCTGCTCATTAGTATTAGAGCTATGCAACCACCTCAGCACATAATTAAAATGGTAGTAGGTCACTCTACCCAGTGAGATTAATACACTATCTATCTAAGGCGGGAAATGAGGAATGAACTACAGGGTTTTGCCTACAATAATCTTGCAACACAAACAAATGAAAGGTATTTTATATAGCAACAAATTTTATGTTTTCTTGATGCTGTTGGGCATAAGGTGCATATATAGCTACGATGGAACCAGTGGCGGCGCCAAGAATTGGCTGAGGCCTAGACGGCCCCGGGGAAACCTCGTTTACTGTGGCATTGTAGCTACACTAAATGCTACAGTCAAGGAAGGACTAATTTTGAAGACAAAAAGTAGTTTTCTAGCTCGAACCATATGTCCTATTCATAATCTGTTTTTACTGTTGTGAATCGATGAGAGTTTCAACACTAGATCCTTCATGAGTATATATGTTTCAACAAAAACAGATTACATATAGGTAACTAGATAGTGTATTCCAGTTGCCTCATTTCACTTCTACCTCTACACATACCACAAATCTTCACGTAACTAGATAGCAAATAATGCCAAGCATCATTCCACTTGTACCCTTCATTTATACTACTATATTCCAATGCCCCACTTCACCTCTACCCTTTATATATACCACTATATTTGCCCGACTAGATATCAAATTCTAGTGCCCCCCTTCACTTTTACTCCATGTTAGCAGCATTAGCTTCTTAGTATGTCAAGTAGGTGAAACTCACATACAAAGTAGATGAGGAGAGGATGAGCAATGAAGAAAAAAGATATACAAAGCCGTGGAATAGGAAACAACGGGAAGAACAAAAGACCAAATGGTTGTGACAATGTAGAAATGAACTACTATTATTGATCTTCAACGGAGTGGATCTGTACAGCTTCTCTGGTTTAAACTAGGGTATGGATGACCAGTTGTGAGTGCTGTAACTAGTGCCAAGTGGCTCAACGCTATTTGTGCTGAATTAATTAGATCACATTGGGAGTAATAACTAGTACGATTAACTTCCTGCTCTCATCATGTCACACCGGGAGGTTCCTGCTGTAACTTATTACGAGGTCGATGTGATGTACATTGTTTGATCGGATGACAGGGCTACTTAGAGCCTGTTTGGATCGGTGTTGCCGTCGCCAATTATAAATTTTGTCTTGTAGGTTGGTAAAGATGGATGTGATGAAACACAAAGAAATCAAACTTGTGGGGTAACAAAACCAAATGCATGAACATAGTTCAGATCAAATTACGTAATACACTAGTAGCCCTTTAAATATACTTGTAGACATTGATTTAGTTTTGAGGGAGGAGGAGGATGAGGAGGAGGGGAGCTCACGGGGTGGTGGTGCTCGGCGACGGTGGTGTGAACGGGCGGGGTCGAGGTGGGGCAGCGCGTCAGGCGGGTCGAGGCGGCGGGCGGCGGGGCAGCGTCCAGCGTCGGGGTCGGTCGCGGCGTCGGGCGCGTCCGGGGGCGGGTCGGGCGGCGTCCCGGCGGCGTCGGGCGGCGTCTGGGCGGCGTCCGGCGGGGTCGGTCGGGCGGCCGAGGCAGCGTCGGGCGTCGGCGGCGAGGCGAGGAGAGGGGCGAGGGAGGAGAGGCGAGGGCGAGGGCGGGGCGAGGGGCAGCGGGCGGGCGGGGGGATCGAGGGGAGAGAATCGCGATCGGGCGAAGGGGGATCGAGGCGAAGGGGCCACAATACTAATGGCGCACCTCACATGGTGCGCCATTAGCATGTCCACACTAATGGCGCACCTCACCGTGGTGCGCCATTAGTATTTTTTTTTATTTCCACAAAAGCCAAAAGGTTATCTACTACGGAACCTATCCATGTCAAGCCCACTCTACTAGCTCGACCGTCAGCCTCCAGCTCACACTCAGAGGTCTGGGTTTGACTCCTGGCTCCACAAATTTTTTAGCATTTAAAAGCTATTTGATACTTATTTATGTTTAAATATGTTCAAACTTGTTTAAATAATAACAGTAATATTTTTTATAAAACAGTAGCATTTAAAAGCTGTTTGATACTTATTTTTTTATAAGGCGGTCTTGTGAGTGCGGGGGTTGGCGGCGGCGTTGAGTAGGGAATCGAGGTGCGGGGGTTTCGGTGGCGGCAGTGGACTGGGGGTGCTCGGCGAGGGGACGGATCTGGCGAGGTGGGACAGCGATCGAGATGGAGGGATCGAGGTGGGCTCCACAAATTTTTTAGCATTTAAAAAGCTGTTTGATACTTATTTGTGTTTAAAATGTTCAAACTTGTTTAAATAATAACAGTAATATTTTTTATAAGACAGTAGCATTTAAAAAGCTGTTTGATACTTATTTTTATAAGGCAGTAGCATTTTTTTATAAGACAGTAGCATTTTTTATAAGACAGTAGCATTTAAAAGCCATTTTAAAAGATGGAGGGAATCGAGGGTGCGGGGGGTCGTGGCCGTGGACTGGGGGTGCTCGGGGGCGGGGGCGGATCTGGCGAGGTGGGATAGCGATCGAGATGGAGGGGATCGAGATCGAGTGTCCATGAAATTTAAAAATATTCATGATAGTTCAAAAGTACCCATGAAATACAATCGAGAAATGAAGGCTACGATTTAAATACAATCGATCTTAGCTAGCTATCTGTTCACAATCTTCTTGCCCTTCTTTTTCGCAAATGGAGTTCTTCCGTGGAGCAGACGTCCTTTAGGTAGGGTGGTCCTGCTTCTTCTTGTGGTGTATGCTGCTACTTCATCATCGCTCGTCATGTTCGATCCTCGGTCGCCGTGCTTGTCGAAGTCTTGCTCATTGGCTACTCCATCCATTCCGATGATCTTCCTTTGCCTCTCCTCCGACAACACGACGGGCTTTGGCGGGTCGGTAATGAAGAAGCATTGGTCCACTTGGGAAGCCAGTACCCATGGCTCATTTTTCGCGGTGACGTTTATGCCCATGATCTTGATTTGGCCGGGTATAACCATGGTGGTGAAATACCGGTCTTCTTTTATGACGTTCTTGGCCCATCGACACGGAACATCGGGACCTTCTCTCCAACAGTAGCTCAGCTCCCAGATCTCCTCGATCCTTCCGTAGTATCTGTCCTTGTCGTTACGGTGTAGGATTCCATTGTTACCCGGAGTTCGATAACCATCGCTCTTCATGTCCTTGGCCTCGTGTAGAATGTGTAGCCGTTGATATAAATGCGCCTCATAGGTCATCAGGTTGTGCTCGGCGCCTGTGACAAGGCGAATATGAGTTGTTCTTCCGCGGAAGAATCCTCATGTAAAGGGTGCAACCGAAGCTTATGCTTGAACCAACGCGTGAAACATGAGTTGTGCTCTTTGAGTGTATCTCCGTCCGTCCTCTGTTGGCCTCGGTCATTGTCGTCTTTTTAATAAAGGTTTTGTGCTCTACCACCCAAGGATCGACCACGTCTATGTGTTGTAGCACGACTAGGTTTGCTCTTTCAAAGTCGGCGAAGTCGACCCTCGAAGTCGACATGCATTTCGCGGCGACCCTCACGGTGACCCCATCCAGCGAGCCTGCCGAGGTGCTGCTGACAGGCAGACCAGCGGGTTCTCGATGCCTAGATAATTGTGCGATAGGAGATGCACTCTTGATCGAAAGCCCCTGGCTATGCTTCCTTCTCGGGCGTGACATGTTGCGAACGTATCCTTTGATGACACCATTCATCCTTTCGAGCGGCATCATGCTATGCAGGAGCGTCGGCCCGAGTTGGATGATATCCTCCACTATATGGACCAGCAGATGCACCATAGCGTCGAAGAATGCGGGCGGAAGTACATCTCAAGCTCGCATAGTATCACCACGATCTCTTCCTGTAGCCTTCGAGTTGCCTCCGCCAATCGACTTCCGAGAGATGGCGTCGAAGAAGTTGCATAGGCCAAATAGCGTTTCACGGACGTGCGCGTCCATGATCCCACGGATTGCAATCGGAAGTATCTGCGTCATCGAGACGTGATATCGTGAGACTTCATCCCGCTGAACTTCGCTTCACTGGGTCTAGGTATCTGCTTATCTTCCCAGCGTAACCGAAGGAAGTTTTACTCCTAGGAGGCAGGTGAAAACTGCTCGATCTCCTCGACTTAGAGTGAAGCACGCGGGAGGTAGTCATTTCGGTCTTCTTGGCCTTTTTGCCTTTGCGACGACTTTACGTGTCCCGCTTCATCATCATCATCATCATCATCATCATCATCATCATCATCATCATCATCATCATATATAGCGTGAAGCTCCTGCACGATGCCCATTGATTTCAAGTCTGCCTTGCTTTCGCCCATCTTTGGTCCTCTACGGCATGTTGAGCAGGGTACCAAGCAGACTCTACTCACACGTTCTTCGTGATATGCATGACATCAAGGCTGTGAGGCACATGGTGGATCTTCGAAGACGGCAAGTCGGAAAACAGACCTCGTTTTCCATACCTTCAGCAGCGGCTCTGGCGCTTTCGCTTCTTTCCGGCTCTGGCGCCTTTTGCTTGTTTCCGGCGGTGGGCAGTCTTTCCAATTTTCCAACAGCTTGTCTATTTCCTCGCCGCTCCTCGTACAGGCGTTTTGGGTTTGGTTTCACCATCGAACAGATCCTTGCGTTTCCTCCACGGGTCATCGTCGCGAAGCCACCTTCGATGTCCCATGAACACGGTTTTCAAGACCCGGGATCTCTATCTAGCTGGCGTCGTTGTGTCATCCATGCACCTTATGCATCCGTAAAATCCGTGGACTACCTGCCCGCGACATATCCGTAATCGAGATAGTCGTGCACCGTCGTGAGCACGGCTCTCATAGGGAAATATTCTTTCTCTGCGGCGTCCACGTATTGGCTGGCGTTTTCCACAGCGTGTCAAGCTCCTCTTTCAGCAGCCCGGATCTGATTGATGTCGTTCCCTGGTTGTTTCGCCCTTCAATTAGCATACTCATGTGAATGTACTTCCTCTTCATGCACAACCAGGGGAAGGTTGTACATCCACACAAACACAGGCCAGGTGCTATGTGTGCTTCTCACGCTGCCAAACGGATTGACTCCATCGGTGCTCGCGCCCAAAGACGATGTTCCTTGGATCGTTCCCAAATTCCGAGTCTTGAAGTTCAACGCTTGCCACCGCTCGCATCCTTAGGGTGACTCAGCATCTTGTCTTTTTATCTATCTCCGGATCATTTGCGTCATCTTCCGCTTCTTCTCCTCCCTATCCGGCGTGCCAGCGCAGGAGCTTTGCTACCTTAGGGTCCGTGAAATAGCGCTGCAGACGAGGAGTGATCGGAAAGTACCACACCACTTTTCGAGGAGCTTTCTTCCTCTTCTTGTATCGAGTGGCGCCAAGACACCGGACATATGGTAGACTCAGCGTGCTCGTCCCGATAAATGATGCAATTGTTCATGCACACATGGTATTTCACGTGCGGTAAATCCAGAGGACACACGATTTTCTTCGCCTCCTCCAAACTGGAGGGCACTTGTTCCCCTTGGGAAGACGTTCGTGCCAGAATGACATGTTCTCGTCGAAGCATGCGTCGGTCATTTTGTGTTTTACCTTCATCTCCAGGGCCATGAGCGTTACTTTCAGGCGGGTATCCTCGGGCCTGCATCCTTCATACAATGGAGTAACCGCGTCTAACTCAAGTTGATCCATCTTGGCTTTCTCTCGGGCGGCAGCTCTTGCGTTATCCGTCTGCTTGAGAAGCAGCTCTTGAATATGAGGGTCCTGCACCCAGCCCATCGATGGTCCAGTAAATGCGCTCCGCCGCATCATCATCTTCATGATCATGCCCGTCGCCTGCTCCGGCATCTTCCTCATCATCATGTCCTGCATCTTCTACATGATGACTGTATGCAACATCACAACGTGATCATCTCCGGGGATTCTTCGTCTTCTCGCCCGCCCGAGCCGCGGTGGTTGTCTTGCTGCCCTTCCTCATTTCTTGCCCGCCCGCATGGGCGACTTCGTAGTCATCTTCATCACCTTGCCACCGATAGCCATCCATGAAACCACGCAACAGCAGGTGGTCCCGCACCTGCCGGAATCCGGGTCCGCAATAAGGCTCTTCACTTGCATCTTCGACACGGACATCTTATCTCCGTCTCGTTCTTTTGAAGCATCTCGGCCTTCGGACCTCAAAACCTATTCACGATGCCTTCGGTCATCGTGCGGACCATGGTCGCTGCGGGTAGAGCAAAACGATATTTTAGAACCAAGAAAAATTTGGCATGACTTTCCTAAAAATAGGACCAAAAGGATGCTTAATGCCAAAATTCTCGCTTGAACGGAAATGAATCAACATTCCGGCAAAATATTGGCAACTATCGCATTTCAAATACCGTACACCTCCAAACACAAACACATATGCAAACACCACAAACATATGCAACACCACGAACATACATAGATCTAGCTAGGCAGTAAAAAGTGCATGTGCACATTGTTGTAAGGAGAACAACCTAAATATAGCTTCCCCCTTACTTACCTATTAAAACAAGGTAATTTAACCACTTAATTTGAATGAATCTATGGTGGAAATGAGGTGAAAAGAGGAGGCACCGAGACAAGGAGGAGGTGGAGAGAATGAAGTGGGGAGAAAGTGAGTGTGTGGGTAGGAGAGGCTGTCCCAAATATCTTGTTGCTGCCCACTTACTAATGGCGCACCTCTTGCATGGTGCGCCATTAGTAGTTACCACTACTAATGGCGCACCTAAGCAGGATGCGCCATTAGTATGTTTGGACATCGCACTAGTTCAAAAAAAGTTTCTATACTAATGGCGCACCCACACCTGGTGCGCCATTAGTAGTTACAACTACTAATGGCGCACCAGGTTGTGGGTGCGCCATTAGTATGTTTGGACAAGCGCACTAGTTCAAAAAAAAAGTTTATATACTAATGGCGCACCCACACCTGGTGCGCCATTAGTAGTTACAACTACTAATGGCGACTTGGGCAGGATCGCCATTAGTATGTTTGAACAAAGCGCACTAGTTTAAAAAAATTTTGGTACTAATGGCGCACCCAAAGCATGGTGCGCCATTAGTAGTTTAGACTCTAATGGCGCATCGGATGGTGGTGCGCCATTAGTATATACTAATGGCGCACCATCTTTCCGGTGCACCATTAGTGTCATTTCCATCTATAGCCCTTTTCCTAGTAGTGGTAGTGATACACATTTTCATGCCAAAAGATATAAGATAGTAATGATAGTACCACTTACTTGTGGCACTGCCATGTAAGTCATAAAACGCATGAAGAAGCTCCATGTTGATGGATCTTTGGACTCACTCATTTTTGAAAAGTTTGAGGCATGTGAACCATGTCTTTTGGTGTATACGCATGAAGAAACTCCATGCAGATGGATCGTTTGGACTCACTTGATTTTGAATCACTTGAGATATGCAAATCATACCACATGGGCAAGATGACTGAAAAGCCTCGGTTTCAGTAAGATGGAACTAGATAGCAACTTGTTGGAAGTAACACATTTTGATGTGCAGTCCAATAAGTGCTGAGGCATCTGATGAATATCGTTATGTTCTTACTTCACAGATGATTCGAGTAGATGTTGAGTATATTTACTTGATGAAACACAAGTCTGAATTATTGAATGGTTCAAGTAATTTCAGAGTGAAGTTTAAGATCTTCGTGACAAGAGGATAGAATGTCTATGATATGATCATAGAGATGAATATCTGAGTTACGAGTTTTAGCACACAATTAAGACATTGTGCAAATTGTTTCACAATTAATACCGCTGGAACACCATAGTGTGATGGTGTGTCCAAACATCATAGTTGCACCTTATTGGATATGGTGCGTACCATGATGTCTCTTATCGAATTTAGAAAGCATAAGGGTTATTTGAAAGGTGTTTTCAAATAGAAAACCTGGATTAAGCTACTTGAACATTGAGCATCAAGATCTATAAGGATAGATCAAAACGCTAATGGTACTTTCAAATGAGCATATACTCTTGACATGATCTTGAAAGTGTTCAAGATGGATCACCAAAGAAGGAGTTCTTGCCCGAGATGTAAGGTATAGTTAAGAGTTAAAGCTCACCACGAGAAGAGAGAGAAAGGACGAAGGTCGCCCTATGCTTTAGACGAGGCTCTACAAGATGCTTGGTACCGACCGAAGTGTGCCTTGCCATGAGTCATAAGGGTACAAGAATGATCCAGAATGGATCGCTGGACAGCGGTCAAAATTGTCCTTGGAGTAAATATGACATGTTTTCGATTATGGAGGTGATAAAGAGTTCGCGAAAGGATTACGCCGATGCAAGCTAACACCGTCCGAGTGACTCGAGTAGAAAACCGATACGATAGTGGAGCAACCATTTGGAATAGCTTCAAGTGGAGCGTGGAAGCAGCATTTATAATATGACCTAGAAATTTGAGACACACGATCTGAAAGGTTCGACCGCTGACTAAAACCCGCTGACAAAAACCTCCTCACAAGCAAAACATGATCAAACCTCGTAACTCATTGAGTCTTAATCACATGGTGATGTGAACTAGTTTAAGACACTAGTAGACTTTGATGTTGGTCACATGGCATGTGACCTATCGCTGTTAATCACATGACGATGTGAACTAGATTATTGACTCTAGTGCAAGTGGGAGACTGTTGGAAATATGCCCTAGAGGCAATAATAAATTAGTTATTATTATTATATTTCCTTGTTCATGATAATCGTTATTATCCATGCTATAATTGTATTGATAGGAAACTCAAATACATGTGTGGATACATAGACAACACCATGTCCCTAGCAAGCCTCTATTGGCTAGCTCGTTGATCAATAGATGGTTACGGTTTCAACCATGGACATTGGATGTCATTGATAACGGATCACATCATTGGGAGAATGATGTGATGGACAAGACCCAATCCTAAGCCAGCACAAAGATCGAGTTCAGATTGCAAAGCTTTTCTAATGTCAAGTATCATTTCCTTAGACCATGAGATTGTGCAACTCCGGATACCGAGGGAATGCTTTGGTGTACCAAATGTCACAACGAATCGGGTGGCTATAAAGGTGCATTATGTATTCCGAAAGTGTCTGCTGGGTTGGACGAATCGAGACGGGATTTGTCATCCGTTGACGGAGATGTATCTCTGGGCCCACTCGAGGACATCATCATATCGTACAATGTGACCAAGGGGTTGATCACGGATGATGTGTTACGGAACGAGTAAAGAGATTGCCGGAAACGAGATTGAACTAGGTATCGGATACCGACGATCGAATCTCGGCAAGTACAATACCGCTAGACAAAGGGAATTGTATACGGATCGATTGAGTCCTTGACATCGTGGTTCATCCGATGAGATCATCGTGGAAATGGGAGCCAACATGGGTATCCAGATCCCGCTGTTGGTTATTGACCGAGAACGCCCTGGCCATGTCTCGATGATTCCGAACCCGTAGGGTCTACACTTAAGGTCTGGACGCTTAGGGTTATAAAGGAAGTTTGTATGTGGTTACCGAATGTTGTTCGAGTCCTGATGAGATCCCGAACGTCACGAGGAGTTCCGAATGGCCCGGAGGTAAAATTTATATATGGGAAGTCCTATTTTGTCGCGGAAAAGTTTCGGACTTTATCGGTATTGTACCGGAGGCCGAAGGGGTCCGGGGTCCACCTGGGGTCCACCTGCCCTGTGGGGCCACATGGGCTGGGTGCGCCTTGGCCTATAGGGGCCAAGGGCACCAGCCCCAAGAGGCCCATGCGCCAAGGAAACTTGGGAGGGAAGAGTCTCAGGGGAAGGCACCTCGAGGTGCCTTGGGGAGGATGGACCTCCCCTCTTGGCCGCACCTTTCCTTGGAGGAAGGGCACAAGGCCTCCCCCTTGCCCCTATATATAGTGGAGGGAGGGGGCATCCACACCGAGCCCCCGCCGCCTCCCTCCTCCCGTGACACCTCCTCCTCCCCGAGGTGCTTGGCGGCCCGCAGATTGCCACGCCTCCACCACCACCACGCCTGCGGTTTGTTGGATGGAGTCTTCTCAACCTCTCCTCTCCTTGCTGGATCATGGCATGGGAGACGCCACCGGCTGTGTGTGTTGAACGCGGAGGTGCCGTCTGCTCGCACTATGATCATCGGTGATTTGAATCACGCAAGTACGACTCCATCAACCCTGCTTACTTGAACGCTCGCTTATCGATCTACAAGGGTATGTAGATGCACTCTCCTTCCTCGTAGCTAGAATTCCATAGATTGATCTTGGTGATGCGAAAAATTTTGAATTTCTGCTCGCTCCCCAACAAAATGACTTTCACAAATGATGACATGCATGTCAATAAAGCGATGAGCCCAATCGATTATGATGTTTATTAAAGACTTATGGTTAGAGAAGCCAAGTCTTTTTCTTTAAGAATACAACAAGTGGTACACTTGCAAACAAGACTGCTTCAATTCATTAACTAATTGGTTTTTCCAATTGCTAGCTAGACATCGCACTACGATCCAATGAAATTAATACTCGGCCATTCAATGAATCTGCACTGCAAAACCATTCTGAAACGGGGTGAACGAGGAAGGATGCTAACCTTTGTTTTGTTTGAACGCCGCCATTTCAGAATATGTGTTATGTTGGTTGTGGCAAACACAATAATTTTCTTCACGACATTGTATTCCAAGTGCAGTAAAACTATTGCAAGTGCGAACCAAATATTGTAGTTTGCATAGTGAAACATTTTTGCATATGTACGTAGATTCAGTTTGTTCAACTTACAATCAAGGAACTAAATGAAATTAGTGGTGGGAAGCTATAGTACGTAACATCTACCTAGATGGAGCCTTGCAGGCATGTCTGAACATGATGCATATACATTACCAAAGGGAACTTGGCAGCCATACCTAGGTGGCGATGACCGATGAAGGTTCAGGTTAGCCCAACGTGGAGCTGGATTCTAGCACGTTTCTTCAATGGGGGTTTTGCTGCATCCATCTTGAGATTAATAAAATCACAAATTTAGTAGTAATCAACGGTCTAGCTAGCAGCTACATAGAGGCGGGTTGAACAGTCAAGGCTTTACAAACCACGGGGTGGATGAGGAAGGATGCCTCACTTTGTTGAGCGATGACCACCTGCATCATGGCTTCCGACATGGTTGTTGTTTGCGGTGAAACAATTGTGCATCCAATCCACGGGCAAGCAAAAGAGGAGAAATTAGCATGGAGTACCTGAGAGTGAGGTGATTACTGACCGGGCAGAAAGTGTTTGGCACCCGAGACAGAGCCATTGGGGTCTGCCTCGAACCTCCCTCCGCGATAAGCATTAGACAGCAGCATATACTGAAAATATACATTGGGCAACATCATTTTGAGTACACAAATATATGGCCAACAATCAAGAAAATCGGACAGCATATAGGAGAGAAGAGAGCAACGAAATTTAACAGAGAGGAGACAAAATTTGTCCATCGCCCTATCAATCTCCTATTTGTCTCGCTAGAACGCATACAAGGAGGAGGCTAGGATCTATAGCACTTTCGCTGTTGCATCAAGATTATTTCCCACGCCTCACCTTTAGAAGAAATTTTCTTCACCCACAATGATGAGGAGAGAGTCGAGGTCGGAGAGCATGCAATCTAGGGTCGGGAGAGCGCAACAGCCTTGTGGAGTCATCGTGGCCTTGTGCACGGCTTGTGCACCTCGCCGCGCCGGCCCTAGGCTGATTACCTCGTGGACTTCGCTGGATCCACCGAGATGAGCACCGGATCGCCTCGATCCCTCGGCCTCAGCTGGATCCACCAAGAAGACCGTGCACCCGGCAGGATCTCACGCAGATGGCCTGCATCAACGGGGATGAAGGAGTGAGGAGTTCGGCCGGCGCCATGGGATGTGGTGGCCGCCGATTCTGAAAGGTGCCCACCCCGCCTTTGGATGATGCAATCGCTTTGAGGGAGGGAGGCCGCAGAGGCAGAATCAGTAGGGGGCGGCAAGGAGATAGCGGCCGACGGGTCGACATCGCCATTGAGCGCCCAAAGAGAGCACCAGCCAATCGACTCCCAGCCGCCGTTTCCGAGGGCTAAGAGAGCAAAGGGAAGGGATAGGAAAATGGGCGACAGCCCAATACGAGTTCGATCAACCACGCGTCCAATTTTACACGAGCAAAGCCAGCCTCAGCTTGGAAGCAGCAAGTGTTTTATCCAACGGCCGAAACTTTAAACCTGAAGATCCGCCAGAATGCTAATGGCCCGAGAGAGCCAGGTGCACAATTATAATGTATCCAAAGGGATCATATAGGACTAGAGGGGGGTGAATACAACTAACAATTTTTAGCTTTTTTACTAAATTAAACTTTGCATCAAAGTAAGTTGTCTAGATATGCAACTAGGTGGACAACCTATAGATGCAACAATCACAACCACAAGCAAGCAATGAATAAAACACAAGTAAGCTTGCACAAGTAAAGGGATGAGATAACCAAGAGTGGAGCCGGTGGAGACGAGGATGTTTAAGTTCTTTCTTTTGAGGGGAAGTTGTCAGACCCGATTCCAAGTCACATCGACCTAGCTGGTAACACCTCATATCACTTTGCGGCCTCACGACGGTATTCTAAGGGTCGCTTTACCATGGCCCGGACCGCTTAGCCTTTTGGCTCACGATATGATAGTGTCGCTAGCATCCACATGACAAAGAACCCGGCCGACATGGCTAGTCGTGGAACCCAAAGCACTAACCTATGGGGACAGCATACATGAAACACTTGAGCATGTCGGTCATCAACGATGAACTCGGGCGTAGCACTGGCTAACAGGACTCCGATCCCGGTGTAGCAGGCTAGGCAGACTCCAAGTATCACCGCGGACATTTTCAAGGGATGATATAGGAACGAAATGAATCACATGGCCACCAAGTGCCAAGCAGAGTGTCATAGGGACTCCGTGAACCGGCTGTAGCGGACTACTATCGCCGTACACGACTACATTTCCCATATGAGAGGCTGCCAAGGATAAACAACTAGATTGTCGGATCCCACTCATACCAAGCATTTCAATCATACACGCAATATGCCCGATATGAGTAAATACAACAAGGCATCACAACAAAACTCTACAACTCAAGTATTTTATTTAAGAGGCTCCGAGGAGCCATACATAACATAGTCATACATGTAGGGTCACATGACCCAACACTCAAGTCATACAATCATACAAGCACATGCGAAGCAAAGTAGTCCGAGTACGCACTCTAGAAAGAAAGAAAGCTTGTTGGAGCCTTTCTATCTACAATGGCCCTTCAAAGTCTTAGATCGCCACCGGTGGCTATCTTACTGTCAAGTCAACATCTACATAGAATCACGGAGGGGTAGTATAGTCCTCCAAAAATATTGATTACAAACATGAGTACAAAAGTACTAGAAGTCTTACCACGTAATCCTATCATACATGCACATTCTCAAGGAAGGAAGTGGAGTTATTCAGCAAGCCACTTTGACTTGGCTAAGCTATCCACGTGACACACTTTGTAAAGCATTTTGTCGACACGAGTCCACTAAACACCATCACAATACTCCACCGTGGATCCTCTCTCATCCCCGAGAGGGCCATCCACATACTCACACTTATCTTGAGGCTTTTAGTGGTATCCATTTACTTGTCTATGAACCGATATAGGTAACCCGAAGTCCCTCCGTGGACACGCTATTCAATAGATCATATTTAACCCCGCAGGGTATACTTCTTCACACACGCTCACCACTTATCGCCGACACGACATGTACTGCAACCTTCAAGCGGAAGCCAACGGGTGTCGCCCAGCCACCTAAACACTCAAGTCCCTAGTCCGTGTATCGCCTATTCGGTTCCATCCGGGAGTCCGCCGAGGTTTCCCATACAGCCCTCGAACGATGTGTGCAGGGTTCCCGAGATACCAAACGGCACTGCACATCCACGGTGCCACCGCAACACAACCCACCCTAAGGTCAGCGCTATGGCCCCCAAAGATGCTACAAACACCGAAACTACTTGCAACTCCCTGACTATGAACAGGGTGGTTAAGAAGCCAGAGGGTCCATTGGTTTCGGGCCCAATGCGGGTAGTAGCTAGTTCATGGATCACAAACACAGATCTCAGTTCTTAAGTTCGCCTCAATGAAACAACCCACCATGTACTCCTACATGGCCTCTCATCGATACCTTTTACCAAATCGTGTTCAACACTTTCACCTCGAACCAACACAACCTTTCACTCTAGTTCATCATCCCGATGAGCCGACTGACACAACTCTAAGCATAGCAAGCATAGCATGGTAGGAATCACAAACATGGCTCAATCAACCCTACACATACTAGTGGGTTTCATCTAGTTATCGTGGCAATGACAGTCATGCAAAGGAAGTGGGTTCAACTACCGAAAACACAACAGTTGAATCGGCTGTCTTAATGCAGAAACGAGAGCGAAGTGAACATGGGTTGTATCGAATGATCAATGAATTGCTTGCCCGATGGAACTGGGTAGAGAACTGCCTTCGATGGGTAATCGAGGTTATCTTCGGCAGAACCTATCATGAAAACACACCAAAATAAACATACAAACAATATGCAAAATATGATGCATGCTATGACATGGCAATATGGATTGTGTTGGCCTAATGCAAGTTGAAGGAACAGGGATGAACTCATTTGAATCAAAGGTTCAAATGATAGCTCATTTGAGTTAGGCCTAATGGTGCAAAATCTTAATCTGGTTATTCAGCATAGTTAACTTGTTTTAACATGCATGAAACCTGTACCAATGGATAGAGTGTATTTTCGATAATTTTCATATATAAATCTTTGCATTTGGAGTTATAGAATAAAAGTTATAATCATTTGAAATTTGAATTATATTCTGAATTTATTATATAAAAATAATTCCAGAATTTGAATTAATGCCAAGATGAGGTCGATGACGTCAGGGGTCAACGGGTCATCCAGGTCAAACTACCAGGGACCGCATGTCGTGGTTAGTTTAAACTAATTAATTTAATTAGAACTAATCCTAATTAGTTTACGAGGGGGTCCACCTCATTGACCAGAGTCAACAGGCCCACGGACAGGTCAACTCATCAGGCTAGCCGGCAGGCCCGGGCGGAGCAAGTGCTTTTGCACTTTCCGGCACCAAATGGAGCGGGAGCACCCACGTGAAGCGGAGGTGAGCCCAGGTTGGTGGGCGTTAGGTTAGGGTGGTTGAGTGGGCGGCGAGAGCGGCGGCAGGCTCGCCATCGACGGGTTTGGGTTAGAGGGCGGCGAGGCGCGAAGTGCATAGACCGCTGGGGTGTGGTGAGCGATGGACGCTGGGGCCATTAGGTGACCGAGCATCGCTCACAGCCCGCGCGGGGTTCGGGTGATCAACGGGCGCTGCAAGAAGAAGAAGGGAGAGGACGGGGAGTAGCGCTCACGGTGAACCGTGGAGAGCTTCCGGGGCGGTTCGATGGGCGGCACGGCGATGGGGATCTCCCGGCCTTGAGCCTGGCCGAGGTGCGTAGTGGCTTGGTGTTTAGAGCGAGGGGACTAGGCTAGCTAGAGGTAACGGGGCCGGGAGCTGCTAGACATGGCGGGAGGGGTATGAACGGCGGGAGCACGGGCCGACGGTGGCGCCCGGTGGGCGCCAGTTGGGGCGAGCGGAGAGAGGAGCAGGGGGAATGAGGTGTCCGGGTCGGGCGACGACGCTGGGTCGCCCAGGGCGGCGAGGCGGCGAGGGAGGCAGGCGCGGCCAGCGGCATGCGCTCCGGCCGGGCAAACCAAGTGCTCAGGAGCCGAGCCAAGCAGCCACCATGGCGTGGCTGGCTGGCAGGGCCGGCCGCGCGATGTGTAGGCTTTTTTTAGTCTTTCTATTTTCTAACTCTGTTAGGGTTTTTAAAATACCAAAACTATTTCAAAAATTACCAAAATGCTCCTGGTCACTTGTTGAATATTCCCAACATGAAACATTTTAGTTTGACAATTTTTGAACATTTAAAATATTTTTCATAATTTGAAATGCTCATTTCAAAAACTTGTGAATTAGATCTAGAACCCTTAGGTGACCTAGAAAATGTTCCACCTTCTTTACATGGATCCAACCCAAACAAAGAGGATGAGCATTTTGAAGGGCATTTGATTCATTGAAATAAATTTTAGTAAACCCTAGTTCTTTAAGGGGGTGTTCTGGGTTTCCGCCTCCCATTTCAAATTCAGATGAAATTTAAACATGATGCACAACCCTAATGCATGGTCTAACTGGATGTGACAACTCACCTCACTCAAAGAATTCGCCCCAGATTTAGGATCTCATGTAAAAGGTGGGTACTCAAGTCAAGACGATCCTCCCTTTCCCAAGTTGCTTCTTGCTCGGAATGGTTTGACCATTGAACCTTTAGAAACTTGATATTCGACGCCGAAAGTGGTACGCCTGCTTGATCGAGGATACGAACGGGATATTCTCGATAGGTAAGGTTATCTTGGAGATTGCTTGGTCCACTCCACGGATAGGATCCAGAAGCAACGGAGTTGGGAAACATGGAAGACATCATGGACCTTGGAAAGATGCGGAGGTAGTTCCAATTGGTAGGCAACTTCCCTCGCTTGGCAAGAATGCGAAGGGTCCAATGTAACGAGGAGCCAATTGTTTTGATACAATCGATGGGTTCCTTTAGAGGAGTAACCGGTAAGCTCTTCGCCAATTTCATAAGCCATAGGCTTATGCTTTCATATTGGCTCTTTGACGAGATTGGGCTGTTTCAATTTCACTAACAACGCGAACCTGCTTCTTCCGCTTCGAATCATATCCGCCAAAGAGTTGTCTCCCCGTTTCCACCGCTAAGAGGCGTCACATTTTCGCCCATAAAGAACTTCGAAAGGGCTTTGCCAGATGGCTTGATAACTATTGTTATAAGTTTAACCGGCGTAATGGAAGGCATTTCTCCCAATTCATGCCGAAGAGATGATGGCTCAAGCATATCCTCTAGGATTTGATTAACCTGCTCTACTTGACCACTTGATTGGGGATGGAAAGCGTGCTAAAGGAGAGACGAAGTTCATAGCGCTTTGGAAACTTTCCCAAAATCGAGGTGAATAGCTAGTTCATGGATCACAAACACAGATCTCAGTTCTAAGTTCGGCCTCAATGAAACAACCCACCATGTACTCCTACATGGCCTCTCATCGATACCTTTACCAAATCGTGTTCAACACTTTCACTCTCGAACCAACACAACCTTTCACTCAGTTCATCATCCCGATGAGCCGACTGACACAACTCTAAGCATAGCAAGCATAGCATGGTAGGAATCACAAACATGGCTCAATCAACTCCTACACATACTAGTGGGTTTCATCTAGTTACTGTGGCAATGACAGTCATGCAAAGGAAGTGGGTTCAACTACCGCAAAACACAACAGTTGAATCGCGTTGTCTTAATGCAGTAAACGAGAGCAAGCGAGAACATGGGTTGTATCGAATGATCAATGAATTGCTTGCCCGATGGAACTGGGGTAGAAACTGCCCTTCGATGGGTAATCGAGGTTATCTTCGAGGCAGAACCTATCATGAAAACACACCAAAATAAACATACAAACAATATGCAACAATATGATGCATGCTATGACATGGCAATATGGATGTGTGTTGGCCTAATGCAAGTTGAAGGAACAGGGATGAACTCATTTGAATCAAAGGTTCAAATGATAGCTCATTTGAGTTAGGCCTAATGGTGCAAAATCTTAATCTGGTTATTCAGCATAGTTAACTTGTTTTAACATGCATGAAACCTGTACCAATGGATAGAGTGTATTTTTCTGATAATTTTCATATATAAATCTTTGCATTTGGAGTTATAGAATAAAAGTTATAAGCATTTGAAATTTGAATTATATTCTGAATTTATTATATAAAAATAATTCCAGAATTTGAATTAATGCTGCAAGATGAGGTCAGCATGACGTCAGGGGTCAACGGGTCATCCAGGTCAAACTGACCAGTGGGACCCGCATGTCGGTTAGTTTAAACTAATTAATTTAATTAGAACTAATCCTAATTAGTTTACTGGAGGGGTCCACCGTCATTGACTCGAGAGTCAACAGGCCCACTGGACAGGTCAACTCACGGCGCTTAGCCGCGGCAGGCCAGACGCGCGGAGCAAGTGCTTTGCACTTTCCGGCACCAAATGGAGCGCTGGAGCACCTACGTGAAGCTGGAGGTGAGCCGCGTGTTTGGTGGGTCGTTAGGTTAGGGTGGCTGAGTGGCGCCGCTGACGAGTCGGGCGGCGAGGCTCGCCATCGACGGGTTTGGGTTAGAGGGCCGGCGAGGCGCGGAAGTGCAGCGTTAGACCCTGTGGGGTGTGGTGAGTCGATGGACGCGGTGGCGTGCCATTAGGTGACCGAGCATCGTCGCACGAGCCCGCGCGTGGGTTCGGGTGATCAACGGCGCGTGTGGTGCAAGAAGAAGAGAGCGGAAGGACGGGAGTAGCCAGGCTCACGGTGAACCTGTGGAGAGCTTGCGGGTCGGGGCGGTTCGATGCGGCGGCACGGCGATGGGGATCTCCGGCGCCTTGAGCTCGTCGAGGTGCGGTAGTGGCCTCGGGTGTTTAGAGCGAGGGGACTAGGCTAGCTAGAGGTAACGGTGGCGGAGCTGCTAGACATGGCGGGAGGGGTATGACGGCGGGAGCACGGCGCCGACGGTGGCGCTCGGCGTGGCGCGGCCAGGTTGGAGGCGAGAGAGAGAGCAGGGGGGAATGAGGTGTCCGGGTCGGGGACGACGCTGGGTCGCCCAGGCGAGGGCGGCGAGGATGAGGCAGGCGGCGGCCAGCTGCGTGGCGCGCCTGCCGCCGCAGGCACTGTGCTCAGGAGCCAAGCAAGCTGCATGGCGTGCTGGGCTGGGCGAGTGGGCGTCAGCTGACAGTGAGGCTTTTCTTTTTTAGTCTTTTCTATTTTCTGCAACTCTTAGGGTTTTTAAAATACCAAAACTATTTCAAAAATTACCAAAATGCTCCTGGTCACTTGTTGGAATATTCCCAACATGAAACATTTTAGTTTGACAATTTTTGAACATTTAAAATATTTTCATAATTTGAAATGCTCATTTCAAAAACTTGTGAATTAGATCTAGAACCCTTAGGTGACCTAGAAAATGTTCCACCTTCTTTACATGGATCCTGAACCCAAACAAAGAGGATGAGCATTTTGAAGGGCATTTGATTCATTGAAATAAATTTTAGTAAACCCTAGTTCTTTTAAGGGGGTGTTCGGGTTTCTGCCTTCCCATTTCAAATTCAGATGAAATTTAAACATGATGCACACCCTAATGCATGGTCTAACGGGATGTGACAACTCACCCCACTCAAAGAATCTCGCCCCAGATTTAGGATCTATTGCAAAAAGGTGGGGTACTCAAGTCGAAGACGATCCTCCCTTTCCCAAGTTGCTTCTTGCTCGGAATGGTTTGACCATTGAACCTTTAGAAACTTGATATTCCGGCCGAGTGGTACGCTCGGCTTGATCGAGGATACGAACGGGATATTCTCGATAGGTGAGGTTATCTTGGAGATCAAGCGTTGTGGTCCACTCCACGGATAGGATCCAGAAGCAACGCCTGAGTTGGGAAACTGGAAGACATCATGGACCTTGGAAAGATGCGGAGGTAGTTCCAATTGGTAGGCAACTTCCCTCGCTTGGCAAGAATGCGAAAGGGTCCAATGTAACGAGGAGCCAATTGCCTTTGATACGAATCGATGGGTTCCTTTAGAGGAGTAACCCAGGTAAGCCTTCGCCAATTTCATAAGCCATAGGCTTATGCTTGCGATCATATTGGCTCTTTTGACGAGATTGGGCTGTTTCAATTTTCACGTAACAACGCGAACCTGCTCTTCGCTTCTGAATCATATCCGGCCAAAGAGTTGTCTCCCCGTTTCACCAGTTAAGGCGTTCACATTTTCGCCCATAAAGAACTTCAAAGGGCTTTGCCGACTGGCTTGATAACTATTGTTATAAGTAACTCGGCGAATGGAAGGCATTTCTCCCAATTCATGCCGAAAGAGATGATGAAGCTCAAGCATATCCTCTAGGATTTGATTAACTCGTCTACTTGACCACTTGATTGGGGATGGAAAGCGTGCTAAAGGAGAGACGAAGTTCCATAGCGCTTTGGAAACTTTCCCAAAATCGAGAGGTGAAGAGACTCCACGGTCGGAGTTAATTTCAATGGAACACCATGAAGAGACACTATTCGGGAGATGTACAAATCAGCTAGCTGGCTAGCGGTTATACTCTCGAACGGTAGGAAGTGGGCTACTTTGGAAAGACGATCAACGACAACGAAGATAGCATTATTCCTCTCTTGGTCCTGGGAAACCCGTAATGAAATCCATACCGATTTTATCCCATTTCCATTCAGGAATTTCCAAAGGTTGAAGGGTACCAAGAGGTCGTTGATGCTCGCTTAACTCGACGACGACGCCGCAGCTTAGCAATGTATTGAGCGATTTCTCTTCATCCTAGTCCACCAAAACCTCGCGAGATCTTGATACATTTTAGTACTACCGGATGAATGGTGAGAGGAGAGTCATGAGCTTCCTTAAGGATCAATCGCTCAAGTTGCGCACTTGGGACCACTAGACGGTCTCCAAAGAACACGACACCTTGTTCATCAATGGAGAAACAATTTGCACTCCTTTCTTGATGTTTCTCCGATACGGAGATTCCTGATCTACCTTCGTGCTTTGATGATCTGATCCGTAAGGGTAGGTTTCGCCACCGTGGTGGAAGGAACTCGAGGAACAATGTGAAGATTAAGCTTACGAAATTCCTCGTGGAGAATTGGTTGACTTTGTTGTAACATCAAATTGTTACAATAAGATTTGCGATTTAGTGCGCCAGCCATGACATTGGCTTTGCTCGGGTGTAGGATATTCCTAAGTCGAAATCTGTATCAACTCGACCCAACGCCTTTGCCTGAGATTCAAACCGTTGGGTGAAGATATATTTCAGACTTTGGTGATCGTAGATTTCCAACGATTACCGAGAGGTAATGTCGCCAGGTTTTGAGTGCATGAACCATCGCTGCAAGCTCTAGATCGTGTGGGGATAGTTATCCTCATGTGGACGAACTGCCGAGAAGCGAGGCAATCACATGACGATCTTGCATGAGTATGCAACCTAGTCCTTGTCGCGAGGGCCGTAATAGATAATAAAGTCCTTAGAGAAATCTGTGGAACAAGTACGGAGCAGATGTCAGCGCCTTTTCAGTTCCTCGAAAGCTGATCTCGACGTGGCATCCATTCAACTTCTTATCTTTCTTGAGGAGTTCGTTAGAGGTTTAGCAACTTTAGAGAAATTCTCGAAGCGGGCGGCAATAGCTCGCTAAACCGAGGAAACTCGAACTTGCTTGACCGATTCGTGGAGTCCAATCAAGGACGGCTTGAACTCGCCGATTGACAGCAATACCCTTACCAGAGATTACATGTCCTAGATAGGTCACTGCAACCAGAATTCACACTTAGAGAATTTGGCATAAAGGCGGTGCTCTCAAGTTTCATCAATACTAGCCTTAGGTGTTCGCATGTTCTTCCTCATTCTGGAGTAGATGAGTATATCATCGAGGTATACCACACTAATTTATCCAAATACTCCATGAAGATCGAGTTCATTAACCGAGAGAAAGTGGCTGGAGCATTGGTTAACCCAAGGACATGACGTGTACTCGATTGGCCATAACGAGTGACAAAGGCCGTTTTGGGAATGTCCTCGTTTTGATTTTGATTTGATGGTAGCCCAACCTCAAATCCATCTTGAAAAGATCGAGGATCCATGAGCTGATCATACAGGTCGTTGATCCCGGGAGCGGATACTTGTTCTTGATAGTGACCAAATTGACAGGTCGGTAATCTACAACCATCCGATCCGCACATCCTTCTTCTTGACGAAGAGGACGGGCAAGCCCATGGAGATGAACTAGGACGGATGAAACCTTTCGCAAGGACTCATCAAGTTGTTTCTTAAGTTCAGCTAGTTCTAGGGGTGCCATCTTATAAGGTCTCTAGAGATTGGGACGGTTCCGGAATAAGATCTATCACTAACTCGACATCCCGCTGTGGAACACCGGCAGTTCCTCCGGAAAGACATCCGGAAATCACGGACACCGGAATATCTTCGAGGTCCGGAAGGGGTTGGCATTTAAGGAGTAAAGTCGGCGCTTAGACACTCGGGTTAAAACATCCACTGCTTTTGCCCAAGGATGGGTAAGTTGAACAGTTCTAGTAGAGCAATCAATCTTAGCATAATGGGCTGACATCCATCCATACCCAAGATGATGTTTATGTCCGAGGACTTAAGAGCTATTAGAGATGCGAAAGACTAATCTCGACAAGAATTTCATTCCC